>CM019830.1:69615936-70290540 GCA_009763385.1 Coix lacryma-jobi var. lacryma-jobi
TGTTCGTCCATCTCTTCCGGGGCGAGCTCTTCATCAAGGCCCTAAAGCCCAGCGGGAGGCGGCTCGTGCGCATGGGCTCCCTTGCCATCACTGCGAGGGCTGGGACCTCGTCGGCCAACGTCCCCCGTGAATACCTGCGATACAAGCTTTCCACCAACCAGGCCGGGTGGGACGACCATTGGTTCTATCTGCGGAATGAAGATGGTCTCTTTCCGCAGTACACCGGCAGGGTCCTCGCTCAACGCCGGAGAAGTGGACCTGGGGCGTCGCGGCGGACAGGCAACGCCACCTGGCCCCGCTGATGAAGATGATGAAGACGCTGGTGGATGAGAAGAAGTTGACCGTGCAAGCGGTCATTTGGGCGTTCCACCAGCGAAGAGTTCTCCCGCTGGCGGACCGCCCCCTTCTTATGCACGAGATGGGGCCGGAGGCCAGGCTCGAGGCGCTTAATCGATCGAGGATGGCCGAGGAGAGGCTGTCCCGGAACGAGGGCGTCTCCGGGTGTCAATCACGATCCAGGGGCCGTTCATCCCTGAGTACACCCACCTGGTCGCCATGGCGCCCGACGAGGGGTGTCTCGACCTGGTGAGCCTCCCTCGAGCTGAGCTATTCCGAGCCCCCTCCCCTTTCTCCTCCTTCGAACCTTTTGCATTCTTCTTGTGGTTTGTCTCGTCACGCTTCTTCTTTCTTCAGGGGGCGTTTACTTGTCGCGCGTCGAGGCCCCCGGTGAGGGAGGACGCCGCGGATACTCAGGTGAGGCGCCTCTCTGCTCAGAAAGACAAGGAGAGCAAGGATGCCAGGAAGAAGAAAGAGAAAAACAAAAACCTGCGTCGCTTGGCTCGGGAGCAGAGACTGGCGAAGGCTCGTCGCAACCGTCAGCCTGGAGACGGGTCCCCCGAGCTGAGCTCCTCGAGCTCGGAGGAGGAGAGCGGTGATGAGGAGGAGAGCGACGACGAGGGGATGGAGGCGCGCCTGAGGCGCGCGGGGGTCGTCGATGACAGGGCTGACCGCTCCTCTGTGCAGGAGGGTATGCTGGAGGTCCCCCGGCGAAGGGACCGCGCGGGACGCAGCCGCGGAAGGCGGCGCCGATCCCTGCCTCGTCGGGGGCCCGGGGTCCGTCGAGCTCTGCGGCGGACGTGCCCCCGGTCGTGAGGAGGAAGCCCCGAACCCGGAGCGCCTCCGCCACAGCACCAACGGAGGCCGCCCCCGCGCCAGCCCAGGCGGGAGGTCTGGAGAAGGGCCGTGCCTCGAGAAGCGGCCGACAGGTCGAGAAGGATTTCGGGCCCGACCGCCGCGAGCCGTCAAGGGCGCCGTCGAGCCGCGGAGGCGGGAGGAGGCGGGCGCGCGGGCGAGGAGGAGGTCGAGCGCCGC
This sequence comes from Coix lacryma-jobi var. lacryma-jobi, assembly GCA_009763385.1. Lineage (NCBI taxonomy): Eukaryota > Viridiplantae > Streptophyta > Magnoliopsida > Poales > Poaceae > Coix > Coix lacryma-jobi. The sequence goes on from CM019830.1 coordinate 69,617,308, forward strand.
GCCATCCCGGGCGGGGAGGGAGCCCCGGGGCCGTCGTGACCAGGGGCGTGCGTCCCGGAGTGAGTCCGTCGCCGCACCGCCGCCGGGACACAGAAGCGGACGCGGGGGGGCGCGCCAGCGCGAGCGCGGAGCGGGTCCCGGAGCCCGCGCCGGGGCGGGCGCCACTATGACAGCACGAGGGAGGTACGGTCGCCCTCCCGCGACGTGGGGCGGAAGGAGGGCTCTCCCTCGAGGTCAGGCCACGGGAGGCGTCGGGAGCCCTCCCCCCATCCCAGCCCTGCGGAGACGGCCCAGGCGCAGGGCTCGAGCCGTGGGGTGGGCTCGAAGCCCCCGAGTGGGTCCGGCGATTCCGGGAAGAAGCCCAGCCGCCGCTTTGGGTGAGTAATTTTCTTGGACCTCGTCGCAGCGAGGCTTGACCTCTTTACTTTTGATGATGCATGCCATCTCTGGTCTCTCAGGGGGAAGCGCTCCTACCCGGAGGTGGACCTGCTGCGTCCAAGCGGGCGAAGCCTCGAGCCCCGTCGAGGCACAAGCACCTCGAGGTATGGCACCCTCCTCCGCTAGAGAAGCCGCTTGGCTGGAGAAGGCTCGAGCTGCCATGGCTCGAGGTGGTCAGATGATCGTCGCGAATTTTGGTGAGGCCGTCGCCGTCGACCGCAGGGGTCGAGGCATTCCTCTTGATTCTGATATCAATGTCATCTCGCATTGCAGGGGCCTCAGCTCACGGCATCGAGCCCGCCGCTACCATGCTTACTGAGGCGCTGCCGTCTCCCCCTTCTCCTCCTGCGATGGCGTCTGTCGGGAGCGCCACCCCTCCCCCCGCTACAGCGGCTGTTCCGGGGGAAGCGCCTGGGGCGAGCACGCCCCGCCGGTGTCTGGGGCCGAGGAGACTACGCCCCTCGAGGCCCCGACGGTGGAGGACCTCCTGAACGAGCTGGAGCAGGGGCCGCCCCTCGCCGCGGGCTTGCCGATGGTGGAGGCGCCCGAGGCGCCAGCAAGTGCTGACGAGACGCAGGAGGGCCCGGCCAGGGAAGAGCCGGGGCCGTGCCGTCGGGCGGCAGGCCGCAGCTGGGGCAGCTCGGGACGGAGGAGGATCAGCCCGACATCGAGCTCGACCGTCCAGTATGGCCGTTTCCTGACGCGCCAAGCCCGCCCCTTGCCATGGTCCACGTCGAGCGACCGGTTCAGGGGGGGGCTCCGCGCGAGGTGCGGGCCATCTTTCGGGAGGTGGCCGAGCTCATGGCGGAGGCGGAGCGGTCCTGCTCCGAGGAGGCGGGCCGGTCCGCACAGGTGTCGGCGCCCTCGCGAGGGCTGAGGCGGAGCTTCAAGATCTCCGCGCTGAGCTGAGCCGGAACGCCCAAATGGCGAGCCGGCTCAACGAGGCGGAGGCGGAGGTCCGGGCGGCTCGAGGCGAGGTCGCTCGATCCAAGGAGGAGGCCGCCGCCGCTCTCGAAGCGTCGAGGAAGGAGGCCGCGGACGTCCGAAGCGAGGCCACCTCCGCCCGGGCTGAAGCCGAGGCGGCGAAGCAGGAGGCCGCTGACGCCCGTGGCGAGGCCGCCGCTGCCCGAACCGCAGCGGAGGCGGCGAGAAAAGAGGCCGAAGACGCCGAGATTGGTGTCGCCACCGCCCGAGCTGCCGAGGGGGGGGCGCGGCAGGAGGTGATCCGCAAGGATCTGGCCCTTGTGGAGGCGGGCCGGCTGATCGAGGACCTTAGGTCCGAGAGGCTCCTCATGCTGGCCGAGAAGCGCAGGCTTGAGCAGCGTGCTGAGGGCCTGACCAGCGACCTCGCCGCACTGGGCAACATTGCGACGGTGAGGCTTACACCTTGTTCTTGTTTGGGTCTCGAAGTTTTTTGTTACGCCGCAGTCTCACTCTTCCTTGTTCGTTGCGCAGGGGTCGAGAAGACGGTCGAGGAGCTCCGCGGGACGAACCAGGCTCTCTTGGACCAACTCCAAGACGAGACGATGGTGGCGGAGCGGGCTCGCACCTCCCTCGACCGGCTTGGCCCCATGTGGGGTGCTCCTCCAGTAGCTGCGGCAGAAGGCGCGGTGGCCCGAGGCGATGCCTTGGTCGACGCCTTGTGCTTCTTCGACGCAGCGGCGCGGGACCGTGTCCGGCAAGCTCTCCATCATGGCGTCAAGCAGACGCTCGCGGTCGTTCGCTCGGTTTCCGCTTCCCGGTCCACGTTGTCGCCAACGGCTTCATCGAGATCGAGGGGAAGGACGAGGAGTGGAACAACCGCCGTGTTGACAAAATTTTGGAGAAGATGGAGAGGCCGGGTACATCGCTCGCCAAGATTTTCGAGGAGGACGTGCTGCCTCCTGACGCCAGCAGCGGTGTCGAGGGCCCTCCTCCTTCTAGCTCGGGTGTCGAGGCTGAGCCCGCCGTGGAAGACCTCGGGGAGGAGTACCACACCGACGAGGATTAGGGCCTGCGTGCCAAATTGGGCGTCGAGGCCCTTGTAAAAATTTTATGGCATGGATGAGGGTCTATCGAGACCCATTTGCATATATGACTTGTTTGTTAAAGGTGTTGTTTTCTTTTCAAATGCGTTTGACCACTTCTCTTTGTTGCAAGCTCGAGTTTCTGCTAACTTAGTCCGTACTCCTTCGATACGTCGCGAGCCCCTCGAGGGGAGGCGTAGGTAGGGTACCGTAGCCCGGGGGCGTAGGTGGCCGTCTACGTCGACGCCTCCCGACCTTTGGAGGCTCGAGGTATTTTGGGATTTAGACGTCGCTAGTTCACTCGAGGCACGAGTCGAGACGAGGGTCGAATTTTTTGAAAAGAAAACACGCATTTTTTCCGGAGTCTGGGGGCGGTTACCCCCTGTCAGCCCCCGAGGGAGGCTCGACCCTGAGCAAGGCAGGGTCGAGGCTACCTTATGCTGCCAAGCAAAATGAAAGACAACGCACGAGATTGTTCATTCATATTGACATGTTTGTACAAAGCAACAAAATGAACAAAGCCTTGAGGCCCTTAAGGATAGAAGCGACGTAGCTGAGATATGTTCCACGCGTTCGCCAGGATTCTGCCTTGATCGTCGTAGAGCTTGTATGTTCCTGGCTTGAGCACCTTAGCCACGGTGTATGGGCCCTCCCATGGAGGGGTGAGCTTGTGGCGCCCTCGATTGTCTTGAAGCCGTCGAAGCACGAGGTCCCCCACTGCTAGGTCTCCCTTTGCGCACAGACTTGTCGTGGTAGCATCGAAGTGGATTGCTGGTAAGCATGCGGAGTGATGAGCGCCGCATCTAGGGCCTCCTCCGAGCTGGTTCCTTGCGTTGGCAAGCCTGTCGTCGTTGTTTTGCTCTTTGTAGGCTCGAAATCGAGGGGAGCCGTACTCGATGGTCCGTAGGCAAGACTGCCTCGGCGCCGTAGGTTAGGAAAACGGAGTGAACCGGTGGCTCGACTCGGCGTAGTCCTGAGGCCCCACAGCACCGAGGGGAGCTCTGCGGCCCATCCCTTCCGAAATTTTTGAGAGTCTTGAACAGCCTCGGCTTCAGCCCATGGAGTATCATGCCGTTGGCGCGCTCGACCTGCCCGTTGCATTGAGGGTATGCGACCGAGGCCCAGGTTACGCGAATGTGGTTGTCATCGCAAAAGTTGGTGAACTTTTGCCAGTGAATTGGGTGCCATTGTCGGTGATGATGACGTTAGGCACTCCAAACCGGTACATGATGTTGGCGATGAACTCGACGGCCTTCTCGGAGGTGGGGTCTCCTATCGGCTTAGCCTCGATCCACTTGGTGAAACTTGTCGATGGCCACGAGCACGTGTGTGTACCTCCACTTGTCCTTTTGAGGGGACCCACAAGGTCGAGCCCCCAAACGGCAAATGGCCAAGTGATTGGGATCATCTGCAGGGCGTGTGCGGGCTGGTGCGTTTGCTTGGCGTAGAATTGACACCCCATGGCATGCTCGGACAAAGCGCTTGGCGTCCCCAATGGCGGTCGGCAATAGAAGCCTTGACGGAAGGCGTTCCCACCAGGGCCCTCGGCGCTGCGTGGTGGCCGCAAGCCCCCGAGTGCATGTCGTCGAGGAGCTTGCGTCCTTCTCGAGGAGGAGGCAGCGATGAGCTGAAGGATCCCGGTCGGGCTTCGTCGGTATAGTTCCCGCGTCGTCGCCGTAGGTGACGTAGGTCTTGGCCCTTCGAGCTATGCGTCGAGCCTCCGTCTTGTCTTCCGGTAGCACGCCTTAGCGCTAAGTAGTCGAGGTAGGGCGTCCGCCAGTCGAGGTGTCGTGGTGAAGAAGAGGCGGTTGCGTCGACCTGCATCGCCTCAGCGGATGTCCAGGGGTCATTCCCGAGGGGTGGCGTTGAAAGTCGAGCCCCCGTGTCTAGCTCGAGGGGTGGCGTCGAGGGCCAGCCCCCGGGTCGATTTTCGACGGATGGCTCGAAGACGTCCCTCGAGAAGACGTCTGGTGGTACCGTGCCGCGCGTGGACGCCAACTTTGCCAGCTCGTTGCGGCCTCGTTGTTACTTTCGAGCTATGTGGTTGAGCTCGAGGCCGTAAAACTTATCTTCAGCTTGCGCACCTCCCGCAGTATGCCTCCATCTTGGGATCGATGCAGCTTGAAGCCTTCATAACCTGGTTGATGACGAGCTGCGAGTCTCTCGGGCGTCGGACCCGAGCTCGAGGGCGATGCGCAGCCCATTGACGAGGGCCTCGTACTCGGCGACGTTGTTGGAGGCGGGGAAGTGCAAGCGTAGCAGGTAGCGCATGTGGACTCCGAGGGGTGAGATGAAGAGCAGCGCCTGCCCCCGTCTTCGTGAGGGATCCGTCGAAGTACATGGTCCAGAGCTCGGCTTGAATCTGTGCCGGCGGGAGCTGAGTGTCGGTCCATTCAGCAACGAAGTCCGCCAACGCTTGCGACTTGATGGCCTTTGCGGGGCATAGGTGATGGTCTCCCCCATTAGTTCGGCGGACCACTTGGCGATGCGCCCCGTGGCCTCCCGATTGTTGATGATCTCTCCGAGGGGGAAGGACGACACCACCGTTACGGGATGAGCGAGGAAGTAGTGCTGGAGCTTGCGCCTTGTGACGATGATGCCGTAGAGCAGCTTCTGGATGTGCGGATACCGGACCTTGGCCTCGGAGAGTACTTCACTGGTGAAGTACACCGGTCGTTGGACCGGCAATGCATGACCCTCCTCGTGCCTCTCGACGGCTACGACCGCGCTGACCACCTGAGTGGTTGCGGCCACATAGAGGAGGAGAGGCTCGGGGGAATCGCCAACCTGGGCTGGTCGAGGATTGGTGCGGAAGTCAGCAACCCCTTCAACTTGGTTAAGGCCTCCTCGGCTTCGACAGTCCACGCAAAAGTGTTCCGTCTTCTTCAGCAGGCGGTAGAGGGGTAGCGCTTTTTCCCTAGCCTCGAGATGAATCTGCTGAGAGCGGCTAGGCAGCCAGTCACTTTCTGCACACCCTTGAGGTCTCGAATCGGGCCCATCCTCGTGACTGCTGAGATTTTTTCGGGGTTTGCCTCGATCCCCCGTTGTGAGACAATGTAGCCAAGTAGCATGCCTCGAGGCACACCAAAGCTTCTCGGGGTTGAGCTTCACATTCTTGGCCCGGAGGCACTCGAATGTGGTCTCGAGGTCGCTGATGAGGTTCCCGACTTTCTTGGTTTTAACCACGATGTCATCGACGTAGGCCTCGACGGTCCTGCCTATGTGCTTGCCAAAGATGTGCTGCATACATCGTTGATACGTTGCCCCGGCGTTTCGTAGGCCGAAGGGCATCGTAACGTAGCAATACATACCAAATGGCGGCGTGATAAAAGAGGTTGCGAGTTCGTCGGATTTTTTCATCTTAATTTGGTGGTAGCCGGAATACGCATCAAGGAACGAAAGCACTTCGCACCCAGCAGTGGAATCGACAATCTGATCAATTCTAGGTAAAGGAAATGGAACTTTTGGACATGCTTTATTCAGACCAGTGTAGTCTACACACATCCGCATTTTTCCATTCTTTTTCCTAACTAATACAGGGTTAGCTAGCCACTCTGGGTAAAATACCTCCTTGATGACCCGGCCGCCAAAAGCTTGTGCACCTCCTCGCCGATGATATCCTCCTGCGCTTCTCCTCGTCGAAGCGGCGCAGGCGTTGCTTCACTGGTCTGGAACCGGCCCGGATTTCCAAGGCGTGCTCGGCGACTTCCCTTGGTATGCCCGGCATGCCCGAGGGGCCCCACGCAAACATGTCGATGTTCGCGCGGAGAAAGTCGACGAGCACGGCTTCCTATTTAGGCTCGAGGCTGGCACTGACGGCCAGCGTCTTGCCATCGGTCGAAGTCGGGTCGACGGGTATCCGCTTTGTGTGCTCCGCCGGCTCGAAGTTGCCAGCGTGACGCTTCGCTTCAGGAGCCCCTCGGTGGCCAGGGCGGCTAGGGCCTCGAGCGAGTCGAGGTGGACTTGGCCTCCCCACGCTCGACGCATCCCACGTCGCAGTGGTATGCGTGCTCGTAGGAGGTGTCGATGGTGATGACCCTTTTGGCCCCGGCATCTTGAGCTTTAAGTACGTGTAGTTGGGAACCGCCATGAACTTGGCGTAGCCCGGCCGGCCGATGATGGCGTGGTAGGCCCTTGGAACCCAACCACCTCGAAGGTGAGCGTCTCCCGGCGGAAGTTAGCCGGCGTGCCAAAGCAAACCGGCAGGTCGATGCGCCCGAGGGGTGGGCCTTCTTTCCCGGTACGACTCCGTGGAACCCCCGACGCTGGGCCGGAGCTGACCCTCTGAAATCCCCAGGAGGTCGAGTGTCTCGAGGTATATGATGTTGAGGCTCGAGCCCCCATCCATCAACACCTTGGAGAACCGTACGTCGACGATGACGGGGTCGACGACGAGGGGGTACGCCCCCGGTTTATGACACGGTCCGGGTGGTCGTCACGGTCGAACGTGATCGGCGCATCAGACCAGTCAAGGTACCGGGGGGCGTCGTGGCAGAGTGCAAAGGCCTCCGGCGCTCCTTCTTTCTTTCTCGAGCCGAGAGCCCGACGGTCGGCCCCCCGTAGATCATGTAGCAGTCGCGCACCGGGGGGAAGTCGCCGTCCGCGTCCCCACCGCCGCGTCGATCGGTATCCTTGCCCTTAGGCGCGTCTTCTCTCTTATCGCCGAGCTTGAGTAGTAGCCTTTCAACAGTCGGCAGTCCTTTAACTTGTGATTTACGGGGCCCCTGTGATAAGTGCAGGGGCCCTCGAGCATCTGGTCGAAAACAGCCCCGTCAGGGGGGCCTCGGGGCTTCTTAGGCTCGAGGGCGCCTGCGAGCACTTCGTCGTCCGTCGTCAGCATTGGCATCGCGCTTCGCCTTCTGACCTTTGCGTTTGTTCTTCTTCTTTTGTTGCTGTTGTTGTTGTCGTCTTGGCGTCGTCGCTTTGTTCGTGACCTCCCCTCCGGCGCGGCCACCGCCTTGCCTTTGTCCGTGGAACGGCCAAAGAAGGCCCCACATGCCTCGTCGCCTGAGGCAAAGCTGGTGACACGATCCATCAGGTCCTCGACCGTCCTGGAACGGTAGCGTCCTAGCTCATGGACTAGCTCTTGGCATGTCGTGCCCGCGAGGAACGCTGAGATGACGTCCTCATCAGGCACGTGGGGGAGCTCGAGGCGCTGCTTCGAGAACCGTCGAGCAAAATCGCGGAGGGGCTCGTTCGCCGCCTGCCTGCAACGCCGTAGATCCCCGGGGTGCCTGGGCGCACGCACATCCCCTTGAAATTCCCGTCGAAGACCCTGACTAGGTCGGCCCAGTCGTCGATCCGATCCGGCGGGAGCCCCTCGAGCCACCGCGGGCGGTGTCCGAGAGGTAAAGTGGGAGTTGGCGTATGATCACACGGACGTCGTTCTTCGCTCCGTCCAGTTGGCAGCCTAGGCGGAAGTCCGAGAGCCAGAGCTTGGGCTTGACATCCCGTCATACTTCACGATGTTGGTCGGCGGTCGGAAGCGGTCGGGGAGGGCTGAGCTGCGGATGGCCCGGCTGAAGACTCTGGGGCCCGGGGCTCGAGGGCTTGCCGGTCCTCGTCGCTGTCGTAGCGCCCCCCTCGATGGGCGCTATAGCCACGCTCCTGGGCCCTTTTGTCCTTGCACCGGCGGTTGATGTCGTTGCGGGCGTCGTTGGGCTCGTGGTGGCCGTTGTCGATGATCCGTTCACGGACTGGTCTAGCTCGAGAGGCGTCAGGTTGGTGGACGGATGCCTCGCACTCGTTGCGGGGCGTGTCCGCCGGTTTTCCCCGAGGCTGCTCCGCGTCGTCGTGACGTCGAGCTCTTGGCTTGCTGCACAGCGGCTGTCTCGAGGAGGTTCTTCATTTCCCCAAGCATGCGCCTGGCGTCAAGGTTGGAGACGGCGGGCAGGTCGCGGAGCAGCATCGCCGCCGCCACCCGTCTGTCTGCCCTCTCGCGTGAAACGCACCTCGGGGCGTGCTGGCGCCCCGTCCTCGAGGATCTGCCGGTGGACCTCTCGAGCTCGGCCACGAGCGCCGGCACCTCGAGGCTGGGCTGGCTCTTGTGCTAGGGTTTTCTCGAGCTGCAGCAGGCGTTGTCGGTCCTCTTCAGCCTTGGCGATGGCCTCCCGCAGCTGCGCGAGCTGCGCCGCTCGGTCGTCGCTGTGCTGGGATGGTGCCGGGGGTTCGTTCCTCCCGTGAATACGTGACCCCCCTGCCGCAGCCACGTCTCTGGGCCCTTCGAAGTTGAGCGCCGGCCTGATGTCATCGCCTTCGTCCTTGGTGTCGCATACGACCCCCTCGAGTTGGAAGCACTCCCTGGTGGGATCCCAGAGGTCGGGGTCGTGGTAGTCGTATTCGTCGGAGTCGGGGCTGGTGATGCCGCGCCGCCTTGGCTCGTGCCTGGGCTGCAGCTCGCGGTACCACTCCCCGAAGGTGGCTTTGACGAGGTGGCCCGACGGCTCGTGAGAGGCCACGGTCGACGCGTGCGGGTGGACGATCTCCAGGTTGGCCATGGCCTGCAGCAGCACGCCCGGGCGTTCCTCCTGCTCCGCGGGTGACGGCCCCGACTGCGCTCGTTGAGCTCGCGGGCATAGGCTGCCGCGGAGCTGTCAAGGCCGAACGGGAACTGCCGGCGTCGAGCGCGGTACACACCCCGTGCGGGAGGAGGCCGGGCGGCGTCGACGGTGCGCGGCTCGGAGGCCTCTGGCCTGGCTCTTGGTCCGTCGCATGATGAGCGCGATGTCCTGGGCGGGCGCGGGCGCGCCCGGGAAGTCTCCGGCCGTGCGCCGTGCAAGCTCCTCCTTGGGAACTCCGCGCCCGGCCGCCGCGGGGAGTTGGTGTATGCCGCCGGCACCGCCTGTGCCTGGCGACGATGATGACGACGGCGCCGCTCACGGGGTGGCGATGCGTGATGGTGTCGGCGACGTGTCGTGCTCCTCGCACGGGGCGGCGTGACACGCCCTCCACTCGGGCCCTCCGTGGAGAGCAAGGTCAGCTCGTTGCCGTTGTCAGTGGCCAGGAACTCGAGGCTCCCGAACCAGATGACGGCACCGGCAGAGAACGAAGGAGTCGAAGCAGCCATCCAGGAAACGGCGAGAAATCGACTCGACACGCGAAGGCCCTACCTGGCGCGCCAACTGTCGGTGTTTCGAACCGGGGGTACGACACCAACGAGTAATATGATCGCGTGCTTCTCTTCCTGGATGGTGATGCAAGAGGACACAAGGATTTATCCTGGTTCGGGCAAAGAAGGCCCTACGTCCAGCGGGGGAGGGTGTTTCTTGTATTACTTGCACCTAAGTGCTTGTACAGGGGTGAATACAAGCTCAGTGAGCGTGGACGGAGTCCGGACTCGTGTGTGTGTGGACTTGTGTCTTAACGTGTCTGTCCCCGTGCCCCGAAAATGAGGGCCCTGGTGTCCCCTTTATAGAGCAAAGGGAGGCCAGGGTTACACAAGGGTATTACAGTATCGGGGTGTATTGTGTCCCCCTTACGAAGAAGGGTAGGAACCCTGTCTTGTCGAAGACATTGTAGCCGACGTGGGCGTTGCTGTTGAAGCGTCCTTGAAGCGTGGCCTCCATCCTGGGCGCGGACGTGGGGCGCGGTGAGGTGGAAGCCGTACACAACACCCCATCCCGGAACGTACAGGACGCGTCGGGGTCCCTCCGGGTCTTGGGGTACCTGTCCTCCAAACAGCATGAAAGTAGTTAGGGCTCGAGGGGCGTGGAGCCGGCCTCGAGGCGGCGCCTACAGGGGGCTCGAGTCCCCGCAGGTATCGGCAAGTTCCGTGAAAATCGATTGAGCGGCAGGCATCTGGGCCTCGAGGCGTGTCTTCGACGTGCCACAGTGTAGGGCGTGGGTTAACAGTGCTTCACTGGTGCCTTTTCGCCCATACTTGTAGTGAAAACGAGGCTTGACTCTGCCCCAGACCGCTGTGGCACACGTTGTGTTACAGAGGACGTGACTGGAGTAGGTGGATGAATTAAGTGCGCGGCATGGGCTGGCATCTGATGTCTGCGCCGCTCGAGGGAGGTATGATGTGTCTCGAGGGATAGGTTACCGTGTTGGAGAGGCTCGAGGTCCCCACGTGGGGTCTCGAGGAATGGTGCACGGCTGTAGGGGGCTCGAAGGCTAGTGGAGCGCTTGCCCGAGGCCTGACGTGGAGGGCTCGGGCGAGACGGAAAACGACTGTGCGCCCGAGCCTGGCTCGGAGGGCTCGGGCGAGACGGAAAACGAGCGTGCGCCCGAGGCCTGGCTCGGTGGGCTCGGGCGAGACGGAAAACGAGCGTGCGCCCGAGGCCTGGCTTGGAGGGGCTCGGCTCGGTGGGCCAGCGTTGTAGGCTCAGGGGGGGGGGGGGGGGGGGGGTGGTTTTTTAGGGGGTTGGACTAGCTAGGTCTGTTATTAACCAGCGTTCTAGGTTTACCCTATTTGTTTGCATTGATTGGGGTACCCCTTTTGCGAACCCCCGACAATTTGAGCGGCTGATTTTTCTTGGGGATAGTCTCCTAACTACCTCTTGATCATCTTCTCCAAGTTTGGGATCAACGGATTTTGATTTGAATCAAATTTGGGAGGATTTGAGTTGAGGGCGACCAAAATCGCCATAACTGGGCACTCGCGGACAGTCCGCCGTTGAGAATGTATATGATTAATGATTGACTTTGATGAGGAAGGTTTGAGGCTTTTCTCGATTGAGTCATTATCTTGCTATGCGCTAATGTTATGACTAACCGATGGCGTTGAGTTGGTGTTTATGTGTTGGTGTGCGTGTGCGACATGTGTCTCTTGGCTGTGTTTGATGTGCAGGTGTGGAGCTCGGATACAGTGGTCAATGGCGAGGTGAAGGTCAAGTAGAGACGTGCCGTGCCGACGGACCGGGAGCGGTGAAGGATGGGCGTGTCGTGCGGTGGACGTGCCATGCTGATGTACCTAGAGCGGTGAAGGGCGGACGTGAGGCTTGGACCGACGGAACGGAGGGCCAGAGGACCAGCTGTGGTAGCTGGCACGTGGCATCGGCGAGCGAGAGCACATGGGGATGTGCGATGCATCGGCCGAGTCGGGAGGAAGACGATGGCATCGTGGCACCTGGCGGGAGGTCGGACACGGGCTTGCGTGCGGCGCAAGTACCATCGGCCGAGTCAAGAAGGATGGCGAAGGCGTTGTGCCCGGCGTGGAGGCTGGACATGCATCGGCATCGGCGCCGGTGGTCGGGTTGTGCGAACCACGTCCCGTCTACGGTGCGGGTTCGGTAGCTGAGCCTCAAAAAGCTACCATCGACGGTTTCCGAGTTTGGGCCTCAAAACTCGGGTGGCCGGTTTCCGAGTTCTTTGGGGCCTCAAAACTAGGGATGGACGTTTTTTCCAGGTTTGGGATCAAAACCGGGGCTCGCGGGTTTCCGAGTGTGGGACTCAAAACTCGGGGGGACGGGTTTCAGGTTTGGCCTCAAAAACCTGGGCTGGAGGTTTCCCGGTTTGGGCCTCAAAACCGGGGGTTTGGTCCGAAAGGACGGTCGATGCGTGGCGGCCGTAGAGAGGTGGGAAAGGAGGCGTTGGGCCTATACACGAGGAAGGCGCGGGTGGTGGGGTCGACATGACGGCACGTGGCGGCATCAGGGAGGTCGCGTCGAGGCAAAGCTACCGGATGTGCGGGAGTGGCCGTCGGATGAAACTGCTAGGGTGGGACAGTTTTACCCCTGGGGGTATTTGGGTTGAGTGCTTAATGTAAGGTCATTTGGTCTTCGGAACGTGCACCTATATATATGAGGGGGGCTGCTTGGGCAGCGGAATCCATAATTGAAATCCTTGGACGGTGTCACTCTCATTTTGTTCCTGTGAGAGGAGGCTAGGGTAGAGGAGAGATCGGCTCTTGTCTTGAGCTTTTCGTCATCCGAGCTTTGTGTTGCTAGGAGGGCTTGTAGCCCGACACTGTGTCTTAATCAATCATCCATTCTCTTCGCGTTTGCATGGTTTTCCCCTCTTCGATCTTCACGAGAATTCTTGTTTCGAGGGAAGATTGCAAATCCGTTGAACCATCTTGTGTAGCTTCGTGAGAGTCTTCTTTCTACCGAAGGAATTTCTCTAAATACCTCACGAACTCACAGATCGGGCGGATTTAGTTTTGGGATCGAGTTCTTGCCCGTTCCTCACCATTTCTTCGATTCACCGATTTGGAGTTAGGTTCGAGCCATGATCTCTTAGGAGTAGCTCACTAACATCCTTGTGACCCCTTCACACGAAGTTTGAGCCTAGTGCTTTTGGTTTGAGGGAGATCGGGTCGATCCGGTGGACGAACTGGGGACTGGTCGGGGTGACCGGAGGCTGCCTATAGCGACCGGACGCACCGACTCAGAGTCCGGTCATTGAACACCCGCGCTGTCCAGTTCGCGCGAGGTGACCGGACGCACGCCTCGAACCGACCGGACGCTGTCCTCGTGCGTCCGATCGTTGAAGGCCGAGCGTTCGCTCTAGACGAACTTGACCGGACGCTCGAAGAACGCGTGACCGGACTCATCGAGCACACTGTTCATTGTGCCCGTTTTCTTGTGACCGGACGCTTGAGGTGTGACCGGACGCTCACCACCAGTGTGTCTGGTCATGAACAGAGAGCTCCCAGAATGCTGATCAGCTAACCGGACGCGTCCGGTGCCTGTTGACCGGACGCACCAGTGAGTCCGGTCAGTGCAGTGATCGCACGTTTTCGTCCGTATCTTTTACGTTCGAGCTCCGATTTGAGATCCACTTGTTGCGTTGGATTCTCGACTCTGTGCTCTATAGAAACCGGGCTTCTCGCTTTGCGAAATAGCCTGAATCCCCCTCGCGTTGCTCGGGGAGGTTGAGCTTACCCAAGTCCATTTTGTCACTAGTTGACTTGCGTGGATTTGGGCGAGGGAGTTTTTGTGGTGGTCCCGCTGTGTTCTAGGGAACATCCACCCATTCTCTTGGGTCGTGGACATTACGTCTGTCGTCTTTGCTCTTGGGGTTGATTTTATTGGGACAGGGCCAGAATTTCTGAGAAGAATTTTTAGGCTCCCATTCACCCCCCCCCCTCTGGTCGCCTGCTTTAGCATTTTCGGTCCTTCAATTGGTATCAGAGCCAGTGAAGATCTTCTACCTTTACCGGTTCCGGATCCGCGAAGGCAACCTTTTGAGAGCGGTTGTGTTTCCGACTTTGTTCGTCGAGGTGTTTGAGCTTTTGTTTGGCTAACACTAACGGTGCTTTTGGAAGTGGCACCAAGTTCTTCTTCAAGTATGTCTTTGTCTTTTGGTTTAAATGTTTACAAGGATGACATCTTGGGAAGAAGGAGGAGTGCAGTTGATGAGAGGGATCGCGAGGTGAACAATCTGCTGAACCTTCTACGACATGACGAGCTTTCACCGGAGGATCTCCTATGTCAACTTGGCAAGGCAAGAGAGGTACACTTGCTTGTGGTCTTGTGGCTTTGCACAATCTATATGAGGCTTGCTCTAGGGATGATGAGCTTTGTGATACCTTGCATAGAAAGGTAGAGTAGAAAAATTAAAATGCCATTGCTAAGTTGAAGTCTAGTGCCTCTTTGCTTGCACCTCTTGTAATGACATGGTTAGGAAGAATGACGAGCTAGGCTTTTCTCTTGCTAGCTTAAAATCTGAGAATGAATTGTTGAAATCCAATGCTTCCGAACCATGTCTAGTTTGCATTGACTTCCACAAGGACCTTGATTGTGCTAAACTGAAATAGCCTTGCTAAAGTCAAATGCTTTGTCACCATGTGATTCTTGTGAATCTTTTGTTGCTAGACTTAGAGAATTAAGTTTGATTCACAGGACATGTGTAGATGAACTCGTGCATGCTAGGGCTAAAATTGATGAGATAAATTCTAGGCCATGTAGCTTGTGCTCTTTAAATAAAAATGTTTGCCATGCTTCTAGTGCTATTCATGATTCTTTGCTTGATGTGAATGGTGATGTTTCTTCCATCGATTTCATTTGCACATCTTGCACTGATTTAGAAAAAGAAGTTTTGGCTTTGAAACAAGCGCGTGATGATATGAGCGCCAAGTTGGTTGAGCACAATGTTATGAGTGCCAACCTTGAGAAGGAGATTGAGCTCTTGCGTACCACATATGCCGAGTGCATTGAAAAGGAGATGGAAAACTTAAGAAACACTCCTTGTGGTACTTGTGACCGCCTCATGTTTGAAAATGAGGTTTTGGCCAAAAGATGCAAGAGCCTTTGTGCTAAGTCGTTTGAGTCACGTATTTCTTCCAACTCCGATGTTGATGTTTCCAAGTCTGCATCTTTGCAACCGGAGTTGAGTTCTTGTGTTGCGCATGAGTCTTTTGACATTAGCACTAGTGTCAAGGTTTTGGATAGCTCTTTCATAGCTACTCCTAATCTTGCTGTTTCTTCGAGTGATGTCCAAGGGACTTCTCTTGACAGGGTGCTTCTCATATTTTTGGGACTCATGCTCCCAATCCGGTTTTCCATTGCACCTTTTGCAAGAAGGATGGACAATCATTCTATTTTTGTTTCCGCCGTGTCAAACACGAGCAAGTATTCGAGCTAAGCTTTTAGGAAGCGCGTAGCCTTTCGCATGGCACATGTGCTCCTAGTGTTGGAACCAAGTTGATCTTTGATGCTTCTTGTTCTAAGTCCCAAGGGACTTCTCACTTGTCAGAGAATGGTGTGCCTTTCAGTAGGGCTTTGGACCATTGCTCTTTTTTGAGAAGATGGGCATCAAGAAAGCTTTTGCTATCGACGTGCCAAACGCTTGCGCCAAGCTCGTTCTTCTAGGAAGATGGTGGTTCATAGCCCTTCTCATGGCATGAACGCTTGTGCTCCCAGTAAGAAGCCCCTCTTTGTTGATGGGTTTTATGACTCCTTTTCTAGTGGGATAGGTCATGGTCATGGACATGCTTCTAGTGCTTCTTCTCTCGGTCCACGTCATGCTTCTCATGGTGCTTCTATTGGTTCTTCTACAAAAACATGGAAGATGTTTGCCTCTTTCCCGTGGTACGACTCGTTCTTCTCCTCGAGTTGTCCTTTTGAGGAATGCTTCCAAGGGTGTTTCACAATTGCATTTGAACCAGCGTTTGCATCATGCTAACCCACATGATAAGTTGAGATTTGTGACCAAGTCCTGGATTCCCAAGTACATGCTTGCTAACCCTTCATGATCCAAGACTCGGGTTACTGTGTCCTCTTGTGTGTAGATATGAGGACGCGGGGTGGAGAACATGCGCCTGATGGAGCTTGATCTTTTAGATGTGATCAAGAGTTGATGGTTTTCTACACCCCGCTTAGATTTGCCTCCAAAGAGGCTTTTGTTAGCTGGTGAGCTTTCTTTTACACTTATACCCTGTACATCCATGATCTATGTCTGGTGGTATGAGATGGTCCTTCATGTGCTCACTTGTATAGTTCTTGCATGTACATTTTTTCTTTTGTGTCATGTTGTTTAGTCTAGCATGTGCTATCCTTGTATATCATGTCATGCTAGCTTTGTGTACAGCTTTGGTGGTGAATCCGCTTTTCTTGCTAGTGGGTGATCCTTATGAACATTGTGCCATGTTTTACCATATTTTTCCATGAGCTTGATTTGTAGTGGTATGATGTTCATTAGGTATCACTTTTCAGGTGCTAGTTTTGTGTAGCTACATGTACCCTATTGATATGTTTAGGTTGAGCACTAGCCTTTCACGATTTTATCATGTTACATGCTTTTGGATCTATTGCTATCATTATCTTGCATTGTATCATGTGTGAGGCTTAGGCTATGTTTGGGTTGATCATGTCTTTAGGCTGCATTTTGCTATATAGTGCTTTATCCTGTTGCATGGTAGTCTTGACTAGTTTGAGTTCAGATCTCCTTGCGGTATCATCATAGGTAGATCTCCTTTTGTTGAGAGTTCACCTTATGCTTATTAGGTGACTAACCGTTTTCGTGGAGACCTTGAGGTCACACTGGACAAGGCAACGCCTTGTGTTTCTTCTGCCTTTGAGTGTGCAGGAGAACAGGAGCTTGGAGAGAGCATTTCGGCTCACGGACCCGATCCCACATCTGCCAGGACTTGGGGTTCTGTTCGAGCAGCTCTCCAGCGAGCACTAGCTGCACCTGTGGGAGCGACAGCATCAGGCGAGGGGGAGACGACTTCTACGAGGTAGGTGCCCCGGAGTTCAGCAGATTCAGGCGTCCCCTCGGGTATCACACCAGCAGGCGGTCATGCGCTTCATGAGGTTACCTCCGACACACTTCTGAGTTCGGGTTTTGGTACTCTTCTTCCTTGACATCCTTTTCTGTTTGGTCTTTTGATGTGGATTTTGCTGGTTGTCGCTGAGCGTTTCTGGCTCTTTACTTGTGAGTTTAGTGTGGTGTGTCCCTTAGTTGGGGAAGCATTTTGCTTGCTGTATCTTAGTTGGACTTCTCCGATACCCTTTGTTTTGGGTTTTCTTTTTAGGCTAGTTTTTGCTTTGTCTTTGTTAGAACTAGCTTTTGCATGCATTTCATCATGTATTCTTTCTAGTGCATTTTAGAGCTTCATGTTTAGAGCAATGAGAATGAGATTATGCTCTTTGTGGTATGCTCTGTTTATTCATAATGATGCTTGTAGTTAGGCTCTTTTTGATCACCTGATACATGTTATGAGCTAAGCAAGTTTTGCAAATGGTGAACTTGATTAATCAACTATGAAACCATAATTTGTTTCACCCATTGAGATTGGCAACTAGCATGGGTAGGTTGTGTTAAGATCACTGGTGCTACTTTTGTTGCTAGGTTGCTATGTCTCTTTGAGAACACAAGGTTGATATGTGCCCTTGTGGTTCCCTTCCTGAGTGATGAGTGATCGATCAACGGGCAACATGTCTCTTGGCTGTGTTGATGTGCAGGTGCGGAGCTCGGGCAGTGGTCGAAGTGAGGTGAAGGTCAAGTAGGGGACGTGCCATGCCGACGGACCAGGAGACCTGAGGATCAGCTGTGGGAGCTGGCACGTGGCGTTGACAAGCAAGAGTACATGGGGATGTGCGGTGCATCGGCCGAGTCGGGAGGTTGCCCGGCGTGGAGGCTGGACATGCTCCGGCATCGGTGCTGGAACTCGGGGTGTGCGAACCACATCCCGTCTACGGCACGGGTTCGGTAGCGAGCCTCGAAAAGCTACCCTCGACGGTTTCCGAGTTTGGGCCTCAAAACTCGGGGTGGCCGGTTCCCAGTTTGGGCCTCAAAACTCGGCAAGGACGGTTTCCAGGTTTGGGCCACAAAACCTGGGCGCGGGTTTCTGAGTTTGGGCCACAAAACAGCCTGAGGACAGGTTTCCCGGTTTCGGCCTCAAAACCGGGGGAAGGCCCAGGTTTCCCGGTTTCGGCCTCAAAACCGGGGGGAGGTCCGCAAAAAGGACGGTCGACGCGTGGCGGCGTGGAGAGGCTGGCGCGGAGGCGAGGCTATCCACGAGGTAGGCGCGGCGGTCGACTGGGCGGCACGTGGCGGCATCCTGAGGCTTGCGTCGAGGCGAAGCTAAGGATGAGGAAGGCGCGTGGCCGTCAGATCAACCTCAGCAGAGTTGGATCGGGATACCCCTAGGGTTGGCCGTTTCGCTCAAGTATCTAGGGGTAGTAAGGGGATTATTGTTTTAGGCTATAAATAAGAGAGGCACCCCTCCTCTCCCTCATCCTTGCAGTCATTTGTTCCTGAGCTCTCTCTCTCTAGCCCTCGCTTAGGTTCTAATCATACCTCGCTGCAAGCGATCCGCAGAGACGGCAATCATACCTCTGTGTATTTGGATCTTTGAGGAAACGAGACCGTATTCTCGTTGTCTCCTCGTGTGGAGGAATTTAGGCTGAAATCGAATCGTGTTTTGTGTTCTTCACGTTTTGGTTTTTCATCTCCCGGAGATTTGCTTCGTTCTTCCTCTCCGCGAGATGATTTTCGATTCCACTTGAATCAATTTGTTCTTGGTCGTGAGCCCCTTCTTTCTACCGAAGGAATTCTCTCCTAACCTCACGAATCCATAGATCGGGTTGATTTCGTGTTCGTTCTTCCTTCTTTCCCCTTTTCGGTGGTCCTCGGATTTCTATCAATTGACTTGGATTGGTGCGATGATTTCTTAGGATTAGCACCCCAATACATAGAGGAACACCTGGGAGGAGTTTGATCGAAGCCCTTTTGGTTTGGTGAAGTTTCGATTGATTTGGAGTTTGTCCCGAGCGTTTTTCCTGTGTTCTGCTCATCCGCGGACAGTCCGCCCTTCAGTGGCGGACAGTCCGGGACTCGGGGCTGGCTAGGTCAGAACTGCGTAGAGCGATACTGTTCTCGGTCTCGTGACCGGCGGACAGTCCGCTAGTGACCCACGGACAGTCCGGGGTCACATCGGACGCAGCACAGGTCAGCACGGACGCTCGACGGTCACTGTTCACTTGTACCGCGGACTGTCCGGCGTGCAAACCGCGGACAGTCCGGGAGTCATCCAGAACTTGATCAGAACAGTTCTGTTTCGTCCTTTGCCAGCGGACAGTCCGCACCTCCAGTGGCGGACAGTCCGGCGTTGGGCGGACAGTCCGGGACCTGACCCGGACAGTCCGCGAACCTGCTGATTGTTCAGTTTTGTTCCGTGGCTTTGGCAGTTGGTTTTGGGTTTCTCCGGAGGTTCCGCTGTACCACTAGGACATCTCCTAGGGTATCCACCTACTCGTAGGTCGTGAACACTCCGGTCGTTTCGAGTCTTTGCTTTTGGGGTGACCTTCTGGGACAAGGGCTATACAATTCACGAGTTGAATTTGAAGCTCCCATTCACCCCCCTCTGGTCGCTAATCCGGTCCTTCAATTGGTATCGGAGCCGGTTAAGGATCTCTCCTACCTTAATCGGTTTCGGATCCTAAGGGCGACATGGAACGAGGGAATAGCAAGGCTCCTTGGTTCGATGGAACGAACTATCCCTATTGGAAGATTCGGATGCGTGCTTATCTCAACAGCATCGGATCTTCTGTCTGGGAGATATGTGAGAACGCTGAGTACGTAGTCCTTGCGGCTCGTGTGGGTCAGATCCAGATTGACCAACACGAGGCCAACTCCAAGGCTCGTAATGCTCTTCTGGCCAGCCTCTCCCTTCCTGAGTTCGAACGTATCTCAGAGCTTGAGACGGCACGAGAGATCTGGGTGAAGCTTCAAAGCTATCACGAGGGAACCGCTCATGTTAAGACCAGACTCTTCGAGACCTACAAGCGAGAGTACGAGAACTTTGTTCAGTTGGAGGGAGAGACGATTGACGCCATGTTCGCACGTTTCCAAACGATTGTGAACAAGATGCGTGCCAATCGGGCCAACCTACCCTATGACGATCATGAGAGGGCTCTCAAGTTGCTATACGCCCTGGATCGGAGGGTATGGGAGGTGAAGGTGTCGACCATCATTGAGTCTCCTACTTACGACACCCTCACCGTGGACGAGCTGTTCAGCAAGCTCAAGTCCACTGAGATCGTCACCTGACTCAGGCCAAGCTGAAGAACCCATCTTCACACACCATGGCTTTGGTCTCAGGCACAGGTGGATCGACTTTCTCTGCTGACGCTTCACCTCCTCTTGTCGCATTGTCTTCTTTGCATACAGTCACGGAGGAGCAGCTGGAGGCGCTGGGAGACGATGAGCTCGCCCTCGCCATCACCCGGTTCTCGCGGTTTCACAACAACCGCCTGAATCGCCGGCGTGGTGGCGCACGCGAGGGCTGCTACAAGTGTGGTGATCTAGACCACTTCATGGCGAACTGCCCCAAGAACGTCAAGAACTTCCCCGGCAAGAACCGCAACTTCAGGCGCAAGGGCAAGCCGGAGAACAAGGCCGGGAAGAATAACAAGAACGGCTTCTTCCACCAGGAGGACATGGAGAAGGCTTTCGACGCCGGCAAGCGTGCTTTCCTCGCCACCATCGGCGATGGCGAGAAAACCTCCGACGGCGGTTCCAGCGACGACGAGTCCGAGCACAAGATGGAGGATCGCTTCAACGGACTCTGCTTCTTCGGCAACTCTCCAAGGGCTTTTGCACCATAGGCCTTGGATGAAGAGGACCGCAAGCACCAAGCAGAGGACACCGATGACGCTCACAACGACGACGACGACACAACACTGCTGAGGTACCAAATTCTTCTGAAGTCGATCGTCTGACTGAGGAGCGGATGGTTTGTGGATTTGGTCGGTGTCTTGGAGAAGAGGCTTACAGAATGTTCCAAGAGCGCGTTGAGTTTTAGGCTAAGTTGAAAGAGGCGCGTAGGAACTTGAATTGCTAGGTCCGAGGTGAAGGTGGTCGATGTGGAGGAGTGTGAGGAGTGCACGATGCATATGACAAGCTTTGCCACCCTGCAAACCAGTATGCCTCTTTGATTGAGTGTATGATGAGCTGAAGAGTAGGGCTAGACTTGGTGGGTGATTGCAAAGAGTGTCCCTCCCTGAAGATAGAGCTAGAGGAAGTGAAGGCTAGCCTTCTTTGCTGGGTGCGTGCAAGCTTTGTCCGAGCTTGCGAACTGAGTTGGCAGGAGTTATGCCAAGCTTGCTAAAGCCATGAAGGCCAGCTCAGTTAGCACCTTGTCCGCTCCATGTGAGCGATGCTGGGATGGAGCTTGAGATTGCCACACTGTCGGCATGACAGGATGCAAACGAGGAGGAAAACACATACCTTCGGTCCATCCTGAGTTGGGTGTCATGCAGTGAGCCGCAGTTGGGCATGATGATCAGTCAGTTCAAGAGGGAACTGATTGCTCGGGAGTAGGCTTTACTTCAGGTGGGAAGTGCGCTAGTACCTTTGGTAAGATCGGTGAGTTTAGCGAGTGAACCCGAGTGAGACCATCCGCTATCCCTAGCTTACAAGATCACCCCACCTGAGCCTCCTAAGCCTATCACCAAGGATGGCATCCTTGATAACCTCCCAAGGCTCCACCTCGCAAGCAAGTGTGGGTTTCCAAAACCTAACCATCTTAGGAACACCTTGACACCCTTCCTGACGTCTCTAGTGATCCCCTTCCGAAGGGCAAGCAGCCAGCCAGAGTGAACAACCCTCGCAACATAGGAACCAACAACCCAAGAGAGTGGTGAGGTTTGAGTGCGAGTACTGTTACCGTGAAGGTCACCTAGCTGAGTTTTGCTTTCGGAGGGAGAGAGACGCTAGGAAGGAGTTGGAGCTGAACAACCAGGCTAGGCACCACCCTCTCCATGGTGTGCAAGGTCGGGGAGTTCAAAGGCAGGGCGCTAGACCTAGAGGTGCATCCCCTCAGGTTGCTAGGCCCCAAGCAGCTAGACCACAGGGTGGTGGTCGTGCCCGTCGCGGTTCCGGTCGTCCTCAATACGATCGGAGCCGAGTGTAAGAGGTCTTGCTGCTCAGTCCCATAGCGGACCACCTTTTCAGTATGGTGGTGATCGCTTTGCTCAGATGGGACAGGTAGGTCAGTTTGGAGGCTTTACGTTCCATAGCGGACCACCCTTTCAGGTTGGTGGTGATCGCTATCCACCCATGGGATGAGGACAGTTTGGTGTTGCTGCTAACACTTTTTTGGGCCTATGACACAGCACTAGTATCCTTCTCAGTATACTAACCCCAGTGTTGTGCCATATGCTCACTTCCTGCCTTTCTATTGATGCAGGAACATCGGTTGGAGAACATGTGGCTCATGGATTCCGGGTGTTCGCGCCACATGACGAAAGAAAGAATGGTTCTCCAGCCTTAGCCCCGTGATGCCAAGGAGTACATCATTTTTGGGGATAATTAGAGGTAAGTTGTTTCCCAGGGAGCTATCCGGCTCAATGAGAACTTTGTCCTAAAGAATGTTGCATGGTTTCTAATTTGCATTTCCATTTACTTTCTGTTTCGCAACTTCTTGAGGATGATTGTGAAGTGCGTTTTAAGAAGTGTTTTGAGTCGCGTTTTAGACCCTCGGGGAAATCTTGTTTGTCGGATCGTCCCTTTTGGTCGTGTCTTCAGAGCCGACTTTTTCTCGGTCTTTCGGCTCTGCTAGGTGTTTGATGGCTAGTCCTTCTTCTGATTTGTGGAAGTGGCATAGGAGGCTCGGTCACTTGAGTTTTGACTTGCTTGCAAGGCTTAGCTCACTTGGCCTAATCCAAGGATTGCCGAAGCTTAGTTTCAGAAGGACCTGTTTGCCATCCGTGTCGTCACGGGAAGATGGTTGCTGCTTCTCACCCACCTGTTACTCAGGTGATGACAAAGCGACCCGGCGAGCTTTTTCACATGGACACAGTCGGTCCATCTCGGGTTTTGCTCAGCGGGTGGGAAGTGGTGTGTTCTAGTGATTTGTTGACGACTTTTCGTGGTATTCTTGGGTATTTTTCATGGAGGGTAAGGATGAAGCATTTTCTTTTGCTCGTGACTAATCTTGAAGTTGAAAACTGAGTTTCCCCCTTATTGGAGCTATTCGTAGCGATAATGGTACTGAGTTTGATAACTCTCAGTTTGCCTCTTTCTGTTCTGTTCTTCCAATAGAATCGAGCATCAGTTCTCTTCTCCTTATGTCCCTCAGCAGAACGGTGTTTGTTGAGCGCAAGAATCGGACCCTTGTTGAGATGGCCAGGACGATGCTCGATGTGCATAGGACTCCTAGGCGTTTTTGGGCCGAGGCGATCAACACCGCTTGCCATGTTTCAAATCGCATTTTCTTCGTGCTTTAATGAAAAAGACTTCTTATGAGTTGCGTTTTGGACGAGTACCCAAGGTGTCTCATTTTCGGGTGTTTGGTGTAAGTGCTTTATCCTGAAGCAAGCCAATTTGGATAAATTTGATCTCGCTCTGCCGACGGGGTGTTTCTTGGTTTGCCTCTTATTCACGTGCTTATCGAGTTCTTAACCTTGAAACTAACCGGATAGTGGAGACCTGCGAGGTCACATTCGACGAAACTATGCCTTGTGTTTCTTCTGCTTTTGAGGTTGCAGGAGAACAGGAGATGAGAGAGACCATTTTTGTGGAGGAGGAGCAGGAGAATGCCGATTGGGGTGATCCCGAGCCAACTCCACTGGCTGCCCCCATCGACCCTGCGACGTCTACTTCAGCTCGAGGACCAGATCCCACTACGTCTTCTTCTTGGGGTCCTCTAGAGCCACCTCTCCAGCGAGCACCCGCTGCACCTGAGGGAGCGACAGCATCTGGCGAGGGGGAGGCGACTTCGGCGAGGCAAGCGCTCCGAAGCGTTCAGCAAGTTCACCCCCCGCGACAGATGATCGGCGGCATCGACAAGCGAGAATTCACGCGTCGCGATCGTATGAAAATCTCTCACTTTGCTCATTCTGCTTTCGTTGCGTCTTTTGAGCCCAAAGATGTTGGACACGCACTTTCTGATTCTAAAACTGGGTCAATGCCATTCATGAGGAGCTAGAAACTTTGAGCGAAACAAAGTCTGGACCTTAGTTCCACCTACACCACAATGCCCACCCTATAGGTACCAAATGGGTTTTCAAAACATAGAGGGTGAGGATGGGATGTAGTGATGAGAACAAGGCTAGGCTAGTAGCCCAGGGTTTCTGCCAGAAAGAGGGTATAGACTATGATGAAACCTTTGCCCTGTGTAGCCCGTTTAGAAGCCATTAGAATCCTTCTAGCCTTTGCTTCTTCGATGGGTTTTAAGCTTTACCAGATGGATGTCAGAGAGTGCCTTCTTGAATGGGTATATAGAGGAAGGTTTATGTTAGGCAACCTCCTGGCTTTGAGGATCCCAAGTTTCCAAACCATGTTTATAAACTTTCAAAAGCGTTGTATGGTTTGAAACAAGCCCCGAGAGCGTGGTATGATCGTTTGAAAAACTTTTACTCTCCAAGGGGTTTCAAAATGGGACGGGTTGATAGAACTTTGTTTCTCCTCAAGCAAGGCAACGATACCCTGTTAGTCCAGATTTACGTGGATGACATCATCTTTGGTGGTTCTTCTCATGCTCTTGTTGCAAAGTTTTCAGATACTATGAGCAGGGAGTTCGAGATGAGTATGATGGGCGAGTTGACCTTCTTCCTCGGGTTGCAAATCAAGCAAACCCGAGACGGGACGTTTTGTGCATCAAGGCAAATACACGAAGGACATCCTGAAGAAATTCGACATGGGCGAGGCAACCTCTTACGACCCCATGCCGACGACTGCGGCGATGGACGCGGACCAGGACGGAGAGCTGGTTGACAAGAAGAGTACATAAGCATGATTGTCTCACTTCTGTACCTGACGGCAACGAGGCCAGATATACAGTTCTCTGTGTGTCTGTGCGCTCGTTTTCAGGCGTCCCCTCGGACTTCCCAGAAGCAAGCGGTCAAGCGCATCATGAGTACCTTCGATACACTCCTGATTTCGGACTTTGGTACTCTCTTCTTCTTCGACTCTTTCGCTTTGTGGTTATTCCGATGCGGATTTTTGCCGGCTGTCGGCTTGAGCGCAAGTCTACTTTCTGGGACTTGTCAGTTTCTTGGCTCTTCTTTGTTTCGTGGTCTTCTCGCAAGCAGTTGAACGTAGCCCAGCCTACTACTGAAGCCGAGTATTTGCCGCTGCTCTCTTGTGCTTCGCAGCTTTTGTGGATGGTTTGCTACATTGCGTGACTTTGGTCTAGATTTCAGTCGGGTTCCTTTGCTTTGCGACAGCACTTCAGCCATTAGTGTAGCAAAGAATCCTTTCTTCACTCCAAGACCAACCACATCGATGTTCGCTTTCAACTTTCTCTCGTGATCACTATGAGAAAGGCACATTGATCTTAGGCATGTAGACACCCATAACCAGGTTGCGGATATTTTCACCAAGCCTTTGGATCTCTCAACTTTTGCTAGGTTGAGAGGTGAGCTTGGTGTGTTTTTCCCCCCTTTTAGATGGGGAAACATTTTGCTTGTTTACTATAATCTGACTTTCTGATCCTTTTGTTTTTGGGTCTTGAGTCTTTCTGTTTTTACTTTGGCTCCGATTCTGACTTCATCATGCATCATCTTTTATTTCAAGCTTCATGTCTAATTCCTTAGAATGAATTTATGCTCTATTTAGTGTATGCTTTTGATGATATATGATGATGCTTGTAGCTTAGCTCTTTTGATCACTGTTACATTTTGTGAGCTAAGTTATTTCTTTCAGAACGCTGACATGTTGAATAAACTTAAAAACTTGATTCTTGTTCACCATTGAGATTGGCAACTAGCATGTGTAGGATGTGTTGAGATCACTTGAGCTATTTCATATATGCTAGGTTGCTATGTCTCTAGCTCTAAAGTCATTCACTTGCTTGGACTGTTCATAATCTGCTTAAAATGAACCAAGTTTTTAGTGAATTGAAAAGATCGAGATGGGATTGCTTTGTCAGCACATCACGGTATCGAGACTGTTTCTCATAGCACCTTGAGTTAAACTTGAGCCGTGTAGTGTAAGACCGAAACCGATGCTTTATGCTCCTGATTGCATATGCATAGGCTTAGCACGTTTGAAAGTTAGGCATGACAAGCTTTCAACCTCTTGCACAATCACATGCTGAATTTAAACTTGTGTAAAAACTGCTGCAAATATCTCCGATAAAATTTAAAAAACACAAGTTTATGTTTCACTCTATAGCATGATGGTTGAACTTTACTAGGTAGTTCACCTTACATAATGTTTAGCACTTGTTTGACCTTCTGTCTATACATGCTTAGTGCTAATTTGATGGTGAACCCCCTTCTGAATGGCTTTAAACTGCTCACTGGGCTTATGCATTCATATCTTGTTTTCGGTGATCAGTTTGAGCCTTTTGCTAGCACTTGTGTATGTTGCTATGTAGTCGGATCAGCACTCATTAGAGCATTCTTTCACTCTTTCGAGTATATACTTGAAGCTGCTAACATGCATTTTTGACTCATGTGCACGTACTTAACTCCGATAGGCATGACCTAGCTCCGTTTGTCTTTCTTGAGCTCCCTTCCTTCTCTCTTTTGTTTGCAATTGCCCCCAAGGGGAGAATGTTTTCGAAGATGAATTTCGATTTTCTGTGGTGACAATTTGCAACTTATGCTTCACCTGCTGAGGGAGTTCTTTGTTGAGGGGGAGTTTTTCTGCCTATTTTGAATTATTGGCTTACTGCTGGTTGTGTTGAGCCTCTGTGCCTCTATCTTGAGGGACTAGCAGTAGTTGCTTCTTATGCAGTCTTCTTGTGGTTTCGAGCTTTCAGCTAGTGGTGTGAGCCCTTTCTTCTGCCTCTTCTCGAGGACTAGCTTGTACTTGTTTCTGACTTGGTTGCGTGAGCCGTTGCCCATGTTTTTGGGAACCAAGTTTTGTCTCTCATTTTGATCGAGTTTTGCTTCTGATGAGTTGTTGCTCCGATCTTTTGCTTGGTTGTGTCGAACCGTTGCCCATGTCTTTGGGACCAAGCTTCGCTTATCTCGGATTGTTCTTCTTCCGCCTTTTCTCTGGCTTTTGAACTTTTCGAGTGAGTTTTTCCCTTTCTATCTAATTCTACTTCCTTCTATTCTGGTTACGGATACTATGAGTTGATGATGCACTCATCAAGGGGGAGATTGAGAACACAAGGTTGATATGTGCCCTTGTGGTTTCCCTTCCTGAGTGATGAGTGATCGATCAACGGGCAACATGTCTCTTGGCTGTGTTGATGTGCAGGTGCGGAGCTCGGCAGTGGTCGAAGTGAGGTGAAGGTCATGTAGGGACGTGCCGTGCCGACAGACCGGGAGCGGTGAAGGGCGGACGTGGAGCTTGGACCGACGGACCAGAGACCTGAGGATCAGCTGTGGTAGCTGGCACGTGGCGTGACAAGCAAGAGTACATGGGGATGTGTGGTGCATCGGCCGAGTCGGGAGGTTGCCCGCCGTGGAGGCTGTACATGCTCCAGCATCGGTGCTGGAACTCGGGGTGTGCGAACCACATCCCGTCTATGGCACGGGTTCGGTAGCTGATGATGAGGACATCGCCAAGTTGGACTCACCGACGCCATGGTCTTCCCCAAGTTGCAATCCGACTCCAACTCATTTTCACACGTCACCCTCGGAATTCAGGAGCAGTCCCGAGTAAAATCAACGCCCCGGATGCATACGGACTCCGTTTTCGACGAACCAGATTGCTTGGAAAGATAATTTGATAAGCTAACCAATGGCTTTGAAATCACGTCAAAATACGTCCGGAGTCAACGGGAATCGTCGAAACAAGTCAGCGTCCAGAATCTGCCAGGGTGCTGCGTCACCGTATTTTGGTCCGTTGGGCGTGTATCGTCTTAGAAGCCCATTAGGGGGCGCGTCCAGCAGGGGCGACGACCTAAACCCTATATTTAGCCGCGCCGCCGCGTCGTTGGTCTTGGGTTTTGTTTTGAGTTTAGTTTTCCACCGAGAAACTGAATCGTTCATTGTAACTGTGGTGACAAATCCTTTTACAGTGATCCAGGGCCCCGTTCTTGATCTCCTCCACTGTGTCGATTAGTCCTTTGGAACCGAGTTCTTGAACCCCTCTAATATATTCGTGATATTCATATCTGCAATTTCAGATTGCGTGCTTTACCTTCTTGCTTGTGTTCTTCGATTCGCTTGCAGGATTAGCCTTCTTGGCGAGGTCAATCAAGTTGTGCTTGGTTATAACCAACGGAGCAGTGGTGTAACGGTTGCAGGGTTCGAATCGTGTCTGATTTGAAGCCGGATCGCCAACGTCGAGTTCTCCACCAATCGAACCTATCGCTACCTCACGGAAGATCGGGCCGTCCTTCATCAAGCTGAGCCTCGAAAAGCTACCCTCGACGGTTTCCGAGTTTGGGCCTCAAAACTCGGGGTGGCCGGTTTCCAAGTTTGGGCCTCAAACTCGGCAAGGACGGTTTTCAGTTTGGGCCACAAAACCTGGCGCGCGGGTTTCTGAGTTTGGGCCACAAAACTCAGCCTGAGGACAGGTTTTCCCGGTTTTGGCCTCAAAACTTGGGAAGGCCCAGGTTTCCCGGTTTCGGCCTCAAAAAACGCGGGGGGAGGGTCCGCAAAAAGGACAGTCGACGTGTGGCGGCGTGGAGAGGCTGGCGCGGAGGCGAGGCTATCCACGAGTTTGGCGCGGCGGTCGACTGGGCGGCACGTGGCGGCATCCTGAGGCTTGCGTCAAGGCGAAGCTAAGGATGAGGAAGGCGCGTGGCCGTCAGATCAACCATCAGCAAGATGGATCGGGATACCCCTAGGGTTGGTCGTTTCGCTCAAGTATCTAGGGTAGTAAGGGGATTATTGTTTTAGGCTATAAATAAGAGAGGCACCCCTCTCTCCCTCCATCCTTGCAGTCATTTGCCCTGAGCTCTCTCTCTCTAGCCCTCGCTTAGGTTCTAATCATACCTCGCTGCAAGCGATCCGCAGAGACGGCAATCATACCTCTGTGTATTTGGATCCTTTGAGGAAACGAGACCGTATTCTCGTTGTTCTCCTCGTGTGGAGGAATTTAGGCTGAAATCGAATCGTGTTCTGTGTTCTTCACGTTTTGGTTTTTCATCTCCCAGAGATTTGCTTCGTTCTTCCTCTCCGCGAGATGATTTTCAATTCCACTTGAATCAATTTGTTCTTGGTCGTGAGCCCCTTCTTTCTACCAAAGGAATTCTCTCCTACCCTCACGAATCCATAGATCGGGTTGATTTCGTGTTTCTTCTTCCTTCTTCCCCTTTTCAGTGATCCTCGGATTTCTATCAATTGACTTGGATTGGTGCGATGATTACTTAGGATTAGCACCCCCACACATAAAGGAACACCTGGGAGGAGTTTGATCGAAGCCCCTTTTGGTTTGGTGAAGTTTCGATTGATTTGGAGTTTGTCCCGAGTGTTTTTCCTGTGTTCTGCTCATCCGTGGACAGTCCACCCCTTCAGTGGCGGACAGTCCGGGACTCAGGACTTGGCTAGGTCAGAACTGCGTAGAGTGATACTGTTCTCGGTCTCGTGACCGGCGGAGAGTCCGCCAGTGACCCGCGGACAGTCCGGGGTCACATCGGACGGCAGCACAGGGTCAGCACCGAACGCTCGACGGTCACTGTTCACTTGTACCGTGGACTGTCCGCGTGCAAACCGCGGACAGTCTGGGAGTCATCCAGAACTTGATCAGAACAGTTCTGTTTCCGTCCTTTTGCCGGCGGACAGTCCGCACCTCCAATGGCGGACAGTCCGGCGTTGGGCGGACAATCCGGGACCCTGACCCCGGACAGTCCACGAACCTGCTGATTGTTCAGTTTTGTTCCTTGGCTTTGGCAGTTGGTTTTGGTGTTTCTCCGGAGTTTCCGCTGTACCACTAGGACATCTCCTAGGGTATCCACTTACTCGTAGGTCGTGAACACACCGGTGGTTTCGAGTCTTTGCTTTTGGGTGACTTTCTAGGACAAGGGCTATACAATTCACGAGTTGAATTTGAAGCTCCCATTCACCCCCCCCTCTGGTCGCTAATCCGGTCCTTCACTCTTGCACTGAGTCATTCACTTGCTTGGATTGTTCATATTTACCTTGTGCTTAAAATTTGATCCAAGTCTAAGTGAAATGAAAAGATCGAGATGGGATTGCATGTGTCAGCACCTCACGTATCGAGACTGTTTCTCATTGCACAATTGAGTTAAACTTGAGCCGTGTAGTGTAAGACCGAAACCGGTGCTTTAAGCTTCCGATTGCTTTTATTGCATAGGCTTAGCCCGGTTGAAAAGTTAGGCAACGACCATGCTTTCAACCTCTCGCAATCACATGCTTTAATTTGAACTTGTGTTAATAACCGCTGCAATCTCTGATAAATTTTGAAAATAACACAAGTTTATGTTTCTTCTATTACATGATGATTGAACTTTGCTAGGGAGTAGTTCACCTTTTGTACTTGATTTAGCACTTGCTCGATTTCCTGTCTATTCATGCTAAGTGCTATTTAAGTGGTGGACCCTTTTCAAATGGCTTAAAACTGCTCATATGCTTATTGTTCATATTTCGTATTCATTTGATCAGTTTGAGCCTTTGCTAGCATTTGTATTGGTTGCTACACTTTCAGGGCAGCACCTTTTGAGCATATTTCATTCTGATTGCTATACACTTGAAGCTGTTGCATTGTGCATATCATGCATTTTTAGCTTAGTGTACATACCCCCAGCTCTGATACTCTTTGTGGTCTTTTTCAATGCTTTTCACTGCCCCCATAAGCTTTTGATGACTTGTCTTGTGTTTGTGTCAACTTTGTGAAAAATGTCAAAACCCCTCGCATGTTCCCTTTTGTCAAGGGGGAAAGCTGTTTGCAAGGGGGAGTTTTAGTGTTGGCACAAAGGAGAGTCATGCATTTTGGGGAGAGCTTTGAGCAAGGGGGAGTTTAGCTCTTTTATGTTCTTCTTTACTTGGTATAGCTCTTTTATGGTTTTCAATTGGTATCCATCTTTTGGTATGGAATGCAATTGGTGTCATAGCTTTTGTGTATAGGCTTGATTTAGGGGGAGTCATTTTTTTCTTGCTGCTTCTCGGCATGCTCCGAGTGATTGTGCTCCATTTGGTTTGAGCTTCTTTTTGTGTTTTCTCAGTTGGTATCGAGCCTACTAGTCGTGTTGACCGTTTTGCCTCTATCTAGAGGGACTAGAGCAGTTTTTGCTTGGTATTTTCGATTGGTATGGACCCTTCAGCTAGTTGCGTCGAGCCTATGTGCCTCTGTCTTGATAGACTAGCTGTTTTTCACCAATTCTTGGCTGTTTGTGATCAGTTTTGCATTCTTATGCGTTGATTCAGCCTCAATTGGTATCGAGCCTTGAGCTAGTGGTGTTGAGTCTTTTCTGCCTCTTCTTGAGGACTAGCTCATTTTTGACTTGGTTGCCGTCGAGCCGTTGCCCATGTCTTTGGGAACCAAGTTTTTCGCTCTATGTGATCGAGTTTTGCTCTTTGATGAGTTGTTGCTCTGATCCCTTGCTTGGTTGCATTGAGCCATTGCCCATGTCTTTGGGGACCAAGTTATGTCTATTTCAAATTTCCCCCTCTTTAGCATTTTTTGGCTTTTGGGCATTTGAATGGATAATCTTCTCATGTCAAGTGATTTTGTTCTTTGCCCTTCTATGGCTCTTGATCACTTGAATGAGATTTTTGGTTTTGGTATCTCAAACCATCTCTTGTGCCTAGTTTTTGTCAATTCAATCATCAAGGGGGAGAAAGAGAAAGAGAAAAAGGAGAGAAATTTCGACCCATGTGAACCCAAGTGGATAATACCTTTGGTTTCTTTTGTGATGATTGTTTTGACAATTTATTTGAGATTGGTTTTCGAGTACCTTTTGGGATTCATGAAACTCTTGTTTCTCTTGGAAAGAGAGAGAAAAGGAGAGAAATTTCGACCCATGTGAACCCAATTGGATAAGTACCTTGGTTTCTTTTGTGATGATTGTTTGACAATTTATTTGAGATTGGTTTTCGAGTACCTTTTGGGATTCATGAAACTCTTGTTTCTCTTGACTCTTCGGTTGTGTAGAGGCTTTGCCCGCTTTTCCCATTTCTTTTGGGACCGAGAGCTTTTATTTGAGTCTTCATGATCCTTCCTCATTCCAAGTGGCCTTGTGTTTGCTTTTCCTTGGCTTTTGGGCACTTGAATGAGGCTTGCCTTCAAACCCTTCCTTTGTGGTTTTATTTTTAGTCAATGCATTCATCAAGGGGGAGATTGAGAATATATATGATGAATGATTGACTTTGATGAGGAAGGTTTGAGGCTTTTCCCGGTCGAGTCATTATCTTGCTATGCGCTTAATGTTATGACTAACCGGTGGCGTTGAGTTGGAGTTTATGTGTTGGTGTGCGTGTGCGACATGTGTCTCTTGGCTGTGTTGATGTGCAGGTGTGGAGCTCGGATACAGTGGTCAATGGCGAGGTGAAGGTCAAGTAGAGACGTGTCGTGCCGACAGACCGGGAGCGGTGAAGGATGGGCGTGTCGTGCGGCGGACGTGCCATGTCGATGTACCTAGAGCGGTGAAGGGCGGACGTGAGGCTTGGACCGACGGACCGGAGGGCCAGAGGGACCAGCTGTGGTAGCTGGCACGTGGCATCGGCGAGCGAGAGCACATGGGGATGTGCGATGCATCGGCCGAGTCGGGAGGAAGACGATGGCGACGTGGCACCTGGCGGGAGGTCGGACACGGGCTTGCGTGCGGCGCAAGTACCGTCGGCCGAGTCAAGAAGGATGGCGAAGGCGTTGTGCTCGACGTGGAGCTGGACATGCATCGGCATCGGTGCCGGTGGTCGGGGTGTGCGAACCACATCCCGTCTACGGTGCGGGTTCGATAGCTGAGCCTCAAAAAGCTACCCTCGACGGTTTCCGAGTTTGGGCCTCAAAACTTGGGTCGCCGGTTTCCGAGTTTGGGCCTCAAAACTCGGGATGGACGGTTTCCAGGTTTGGGCCTCAAAACCTGGGCTCGCGGGTTTCCAAGTTTGGGCCTCAAAACTCGGGGTGGACGGTTTCCAGGTTTGGGCCTCAAAACTTGGGCTGGCAGGTTTCCCGGTTTGGGCCTCAAACCGGGGGTTGGTGTAACACCTCTGGTGTTAAGCTAGCATGACATCATTTCTCATCATGCATAATCATCTCATGATCATGAAGCATTCATATGTTATTCTTTTTCTCACATAAAATGTCATTTCATGTGTTTGCTTGCTTATAAGTTTGCTTTGTTGAAGTGTTTCTTGTCTTGCTTTGGAGTGGTTAAGTCTTTCTAACCATCTAACCTTGTTGAGAAGTCAAAATGAAGGCATGGTTATGCTGGACATTTTGCCTAATCAAGTAGTTAAACCCTAGTCAACCCTATAGAGCCTCTAAAGTCCTTTTGTTTGACTAACAAAGACCTCCTTGTTAGAAGCTTTGCATGGCTGTGGGTCCTTAAGCAAAGTGTGTAGAATTTAGTATGGAACAAAAGTTGTTTAAGGACCAACTCATGAAAATGGGTGTAGCATGGTGTTTTAGGGTCCACAAGGCAGAATTGGAAGGGTTTTAGACTTGGAATTTTTCCTAAGTCCTAAAACTGGTTTCCAGTTTGTCAGGCCATGTTTGGCATCGATCTGAGCCCAATCCAAGCCGAACCAGTGATCAATCCTTTAACCAAAGTTGCAGTCGGTGTATAGCTCTAACCAATGGTGCAGTTGGTTTAGCGTCTGATGGAGTGGTGTGAGTTAATCGCGTTTGAAGTTGGGCTGTCAGTCGGCCATTAGCCAACTGAATCGCCCAATTCAGTTTGAAGCCGTCGGCTTCAGTGGCCGACCGCGCGCAGGGGAAGAACGCCGCGTGGCGTTCGATTCCCGCCGAGGCCAGCCGCGCGCGCGGCGTGGCGTGCTTAAGCGCCCACGCACGCCTTCCTCCGCCAGAGCACGCTCCCTCCTCTCTGCCCTCGCTCCAAGCTCTCGCCGGCGACCGCGCGGGCGAAAAGGGGGGAAGTCGCCGTCCGCCGTCGTCTCGCCGTGCATTCGCCAAGCAACCGCACCGCTAGCCTCGCCTTGGTCTCCCTCGCATCGTTTGCGCTAGTCAGTGCTCTTCGGCAAGCCCTAGGTGAGCCTCGGGACGAGCTTCCGCCATGGCCGCCATGACCGCCGAGTTCGGTCCGCCGTGGTCGGCTTCCTTCCCGTGGGTTTCAAGATGCTTTAGCTAGCGTTCGCAAGTCAGTGAGCGTCCAGGAAGAAGGAAGTGAAGTCGGTTTAGCCGATTAGGGTTTGGTTGCCTCGGTCCGCCATCGCCGCCGTCCGCCATGGTTGCCGGAGACTGGCATGGCGTGGTTCCGAGCTTTCGGAGTGAAATCCGTAGCGTCGAGCCTTGCGCTAGGTCCGTGGGAGTTCGGAGACTAGGAATCACGAGTCGGTTAGCCTCGGCATGGCCGGAGTTGCCCGGCGTGGAGAGCCCGCGCCGCCGTGGCCGCCATTGCCGGCGTCGTGCTCGATCCGTAGTGTCGCTAGGGTCGAGAGTGGTACCGTTCGTCGCGGAAGGATGAGAGGAGTCCGTCGGTGGAGTTGGTTTCGCCGGAGGAGCCGCCGTCGGCGAGCTCCGGCGAGGTCAACATCTCTCTGTTTCTCTGTGTATGGCAGGTGGGGTCGCTTTGACCACGGGCCCCGGCTGTCAGCCACTTGGGTGCAAGTTTGTTGTGTGCGTGTAGCAGTTAAGGTTTAGGGTTTTTGAATAAATGTTTTCCAGAATATGGTTAATACTTGTTTAAATCATAACTTGTGTTCTGTTAATCCAATAAATGTGAAACCAATTTTGTTAAGTTTGTCTTGATGAGATCTGTACATGAAAAATATGATATGCTCTGTTATGATAGTTTTTATATGCAGTAATAATTAATTTGTGTTTAGGCTAATATCTTGTTTAATGCATAGTAAATCATGTTTTGCTCAGAAAAATATGGGGTTTGTTTTGATGAGCTAGGTAGGTAATGTAGAGTCACAGAAAAATGATAACTACTGTTGGTTATGAAATAATTTGAAGTTAACTTTTAATTTGGTTAAATGCTGTTTTCTTGTATAATTTGTAGTAATTAAAATATATGGAATTTGAGTCTCATAATTTTTATAGACTGCTCTTATGCTGGAAAGCTCTAAACAAAAATATGAAATTTGTGTTGTTTGACACTTTTAAAAGTAGGGTGTAGTTCAAAGTATCTTTTCACCCTGATATTTGTCTTTTTTATACAGAATTATATATACCTGCAATTGTCCTGAAATTTGTACAGTATGTTTTACTGTCTGTTAAGAACCTCCAGTAATTTTTGTAGATTTTTCTAAAGCTGTTAGCTATGAGGTGCAGTTATAAGCTTGTTTTAGTAGGATAATGAGTTTATTTAAAATCAAGCTTTTGTGTCTTTTCATGGAGGGAACCAGCAGGGGTAAAATAGTCTTTTCAGTGTATGCATGTTGATTGTGCTTTGCATGAGTGGTGTAGCTTTTCTCTAAATAGAGTGTTGTACTCTACCAGAGAGGAAATATGCGCCTATTCGGTCAATTCTATTGCAATGCATTTTCTATGCCCATGTATCCTCCATTCATTCTCGCATATGCATCATAACAGGTTCGGTAGAAGAGACAGTGATAGCCGAGGAAAACGAGGAGCAGCCTCAGGAGCAGGAACCAGGAGCTATCGGGGAAGAGTTTGAAGAAGAACTTCCGGAGTGCCCGAATCACCAACCGAGCACCTTCGAGAAAGGCAAGCCCCGGAGCATTTCTAACTACCTACAGTTTATGATTAACTTAATCTGCTTATGTTTGTTGCATTAAGTATAGGAGTTGTTTGATACCGTTGATGCATCACTATTCATACCTTGTTACCTTGAAATATCATCCTTGATACCTATATAGAGTCAGGTCCGAGCTATGCTTAGAATTGCTTAGACCGGTAGAAGTCGGGCAACCTTCATGTTACCCGCGAGCAATAGGTGGTTACTTGACCGATTAACCAAATATTTCCATTAAGTGGGATAACTGAGTGTTGTGGAAAAATGGAGATCGGCAGATTCCTGTAGTTTATGCTACAGCATTTCTAGCCGTGTTTTATGGGAATCAGTATCTTGTGAGATAGACTTCTTGTCATGTTGAACGCATGTCCCACATTTAGCTGGAAGGATAACTCGTTCCGACCGCGAAGCCGCTCATTGTTCCAGGCCGGCTCTCAGGTCCTACGCATCAGCCGAAGCCACGGTGGAGGGTTAGTGGGACGCGGGGGGCGCGAATAGTAAGACCCGGGTGATGGTGGTTAAGTCCAACTCCTTGGCAGTCGGGCTTGCCTCCGGGTGTGATGGTGGCGGTTGAAACCGCGACTCCAGGAACAATGTTGTGGTTATCTGTAGCTCACCGACGGGTGGGTGTGGTTTGTGTGGGAAATAAATCACCAGCTGGTTAGTAATCGATTATAATCGCCATCGCTCCTGGATAGTGCACTTGACTCGAACGCTGATCAATCTCGATACTGAAAAAATGGAACACGAGACAGCTATCTTTATATCTTTGGAAATGGTCACTCGGTCTGTTTGTTACATTTTCGGTGATCGTTGGATCACTACCATGTTTGTTCTAGTGCAGTTTTGCTAATCTAGTAAATAGGTAATTACTATTTAAATTGACAGCTAGAGGGCAGGAGAACTATTTAATTAACAAATGGCTTTTATGCAAAAGTGTGATCTATTGCCAGCCTCCATTATATACTAGCCTTGCATACTCCTTGGTGTCACTTTATTCTGGTTTAAGGCGGGTAAGTCTAGCTGAGTACCTTCTCGTACTCAGGGTTCTACCCTTTTGTTGTTGCAGATGGCCAGGTCTTCCATGGTTATTGCATCAATTGTCTCTTTCCAGCCTCGGGTGAATTCTAGGTCCCGGGCAAGGACCTCTTCTGTTCGTATCTTTTGCTATGTTAAGGATGACTACTAAATGGCACTGTAATCTCTAAGTGTGTGTGTGTGAATTCCGGAACAATGTTTCAAGTTAAGCTTCCGCTACTGTTTTCAAAACCAGTTTGTAATAACTAAGTTGCTACTCCGAACCATTTATGTAATCTCGGTCGTATGACGGTCAATGCTGAATATTACGATCCTATGTTGTGATGTTGGAAAGTTTGAAATCCTTCGTGATTTCACGGAATACCGGGTTTATAGGGGCTCAAGTGCCACAAATTTACTGCCTCGCGGAGAATTTCGTACTTGTGCTCTTATAATTGGTCGGTTCTGTTACAGTTGGTCCGAAAGGACGGTCGACGCGTGGCGGCATGAAGAGGCTGGCACGACGGCGTAGCTATCCACGAGGAAGGCGCGGTGGTCGACATGACGGCACGTGGCGGCATCAGGGAGGTCGCGTCGAGGCGAAGCTACCGGATGTGCGGGCGTGGTCGTCGGATGAAACTGCTAGGGTTGGACAGTTTTACCCCTGGGGGTATTTGGGTTGAGTGCTTAATGTAAGGGCATTTTGGTCTTCGGACATGCGCCTATATATATGAGGGGGCTGCTTGGGCAGCTGAATCCTTTGGAATCCTTGGACAGTGTCACTCTCATTTTGTTCCTGTGAGAGGAGGCTAGGGTTAGAGGAGAGACCGGCTCTTGTTCTTGAGCTTTTCGCCATCCGAGCTTTGTGTTGCTAGGAGTGGCTTGTAGCCCGACACCGTGTGCTTAATCAATCATCCATTCCTCTGAGTCCAAGGATCAAATTCGTGCTTTGATTTGTCTTGCGATTTTGTTCTTCGCGTTTGCACGTTTTCCCCTCTTTCGATCTTCACGAGAATTCTTGTTTCGAGGGAAGATTCGCAAATCCGTTTGAACCATCTTGTGTAGCTTCGTGAGAGTCTTCTTTCTACCAAAGGAATTTCTCTAATACCTCACGAACTCACAGATCGGGCGGATTTAGTATTGGGATCGAGTTCTTGCATGTTCCTTACCGTTTTCTTCGATTCACCAATTTGGAGTTAGGTTCGAGCCATGATCTCTTAGGAGTAGCTCACTAACATCCTTCTGATCCATCACACGAAGTTTGAGCCTTAGTGCTTTTGATTTGAGGGAGATCGGGTCGATTCGGTGGACGAACAGGGGACTGGCCGGGGTGACGGACGCTGCCTAATAGCGACCGGACGCACCGACTCAGAGTCCGGTCGTTGAACCCCGCGCTGTCCAGTTCGCGCGAGGTGACCGGACGCACGCCTCGAACCGACTGGACGCTGTCCTCGTGCGTCCAATCGTTGAAGGCCGAGCGTTCCGCTCTAGACGAACTTGACCGGACGCTCGAAGAACGCATGACCGGACTCATCGAGCACACTGTTCATTGTTACCGTTTTCTTGTGACTGGACGCTTGAGGTGTGACCGGACGCTCACCACCAGTGTGTCCGGTCGTGAACAGAGAGCTCCCAGAATGCTGATCAGCTAACCGGACTCGTCCGGTGCCTGTTGACCAGACGCACCAGTGAGTCCGATCAGTGCAGTGATCGCACGTTTTCGTCCGTATCTTTTACGTTCGAGCTCCGATTTGAGATCCGCTTGTTGCGTTGGATTCTCGACTCTGTGCTCTACAGAAACCGGGCTTCCCGCTTTGCGAAATAACCGGGTTACCCAAAGTCCATTTTGTCACTAGTTGACTTGCGTGGATTTGGGCAAGGGAGTTTTTGTGGTGCCCCGCTGTGTTCCTAGGGAACATCCACCCATTATCTTGGGTCGTGGACATCACGTGTGTCGGCTTTGCTCTTGGGGTTGATTTTATTGGGACAGAGGCCAGAATTTTCTGAGAAGAATTTTTAGGCTCCCATTCACCCCCCCTCTGGTCGCCTTGCTTTAGCATTTTCAGTCCTTCAGCCATTGGAGGTGCGGACAGTCCGCGCGTCGGGCTCCGACCGAGCAGTGGTCGCGTGGCTCGGCTGTGCTGACTCAGTTTGACTGGCGAACAGTACGCGGTACTGAGTCGCGGACAGTCCGGGAGGCGTCCAGCAGCTGTTCAGCAATGTTGTTTCCCTCTTTTGGCCGGCGGACAGTCCGCCACCTGAGCCCGGACAGTCTGCGGTAGGGCAGACAGTCCGCGGTCTATAGCCCGGACAGTCCGCGAGTTGGCTGCTTGTTGAGTTTTAGTGCGTTTGCTCTCCCAGCTTCTTCGCTTGGTTTCCGGACTTCTCGGTTGGCCCTTTAGGTCACCTATGAACCTCTCTAAGTATCTTTGCTACTTGTTAGCATCGGTATTTTGGGATTTCCCGACGTAGCCTTCAATCTACGTTTGGACTAGGTTTTTAGGGGTTGAACTTGTGCCTGTGCTTTTGGCATTTGGATTGCTATCGCTTTGTGGTGCCTCGCTGTGATCCTAGGGCTCATCCACCCTCTTCCAAGGTCGTGGGCATCACGGTTTCGATCGAAGCTTTTGGGTTGATTTTGGGGACAAAAGGCCAAAGTTTCAAGAGAAATTTTTGAGCTCCCATTCACCCCGCCTCTGGTCGCCTTGCTATTGCATTCTCGGTCCTTCAGCTTGGTTGCGTCGAACCGTTGCCCATGTCTTTGGGGACCAAGCTGTCTTGCTCTTTCCACTTGACCTTCTTCGGCTTTGCTATGCTTTTGGGTCATTTGGTCGAGTTCCTTCTTCTCCTTCTTCCTTCTTCTACTTCCATTATGATTTGTGTGAGTAGTTGACAATCCACTCATCAAGGGGGAGATTGCGGATACATGGGTGTATGCCGAGTCTCGAGTGATGAGTGATTGTCAACGGGTTTGATCAAACGTTCTTTGGCTTGTGTTGTGCAGGTGTCGAGCACAGAGACAGTGATCGAGGGCAAGGTGAAGGTCAAGTAGAGACGTGCCGTGCCAACGGGCCGGGAGCGGTGAAGGGCGGACGTGAGGCTTGGACTGAGGGACCGGTGGCCTGAGGATCAGCAGTGGTGACTGACAGCCTGGGATAGCGACGAGCGGAGACTTGCGGGGCATGGTGTTGCTTGGGTCGAGGACCTGGGGACACGTGTCGGTGGACGGGGTGCACGGGCGGTGCATCCCCTCTACAGCTCCGGTTTGGTGGTTGAGCCACAGAAAAACCACCGTGGACGGTTTCCAGGATTGGGCCACAAACCTGGGTGCTGCGGGTTTGCCGAGTTTGGGCCACAAAACTCGGGCTGAGGATGGTTTCCAGGTTTGGGGCCTCAAAACCTGGGCGCTGACAGGTTTCTGAGTTTGGGCCACAAAACTCAGGCGATGATGGCTGGCTGGTTTCTCCGGTTTGGGGCCTCAAAACCGGGGGATAGACTTGATGCCTGGTTTCCCGTCCCGGTTTCTCCAGCACAAAACTGGGGGGGGAGTCCGGGAAAAGGACAAGCAAGCAGGTGGCGGCACATGGCGGCAATCAGTGAGTTTGCGTCGACGGAACGCTACCAGTTCTGCGGGCGTGGCCGTCGGATCATCATCATCATCTCGAGTTGGGCCAGGATAACCTTAGGGTTTGGCTGGTTTCGCTCTGTAAATAACTAGGGGTAGAGTGGGAATTAGAATTAGGATAAGTAGGGGGAGACACCCACCTCCCAAACCATCTTAGTCATTTGCTCTTTTGCTTCTAGGGTTTTCCCTGCTCTCCCAATCCCCTGCTGTAGCTACTGAGATCCACAGAGAAGACAATCATACCTCTGTGCCCGCGTGTGATTTTGAGGAAGTGAGACCGTAATCTCACTATTGTAGCGTGTGGTAGCCACACGGTTGCAAATTCGTGGTTGTGATTCGCGTTTTGTTCTTGTTCTTCGCGGGTTGCTTTTTCCCACGTTTTCCCATTGATCGATCTCTCTACTCGGTGCGTTTTGCAAATCCATTTGAACAGAGTTGTTCTAGATTCTGAGGCACTTCTATCCATCGAAGGAAATCATCTCTAGCCTCACGAGCAAGTAGATCGGTCGATTTTCATTTTGATCAAGTTTTGCTCCCTTTGCCTCGGATTCTTCCAATTCACCGATTGGAGTTAGGTTTGAGCCATGATCCCTTTGGGATAGCTCACTAACCTCCTTGGAACTCCTCATACCAAGTGCTTTTGACTCGGAGGAGATCGGGTGATTTTCGCGGAAGAACACTTCTGTATCGGGACCATCGGACGCTCTGTTCGCAAGCATCGGACGCTGAGTTCTTTCCATCGTACGCGTCCGATGCCACGTGTCGTTTGACAGTGTTTTCAAAAGAGCATCGGACGCTGACCATCAGAGCGTCGTGTGTCATCGTTCGCGCCGAGGGGGTCTAGCATCGAACGCTAGGGTTTCACTGACACAGCGGCTGATGCCAATCTAGTAAGGTTCCAGAAAGGTCCTGTTTGCATCAGACGCATCCGGTGCTGAGCCATCGGACGCAGCCAACGTCCATGCAGGGTGTTTCTTCTGCGGCTGTTTGTTCTGCGCGGTTCGTTCAACATGTTCCAGTACGGTTTCAATTCTGGCTTTTGCATTGGGTTTCTAGAGTTGTGTAGTCGCTCGTTGTGCTTCTTGGAAGCATCCACCCTACATCAAGGGTCGTGGACACTCGCAAGCTCTAGGTTTGCTCTTGGGGTGATTCTTGGGACAGTGGCTGAAAGTTTTTGACAAGAAATTTTGAGGCTCCCATTCAACCCCTCCTGGTCGCTTTCTGGTTGCACTCTTGGTCCTTCAGAGATATGCGAGGATGCCGATTACGTGGTTCCTTGCGGCTCGAGTTGGTCAGCACCAATTGACCAACACGAGGCCAACTCTAAGGCCCGTAATGCGCTTTTGGCCCACATCTCTCTTCCTAAGTTCGAGCATGTTTCCAAGCTTCAGACTGCTCGAGAGATCTGTGTGAAGCTTCAGAGCTATCACGAGGGGACCACTCAGGTGAAGACCAGACTCTTCGAGACATACAAGCGGGAATACGACAACTTTTGTCAGTTGGAGGGAGAGACGATTGACACT
Organism: Coix lacryma-jobi var. lacryma-jobi; assembly: GCA_009763385.1. Lineage (NCBI taxonomy): Eukaryota > Viridiplantae > Streptophyta > Magnoliopsida > Poales > Poaceae > Coix > Coix lacryma-jobi. The sequence goes on from CM019830.1 coordinate 69,658,996, forward strand.
ATGTTCGCTCGTTTTCCAAACGATGTGAACAAGATGCGTGCCATTCGGGCCAACCTACCTATGACCGATCATGAGAGGGCCAACCACTCGACCACGGTCCTCAAAGGCCATGCGAGTAAAGTCCTGACCTCTTGGACCCTCAAGAGATGGCGGTGCCGATCTTGGTCAGAACGACTCCAGACGTGCTAGTCAATTTGACCTGTAATTCACAAGGAGAAGAAAAAAGGTGTCAAATCATGGAACCTTCCGGTTTGATGTCAGACAGTTCCAATTTATACGGCTCCGATATAGCAAATCTTCTGTATACGTTTAAACAGCATGAAACCAATAAATTGGCTAATCGCATAGGCAATTCTATTTGTTTACATTGGGGTGTTTCCATGCAACCATAATAAAAATAGATTGACAAAGTAACTTGAACTCAACAGTGGGGTTGTCTCCATGCAGCCATAATGATGACCAAGCTAAATTGCGTCTGAAGCACAAGCAATCCATTAGTTTAAACCACTTTAAAGTATGCATTATGAAGGAGTGTAACTGGATCGGCTATTTTAGCCAATACAGGTCCATGAAGCACGAACAAGATCTATCTGTTAAAACCATGGTCTAGTCAAGATCAAGCAAGTATAACCTATCATGCATATCAGTGGGGATCGGAAATACACCGTAATAAACATGCCAGATCAAATCTACTTGTTTCTTAGATCAAACCACAACTTCAACGGATATCTCGACGCACAGCATGTAATATCAAGATGACAAAATAGTCGATGGGAAGCTTAGATCGGCTATTTCCTTAGTGTAATCGTGTAAAACCCTTGGATAGCCGAAACTAAACAGCTTTTAAGCTTAAGCTAATTTGTCAATCTAGATTGGCAAGATATTGTTGAAACAAAAAAGAAACATTAAAAGCCAAAACATATCGATAACTTGATGAATCTATTAGATTGCCCAAGCTAATAGAGCCGATAACTGGTAAAGATCAACTAAAGCAAGAGAGTTGATCAGAGTCAAGACAGTCTTACAAAAGACAAACTTAAACCGATAACTAACCCATGTCATTGCTAAACAAGAGTTTGGTCGATGCCAAATACAACCTTATTGAACAATAACACGAGCCATTGGTGAACTTACAAACAAATCGGAGGTCGGTCTTAGCCGATGCAGTCCTGCCTGGTTGAAGGTTCCGCCGAGTTCTACCTTACTCCTACTCCTAGGGTTTTGGCCGGTAGCCGATGTATTGATTGATCGAGATGTCCTTATAAAAATCAGGTTTTAGTTATTTATAACCAAGTAGACTCCTACTCTATCACGACTAGGATACAAAAATAATGACCCAGACTTGAACTCCCTGGCTGAACCCGACACGTCTTCAAAGCCCATCACGCCTGGCCCACATGAATTCTTCTGGTCGTGTCTGGATTCAAGCAAGCCTCTTTTATTTTTGGTCGATTTTTCTTTAACAAATCAGCCGATTGTGCTTACAAAAGGACAATTCCTTCTGGTCTAAAATCTGGTGTAAACACATGCCCCCCAATTTTGGGATGAATTTATTTTATTCCAGAATTGCCACTCCTCTTTTCCTTTTAGCCAATAAACTAAGTCTCCTTTTTAGTCGATCAGCCGAGTCTTCTCTCCCAACCGTTGTTTCTTTCCCCAAAGTCAGTCTCCAAACCCTAGCTTTTGAACAAGCCCACCGCCATACACTGAGCAAAAAATCTCCAAGAATTCAAGTTTAGTGCTTTCGCAAATCAAATGGCGACTCAAGATTCTATTCCCGAGGTAAGAAATTTTGTCTCATATCCCTCTTTTTTGATGATCTTTTGCCTGGCATACTCTTCATATTTTCAATTTTTTAGGTGCTTCATGACCAAATCCTCATCCCCATCATGATAGTACAAATGATTTTCTTCTTGGTCCGGTAGGCAACCTTGACCCTACCGAGGTCATTATCGCGGAAACCTAAAGGTTCCCTTTAAGAATTTGGATCTGCAATCAAAACATTGGGGAAAGACCCCCTTTAGGAACTGGCCATCAATCATCCTGAGCTAGAGGGATTTGTTAATCAAGGTAGAAGCCAAGAAAAAGTCAGACTGGATTCTTCGTAATTTAGACCAGTGCATCACTCTGTCTCTAGCGGACATGAAAAGAAATGAATCAATGTTGAAGGCTGCCTGCTATTTCTAGTCTGGTACTTTAATGCTTTCATGTTCAAGCAAGGGCCTATGACTCCAACTCTAGCCGATGTGCATATGTTAACCGGCTTAAATATCACTAGATCCATCAATCCTTATAATACCTTCAAGTTAAGCCTTCTATCAAACTTGGAAATCTTAAATCTCGTGGCTGGTCTTGCTATAATGCTTCTTTCAATACCCTCCAAAATAGTATATCAGAAAGAGAGCACACAATCTTTCTAAATATGTGTGTGGAGAAATACTTATTCTGTGGGCAGAGCTATAGTCCAACTTCCAACTTCTTAGCTTTAGCAGAGATACTGCCTATGAACTCAAATATTCCTCTAGGAAATATCTTTTGGTGCCCTGTATAGCATGCTAACAAAGTATCTCAAAGCTTGATGGAAAATGAAGTATTCCATCAATAACTGGACCTTGGTGTTACTTTGCTTGGCTTAACCTCCACTTCCACAAAATGGTAATCCTAGATCTGAGGACTTGGTCCTTCCCATCATCCATATCCAGAGGATCAAGAAAAACAATTAGCCGATAAGCCAAGATGAGAAGGTGTACTTTAGTTTGGACAGGCTGCTGCTATGATAACCATTGATGAATCAATCACTTCTTTTTCAAGGCTTTTTATCAGGCTTTTCAACAGCATTCTTTGATTGGTTTCAATATCCATATATTCAGAACTTGAAAACCCATACTCTTTCAGATTTCAAAAAGAATGTGATGATGAGGTTTTGAAGATTTTGTTCAATTAATGAACCTTGCCTCTTGCTCACTGAAATCAGACACGACAGGGAGAAACCCCCAATGTCTTATGAGTTCTACCACCCTGTCATAGCAGGCAGATAGATGGGCTTTGGCCAAGTGCCCCCAGCTCTCTTTTTTGCTGACAAACTCAGACCAAGGAAGCAGTAGATACTGTCGTAGAATATAGCAGAATCCTCCACTGGAGCAGTCTATCTCCCTGAATAGTGTCAAAGAATGGAAATGCCGGTATTTTCTCTTCATCTTCTTTCAACAATTGGTGGCAGCAATGAGCATCCATCTCTTCAATGAGGTTGTATCCACTTACTGTCTCAAATTAGATTCAGACTTTCAGGCAACTGATGAAGTATGATTTTACTCCTTTCAACTCTACATCTTTATATTTGTCTATTTTGATATCACATGCAAATACTTGCAGGACCTGGTTATTATGAATCCTCCCAAAGTGAAATACAATGTTGGTTCCAAATCCAAGAATTGGTTGTGATGCTCCCACCATAAAAACTTTGATGAAGAGGAAAGCTTCTGATATACCTGATGACCAACCCCTCAGTACTTTTATAAAGGAGGTTGGTCCTTCCAAATCCAAGAAGCCAAAGACTGATAAGCCAAATATCAAAATCACAATCACAACAATGAAAGAAGAAGGATACTTCCGAAGGCAATCAGTCACTGATTAAGACGTCACCATAAAAGTAAGAAAAATTGTGTTCTCTTCTCTCCTTTTCATTATCCGGCTTGTAATTTCTTAACTTATTTATGACTTCTTAATTTCTAGGAGCAAGTTGATACTCAAAATGTTGAATCTGAAATGCTCCCTCTTCCTGATACCGATCAAGAACCTCTTCAACCAGGTAAATTTTAGCCGATAGCTCCATATTTGCAATAAATGATTTTGAAATCTGACAAAAACTTATTCTGATGTACTTCCTGAGTCTTCATTGGCTACCCCCGAACTTCAAATCATCCCATCTGATCAGGTACCCGCGCTCAAAATAAAATCCTCTTCCTTTAACAGCTTCCTATTTATGATCCCTCATACACCTTATCTGTATAGGAACAAGGACGGTCCTCTCCCCTGTCTCCTCCCTTTTGATTTAGAAAATTACATGGATGAAGAGGAGACCCCTGCACCAGAATCTCTCAGAAGACTTTCTGAAGAGACTAAGGCTCGGCTCCAGCTGTTTTCTCCCTCTCTTGTTAGTCAACATAGCTGATCTGGTACTGGATGCGAAAGGAATCAGAGACATCTTTAATCTGATCAAAGATGATATACCGGATGACCTTAACAAAGCTCTGGATCTTGTTGCCCATATAGAGTTTCTTCGGTCAGAATTCGTAGAAGCCAAAGCTAAGCTCATGGCGCGTGAAGCCCAGGCTGAACTTCCAAATAAGGAACAAAAATGCATTTCTGACATGGTGTCTATGAAGGATGAAATAGACGAGTTGAATAATAACTCCACTGTCCTCATCGGTGATCTCTCTTCCCTGGAGTCTGAGAGGGACCAGCTGGCAGAAAGGCTTCGAGTTGTTAATGAACAGATCGCACTGAAGGAAGCAATCTGGCCAAGATCCCAATTATGCTTCAGGATAGAAGGAAAAAGATGACATCTCTTCGCAATGAGTTTCGACATATCAAGAATAAGAAGAAACCAATTCCAGGCTCGAGCGAAGGGATCAAAAGAGGATAGCTGGCATAGATAGCATTCGCTCAAATGCTCTAGATGCATTGATATCTGTGTTGATATGTAACTTTACTTGATGATTAATGTCCTGTAATCTTTGATTTTTGATCCATCTTTGTAAACGACATCTAATTTTGTCAAGAACCCTCGATGCTTCATCAGTTATCTAGCCGATGTTATTCATATGTCTTAGTTGCTTTTAGTCGATCGGCACTCAACGGCTTTTGCACTGCCACTTAGTCGATTTAACCGTAGGATTTAGATCTGAAGGCTCTCAACCCGATGTCTTTTCGCTTTCCCCATATTTGCTTATAAATACAAAAACGCCGACTTCACGAACACACACACACGCATCCATCGCCTCATTCTCCGCCTTTTGCTCTCCTCAACCGCCGACTGCTCCTCTTCTTCAGCCGACAACCAAATCCAATGGCGGACGATCGTGGCAAGCGCCCTAACCGAGGAGGAATCCATCGATGGTCCTTCGGCATGAAGGACCGAGTATGCAAAGCAAGGTGACCAGAGGGGGGGGGGTGAATGGGAGCCTCAAATTATTTTTCAGAAATTGTTAGCCTCTGTCCCAACAATCACCCCCAAGAGCAAACCAAGAGCTCGAAAGAGTCCACGACCCTATATGTAGGGTGGATGCTTCCAAGAAGCACAGCGGGACACTACAACTCTAGAAACCCAACGCAAGAACCCAAAACAAATCCAAAGTCGGACGAACAAACTGCGGACGAAAACGTGCTAAGCAGCACTGACCGGACTCCTGGAGCGTCTGATCAGTATGGCATCGACGCGTCCGGTCTGGCAAAATGAATTTGGGAGCTCTCTGTGTTTGGACCGGACTCACAGGGGTTGAGCGTCCGGTCACAACACTGAGCTTCCGTTCACACAAAAACCGAATGGTGAACAGTGCGAGCGATGCGTCCGGTCACTGAAAGCTGAGCGTCCGGTCAAAAACAGAACATGGCACAGTGAACACATTCAACGACCGGACTCAGTGTCGTGCGTCCGGTCACCCCGAAACTGGGCTGTTCGTCCCCCGATTCGACTCGATCTCACCCAAAACGAAACCTCTAGGGTTCAACTTGGCGAGATGAATCACAAGGAGGATAGTGAGTTACTCCTAACGAGATCATGGCTCGAACCTATCTCCAAATCGAAGTGAATCGGGAAAGAGAAGAGAAATGTTGATCCAAAATGAAACCAATCGATCTACTTGTTCATGAGTTTCAGTTGAATTCCTTCAGTGGAAATGATCCCCTCACTGTAAAGAACAAGTTGATTCAATGGTTTTGCAAACAGAGCAACGTAAAGAGAGAACGATCGACGGAAAACTTGAGGGAAAAAGAAAAAACGAAGAACAACACAAGAACGCGAATCACAATCTCATTTCCATTCCAGCCGGAAATTGTCCCCACGAGAGACACGGGATTACGGTCCCGTTTCCTCAAAATCTCACGAACACAGAGGTATGATTAACCATCTCTGCGGATCTCAGTAGCTGCAGCAGGGATGTGGGAGAGCAGGAACCCTTAGTGGAGAATAGCAATGACTAGATGGTTTGGGAGGTGGGTGTCTCCCCCTACTTATCCTAATTCTAGTTCCCACTCTACCCCTACTAATTATAGAGCGAACCAGCTAAACCCTAAGGTTATTCTGGACCAACTCAAAGATGATGGTGATCCGACGGCCACACCCGCACAATAGGTAGCTTCACCTTGACGCGACCTCACCGATTGCCCGCCATGTGCCACCACAGCTCTGCTCGTCCTTTTCATGGACCTCGCCCCCGTTTTTGAGGCCGAAATCGGGAAACCTGTCTTCACACCATCCCTTGGTTTTGAGGCCCAAACCGGGAAACCCCGCCGTCCATCGCCTGAGTTTTGTGGCCCAAACTCAGAAACCCGCCAGCGCCCAGGTTTTGAGGCCCAAACCTGGAAACCGTCCTCAGCCCGAGTTTTGTGCCCAACTCCGCAGCACCCAGGTTTTGTGGCCCAAACCAGAAACCGTCCACCGGTGGTTTTTTTGTGGCTCAACCACCAAACCGACGCCGTAGAGGGGATGCACCGCCCGTGCACCCCGTCGACCGACACGTGTCCCCAGGTCCTGGACCCAAGCAACACTGTGCCCCGCAAGTCTCCCCGCTTGTCACTGTCCCAGGCTGTCAGCCACCACACTGCTTCTCCAGGTCACCGGTCCCTTAATCCAAGCCTCACTCCCTCCCTTCACCGCTCCGGTCCATCGGCACGACACGTCTCTACTTGACCTTCACCTTGCCTTCGATCACTGTCTCCATGCTCGACACCTGCACAACACAAGCCAAAGAACATGCGCATCAAACCTGTTGACATCACTCATCACTCAGGATCCGGCATACACCCATGTATCCGCAATCTCCCCCTTGATGAGTGCATTGTCAACTACCAACACAAATCATATGAAGGTAGAAGAAAAAGAAGAAGGAAGAGATAGAACTCGACCGAATGACCCAAAAGCATAGCAAAGCCGAAAGAAGGTCAAGTGGAAAGAGCAAAACAACTTGGTCCCCAAAGACATGGGCAACGGCTCAACGCAACCAAGCAAAACAAAGCTAGCCCTCTGTTGACACTAGTTATCTATCAAATTATAGAGAGAATAATATGAAAAGGGCATGAATTCAATCACCAATAAAGGTTTATGGTTTTAATTGATAGTATTCCATGTGTTTTGGGGAATTGTGATTCTGCAGGGACTAAACAGGAAACCAGCACTGATTGCTTCCCCTAGATGGAAATCGACGGGAGATAACGCAATCGCCATGTCAGGAATACTCCAGAAGGGTCTAGAGGACACCAGAGGACACCACGAGGCGGGACACCCCGAGAGGCTGCCAGGTGGGACCGGTCGGTCCCACCCTTAGACGACCGGTCTCCCCCCGGGCCCGCTGAACTCCATCTTCTGGAAGCTTCCTCCACCGCCTTTAAGGATCCATCTCAGCCCTACGTGAAGTCGGTTTGATCTAACGGCCGCTGTTGATCCCTCAGGCTATATAAACAGGCCCCTAGACCCCAGGGAAGATCAAGTCTCTCTTCAGAAAAGTCTACGCCTCATTCAGAAACCCTAGGAGAAGACTTCAAGAGCTAGCTTTCAAGTAGAAGACTAGTTACCCCCTCTAGTTTAGGTTTAGAACCTAGTCTTATACTAGAACTAGAAGAGAGAGAGAGAGGAGGAGATCAAGAAGGAGCTCCGACCTATCGGATCAACTTCTTCATCTTGTACCTGTGGATTCAAGTTTATCTTCAACTTGCTTCAGCGATTGTTTCAGTAATCAACGTCTATATTTAGTTTGAGTTATTGTTCTTATTATTCTTAAGGTTTATGACTCTCTTTTGAGTACTTTAATTTAGTCATTCTAGAGTTAGAGTAGTTGGATAGTGTAAGCGTGGTGCTTAGACTTGATAGCTCATAATGCCTCCTATAACGCCGGTAGTAGTGGTTGTTCGCAAGGGTGACTCTTATAGCCTTGTTGATTCTTCTATAGTCCACTTACTAGTGTGTAGGCTCGGTAGGATATACATTGCTTAAAAGACTCATACTCTGTTTGTGACCTTTTATGGCAACTTTCCCCACTAAGAATAATATAACATATCACTCTTAAATTGGATTAGACAGCCTTAGTAGTCCCCTCTATACTAGTAGATTCTCCGTCCTTGTTAGCTACTCAGGGGTTAGACTTTAAGACTTAACACTATCCGTTCCTTTGGGTTCGATATGAAAACTGGGTTACTCCGGTGAAGTGCTACACATCGGTAGATTTTATCTGCGCGCTTGCGGATAAAGTAGAGTGTGCATTAATTTATACCAACAAGCATTTCTGGCGTCGTTGCTGAGGAACGGTAGATCATCTTAAGTCTTAGTTTAACCTTGTAATCATACTTTTATCTTTTCCTTTTTTGTCCCAGTCTTTTCATCATTTTTTTTTTTCATGTCGTTTTTTAATTCCACTCTTATCTGTTACTACCCCATGAGCACAAGCTATAACCAGTAGAATCCTTATACCCCATCATAACACCTGGTTATTAGCTATGCCTACCTTTCGTTGTACTAAGCATAGAAATATAATTGTGAAAATATTCCTTCGAGTATTTTTCACTAACCTTCCCAGGTCTGGAGTAGAAAAGAACGAAGGAACAACAAACACAAGGTATGTCCAACCAATCATCATGTAACATTGAATCGCATTCATCCAATCTTGATTTGTACAAACAACCCATGTTTGGGGGATACACTTCGTAAGAACATCTCTTGCATGTTGCTATGTTGATTGTCCCTACCTTTAAGATATGCTCTTTCATCACCATCTGAATAAATCTCAATAATGCTTTCATGCATGTTACCTTTATTTGCTATAGTATATGTTTAGGATTGAAGTACTTTCATACATCTCTTAAATGAAGCATGGTGCCTAGTTTAGGAGTGGGTGATCTTGCTTTCAAAGGCCTTTTAATTTAAGCATGCTTAGGTTAGAATGCCCTCTTAAATCAAATTAGACGTGGTGTCTAGGTGGTTTTTGAGCCGACAGTATGCTATAGTGGATGTTGGATATTTTGTTGGACTAACCCCTACAGGAAAACTTTCAATATCAATTTGGGAAAGTCCGGAGATGAACTCACACTGGAGATGAAGAGACACATGAACTTCAACAACTTTGCACAATGAAGACTCAGCTCATTCATCATGGATGAAAGAACTGTGAGTATCAAGTTTATTTCAATCAAAGTTAGTTATTTTGTCTTTCTACTACAGTTATCTTTGCCTTGAATCATGTTAAGTGCAGCAGCCAACACATAAAATACTAGTCTATGCTAAAACAATCCTAAAACATATTTTTATTAGCAGAGATGCAAATACATAAGTTATGGATACAAGCCAGCTTCAAATTCTTGCAATCCTTCGGGTATATATCCACTAACGTTATGCAGAAGAGAGATTTTGTTCATCCATGGTTTGGCCTAAACATTGAAGATCCAAAACCCAAACCATAGACACACAAACCTACTCTCAGATCACAAATGGTGCCAGCTAGCTTTGAGTCTTGCTTGGGCGCTGATGACAAACAGGATGCAACTTACCTCGTATGAGACAACCTATGCCTGCAATCATCATTGTCCAAGACATCATGACAAGAAGTGGGAATATCCTCTTTTCTAATTAAGAGCTAGCTTGGGAGACAAGATGGTACCACTACAACAATAGCAGGATCTACAAGTCAACACATGAACATGTTGTTGGGAGTCCATCTACATCACAAGCCTGTCTGGTAGAGAATTCGTTGTCTAGATGTGTTTCACAATCAAGGGGAGGAAGGGAAAACCAGCTTCCAGACATATTGATCTCCTACTCACCACTTTGATCAATACAAACCACTAGATGCTATCCCAGTTGAGAAGAGAATATGATCCACCACTCATTCTTGGAAGATCGTTTTGAACACCATCAATGTTGTCATCTATGCTGAACCTGGAGAAGTCAACTTTTGGATCTTTCGCTGCATCTTCAACATCTACATTACTTATGAGCAGCCAAAGAGAACCAAGAAAAGACCTCGAAGGGAGAGCCAACTACCAAAAATTGAGAGGGCATCATGAAGGATGAAGCCACTGCACCACAAGAGTTAGAAGATGGAGAGATAGTACCTGAGCCAGCAAATCAAGAAGAACAGTCGATAAGATCTCCATCATCTAGACACTGTTGAGAGGACAGTCTCAGTTGTGACATTACAAGAAAAAGACTCTCATGGAGGAAACCAGTAGCAGCTCTAAATTAAGTGTCTTGCCAACCCAATGATTAAAGGAAAACAAGAAAGGTTGAGAAGAGAAGAATGTGGACTGTCCCTACATCCTCATAGGAAAGAATTATATACAGAATACAAGAAAGAGAGAGGATCCCAGTGCATACTCGAGGAACAATGCGCCTTCACTGATAAGTCGACAAATAGATAAGGAAGTCGATACCTCTAAAGATGATTCCACTGTGATCTTCCTCCTCAATCACAGGATGTGAGACAAACAAGAGAAGACAAGCCACAAACAAACAGAAGAAACAAAGCACATCATAAACAGTAGACAGCATTCAACAGACAATCACTCTCCAATTGACAAGATCACATCAATCAGCTTCTTCATCAAAGCTTCTCCTTTTCAACAAGCTTCTTTGTTCTTATCGTCTTCCTTGATTCTAGTATGAGCAAAAGCTTCACTTTAAAAGCTTCTCTGATTCTAGTATGAGCATAAATAAAGAAAACATGTTTAGGTTGCACCTCACTTGATCCACCCTAATCAACTCAACATGTTTAGTCCTTTGATCTTTGTTCTTAGCTTTACTCTCTTGAATCTCACTGTCTTAACTAAATGAACTAAAATGTTTGTGGATCTAACCTTTGAAAGATGATATATCTCAATCATGAAAAGATCGACACTTTATCATAGATTATCCTTCCTTGGGTTAAGTAATTTGATTTGTTAAATATTTTAAGATGCTACTTTATGCTCATCCTCTAATCCTATCACTCATGTTAAGATTGAATAGAACACATAAACAACAAGTTTGTCTTGTGCAATGTGCCTAAGGATAGAGAGGAATAACAAAACTTTTGGTTCTGTGGTGTTTTTTCCACCACAGAGCCCATGCACTTGATCTCTTACCTTGTCTTTATGAGCAGGACACACTCTTGAGCAAACATGGAGAAGTTTATCACTCTCAAATTCTATAGAGTGAAGGTCCTAGATCTACAAGAACATGCACACTGAGCAAGATGCTGCCAGCTTCCATAATTAACGCTTCACTTCAAACTGTTGGACGAACAAAAAACATGAGTGACACCATATCAAGTGGCATAATCAATATGGAATGATGGAAGACGTCGTAGTCATAATTCGAGGTCATGAAGTCCCCACAGACTTCTTGATCCTCGACATGGGAGAAGACGATGATGTCCACCTCATCGTAGGAAGATCATTCCTCTACACTACAAGTGCAATCATCTACAAGAGAAATCCATTTTCACTTTCCTGGAGAAAAGGTACGATGCTACTTCATCAACTACATACCCAATGAAGCACCCAAAAAGAACAGAAGTGAAAGACGGCGCTCTCAATGCCAAAGAAGACAAGCTATCAAGAACAGAGAGGCCAATCATGCATAAGAAGCTATCGACACTGTCCCAGAAAGAAAGAAGAAGAGAACCTCAAGACATGAATCATAGGAAGTGAAGACTCAGACCTAGAAAGTGTTGACGCTCACTAAGTGTCATATTCTTAGCATCAACAAGGTCATATAACCAACACAAGGGCCTAAATCACCAAAAACCTTTTATAAAACTAACGATTTCCACTTGTCCTTGAGTTTTATTTGAATGTAGGAAATTGCAGGGTTTTTGAGCAAAATGACCAAATGGACCCACCAGGAAGCAAGCCCACTTGCTTGGGCTCACTTTGGGCCAAGGAGGGGGGTGGCGCCCGCCACCCCTAGCTGGCGGCCGCCAGGGGGAGAAGCCCAAACTCCCCCCTGCCACGTCACATCCAGGGGAAGCACCCCACACTCATTGGCAGCCGTTGCTCACCTAAGTCGGTTCATCCAATGGCTAAGAAGCAGTGTCACATGGATCATGGCCTAATTGCCCATGTGACGGTTATTGGACAACCCTAACCGACCCCAACCGACTTGGAGGACTTCCTGGATGCCGTTGGTGAAGAGGCGGTGGATCCAAGGGCCAGGGGAGTGGCGCCCGCCACCACTAGCTGGCGCCCGCCCACCAACTCACCCCCCCCCTGACCTAACCCTGGTGGTCCATAAGTACCCCCCTAGGTCCCTTAGGCTATAAATAGGACCCCCCGAGCTCATTTGTACTCAGACCTCACCTCATTAGTCCCACTCTCTTGTAAGCGAAGCTCTGGTGAAGGAACACTCTAGTTGAGAGACTTAGAGTGAGAGCGAGAGTGTAGAAGAGAAGAGCTGGAGATGTAATAGAGGATCTTCCAAGTCTCTGGTATAATTCCAAGTCTTCCTTCATTTATCTTAGTGTTCTTCTACTTTCAGCATTTACTTTAAGTACTTTACTTATTGTTCTTGTTGAGTGCTTTCGATCATAGATAACTTAGTATTTAGTTTATATCTAGTTTGGTTTCTTCGCTGAGTAATCAGTGCTCTAGTTTTGGACGCAAGATTAGAGTAGTATATATTAGTGTAAGCGTGGTGCTTAGACTAGTTATACCTTAGTTTGTGGCTAGCCCCCTGGATAGCTGTGGTAGCAAACAGGTGGTGACAGCCCTGGGAGCCTTGAATTCCACCACGTAGTTGGTTAGTTCTTAAATCATAAACTTCATTGTGCACGTCTGAGGTAAATAGTCCAGAGGGTGTGTACGGTTCGAAGAACTAGATAAACTCTTTATTGCTAAGTTAGTTGTGATCGTAATTGTGTAGGAAACACTAATCTGTTCATCGGCCAGACCCCGCCGATTTAGGTTAGTAATAGTTAGTCTTTCTTTTCTTTTTAGTAGTAGTAGAAACCAACCTCCATTCATACTTTTCGATCAACCCTGCTAGAATCACTAGTTGTTCATAGCGGTCCTAGTGTTAGTTCTGCCTTAGTAGCTTCCCTGTGGAAATAAATACGATACTCGGTTACTCCCGGGTGAAGTGCTACAATAGACTTATTTTGTGCGCTTGCGGAACCTACCAATAGTCATACGAATAGTTAGTTATACTTCTTACATTAAGAAGTACGAACAGACCTTTCTGGCGCCGTTGCCGGGGATAGATTCCATAGTCTACTCCTAGTGACGACGTTAGCAAGAGTCAACAAGCATTTCTGGCGCCGTTGCCAGGGAAGCAATTGGCTAGAATTGATTCTTTGTGACTTCTATTGAATTAACCCCCGTAGTTCTAGCGGGTATATATTGTTCGTTGTCTGTGATCGTTCAAGTAGTCATGGCCGAATTCAATCTTTCGAGCGACTATGAAGAAGATCCTAAGGCCATTCTTAGGAGAGCGAGAGCTAATCTCACTCCTCCGAGGAAGAACCTGGAGCTTCGTGAGAGGAGTTCGTCGAGACAAGAATCCCAGTCAAAAGTGACTGACGAACCAAGCTGCTCCAACGATCAATCAACATCGACGTCGACCAAAACTCTTGTGAGTATTCCATGCCTACTCTTGCTCACATTCCAGTGTTACCTTCTACTAGTAATGTAGATTTTGAGCTTAAACCTCACTTAATACGTATGGCTCAAGCTATTGCATTTAATGGCAAACCCTCCGAGGATGCCAATGCTCACCTCCAAAATTTTTTGGAGATATAGTAGTCAATTTCTATGGGGAGTTCGGAGATCCATCAGACTTCGTTCTCTTTCATTTTCATTAGTGGAAAGAGCAAAAAGAGCAATGGTGCGGATACATGACATGGGTGTATGCCGAGTCTCTGAGTGATGAGTGATTGTCAACTAGGATGATGCGCATGTTCTTTGGCTTGTGTTGTGCAGGTGTCGAGCACGATGCAGTGATCAAAGACGAGGTGAAGTCAAGTAGAGACGAGATGATGCCGAGTGGACGACGATGAGTGGGAGGAGCGGGACGTGAGGCTTGGACTGAGGACAGAGGACCAGGAGGACCGAGGCCCAGTCTGTGGTGGCTGGCAGCCTGTAGCAGCTACAAGTGAAGACTTGCGGTCGTGTGTTGCCTGAGTCGTGGACTTGGGGACACGTGTCGGTGGACGGGGTGCACGGGAGGTGCATCCCATCTACGACGTCGGTTTGGTGGTAGAGCCAGGGAAAAACCATCGGGTGGACGGTTTCCAGGTTTGGGCCTCAAAACCTGGGTGCGAATGGTTTCCGAGTTTGGCCACAAAACTCGGGCTGAGGACGGTTTCCAGGTTTGGGCCTCAAAACCTGGGCGCTGCGGGTTTTGCTGAGTTTGGGCCTCAAAACTCAGATGCTTGGTGGCTGGTTTCCCAGTTTGGGCCTCAAAACCGGGGGTTGGCTGGAAAAGGCTGGTTTCCCGGTTTGGGCCACAAAATCGGGGGTGCAGAGCGAGGGCAACACGTGGCGGCAATCGGGAGGTTGCGTCGAGGCAACGCTACGAGTTGTGCGGGCGTGGCCGTCGGATACACCTACCACCGAGTTGGTCCAGATTAACCTTAGGGTTTAGCTGGTTCCCTCTGTAATTAGAGAGGGGTAGAGTAGGAATTATAAATTAGGATAAGTAGAGGGAGACACCCTCCTCCCTTCCTATCTCAGTCATTTGCTCTTTTGCTTCTAGGTTTTCCTGCTCTCCCACTCCCCTGCTGTAGCGAACCAGAGATCCACAGAGAAGAGAACAATACCTCTGTGTTCACAGATTTTGTGAACGAATGAGGAGCCGTAACCTCACTGTTGTAGCGTGTGGTAGCCACACGGTTGCAGTTCGTGGTTGTGATTCGCATTTTGTTCATGTTCTTCGCCAAATCCTTTTTCTCCACGTTTTTCCCGTCGCTTGCTTGATCTTTTGCTCGGTTCATCTTTTGCAAATCCGTTTGAACCAAGTTGTTCTAGATCGTGAGGCACTTTTTTCCACTGAAGGAATTCACCTCTAACCTCATGGTCTAGGAGATCGATCGATTTTGGTTTGGGGTCAAGTTTTTCTCCCTTCCCCCGAAATTCTTCGATTCATCGATTTGGAGATAGGATCGAGCCATGATCTCTTAGAGATAGCTCACTATCCTCCTTGTGACTCTACTCACCAAGTTTGAACCCTAGAGGTTTCGTTTTGGGTGCGATCGAGTCGAATCGGTGGATGAACAGCCGTTTTGCGGGGTGACCGAACGCTGGACATTCATCGACCGGACGCTTCCTGTGAGTCCAGTCGTTGAACTGAGCGCTAGATTTTTCACATGATTGACCGGACGCTTGGATCACTCTCTGACCGGACGCACAGCTTGCACTGTTCACCATCTGCGTCTTCTAGTGACCGGACGCTCGAGGTGTGACCGGACGCTCAGTGACCGTGAGTCCGGTCCAACTCAGAGAGCTCCGAAATCGGACTTTGCCTGACCGGACGCGTCCGGTGCCTGTTGACCGGACGCAGGGTGAGTCCAGTCAGTGCTGTCTCAGCGCGTTTTCGTTCGCGGTTCGTTCGCTCGTTGTCAGATTTGATTTCCGTCTTTTGCGTTGGCTTTCTAGAGTTGCGTAGTGTCCGGCTGTGCTTCTTGGAAGCATCCACCCTACATCTAGGGTCGTGGACATTAGCAAGCTCTAGGACTTGTCGTTCGGGGTGATTCTTGGGACAGTAGCTACTAGTTTTCGAAAGGAAAATTTGAAGCTCCCATTCACCCCCCTCTGGTCGCTTTCGGAGTGCTTCTCGGTCCTTCAATTGGTATCGGAGCGGGTTAAGGATCTTCCACCTTAGCCGGTTCCCGATCCACAGAAGGCGACATGGATCGCGGCGTGGGCAAACCGCCGTTTTTCGATGGGACAAACTATGCGTATTGGAAGATACGCATGTCGGCCTATCTGCAGAGTTTGGGTGCTTCCATCTGGGATATTTGCAACTCTGCCGATTACGTGGTCTTGGCTGCTCGTGTCTCTCAGCTTCAGATTGATGAGCACGATGCCAATAGCCGAGCCCGTAATGCTCTTTTCTCATGCTTGAGCATGAGTGAGTTTGATCGCGTTTCTCACCTCGCTATGGCTCAGGAGATTTGGGCTACCCTCATGCGTTTCCATGAGGGAACCTCTCAAGTCAAAACCCATCTCTACGAGTCATTCAAGCGAGAGTATGAGATCTTTAGACATATGCCTGGCGAGAGCATAGAAAGTTTATTCGCTCGCTTTCAGGTGATTGTCAATAGGATGAGGGCTAACAAGGAGCTGTTGCCTTTCGACGATCACGAGAGGGCTTTGAAGCTTTTGCATATCCTTGATTAGTCGGTGTGGGATTCCAAAGTTCAGGCGATCATCGAATCACCTAACTATGAGACCCTCACGTGCGACGAGCTCTTTAGTAAGCTCAAGTCCAGTGAGATCGATGCCATGGCAATGGCTTCTTATGAGAATCCTTCTGGCCCGACTATGGCTTTGGTTTCTGGCTCTTCTGCTAACCCCTCTGTAGGTTTTGCTCTTTCGTCTCTCTTTTCTGTCATAGAGGACCAGTTGGAGTCTTTGGGGGATGACGAGTTGGCAATGCTTGCCAAACTGGTTCTC
The DNA here is from genome assembly GCA_009763385.1 of Coix lacryma-jobi var. lacryma-jobi. Lineage (NCBI taxonomy): Eukaryota > Viridiplantae > Streptophyta > Magnoliopsida > Poales > Poaceae > Coix > Coix lacryma-jobi. The sequence goes on from CM019830.1 coordinate 69,675,850, forward strand.
GCGGCTTCACAACAACCGCATGAAACGTCGCCGCGGAGGAGGACGCTCAGGATGCTACGAGTGTGGCGACCCCGATCACTTCATCGCCAACTGCCCCAAGAAGAAGCATTCATCTAGGAAAGGCGATCATGGGCACAAGTATGACTCCGACAAGTGCAAGGAGAAGTACGTCCCCACGAGGCACAAGCGGAGGGGCGGCTTCGACAAGGAGTACATCAAGAAGAAGTACTTGGAGAAGGCCCAGGCTGAGCAGCGTGCGTTCTTCGCCACGCTCAGCGACGTCGATGGCTCGGATGACGACTCCGCTTGCTCAAGCGATGATGAGTCCGAGAAGAAGAAGAGGATCGAGGACAAGCTGAACGGTCTCTGCTTCTTCGCCGACAACGACGGCCTCTGCACCATGGCCCTCGGCAAGGAGGTCGATGGCGAGCTGGTGAACTCCCCTCAGAACGACGACGACGACGACACCTCCCAGGTATCTCTGACCCACGATGAGCTTTCCGCTGAGGTCGAGAAACTTACTGCCGCGCTCCTTAGTCAAGATAAGTTGCTTAGGCGAGCCGCTAGAGAGCGCAAGGAGTTTAGGCAGAAGTGGGAGGATATGGTGAAGGAACTTGATTCTGTCAAGTCCACCGTAGTTGTCACAGATGAGGAGGAGTGCGAGGCGTGCACCACGCACATGACTGATCTTCTCACTTTGAGAAGTAAGTATGTTGCATTGGTAGGAGAGGTGGATGAGCTCCGTGCTAGACCCATGCTGTTGGGTGCGTGCAAGACTTGTCCTGTCTTGCAATCCGAGTTGGCAGAGAAGAATGCCAAGATTGTGTCTCTTGAGGAGCCAGCTCGGTTAGCACTTGTGTGACTAGGTGCGCTTTGTGCGAGGTTTTAGAGATGGAGATTGCCAATATGAAGCATGACAAGATGCAAACCGAGGAGGAAAACACATACCTTCGTACCATCTTGTCATGGGTGTCTTGTGGTGAGCCACAGCTCGGGATGATGATCTCCCAATTCAAGCGAGCTGATGGAGGTCCCGGTGTAGGTTTTGCTCCGGGTGTTGATATTTCTGCTTTTGGGAAGATTGGAGAGTCGAGTGGTTTGAACCCGAGTGAGAAGCCCAACTCCACCACTACTCCCAAACTAACCAAGCTTCCACCCAAAGAGCCTCTCAAGCCTAACACCAAGGATGGGGTGTTTGAGGAACCTCCGAGAGCTCCACCCAAGAACCAAGTGTGGCATCCCAAACCCAACCACCTAGAAAAGAAGCTTGATGCTATGCCACCTATTCGCGAGGAGCTGTTCCAACAGAAGGGCAAGGTGATCCACACCGAGAACCATGTGTACCAACAACCCCCTTTGAGAGAGGTGAGGTACCATTGTGAGCATTGTGGGAGAGATGGACACTTGAGCGAGTTCTGCTTTCGGCGCAAGAGAGAGGCGCGCCGTGCTAGGGAGATGAACAACCCGGACTTGTACCATCCCTTCCATGATGTACATGTGTCGAATGTTCAGAGGAGAGCTGCTAGGCCCAGAGTTCCAAAACCTCAAGTTCCCAGGCCTAAGCAGAGGAGTGCTCCAAGGAGGGATGCTAGGCCTAGAGGTGCAGTGCCTCAAGTTCCTAGGCCTAGGCCTCGTAGAGAGCGTGCCCGGCGGGAGCCTGCTGTTGTAGACTATGGACCCCGTGGCGGTGGCTTTGTAGTTGAGCGTTTTCCCCCACCGCGTTTTGAGTATCGCGATGGACGCTCCTCCCTTAGCGGACCACGTTTTCCTCAACGTGGTGATCGCTCCTCCTGTAGGCGTGCTAGGAATGGTTTTTCTTCTGCTAACCGTTCTTTTGAGCAGCCGGCCCAACCTGGTATTCCCCTTACTTCACTAACCCCAGTGTTGGCCCGTATGCTCACCCTATGTCTTTTTATTGATGTAGGTAAAACGATTGGAGAACGTTTGGTTGGTGGATTCCGGGTGTTCGAGGCACATGACCGGAACGCCAAGTGGTTCTCCAGTCTTAGTCCGGTCGCCGAAAGGAGTATATCACCACCTTCGGCGACAACAGCAAAGGTAAGGTGCTGTCTCGTGGGTCTGTGCGAGTTAATGAGCACTTTGTGTTGCGCGATGTTTGCTCTTGTTTCCAACTTGCATTTTAACCTTCTTTCTGTTTCGCAACTTTTTGATGATGACTATGAGATTCGTTTTAAACCGAATCTCAGTCGTATTTTGGATCCTCAGGGCAATCTTGTGTGTTTGATTTCGCCCTTTGGAAAAGTCTTTCGTGCGAATTTCTCGGAGTCTTTTGGCACTTCTCGTTGTCTAGTGGCTGGACCTTGTTCTTCTGATCTTTGGAAGTGGCATAGGAGACTAGGACATTTGAGCTTTGACTTGCTTGCAAGACTTAGTTCACTTGGCCTAATTCGAGGATTGCCCAAGTTATCCATGGAGAAGGATCTTGTTTGCCACTCTTGTAGACATGGGAAGATGGTTGCCGCTCCTCACCATCCAGTGACTCAGGTCATGACCAAGCGCCTTGGAGAGCTTTTGCACATGGACCTTGTTGGTCCGGCTCGGGTGAGCTCGGTTGGCGGGAAGTGGTATGTGCTTGTTGTTGTTGATGACTTTTTCGAGATATTCGTGGGTCTTCTTTTTAGCTGAGAAGGCCGAGACTTTCTCCTTTGCTCGCAATCTGATTTTGCGTCTTCAGAACGAGTTCCCTTTGAACTCGATGCGAGCTATTAGGAGTGATAATGGTTCCGAATTCAAGAATTCAGATTTTGAGAAGTTTTGTAACTCCTTGGGTTTAGAGCATCAGTTTTCTTCCCCCTACACACACCCTCAGAATGGTGTTGTAGAGAGAAAAAATCGGACCCTTGTAGAGATGGCCAGGACGATGCTCGATGAGCATAGGACTCCTAGGTGATATTGGGCCAAAGCTATGAGCACTGCATGCTACATTTCCAATCGCATTTTTCTTCGAGCATTCTTGAAAAAGACCTCTTATGAGTTGCGTTTTGGAAAACTCCCCAAGGTGAGTTATTTTTGAGTTTTTGGTTGCCATTGTTTTATACTCAAAAAGGGCAACTTGGACAAGTTTGAGTCTCGTTCTTCTGACGGTGTGTTTTTGGGTTATGGCACTCACACTCGAGCTTACCGTGTACTTAACCTTGACACTAACCGAGTCATGGAGACATCCGATGTCACCTTCGACGAGACCATGGTTTGTCCTTCTTCTCGTTTTGAGCGTGCAGGTGATCATGAGGTTGGCGAACCTCTTTTCGATGATGAAGAAGAAGGTGCTGAAGGGATAGATGACCCAGCACCTCCTCCACCTGCTGTGCCGCAAAGAGCGGCCTCTACGACGACTCATGGCCCCGACACATCGTCTTCCTGGGGGCCGTGGGATCTGCCACCTCGAGTGGTACCCTTTGTACCCGAGGAGGAACCAGCTGCTATTGAGGGGGAGGCCACTTCGGCTAGGGAGGCGCCACGACACATTCAGCGCCAGCACAAGCCTCAGCAGATGATCGGCAGCATCGACGAACGCGTCACCCGGTCAAGGCAAATCTCTCACTTTGCTCATTCTGCATTTGTTGCTGATTTTGAACCCCGGGATGTTGGACACGCTTTGACGGATCCTGATTGGGTTAATGCCAAGCATGAGGAGCTTGAGAACTTTGAGAGAAATCAGGTTTGGGTTCCAGTGTCTCCACCTTTTGAGTGTCATCCATTTGGGACAAAATGGGTTTTCAAAAACAAACAGGGAGAAGATGGCCATGTTGTGAGAAACAAGGCCAGACTCGTAGCCCAGGGATATAGTCAGGAGGGGATAGACTATGAGGAGACATTTGCTCCTGTAGCACGTTTGGAGGCTATTAGGATACTCTTGGCTTTTGCTGCATCCAAAGGTTTCAAACTTTTTCAAATGGATGTCAAGAGTGCCTTCTAAACGGCTACATAGAAGAGGAGGTGTTTGTTAAACAACCCCCCGTTTCGAAAATCCCAAGTTTCCAAACCATGTCTTTAAACTTCACAAAGCTTTGTATGGTTTGAAATAAGCCCCTAGAGCCTGATATGATAGGTTGAAAACCTTTTTGCTTGCTAAGGGTTTTAAAATGCGATGTGTAGATCAAACGCTCCTTCTCCTCAAGCAAGGCAGTGATACTCTCTTGGTCCAAATTTACGTGGATGATATCATTTTTGGTGGTTCTTCTCACGCTTTGGCTGCCAAGTTTGCAGACATTATGAGCAGGGAGATCGAGATGAGCATGATGGGCGAGTTGACGTTTTTCTTCCGGTTGCAAATCAAGCAAACCCGGGAAGGAACCTTTGTGCACCAGGGCAAGTACAACAGAGATATCCTGAAGACGTTCGACATGGGTGAGGCCAAGCCTCTTCCAACACCCATGGCGACCACGACGGCCCTGGATGCGGACAAGGAGGGAGAAGCAGTGGACCAGAGGAGTAGTACCGAAGTATGATCGGGTCGCTGTTGTACCTGACGGCGACACGCCCGGACATCCAGTTAGCAGTGTGTCTTTGCGCGCGATTTCAGTCATCGCCGCGCACCTCTCACCGTCAGGCAGTCAAGCGCATTATGAGGTACTTATCCTTCTCTCCAGAATTCGGGATTTGGTATTCTGCTTCCTCCACCCTTTCCCTTTGCGGTTATTCCGATGCCGATTTTGCTGGTTGCCGTATTGATCGCAAGTCCCTTCTGGGACTTGCCAGTTTATTGGTTCTTCTCTTGCTTCGTGGTCCTCTCGCAAGCAGTCTAGCGTCGCCCAGTCTACCACGGAGGCTGAGTATGTTGCTGCGGCGGCTAGCTGCTGTTCCCAGTTACTCTGGATGATGGCCACTTTGCGTGATTTTGGTCTGAGCTTTTCTCTCGTTTCCATTGCTTTGTGACAGCACGAGTGCGATTAGCGTTGCTAAGAACCCCGTGCTTCACTCGAAGACCAAACACATTGATGTGCGCTTTCATTTTCTGCGAGACCACTATGAGAAGGGTGATATCGACCTTCGCCATGTCGATACTCATCATCAGCTTGCTGATATTTTTACCAAGCCTTTGGACCAATCAACGTTTAATCGGTTGAGAGGTGAGCTTGGTGTGTGTTTCCCCTTTTAGATGGGGGAACATTTTGGATTTTGTATGATATGACACTGACTTTTTGGTTTCAGTTGTTTTTGCTCTTTTTGATTTCTTCATGCATCTTTTGCATTTCAGCATACGCTTTTACATTCTGAGCTTCATGTGTATAATCTGAAGATGTAACTATGCTATGTGTAGTTTTTGATCCGATGCTTTATGTTGATGCTGTAGCTTATGCTCTTTCTTCTGATCACTAGTGCATACTATGAGATGAGCTATTTTTGAATGGTGAATTTGTTAATGAACTTAAAACTTCAAAATATTCACCATAGAGATATGCAACTAGCATGTGTAGGATGTGTTGAAGTCACATGTGCTTTCATATATGCTAGGTTGCTATGTCTCTAGTGTTGAGTCATTCACTTGCTTGGTATGTCATATTCTGTTTAAAATCTGAACCAAGTTAAGTGAATTGGAAAGATCGAGATGGGTTTGCTTGTTAGCACCTCCTCACAGTTTCGAGACTGTTTCTCATTGCACTTTGAGTTAAACTGAGTGTGTAGTGTATGACCGAAACTGTTGCTTTTAAGCTTCTGATTTGCTTATGCATAGGCTTCGCACAGTTGGAAAGTTAGGCAAAACAAGCATTCAACCTCTCGCAGTCATATGATGTTTTCTGAACTTGTGTAATTTCACCGCTGCAACTCTGATTAAAATCTGAAATCACAAGTATATGCCTAAATTGATATCAGCATGATGTTTGAACTATGCTAGGGGTAGTTCACCTTGTATACATGATTAGCACTTGATTGAACTTCCTGTCTTTACATGTGGTGCTATTTTGATGGTGAATACCTTTTCGGTTAAAAACTGCTCTTTTGCTCTCATTTCAGACTAGTGCTCAGTTTGAGCCTTGGCTAGCATTCTGTGCATTTTTTTAAGTCATCGGTTCAGAACCCTGTAGAGCACCTTTGCACTCTTTTCAGTATACTCCTGAAGCTCTAACTTGCATTTTGCCTCATTTGCATTTTGGAAGGGGAGAATTCTGCGTGTTGGCAATTGTTGGTTTGCATTTCCCAGGGGAGAAATGTTTCTTGATTAGTGCATTTCAACTAAGGGGGAGAGATTGCAAATCATAACCCTTGCTTGCACTATTCGAGGGGGAGTTTTTCTTGCTTCCCGTTGGCCATAAGGCGTTGGTATCGAGCTTTCTTTGCTAGTTGTGTTGAGCCTCTGTGCTCTGTCTTGAGGGACTAGCATTTTTGCTTTGATATTTTCAATTGGTTTTGCTAGCGGTGTTGAGCCTGTTCTACCTCTTCTTGAGGGCTAGCTTTGCTTTGCTTGGTTGCGTCGAGCCGTTGCCCATGTCTTTGGGGACCAAGTTGTTTCGCTCTTTCCACTTGACCTTCTTCGGCTTTGCTATGCTTTTGGGTCATTTGGTTTTGGTTCTCTCTCCTTCCCCTTCTTTCTTCTTCTACTCTCATTATGATTGTGTTGGTAGTTGACAATGCACTCATCAAGGGGAGATTGCGGATACAGGGTGTATGCCGAGTTCTGAGTGATGAGTGATTGTCAACTGGGATGATGCGATGTTCTTTGGCTTGGTTGTGCAGGTGTCGAGCACGGATGCAGTGATCAAGGTGAGGTGAAGGTCAAGTAGAGACGTGCCGTGTCGATGGACCGAGAGTGGCGAAGGGCGGATGTGAGGCTTGGACTGAGGGACCAGAGGCCGAGGATCACTGTGGTGGCTGGCAGGTTTGTGGCAGCTACAAGTGAAGACTTGCGGTCATGTGTTGCCTGAGTCGTGGACTTGGGGACAGTGTCGGTGGACGGGTGCACGGGAGGTGCATCCCATCTACGACGTCGGTTGGTGGTAGAGCCAGGGAAAAACATCGGTGGACGGTTTCCAGGTTGGGGCCTCAAAACCTAGGTGCGGATGGTTTCGAGTTGGCCATAAAACTCGGGCTGAGGACGGTTTCCAGGTTGGCCCTCAAAACCTGGGTGCTGCAGGTTTTTGCTGAGTTTGGGCCTCAAAACTCAGATGCTTGGTGGGCTTGGTTTCCCGGTTTGGGCCTCAAAACCGGGGGTTGGCTGTGGAAAAGGCTGGTTTCCCGGTTTGGGCCACAAAACGGGGTGCAGAGCGAGGGCGGCAAGTTGGCCGGCAATCGGGAGGTTGCGTCGAGGGCAACGCACGAGTTGTGCGGGCGTTGGCGTCGGATACACCTACTACCGAGTGGGCCAGAATAACCTTAGGGTTAGATGTGTTCGCTCTATAATTATTGAGGGGTACGAGTAGGAATTAGAAATTAGGATAAGTAGAGGGATACACCTCCTCCCTTCCTATCTCAGCATTTGCTCTTTTGCTTCTAGGTTTTCCTGCTCTCCCACTCCCCTGCTGTAGTGAACCTGCGGATACATGGGTGTAATGCCGAGTCCCTGAGTGATGAGTGATTGTCAACGGGTTTGATCGCATGTTCTTTGGTGTGTTGTGCATGAGAAGCGAGCACGGAGAGGGCAGTGGCCGAGCTCAAGGGTCACACTTATACAGTGATCGAGGCAAGTGAAGGTCAAGTTGAGACGTGTCGTGCCGACGGCCTGGTGCGATGAAGGATTGGCGTGCGTGCGGCGGACGTGCCATGCCGATGTATCGAGCAGTGAAGGGCGGACGTGAGGCTTGGACTGAGGGACCGGAGTGCCTGAGGATCAGCTGTGGTGGCTGGCAGCCTGGGACGGCGACGAGCGGAGACTTGCGACACGGTGTTGCTCGGGTCGAGACCTGGGGACACGTGTCGTGGACGGGGTGCACGGGCGGTGCATCCCCTCTATAAGCTCCGGTTTGGTTGGTTGAGCCAGGGAAAAACACCGGGTGGACGGTTTTCCGAGTTTGGGCCTCAAAACTCGGGTGCTCGGTTTTCCAGGTTGAGCCACAAAACCTGGGCGCAGACTTTTCCGGGTTTGGCCACAAAACCGGCGATGCCGGTTTCCGAGTTTGGCCTCAAACCGGGGGTTGCTGGAAAAGGCTGGTTTCCCCGGTTTGGGCCCAAAAACCGGGTGCAGAGCGAGGACGGCACGTGCGGCAATCGGAAGGTTGCGTGGAGGCAACGCGGACGAGTTGTGCGGGCGTGGCCGTTGGATCTACCTACCACTTGAGTTGGTCCAGAATAACCTTAGGGTTTAAGCTGGTTCGCTCTGTAATTAGAATAGAGTGGGGGTAGATTAGGAATAGACTTAGACTAGAATAGGATAAGTAGTCAGGGGAGACACCCTCCTCCTAGATCTCAGTTTTTTAGCCCACCTCATTTGCTCTTGCACTTAGGGTTTCCTGCTCCCCATCCCCTGTTGTAGCTGAGATCCGCAGAGAGACTTGCAACTCTGTGTACTGTTGATTTTGAGGAAAGGAGGCCGTAACCTCCTTGTCGTAGCGTGTGTTTGCGCTTCGGCTTGCAATTCGTGGGTGTGTTTGCGTTTTGTTCGTGTTCTTCGCGGAATCCTTTTTCCCCACGATTTTCCATCGCTTGATCTCTTTGCTCGGTTCATTTTTGCAATTCCGTTTGAACTGGTTTGTTCTAGATCATGAGGCACTTCTTTTCACCGAAGAATCTCCCAAACCTCACGGTCTAGGAGATCGATCGATTTTTCGTTTCGGGTCAAGTTTTCTCCCTTCCCCGAAATTCTTCGATTCATCGATTTGGAGATAGGTTCGAGCCATGATCTCTTAGAGATAGCTCACTATACTCTTTGTGACTCTTCTCACCAAGTTTGATCCCTAGAGGATTTGTTTTGGGTGAGATCGAGTCGAATCGGTGAACGAAGCCTGAATCGGGTGACCGGACACGCTGCCTGTTCAACGACCGGACGCTGTCAGTGAGTCGGTCGATGAACACCTTCGCTGTGTTCGGTTCGTGACTTGACCGGACGCACCTTTCGCTAAGTGACCGGACTCGCTCATTGTACTGTTCACTTGGCTGTATTTTGTGACCGACGCACTGCTCTCGACCCGTACGCTCGTCTCTGGTGAGTCCGTCAGAAACAGTAAGCTCCGAAAACTGTTTTTGCACGACCGGACGCGTCCGGTGGTCTACGCGACCGGACGCAGGCAGAGTCCGGTCAGTGCTGGTTCGACGCGTTTTCGTCCGCAGTTTGTTCGTTCGTCTTTCGATTCGAGATTCGTTTGTTGCGTTGGATTCCTACTCTCGTGCTCTACAGAATTTGGGCTCCCGCTTTACAAAATAGCCTGAATCCCCCTCGCGTTGCTCGGGGGAGGTTGAGGTTACCCAAAACTCATCCCGTCACTAGTTGACTTGCGTGAACTTGGGTGAGGAAGTTTTTGTGGTGCCTCGCTTTGATCCCAGGGATCATCCACCCTCTTCCAAGGGTCTTGGGCATCACGTTTTTGGTAGTAGCTCTTGGGGATTGATTTTGGGACACTTGGCCAAAGTTTCGTGAGAAATTTTGTTGGCTCCCATTCACCGCCCCTCTGGTCGCCTTGCTTTTGCATTCTCGGTCCTTCAATTGGTATCGGAGCAGGTTAAGGATCTTCCACCTTAGCCGGTTCCAGATCCACCGAAGGCGACATGGATCGCGGCGTGGGCAAACCGCCGTTTTTCGATGGGACGAACTATGCGTATTGGAAGATACGCATGTCGGCCTATCTGTAGAGCTTGGGTGCTTCCATCTGGGATATTTGCAACTCTGCTGATTACGTGGTCTTGGCTGCTCGTTGTGACTCAGCATCAGATCGATGAGCACGAAGCAATAGCCGAGCCCGTAATGCTCTCTTTTCGTGTTTGAGCATGGGAGAGTTTGATCGCGTTTCTCACCTCTCTACGGCTCGGGAGATTTGGGCCACCCTCATGCGTTTTCATAGGGCACCTCTCAAGTCAAAACCCGACTCTACGAGTCGTTCAAGAGAGAGTATGAGAACTTTAGACATCAACCTGGCGAGAGCATAGAGAGTTTATTCGCTCGCTTTCAGGTGATTGTCAACAGGATGAGGGCTAACAAGGAGCAGTTGCCTTTCGACGATCATGAGAGAGCCTTGAAGCTTTGCATACTCTTGATCGGTCGGTGTGGGATTCCAAAGTTCAGGCGATCATCGAATCGCCTAACTATGAGACCCTCACGTGCGACGAGCTCTTTAGTAGCTCAAGTCCAGTGAGATTGATGCCATGTCGAGGGCTTTCTTATGCGAATCCTTCTAGCCCGACTCTGGCTTTGGTTTCTGGCTCTTCTGCTAATCCCTCTGCTGGCTTTGCACTTTCTTCACTCTTTTCTGTCATAGAGGACCAGCTTGAGTCGTTGGGGATGACGAGTTGGCAATGCTCGCCAACCGTTTCATGCGGTTCCACAACAACCGCATGAACCGTCGCCGCGTGGAGGACGCTCAGATGCTATGAGTGCGGCGACCCCGACCACTTCATCGCCAACTGCCCCAAGAAGAAGCATTCATCTGGGAAGGGTGATCATGGGCACAGTACGACTTCGGCAAGCGCAAGGAGAAGTACGTCCCCGTGAGGCACAAGCGGAGGGGCGGCTTCGACAAGAGTACATCAAGAAGAAGTACTTGGAGAAGGCCCAGGCTAGCAGCGTGCGTTCTTCGCCACGCTCAGCGATGTCGACGGCTCGGATGACGACTCCGCTTGCTCAAGCGATGACGAGTCCGAGAAGAAAAGAGGATCGAGGACAAGCTGAACGGTCTCTGCTTTTCTTCCCGATGACGATGGCTTCTGCACCATGGCGCTTGGGGATGAGGTCATGGCAAGCTAGAGCACACCCCTCGGGACGACGACGACGACGACACCTCCCAGGTATCCCTCACCCAGGACGAGCTTTCTGCTGAGTTGAGAAGCTTACTGCCGCGCTCCTTAGTCAGGACAAGTTGCTTAGGCGTGCCGCTAGAGAGCGTAAAGAGGTTTAGGCAGAAGTGGGAGGACACGGTGAGAGAACTTGAGTTTGCCAAGTCCACCGTGGTCGTGTCGGAGGAAGTTGAGTGTGAGATGTGCACCACGCACATGACTGACATTCTCACTTTGAGAGGTAAGTATGCTGCGTTGGTAGGAGAGGTGGATGAGCTGAAAGCTAGACCTTCTCTGTTGGGTGCGTGCAAGCTTGTCCTGTCTTGCAATCTGAGTTGGCAGAGAAGAATGCCAAGATTGTGTCTCTTGAGGAGGCCAACTCAGGTAGCACGAGTGTGGCTAGGTGTGCTTTGTGTGAGGGTTTGGAGATGGAGATTGCGAATGTCAAGCATGGCAAGATGCAAACCGAGGAGGAAAACACATACCTTCGGACATCTTGTCATGGGTCTCTTGTAGTGAGCCGCAGCTCGGGATGATGATCTCCCAATTTAAGCGAGCTGCTGGAGGTCCTGGTGTAGGTTTTGCTCCGGGTGTTGATCTTTCTGCTTTTGGGAAGATTAGAGAGTCGAGTGGTCTGAACCTTGTGAGAAGCCCAACTCCACCACTACTCCCAACTTGCCAAGCTTCCACCCAAAGAGCCCGTCAAACCTACCACCAAGGATGGGGTGTTTGAGGAACCCCGAAAGCTCCACCCAAGAACCAAGTGTGGCATCCCAAAACCCAACCACCTAAAGAACAAGCTGGATACATGCCACCTATCCAGGAGGAGTTGCCACAGAAGGGCAAAGTGATCCATACCCACAGTCCTGCGTACCAACAACCCGTGCGTGCGGTGAGGTACCAGTGTGACTTCTGTGGGAGAGATGGACACTTGAGCGAGTTCTGCTTTAGGGCGCAAGAGAGAGGCGCGCCGTGCTAGGGAGATGAACACCCGGACATGTACCATCCTTTCCATGATGTACATGCCCGAATGTTCAGAGAGAGCCCCAAGACGTGTTGCTAGGGCCCAGAGGTCCAGACACCTCAAGTTCCCAGGCCTAGGCAGCAGAGAGCTCCGAGAAGAGACGCTAGCCTAGAGGCACAGTGCCTCAAGTTGCTAGGCCTAGGCCTCGTAGAGAGCGTGCCCGACGGGGTCCTGCCTTTGCAGTTGACGGACCCCGTGGCGGAGGCTTTGTTGAGCGCTTTCCCCCACCGCAGGTGTGAGTATCGCGGTGAGCGCTCCTTCCCTAGCGACCACGTTTTCCTGTACGTGGTGATCGCTACCCCCGTAGACAGGCTAGGAATGGTTTTTCACTGACCGTTCTTTGAGCAGCCGGCCCAACACTGGTATCCTTCCTATTTCACTAACCCCAGTGTTGGACCATATGCTCACCCTATGTCTTTTTATTGATGTAGGTAAGACGGTTGGAGGACATTTGGTTGGTGGATTCCGGTTGTTCGAGGCACATGACCGGAACGCCAATGTGTTCTCCAGCCTTAGCCCGGTCGCCGGAAAGGAGTACATAACCTTCGGCGACAATAGTAAAGGTAAGGTGTTATCCCGTGGGACGGTGCGGGTTAATGAGCACTTTGTGTTGCGCGATGTTGCTCTTGTTTCAAACCTGCATTTTAACTTGCTTTCTGTTTCGCAACTTTTTGATGATGACTACGAGATTCATTTTAAACCGAACCTTAGTCGCATCTTAGATCCTCAGGGCGATCTTGTATGTCTGATTTCGCCCTTTGGGAAAGTCTTTCGCGCGAATTTCTCGGAGTTGTTTTGGTTCTTCTCGCTGTCTTTGGCTAGTCCTTCTTCCTCCGATCTTTGGAAGTGGCATAGGAGGCTCGGTCATTTAAGCTTCGACTTGCTTGCAAGACTTAGCTCACTTGGCCTAATCCGAGGATTGCCCAAGCTTTCGATGGAGAAGGATCTAGTTTGCCATTCTTGCAGACATGGGAAGATGGTTGCCGCTCCCCACCATCCAGTGACTAAGGTCATGACCTCGCACCCCGGAGAGCTTTTACACATGGACCTTGTTGGTCCGGCTCGGTGAGCTCGGTTGGTGGCAAGTGGTATGTTTTGGTTGTTGTTGACGACTTTTCGAGATATTCGTGGGTCTTCTTTTTGACTGAGAAGACTGAGACTTTCTCCTTCGCTCGCAATCTGATTTTGCGTCTTCAGAACGAGTTCCCTTTGAACTCGATGCGAGCTATTAGAAGTGATAATGGTTCTGAATTCAAAATTCAGATTTTGAGAAGTTTTGTGACCGCCTTGGTTTGAGCATCAGTTTTCTTCCCCCTACACACCGCCCCAAAATGGTGTTGTAGAGAGGAAGAATCGGACCCTTGTTGAGATGGCCAGGACAATGCTCGATGAGCTAGGTCTCCTAGGCGCTATTGGGCGAAGCTATGAACACTGCATGCTACATTTCAAATCGCATTTTTCTGAGAGCCTTTTTGAAGAAGACCTCTTATGAGTTGCGTTTTGGTCGCCAACCCAAGGTGAGTTATTTTAGAGTCTTCGTTGCCACTGTTTTATATTGAAGAAGGGCAACCTGGACAAGTTTGAGTCTCGTTCTTCTGACGGGGTATTTTTGGGTTATGGCACTCACACTAGAGCATATCGTGTACTTAACCTTGATACTAACCGAGTCATGGAGACATCAGATGTCACCTTCGACGAGACTCTTGTTTCTCCTTCTTCTCGTTTTGAGCGTGCAGGTGATCATGAGGTTGGAGAGCCTCTTTTTGATGACGAGGACGAGGGTGCTGAAGGTATGGATGATCCAGCACCCCCTCCACCTGCCGAGCCGCAAAGAGCGGCCTCGACGACGACTCACGGCCCCGACACCTCTTCTTCCTGGGGGCCGTGGGATCCTCCACCTCGTGCGGTACCTTTTGTACCCGGGTGGAACCAGCTGCTGTTGATGGGGAGGTCACCTCATCCCGGGAGGCGCCACGACACATCCAGCGCCAGCACCCCCCTCAGCAGATGATCGGCGACATCGGCGAGCGAGTCACTCGCTCCAGGTCACAGCACAATCTCTCATTTCGCTCACTCTGCTTTTGTTGCTAATTTTGAGCCCGAGATGTTGGACACGCATTGACGGATCTGGATTGGGTTAATGCCATGCATGAGGAGTTAAAAAACTTTGAGCGAAATCAGGTTGGGTTCTAGTTCCACCTCCACCTGACTGTAGCCTATTGGGACAAAATGGGTTTTCAAAAACAAGCAAGGAGAGGATGGCCACGTTGTGAGAAACAAGGCCAGGCTTGTAGCGAAGGTATAGTCAGAAGGAGGGGATAGACTATGAGGAGACGTTTGCTCCTATAGCTCGTTTGGAGGCATTAGGATACTCTTGGCCTTTGCTACATCCAAAGGTTTCAACTTTTTCAAATGGATGTCAAGAGTGCCTTCTTAAACGGCTACATAGAAGAAGAATTTATGTTGAGCAACCCCCGGTTTTGAAATCCCAGTTTCCAAACCATGTCTTTAAACTTCACAAAGCTTTATATGGTTTGAAACAAGCCCTTAGAGCCTGGTATGATAGGTTAAAAACTTTTTGCTTGCTAAGGGTTTTAAAATGGGATGTGTAGATAAGACGCTTTTCTCCTCCGGCAAGGCAAAGACACGCTCTTGGTCCAGATTTACGTGGATGATATCATTTTCGGTGGTTCTTCTCACGCTTTGGTTGCCAAGTTGCGATACTATGAGCAGGGAGTTCTGATGAGCATGAGGCAGTAGATGAGCATGACTGAGCTGACATTCTTTCTCGGGTTGCAATTAAGCAATCCCGGGAGGGACGTTTGTGCACCAGGGCAAGTACACCAAAGACTTGCTGAAGCTTTCGATATGGGTGAGGCCAAGCCTCTTCCAACACCCATGTCGACGACGACTGCCCTGGATGCGGATGTGGAGGGAGAAACAGTGGACCAGAAGGAGTACCGCAGCATGATCGGGTCGCTGCTCTACCTGGCGGCGACACGCCCGGACATCCAGTTCGCGGTGTGTCTGTGCGCGCGCTTTCAGGCGTCGCCGCGCACTTCTCACCGTCAGGCGGTGAAGCGCATCTTCAGGTACCTTCGTTTCACTCCTCAGTTTTGGATTTGGTATTCTGCTTCCTCCTCCCTCTCGCTTTGCGGTTATTCCGATGCCGATTTTGCTGGTTGTCGCATTGAGCGCAAGTCCACTTCTGGACTTGCCAATTTATTGGATCTTCTCTTGTATCGTGTCCTTCGCAAGCAGTCTAGTGTCGCCCAGTCTACCACGGAGGCGGGTGCCAAGTCTACCAGGCACGGCTGAGTATGTTGGCGGCTAGCTGCTGTTCCTTATCTGGATGATGGCCACTTTGCGTGATTTTGGTTTGAGCTTTTCTCGCGTGCCTTTGCTTTGTGACAGCACGAGTGTTATTAGCGTTGCTAAGAACCCGTGCGGCTTCACTCGAAAACCAAACACATTGATGTGCGCTTTCATTTCTTGCGAGACCACCAGGAGAAGGGTGATATCGACCTTCGCCATGTCGATACTCATCACCAAGTGGCTGATATTTCACCCAAGCCTTTAGACGAATCAACCTTTAATCGGTTGTGAGGGTGAGCTTGGTGTGTTTCCCCTTTTAGATGGGGGGAAACCTTTTGGATCTTGTATAGACTGACTCTTTTATTTTGAGTTTCTTTTCTTTACATTTGTGCATACGCATTTACATTCTGAGCTTCATGTTTATAATCACTAGAATGTAACTATGCTCTGTTTAGTATGCTCCGATGCTTATGTTGATGCTTGTAGCTTATGCTCCTTCTGATCACTAGTACATGTTATGAGCTGAGCTATTTCGGAATGGTGAATTTGCCTAATGTATATAATCTGAAAATGATCACCATTGAGGTATGCAACTAGCATGTGTAGGGTGTGTTGAGTCCATTCCTGCTTTTCATATATGCTAGGTTGCTATGTCTCTAGTTCTGAGTCATTCACTTGCTTATTTTGTTCATATCATGTTTAAAATTTGAACCAAGTTTTAGTGAATGAAAAAGATCGAGATGGGATTGCTTGTCAACACCTCACGGTATCGAGACTGTTTCTCATTGCACTTTGAGTTAAACTGAGCCTGTAGTGTAGTGTATGACCGAACCGTAGCTTTAAGCTTCTGATTGTTTCGGCATAGGCTTCGCTCGGTTGAAAAGTTAGGCAATGACAAGCTTTCAACCTCTCGCAATCACATGCTAAATTTGAACTTGTGTAATTTCACCGCTGCAAACTCCGATATAAAACTGAAATCACAAGTATATGCTTCATTCCTATGCATGATGATTGAACTTTGCTAGGGGTGGTTCACCTTGTATACATGTTTAGCACTTGTTTGGATTCCTATCTATACATGTGTAGTGCTATTTTGATGGTGACTACCTTTTTGGCTAAAAACTGCTCACTTGCTCATATGCTTCATATTTCGTATGTGTGATCAGTTTGAGCCTTTGCTATTTGAGTGCTTAGTTGTGCCATTGGAGCTATACCGATTAGAGCATTTTGCACTCTTTTGATTATATGCCTGAAGCCCCTAACTTGCATTTCTGACTTAATATGCATTTTGAAAAGGGGGAGATTTTGTTGAGGGGGAGACCATTGCTCGGTTCCTGGTTCTTGATAAGTGCATTTTCAACTAAGGGGGAGAAATGACAAATCATATGTCTCTTAGGGGGAGTTTTTTGCTAAGGGGCGAATTTTCAAATCCTTGTGCTCTTCTCTTGATTGGACCTAAGGGGGAGTCCCTGGTTGCTTGCACCTGTCGAGGGGGAGTTTGCTAGTTGTGTTGAGCCGTTGCCTCTATCTTGAGGGACTAGCAAACATTTTCCTCATTTGGCGTCGAGTTTGATTTCGATTGGTTCGAAGACCATTCGATTGTTGTTTCAATTGGTTCAGAGTGGTTTTCGTGCTAGTTGTGTTGAGCCTCTGTGCCTCTATCTTGAGGGACTAGCACTTTGCACATTTTTTAGCTCCGATTTTCAATTGGTTTTCGGCTAGCGTGTTTGAGCCTGTTCTACCTCTTCTTGAGGGCTAGCTTTGCTTTGCTTGGTCGCGTCGAGCCGTTGCCCATGTCTTTGGGGACCATGTTCTCGCTTCTTCACTTGACCTTCTTCGGCTTTGCTATGCTTTTGGGTCATTTGGTTGAGTTCTCTCTTCTCCTTCCTCCTACCTTCTTCTTTCATTATGATTGTGTGTGTAGTTGACAATGCACTCATCAAGGGGGAGATTGCGGATACATGGGTGTATGCCGAGTCTCTGAGTGATGAGTGATTGTCAACGGGTTTGATCGCATGTTCTTTGGCTTGTGTTGTGCAGGTGTCGAGCACGGAGACAGTGATCGAGGGCAAGGTGAAGGTCAAGTTGAGACATGTCGTGCCGACGGACTGGGTGCGATGAAGGATGGGCGTGCGTGCGGCGGACGTGCCATGCCGATGTATCGAGCAGTGAAGGGCGGACGTGAGGCTTGGACTGAGGGACCGGAGTGCCTGAGGATCAGCTGTGGTGGCTGGCAGCCTGGGACAGCGACGAGCGGAGACTTGCGGGGCACGGTGTTGCTCGGGTCGAGGACCTGGGGACCGTGTGTCGGTGGACGGGGTGCACGGGCGGTGCATCCCCTCTATAGCTCCGGTTTGGTGGTTGAGCCAGGGAAAAACCACCGGGTGGACGGTTTCCGAGTTTGGGCCTCAAAACTCGGGTGCTCGGTTTCCAGGTTGAGCCACAAAACCTGGGCGCGCAGACGGTTTCCGGGTTTGGCCACAAAACTCGGGCGATGGGCCGGTTTCCGAGTTTGGGCCTCAAAACCGGGGGTTGCTGGAAAAGGCTGGTTTCCCGGTTTGGGCCACAAAACCGGGGGTGCAAGAGCGAGGACGGCACGTGGCGGCAATCGGAAGGTTGCGTGGAGGCAACGCGGACGAGTTGTGCGGGCGTGGCCGTTGGATCTACCTACCACTTGAGTTGGTCCAGAATAACCTTAGGGTTTAGCTGGTTCGCTTGTAATTAGAATAGAGAGGGGTAGAGTAGGAAATAGACTTAGACTAGAATAGGATAAGTAGTCAGGGGAGACACCCTCCTCCCAGATCTCAGTTTTTAGCCACCTCATTTGCTCTTTGCACTTAGGGTTTCCTGCTCTCGCATCCCTGCTGCTGTAGCTGAATCCGCAGAGAGACTTGCAACTCTGTGTACTGTTGATTTTGAGGAAAGGAGGCCGTAACCTCCTTGTCGTAGCGTGTGTTTGCGCTTCGGCTTCCAATTCGTGGGTGTGATTCGCGTTTTGTTCGTGTTCTTCGCGGAATCCTTTTTCCCCACGATTTTCCCATCGCTTGATCTCTTTGCTCGGTTCATTTTTGCAATTCCGTTTGAACTGGTTTGTTCTAGATCGTGAGGCACTTCTTTCCACCGAAGGAATCATCCTCTAACCTCACGGTCTAGGAGATCGATCGATTTTCGTTTCGGGTCAAGTTTTCTCCCATCCCCCGAAATTCTTCGATTCATCGATTTGGAGATAGGTTCGAGCCATGATCTCTTAGAGATAGCTCACTATACTCTTTGTGACTCTTCTCACCAAGTTTGATCCCTAGAGGATTTGTTTGGGGTGAGATCGAGTCGAATCGCGATACTCAAAACGCGGTGGAGGGAAACGCTCAACAAAGCCATCGCCACGGGGTCCATATCCTGCAAAGTCAGGATCCCGCCTGGCAAAACCTCCCTGAGGCCTAGGACCTCTAGGCCTAGCAGCTCTCCTCTGAACATTTGGCACATGTACATCATGGAAAGGATGGTACATGTCCAGTGTCATCTCCCTGGGCACGGCGCTCCTCTCTTTGCGCCGAAAGCAAAAACTCCCTCAAGTGTCCATCTCTCCACCAGTGCTCACAATGGTACCTCACGCTCTCATAGGGGGTGTTGGTACTCACGGTAGTGGGTGTGGATCACTTTGCCCTTTTTTTGGTATGAGCTCCTCCTGGATAGGTGGCATGGTGTCCAGCTTGTTTTTCAGGTGGTTGGTTTTTGGAGCCCATGTCTGGTTCTGGGTGGAGCTCTTGGAGGTTCAAAAAACACCCCATCCTTGGTGTTACGCTTGAGGCTTTTTGGGTGGAATCTTTGTAAGTTTGGGAGTAGTGGTGGAGTTGGGCTTCTTAGTCGGGTTTAGACCACTCGACTCTCCAATCTTACCAAAAGACGAAGCACACTAAAACACCCTGAGCAAAGCCTACGCCAGGACCTCCAGCAGCACGCTTAAATGGGCAATCATCATCCCAACTGCGGCTCACACAAGACATCCATGACAAGATGGTCCGAAGGTATGTGTTTTCTTCCTCGGTGCATCTTGTCATGCTTCACATTGGCTATCTCCATCTCAAGCCTTCACACAAAGCACACATAGACACACAAGTGCTACCCGAGCTGGCCTTCTCATGAGACACACTCTTGGCATTCTTCTCTGCCAACTCGGATTGCAAGCCTGCACAAGACTTGCACGCACCCAGCAACATGGGTCTAGCCCGAAGCTAATCAAACCTCTCAACCAAAGCAGCATACTTACCTCTCAAAGTGAGAAGGTCAGTCATGTGGTTGGTGCACATCTCGCAATCACCCTCCTCAGAGACAACTACGATGGACTTGGCAAACTCAAGCTCCTTCACCGTATCCTCCTACTTCTGCCTAAACTCCTTCTGCTCTCTAGCAGCACGCCTAAGCAGCTTATCTTGACTAAGAAGGGCAACAGTGAGTTTCTCGACCTCAGCAGAAAGTTCGTCAGGGGTCTGAGATACCTGGGAGGTGTCGTCGTCGTCGTCCTCATTCCGAGGGATCTACTCCAGGTGGCTGTCGACCTCCTTGCCGAGGGCCATGGTGCGAAAGCCCTCGTTGTCGGCGAAGAAGCAAAGGCCATTCAGCTTGTCCTCGATTTTCTTCTTCTTGTCGGACTCGTCGTCGCTTGAGGAAGCAGAGTCGTCATCCGAGTCGTCGACGTCGCTGAGCGTGGCGAAGAAAGAACGCTGCTCAGCCTGGGCCTTCTTCAAGTACTTCTTCTTGATGTACTCCTTGTTGAAGCCGCCCTTCTGCTTGTGCTTCGTGGGGACGTACTTCTCCTTGAGCTTGCCGAAGTCGCACTTGTGCCCATGATCGCCCTTCCCAAAAGCTTGCTTGTTCTTCTTGGGACAGTTGGCGATAAAGTGGTCGGGGTCGCCGCACTCGAAACATCTAGAGCGTCCTTCTTCATGGCGACGGTTCATGCGGTTGTTGTGAAACCGCGAGAACCGGTTGGCAAGCAATGCCAACTCATCATCCCATGAACTCTAGTTGCTCCTCTATGACAGAAAGAAGAGAAGAAAGTGCAAAGCCTCCAGAGGTGTTAGCAGAAGAGCCAGAAAGCAAAGCCATAGACGGGACAGAAGGATTCTCATAAGAAGCCCTCGTCATGGCGTCAATCTCACTAGACTTTAGCTTACTAGAGAGCTCGTCGCACGTGAGAGTCTCATAGTTAGGCGATTCGATGATCGCCTAAACCTTGGAGTCCCACACCGAACGATCGAGAGTATGCAAAAGCTTGAGAGCCCTCTCATGATCGTCGAAAGGCAACTGCTCCTTGTTAGCCCTCATCCTGTTGACAATCACCTGAAAGCGAGCGAATAAACTTTCTATGCTCTCGCCAGGCATGTGTCGAAAGTTCTCATACTCACGCTTATGTGACTTGTAGAGACGGGTTTTGACTTGAGTGGTGCCCTCATGGAAACTCATGAGAGTAGCCCAAATCTCCCAAGCCATGGTGAGATGAGAAACGCGATCAAACTCAGACATGCTCAAACATGTGAAAAGAGCATTACGGGCTCGGCTATTGGCATCGTGCTCATCGATCTGCAGCTGAGTAGCACGAGCAGCAAGAACCACGTAATCGGCATTGTTGCAAATCTCCCAGACAGAAGCACCCATGCTCTAAAGATAGGCCGACATGCGTATCTCCCAATACGCATAGTTCGTCCCATCGAAAAATGGCGGTTTGCCCATGCCGCGATCCATGTCGCCTTCGTGGATGGATGGAACTGGCTAAGGTGGAAGATCCTTCACCCGCTCCGAGAACAATTGAAGGACCGAGAATGCAAAAGCAAGGCGACCAGAGGGGGGTGAATGGGAGCCTCAAATTCTTTTTCAGAAACGGTTAGCCTTTGTCCCAACAATCAACCCCAAGAGCAAACCTAGAGCTCGAAAGATTCCACGACCCTAGATGTAGGGTGGATGCTTCCAAGAAGCACAGCGGGACACTACACAACTCTAGAAACCCAACGCAAGAACCCAAAAACAAATCCAAAGTCGGACGAACAAACTGCGGACGAAAACATGCTAAGCAGCACTGACCGGACTCACTGGAGCGTTCGATCAGTAGGCATCGGACGCGTCCGGTCTGGCAAAAATGAATTTGGGAGCTCTCTATGTTGGACCGGACTCACAGGGGTTGTGCGTTCGGTCACAGCACTGAGCGTCCGGTCACACAAAAATGCAAACGATGAACAGTGCGAGCGATGCATCCGGTCACTGAGAAGCTGAGCGTCCGGTCAAAAACAGAATGTGGCGCAGTGAACACATTCAATGACCGGACTCAGTGTCGTGCGTCCGGTCACCCCAAGCTGAGCATCTGATCACCCAGAAACTGGGTTGTTCGTCCACCGATTCGACTCGATCTCACCCAAAACAAAACATCTAGGGTTCAAACTTGGTGAGATGAATCACAAGGAGACTAGTGAGCTACTCCTACGAAATCATGGCTCGAACCTATCTCCAAATCGATGAATCGAAGTGAATCAGGAAGAGAAGAGAAAAGTTGATCCAAAACAAAAACCAATCGATCTACTTGTTCATGAGGTTTGAGTTAAATTCCTTCGGTGGAAATGATCCCCACACTATAAACAACAAGTTGATTCAAATGGTTTTGCAAACGGAGCAACGTAGAGAGAAAATGATCGACGGGAAACTTGAGGGAAAAAGCAAAACGCGAAGAACAACACAAGAACGCGAATCACAATCTCAATTTCGAGCCAGAAATCGTCCCCACGAGGAGACAACGGGATTACGGTCCTGTTTCCTCAAAATCTCATGAACACAGAGGTATGATTAACCGTCTCTGTGGATCTCAGTAGCTACAGCAGGAATGTGGGAGAGCGGGAAACCCTAAGTGGAGAAGAGCAAATGACTGTGATGGTTTGGGAGGTGGGTGTCTCCCCCTACTTATCCTAATTCTAGTTCCCCCTCTACACCTACTAATTATAGAGCGAACCAGCTAAACCCTAAGGTTATTCTGGACCAACTCGAAGATGATGGTGATCCGACGGCCACGCCCGCACAATAGGTAGCTTCGCCTTCACGCGACCTCACCGATTGCCGCCACGTGCCGCCACCGCTTTGCTCGTCCTTTTCACGGACCTCGCCCCTGGTTCTGAGGCCGAAACCGGGAAACCTGTCTTCACGACCATCCCCCGGGTTTGAGGCCCAAACCGGGAAACCCGCCGTCCATCGCCTGAGTTTTGTGGCCCAAACTCAGAAACCCGCCAGCGCCCAGGTTTTGAGGCCCAAACCTGGAAATCGTACTCAGCCCGAGTTTTGTGGCCCAAACTCGGCAAACCCGCAACACCCAGGTTTTGTGGCCCAAACCTGGAAACCGTCCACCAGTGGTTTTTTTGTGGCTCAATGACGGACCAGGATGTCAGAGATATCATCAGAAGATGATCCCTCCGACTAATCCCGGACGGCGCTGGAGATCCGAAGACTTGATACGAAGCGTATTTGGATTAGGACTCTTATTGTAATCTAGTTGAGTTCTTAAAGGAAGCCTTGTAATTAGAATAGGACTTCTCTAATGTAACCGACTAGGACTCGGTCTGCGCTATGCTTCACCCGGATATATAAGGGGAAGCAGGTGCGGGCTCCTATTATTGAATCTTGAATCATACA
The DNA here is from genome assembly GCA_009763385.1 of Coix lacryma-jobi var. lacryma-jobi. NCBI lineage: Eukaryota > Viridiplantae > Streptophyta > Magnoliopsida > Poales > Poaceae > Coix > Coix lacryma-jobi. The sequence continues at coordinate 69,698,735 of CM019830.1, forward strand.
CAAGGCACACGCCGCACTAGACATAAGGTATTACGCTATTTAGCGGCCTGAACCAGTATAAATCGTTGTACCTGTGTACTCGCCGAGTCTTTCGAACGCCGATCCCCACCGAACAAATCGTCTGAGAATACTCAAGACGAGTTGCCGGTTAACAAACACCGATAGCTGGCGTGCCAGGTAGGGGCTTTCGGCGATTCGACGACCAAGAGCCCGCGCAGCCGACAACATGTTCTCGGCGGGATCGATTTTCATTTTGGCTCATGGACTTGCATCGCGGATGATCAAGGAAAGCTGCATTGACAACTTCACACTGAATCAGAAGCACAAGCCATGCCAAAGATGAACAATCTTACCCAGAACCTAGCAAATCTTGCAGTCCAAGATTCGCAAGATTCCGGAACCAACCTGAAGCACCCGACTCCTACTCGAACTCAAATTCTGAGAACGAAAAGGACTCGGAGATCAAACATGGCATCACTTTCGGACTGTGGAACTCGGCTCAAGACTTCCAAGACCTAATTGACACAAAATTCAAAGAGTATCAACAGATACCTTTGACGAGCTCAGCAAGGACTCGTTTTCAGCTCTACCAAGAAGGTAAACATCGTCCATTGGGAAATACACAGCCAGCTCCGGCTAGGCTGGTTGGCACAATCGACCAGCAACTCCCATATCAACATGGACATCAGCTCCCCTTTGAGGAACTCATCACCTCAACAGAACTAATCTCCAGCACTTCTACCTTGGAGTCGGTCACGCCAGGATCGATAAACCAGGGCTACACCCGTGAAGTTTTCATGGCGGGGCATCGGTCATCTCTTCGACCGCCAACCCCTCCAGATGTCTTCACGGATGATGAAACTCTAGGTATGATATCTGACAATGATCCTGAAGGACCCGCAGAGAAACCGAGTCAATAAAGGCTGAGAGAATTAGAAGGAATCAAGCAAAAGAGCTCACAGAAGGCGCGCAAATCACCGCAAGGAAGCGGTAGACCGCTACAATGTACGACTCGAAGAATATAAACCTCGGAGACGCCTAGAGAGGACGCGGAAAATCATGCTCGCGCCCAACGTGATCTGGAGCATCAATCACAAAACGATCACAATCGCCGACGAGCTGATTGCTCCCGCAACCTCGAGCCTGAGTTTATGAGAGTCGCTGGTCACAAGGTTTTCCAGACACCCTACCAGAACATCATGGCCCTAGCCATAGAGATGGGAGCCAAGTTCAACCGCACCCCTAAAGAAGAGCGACGATTGGTCATGCTTCAGACTACTGTGCTACAGCTCCGGGGATGGAACCTTGAGTCTCTAGCTGATGAACAAGCATCATCCCATCCAAGCCAGAGACGACCTGTTCAGGAGCGACTCGGCCGGCTTCCAGCAAGGAGTCGTCTGGGCTAACCGAGTACCTGATCAAGCTGAAGGAGGAGCCGAATCTTCGTACCGAGAAGTCGCAATTGCAGCATCTGATGCAGTCGATCATTTCCCCTGCTTTTCCCAGAGGCTACGAGCAGTCCCGTTTCCACAAAAATTCAAACCTGGAACTACTCAAATACGATGGGAAGACAGAACCTAAACGGTGGCTCAGGCTGTACGCTCAAGCAGTGGAGTTAGCAGGAGGAAGCAACGATGTCAAAGCACTCTTTCTCCCAATGGCTTTAGAAACAATGCCACTTGCTTGGTTCAACAAGCTTAAGTCCGAGTCCATTGACTCCTGGGAACAACTCCATCGTGTCTTTATAGAGAACTTTGCGGGTGTCCCCGAGAGATCAGATCCCCGGACTAAGCTCAGGACCTGCAAGATACAAAAAAACGAGTCAATACGAGAGTACTATAGGCGCTTCTCAGATATCCGCTCCATAGTATCTGATATTACAGACAGAGAAGTAATTGACCTTTTCGGCAACGGAATTTGCGAAAGATACAATTACAAGGACTTCATCAAACAGGAACCAACCACCGCTGACGAGTTTCACCGGGCAGTAAATTCCATGATGGCAACAGAGGAACGCACTCAGGAACGCTTTCCCGAGAGAAACCGCAAGGTGATCGAGGCAACAATCAAAGGGGCAACCAGGCTACCCAGCAAAATCCCGCAAGAGAATAGGGGACAACACTGTCGCAGCCATGAGCCTCAGAAGAAGGGGAACAAGCCATCCACCTTTGACGACTTACTTGACGGAGCGTGCCCATTCCATCCGAAAGGAGGACATCAGGCTAAGCATTGTCGCCAGCTCAAGGAGAGAGGCTTAAACTCCAACTTCAATAAAAACAAAAAAGAAAAGGGAAGAAAGTGGTTGAAGACCCTCAGCAGACGCCGGTGGTTTCCAACACCCCAAAGGGACTATCAATGTCATTTTCGGGGGAGTAACTACCAGTGACAGCAAGCGGCTCCAGAAGCTTTCCCTACGAGAGATCATGTCTACAGAACCAGCGACTCCTAGATACCTTGACTGGTCTGAGCATCCGATCAGCTTCTCCGGAGTGGACCAATGAACCAGCGTCTCCAACGCAGGGCACTACCCGCTAGTCCTGGATCCCACGGTCGCCGGGTTTACATTGAGCAGAGTACTCATTGACGGAGGGGCAGGACTCAATGTTATCTTCGCAAGCACAGTACGCAAGATCAACCTGGACCTCACAACTCAGCTAACACCATCAAACGCCATCTTTTACAGCATAGTACCCGGAAAGGCAGCTGTACCGCTCGGAAGGATTATACTACCCGTCACTTTTGGAACTCAGGCAAATTATTGGACTGGGTACATCAGTTTCGAGGTAGCCGACTTCGAATCATCGTATCACGCCATATTTGGGCGACCAGCCATTGCCAAGTTTATGGCAGTACCTCACTACCCGTACCTTCTCCTGAAGATGTCGGGTTCTAAAGGAATCCTAACTTTCAGAGGTGACTTGAAGCGATCATTTGATTGTGACACAGAGGCTGTCCAAATCGCTGAAAAAGCTCAACTCACCTGGGAGTTACAAGAACTCGCTCAGATGGTGCATAATACCAAGCCTAGAGATTCAGAAATCCCAACCAAGAAGGCGGGTACTATCCAACCATCAACAGAAGTCTTTACAAAAAGCATCGACCTAGAAACCGGTGATCCCTCTAAGATGGCCGTTATCAGCGGTCATCTATCCAAAGAATAGGAATTTGCGCTCACCAAGTTCCTCAGAGCAAACAAAGATATATTTGCTTGGAAACCGGCTGACATGCCGGGAGTCCCAAGGACATTGGCTGAGCACAAACTGGAATTAAAAGAAGGGTCTAGACCTATCAAGCAAAGACTACGACGATTCTCACCAGAGAAGAAGGAGGCAATCAAGAAAGAGATAGCTAAACTACTCGCGGCCGGATTCATCAGAGAAATCCTTCACCCGAGTAGCTAGCCAACCCAGTACTAGTCAAAAAGAAGAACTCTGCTGAGTGGCGAATGTGCGTCGACTACACAGACCTCAACAAACACTTTCCAAAGGATCCTTTTGGATTACCGAGGATAGATCAAATAGTTGATGCCACCGCAGGCTCTACTCTATTATCTTTTTTGGATTGCTACTCCGGGTATCACCAGATCGCCCTCAAAGAAGAAGATCAAACCAAAAACATCGCTTATAACTCCCTTTGGTGCCTAATGTTATAAAACCATGTCCTTTGGATTGAAGAATGCAGGGGCCACCTATCAACGAGCTATCCAAGATTGCTTGGGCGATCAAATTGGCCGAAATGCAGAAGCTTACGTCGACGACGTGGTCATAAAGACAAAGGATCCGACTACTCTCATACCAGACTTGGAGGAAACCTTCAACCGACTGCGCGCATATCAATGGAGACTCAATCCCACAAAGTGCGTTTTCGAAGTACCCTCGGGTCAATTACTCGGATTTCTTGTTAGCCATCGCGGCATCGAGGCTAGTCAGAAGCAGATCACAGCTATCATCAACATGAAGCCACCAACCTCAGTCAGAGACGTCCAGAAGCTGACTGGGTGCATGGCCGCGTTAAATCGATTTATCTCACGACTGGGAGAAAAGGGACTCCCTTTCTTCAAACTACTCAAGGCTGGCGATAAATTTCAGTGGACGGAAGAAGCGGATAGGGCCTTTGAACAACTCAAAGGCTACCTTACCAACTCACCTATACTGACACCACCAGAACCCAAGGAGCCAATGATGCTTTACATTGCAGCTACCACACACGTTGTAAGCACAGCGATCGTAGTGGAGCGCAAGGACGACAAGCACATCTACCACACCCAGCGGCCAGTATACTACATCAGCGAGGTACTGTCCGACTCAAAAGTGAGGTACCCGCAGGTACAGAAATTACTCTATTCTCTACTCATATCTTCAAGAAAGCTACGGCATTACTTTGAAGCCCATGAAATCATAATAATTATGGATTTTCCTTTGGGATAAATCCTTCACAATCGTGATGCTACCGGATGAATCTCCAAGTGGGCAGTCGAATTGGGGGCACTCAACATCAAGTTCACTCCCAGGAAAGCAATCAAGTCACAGGCTCTAGCTGATTTCGTCGCCGAGTGGACGAAAATACAGCAGATTCAAGACAACACTATTCCCAATCATTGGAAGATGTACTTCGATGGGTCGCTAAAACTCGGAGGCGCAGGAGCCGGAGTACTACTCGTATCACCCGTTGGAGAACAGCTCAAATATGTTCTGCAGATATTATGGTCTGCTACCAACAACGAAGCAGAATATGAAGCGCTGCTCCACGGACTGAAGCTAGCAGTCGCATTGGGCATCAAGCGACTCTTAGTCTATGACGACTCTTCTGTGGTAATTCACCAAGTCAACAAAGACTGGGATTGTACCAAGGAAACAATGAACGCCTATTGCGCGGAGGTCCGTAAGCTGGAAAAACACTTTTCTGGGCTGGAGCTCATTCATATTACCCGGGATCTCAATGTAACAACAGATATCCTAGCAAAATTGGGATCTGACAGAGCTCTGGTCCCCAGCGGTACATTTGTACATGAGTTATCCAAGCCTTCAATCCAAGAGAAAGAAGAGGTTGAGCCAGCGCCCTCCACTCAGGTTCTCACTCTAGCTCCCGACTCGACACAAGATTTCATTGACTACTTCAAAGCGTACAAACTGCCAAGTGACAAAACCGTCGCAGAGCAAGTCACCAGACGTAGCAAAAACTATGTTCTAGTCGGAGATAGGCTATACCGATGTGGAGCCTCATCAGGAGTCCTCCTCAAGTGCATCTCACCAGAAGAAGGCAGGGAAATCTTAAGCGAAGTCCATTCCGGGTGATGTGGCAACCATGCAGCATCAAGGACATTAGTCGGAAAAATCTTTAGATCAGGGTACTATTGGCCCTCAGCCCTGAAAGATGCAGAAGACCTAGTCCGCCGCTGTCAGTCATGCCAGTTTTTTGCCAAACAGCAGCATGTACTTGCACACGAATTGATCTGCATTCCTCCATCATGGCCTTTCTCATGCTGGGGACTCGACATAGTAGGTCCTCTTAAGCGAGCTCCAGGAGGATTCAAGTACATCTACGTAGCAATAGACAAATTCACCAAGTGGATGGAGTACATGCCACTGGTTAAGTTCAACGCATCTAAATCAGTACAATTCATGCAGAGCATCTTTCACCGTTTTGGGATGCCTCATAGAATTATCACCGATCTCGGGTCCCCTTTCACGGCTATTGAGTTCAAGACATGGGCCGACGACTGCGGAGTCAAGATAGACTATGCATCAGTAGCTCACCCACATTCCAACGGACAAGTCGAACGAGCAAATGCCCTCATCCTTGACGGATTAAAACCAAGGCTTTTTGACCTTCTAAAAGATCATGGCAGAAAGTGGGTCAAAGAATTACCCAAGGTAGTCTGGGGGTTACGGACACAGAGAAGTTGGGCGACAGGCCAAACTCCCTTTTTCTTGGTATATGGCACCGAAGCAATCCTTCCGACTGACCTAATCTGGAACTCCCCACGAACAGAGCAGTACAATGAAGGTGGAGCCGATGATACCAGGCGGCTAGAAGTCGACAGCATCGAAGAAGCCCGAATAGCCGCACTTTTCCAGTCAGCAAGGTACCTTCAAGGGATGAGGCGTCACTACGATAAGAACGTCCATCACCGCACCTTCCAAGTAGGCGACCTGGTCCTGAAAAAAATTTAGAATACCACAGGCCGCCACAAGCTCATGAGTCCTTGGGAAGGACCGGACATAGTATCTAAAGTAACAAGACTCGGGTCATTTGAGCTAGTCACTGAGGATGGTTCTCCTTTGCCAAATTCATGGAACATTGAGCATTTGAAGAAATTCCACACCTAAGGACTATGCTACAAGTCAGGCTCAGGGCAAATGTACCCAATTTTATGCATATTAATAAAGTTTGAAGCTTACGAGCAACAAGAGCTTTATTCTTCCATTACACTTTATCACGACTATTTAGTCGGATAAAACCTATCAATCATACAATAAGCTTTAGCTATTGTAACTCACCGACTAATATATAATATTACTCGGATAACTTGCTTCAGCGGAAACCACACTCGAGTTACGAGCTCCGAGCTCAATACAACTCCAATGATGGTACGGCTTAATACCCGACTATCAACCTATAGCGAATATGGTATCTACTATAGTAGATAGTAGTTCCTATAAGGTGTAACAAGGGGAGTAGTACCCACACTGTTACAACTTAATCGGACAGAGGTCCACCCATTTTCGCACCTCAAGCTGCGAGTACCAAGATATGATTCACCCAGAGGGAACCATTGTCAGTTCCTTCAAGAGGTGCTTGATCAAAATTATCCCTTGAACAAGGGTACTAAGAGTAGTACTCGGGCAATAATCTAATTCTCTACATGATCGTTATAAGACTACTAGAGAAACGAAGTCACACGACCCAATCCCAAGTGCTAGAGAGCACCCGGATAGACTCGTCTAATAGACGCCTGGTCTACATCCACATCAGACGGAAACAACCCATTGACAAGAAGTTTCTTGCAATGACGACGATTGAATTTCATAGAAGACGCAAAGTAACTAATACTTTGATTCTTCATATTTAATATAATTGTTTACAGGGAATACAAGTTATGGCCAAAGCACTAAACATGATAATACTACTCTACCAGATCCAGAATCTGAGAGTACCTCCGCTATGGGCATAACCTCCTCTTGCATTGCCACAAGGTCCTCATCACTCTTGCCATCGGGGAGCGTCATGATAGACGACAGATCGAAGGTCGGTAGATGCCGCCGCAGCATCACCATCAGACCCTGCACCACTGAAGTTGCCATGTCCTTGATATACTGAGTCAGCCGCCCGGGTGCAGCCTTGGCCCGATCAATCAAGGACTCATCGGCGCCTTCAAGGTGCGGGATCATATCCAGCACAGGCTCAACAGCAATCTCCAGTGCCTTCAGTTGTGCTTGAACCGCCTCAAGAGCCTCCCGCGACTCCTTGGTCGACTTCAAAGCCCGCAGGAGGTCCCGGTCAGCACCCTCACGTATCAATCTGGCTTCTTGAAGAATACCTTGTGCATTAGCATATACCTCTTCAAGCTCCGCCTACTTCCGGTTAAACGCATTCTGCCACCCGGAAGCCAGAGTATTTGCATCTGCAAATTCATCAGTCGGATAAGTCTCATAAGTTTGCAAAGGCAACATGAAATCGGGACAATACTGACAACTTACCAGCTAGCTGCTTCTTGGAAGACTTTTGAGCTCCTTCAGCTTCTGCTCCAAGAGGCGCCTTTGGCAATAAGCGCAATCTCTCGAGTGTTGGCAGCATCGCGCTCATCAACAACAACCTTGAGGCCGCTTTGCAACTCATTGATGCGGCTGTACAAAAGCTGAGTGGCTACCTTCTGGCTAATCTGATCTTGGGTGATGTAGTCTTTGAGCTCTTGATTCTCACGAGACATCTCTTGACGAATCCGAGTGATTTGCTCCTTGACTTTTACATCAAAACCCTGCGCAGAAACAATACTATAAGTACTCGTGTAAGACTACAATATACCAAGAGGACTTCAAAAGATTTACCTTGATAAATTGTCGAAGCGCTTCGACAGGCACGGCGACTTGATCGCTTAAATCTTTCAGACTAGTGAGGTCTTGGTCATACCCCATAACATCGAGCGTCGCTCCCTGACGCGAGGACTCGGGGGCATCAGCGGACACTCCCGTCCTACGGACGAGTGGAAGCTTCAGCCTTGGACGTCAGCCAGATCACTCCAAAGTTGGTTAGTCCGGCTGTCGAGTGCGGAAAAACCACTCATTGATTACTCGGTCAAACTCCAATTGAGCAGGTGAACAGAAGATTGAAAAGGGCACACAAACCTGAGGCAAAGGGAGAACATCCGCTTCAGGCGCTGCGTCAACCGGGGATCTGGACGGAGAGGTGCCGGGCAGAGGATCTACCTGCTACAGATTGGAGGGGCGCTGGACTTCTTCGTTCAGCGTCTCCGGCTCCTCTACTGCCTGGGCCTCGGGGACAGCAGTTGCAAGTGCTGCAGCAAGCTTCGTTTTCCTACGACAGACAAGCATCTATGCTAATACCAAAGCTATGCGGATATTAAAAGCAATTTCGTAACTTACTTTATGAGTTTCAATGACTGCGACAACTTCAAGAGAGGCTTCTTCAGTAGCGGGTCTGAAGCCGGAGCCTCTTCAGGGACCGCACCACTTGACGCCCCTTGTGTTGTTTCAGCATCTGGTACACAGCCATATATAAGACAAGAGTTTATATCAAATCCAGATACAGAAGGACTATAGAGTACTCGAGTTTTCTCCTTACCCGGAGCACCCATACTATAGTGCTTTTCAGCCAACTCAGTTGACAAAAGTATTTTTCGACAAGCACGGCGATTACCAGTGCGAGCCTTCTTCGGGACAGGTTCTTCGGCTTCTTGCAGTGGAGTCAAAGACCTCTTCTGGCTACTTTTGGCTTCTGGATCTATGAGCATGATATCAGAATCAGTTGAATCTGAGTCAAGCCAGTCAAAGTCACCAAGAGAGCTCGACTTGTTTGGGAGGTCCTCACTTCTGATAGGACCCCCGGGAGCGATGCCTCTGCCTTCTTCAGTCACCGGAGGCAGGGCCGTACAATCATTGTTATCCCTCCCCTGGCGCTATAAAGAAGAAAAATCAGTCAAGTCAGAACGATATCTACCAAGAATCTTAAAGACAAGACAAACAACTTTCACCTGAGGAGGCGGTTGATGGCAGAGAATGTCGTCATCACCGGAACAAGTTCTCACGGCTCTTGAGCAGTCGGTTAACCTCCTCAGGATCTCATGATCAGGTAGTTGCTCGGAGTCGTGACGACCCGGGTCCTTCGTACCCAGGTACTCAAAGCCAAAGTTGGCTCGCTGTTGAGAGGATGGATGCGGCGTGCGACAAAGTCTGGGACGACGGTGTTGACCCATTCAATCCGCCAAGCTTCAACCCCCCATCTATCATATCAATGGGGTTGGACAGGCCTTTACCTCAACGGCGGTAATCTTGTCCTTCCATTCCCGGCACTTCGTGGAGGCCATCTATCATGACGGCGAAGGGCTGGCGGAGGGTTGGCCATATAAAACCACCGGCAGCCCAATCCCGGACAGATTCCGACAACTCTACAACTATGTATTGACTAGCTACCTCTAGTCTAAGCTGGATGCTAGCCCCTCCGACTACCTCTACGCTAGCATCGCTGGGTTGACACTTTACCAGACCCAGAAAACTAGCAAAAGAAGTAAAGGAAGGGCAGATACCCAGAAAAGCTTCACACAGGTGAGTAAAAATTGCAATGTGGAAGCAAGCGTTGGGAGTCATATGGTTGAGAGTCAAACCATAGTAATGGAGCAACCCTCGCAGGAAGTCAGACGCCGAAAGTCCAATCCCCGCTCTACGAAGGAACTTGAACATGACTATCTCCGTGGGGTTGGGGGCGGGAGCGCGATGATCTGTCGGTACCCTCCATCCATCAGCGGCTGTGCTCCGGAGAAGTCCTAGTTGCGCCAAACGCCAGCTACCGTCTGCCTGGTATCCGACATTTTCCACCGCCAAGACATCAGTAGGCGGGCAAGGATGACGCGGTCTCCCAGTAGTGGTGATCCTAGGCGTCTTCTTCTTCTCCGCCGCAGTTTGCCTCTTGGGACCCATGTTGGTGACAAGAGATTTTTTGCGCATCAACTGACCTTACCATTTTCATTAGGAGGGCCGGAGATGACCTCCCCGCGGTCCTGACTCAGAAGATTGCAGATCTTCAATTCGATCTGGAGAGGAAGGATCGGGAGATCACCCGAATCTCTCGAGAGCGTGATGTCGCTCGGGAACGGGCTGCCGGTAAAGCATCCTTTCATCGTTCTCTTTTTATTTTTCCTTTCTGCTTTTACCGACTCTTCCTCCTTTTAGCCCTGGAGACCAAGCTTCATTCCCTCGAAGCAGCTATCGCTAACCTTGCCGTCACGGCCAACGTACCGGGTACGACAGCCCTGAGGCGGGTAAACGAAGTTAACCGAGTCCTCCCTGACATTTCTAGAGCTGGTATGGGATACGGTGCAGCACTTGCCTTCAACACGGTACGGATTCACTCTGGAGCCGATTACCGCAATTTTGACGTCTGCGAGTGAGGACTAGAATACAGGGTGGCTCATTCTATCGATGATATGAAAGAAGCTGAACAGATCTGGTGATTCCTTCGACTTTGATCTCCCATTAGAAATAGGATAGAATGGATGAACTGATTCCCCACTGTAATTTACACAGCAGGTATCTTATGGGAGACGAGGCAGGAGGAAGTCGAACACCAACTTACCAGTGTCATAGGTAATAAATTAGTCTTTTGCCCCCTTGCAATAGCTCTTCTTGCTTATCTGCCTCTGATTCGCCGCTCGCCCATTTTCTAGGGTGAAGTCCTTTCTTAACCAAGAACGAGCTCCCTTTCCAGAAACAGCAGCTCCAATGGCTTCTCCCAACCTTCCTTCTTGGGTTTCCATTTCCCTGAATCTGACAATTCACCTCAACTCACCTATTTGAATGCTCTCTGGTATCACGAGGAAAAGGATAAGACCTAGAAGGAACTGAAAGATGTATCCAAGAAGTATGGCATTGAGGAAACTGAATGGGCAGACCCAACGGAAACAGCTTTGCAGCACACATTTCATTAGCAGAGTCTTGGTCCTCTTCTTCTGGTTGAACTTGTTATTGCCTTACACACCCCTTCCTCCTGTTAGCTCTCTCCGCAGAGAATGACCGTCTGAAGGCAGAAGCAAACAGAATTGCCCTCAATGTGAATGCTCGTGGGGACTTAGCCGAAGTCCGTCTTGATGCCGTGGATGGTCGCATAGATCAGGCCATCATCCAAGGTGTGCACGTCGGGGTCTCCTTCGGGCTAGCGGCAATGAGCTCCTGGACCAAAGAAAACTACTCCTCTCTACTAGTTGGTTTCGTGGGTGGAGAGCTAGATGAATTTGAAAACACCAAAGTTTATGATGATTGTGCTGCTGCTATTGCCAAGATTACTGATCCATAATCTGTTCTGATTAGATTATTCCGAGGGTGGTTTGTATCATGACAGAACTGTAAATGAAGCTTGCAATATACGAAACTCGTTCTCCCATGAACAACGCCCATTTGCATTTCTCGATTTCTCAGTGAATTTTCCCGATTGCAATATTTTCTTTGGAGAAACGCTTGCCGAATGCATGATGTCATCTTAGCCGACTAGATCTTATCTCCGATATGTCATGTCACCCGGCATTGCACTTACTGCACTTCACCTTTCTCTTCCCCCGATAACCCTGCTTACTTGAAAAAAACGCTAGGATCACCAGGGTCATGAATATCCCTGTACTAAAGGAGATATAAATAATATCGGCTATAACTCGAATTTCATAGAACATTTTTTTCTCTGCTAAAGGCGATGCTTTACATCGGCTGTACATAAGTATTCCTCAAGTTACATAATTTCTATGCGTTCGGCTTTTAGCAAGTAGTGCCGAAGCTTCAATTGACAAGCAACACACACGAACAAAAACTTATCACCAGCTGAATACCCTTTTGGTTTAAACATTTTCGACTAAGGCAATCTGCTACTCATCTTTTCTTTAAATTTAAAATAAGGCCGATCCTATTGCAAGGCTTATCGGCCGCCACGTACAACTTGAAATAATTACCAAGTTGCGGAAGTGCCTTCATACTTTCCAACCCTCTGTTGTACGTCACCTACGTGAACTCTTGTTCTTCCCTTAGCTTCGGCAATGGAGAAATAAGAAGAACCCTCTAAAAGTTCGTTAACTTCAAAACACATGCTCAAGACCCAGACTTGCATACATTGGTCCTATTTCGGCTTCATTATCAACCTTTATTCCTTGTCACCCACACGAAACTTGGCCTCAATCTTTCTTCCTTTCTTTACCATCAATTGGACTATCTATTCAAAAATTACTCTGAGAGTCGATTGTCTGAATCGGCTGTTGGTCCTCGCTGAAAACGTTTCCAGGACCTGCTTCCCAAGCTCTCACAGAAAAGCACTCAACGCCATCATATTCCCAATAGATGGGCTCTGTTTAGCAACAATCGCCGAATCATCATCATCATGACGATTTGATGTCATCTCCGATCCACTGGATGAGGAACTGAAGCATAGTTGATGGCACACAACAGTTTGCATGTATCCAATCTCTTCCCAATAGCAAACTGTAATGCCCCTTGCCATCAATGACAAAAAAGTAGGGATCAGGTCTAGTCCCGATCGTCAACTCAACATGGACTGCTCCCCGAGTATCGGAAGATTACCAGCAAAGTCCCTTAACACCATGTCAGTCTTTAATTCTTCAATTCACCCGCCATCCCAAGCTTTCTGAGGTGTATACAGCATGATATTTATAGCAGCCCCCCATCAATGACATCTTGGTTAATGGCTTGCCATTGACATACCCTCTCATAATATATGGCTTCAAGTGTCGATGTTTTTGACTGGTTTATCAAATACTGCTCGTTGAGCCAAGACGAGATGAGCCAATAACTCTTGGAATTCATCTTCATCAAATCTGAATACACTTCGTCTCGGATATCTTGGTCTTCGGGAGCTATGAACTCTGGGGGAAAAAAACGCCATGCCATTTCAGCCGAACGATTCCTCCACCGGCCCTCTCGTTAGGGCGCCAAACTTGCTTCACTTTGGCATTTGCTTTGTTCTAACTCTCTATTTCTTAGGAGGCGCTTGCACCCTCCTTTTTCTGGCTTTTCCTCAATCCTGGTGGACACCACTGTCCTCTCTGCCAGACATACTCGCGGTACTCTTCTTCTCCAGTGCGAGCCCAACTTTGATCGGCAAATCCTCTTTCCTGTCGATCTTCGGAACTATTTATTTTTAAGCACCGATTGTCCTCAGGGATTCGTGCCCCAAGCGTCTCATGGACAGATCGACGGTTGACTCGAGACTGCCTATACTCGGAGTACTGATTACTGCACTCAGGGCAGTTGTTCTTAACAGGCAGCTTCAAGCCTTCGTTCCAACAATACTGAAAAATGAGCATTCCCAATGAGACTGTTCTTGCTCCCTCGTATCTTCTCGTTCTTCCCGGTACATCTCTTCTTCGTTCCTTCGTTGTTTCTCCAGGAACTTCCGTTCTTCATAAAGTCTCTGCTTCTGGTACCGTTCCTGTTCCCGACACCATTTATTCAACATGATGCGCGTCGTGACCCTGGGTCTGGAAGTTTCACCCGTCTCAGTTCGGCTATTTTGGAACCAAACCCTCTGCTGAAGCTCTCTTTTTGTAATCTGCCGAGTAGGGTCAACGGCACCAGCTTCCCTCGCTCTATCAGAGGTTAACACTTTCATTTTGCTCTCAGTTCGGCTATTTTGGAACCAAACCCTCTGCTGAAGCTCTCTCTTTGTAATCTGCCGAGTAGGGTCAACGGCACCAGCTTCCCTCGCTCTATCAGAGGTTAACACTTTCATTTTGCTCTTATCCCTGGGATCAGCTGTATTGATCATATTAACAGAGAAGGACACAGTATTCTGTCCAAAAGGGCTACCATCAATTTTCATCTTTCCATCAAACCTCAGATGCCCGTCCTAGATAGCTTTCTGGATCCGCGCTCTGAACACTCGGCAATCGTTTATGGAGTGGGATCTAGTATTGTGAAAACCACAATACTTCTTGTCCTTAACCCCTTCAGGATGCAGCATAGGATGACCTTCCGGTAACTTGATGCGTCCTTCCTTCAACAAGTACTCAAATAATTTATCAGACTTGGAAACATCAAAGTCATAAGTACCTTTCTGTTGCCTCAGCCATCGCTGGTTGACTTGAGTCGGCTCTTTATCCTAGATTATCTCGGCTGCAGCTATTTCATCATCTCTCATCATTGTACTCAGTTGCCTCTTCTAGGAAAGCCTGATACATCTTGCTGCCACATCACCCTTCTGGAACTGATTATTCCTCTTGAATACCTGGGCTTGATTACTCATCGTTTTCCAACCTTGTGATAACTACCCGAGGTCATCAAACTCCATGCCAAATAGTCTCTCTTTGATTCTTGGCAACATGCCAGCTATGGCTATCTCCGGCAGTTGATCATCCGGCAAACTCAGAGAATAACAAAGATTCTTGGTTTCCCTGAATCGGCGCAGATATTCTTGTGGCGTCTCGCCAGGTTTCATCCTTAGGCTCATGAGATCGACCAACTTTTTCTCGCTTGTAAAGAAATACGAGTGGAATTTCTGCTCTAGCTCTGCCCATGTATTGATAGAATTTGCTGGCAGAGAAGAAAACCACGAGAAGGCTGGTCCTGTTAATGATAACGGGAAGTACCGAATCCTCCAAGCCTCATCCGTCGATGCTTCTCCGAGTTGCATCAAGTAGCGGCCGATGTGCTCTATAGTACTGGTGTCATCCTGGCCTGAAAACTTGGTGAAATCAGTAGGAGGCTTCACCCTTGGAGGAAGAGCTACCCGATTGTACCACTCCGGATAAGGGGACTTTATGTGTAAGTTTGATTCTTAGGTTCAGGCCGAATTGATTTTGCATCATATCAGCCATCTTATGCATGATGAGGTCAACATTTGAATCAGGAGCTGCTTGTGCCTGCCCCCTAGGGTGTAGCCCTGCCGAACTCTTATAGCCTGGATTTGGAAGAGCATTAACTGATCTATAATCGATGAACTCATGATATCCATCTCCAAACATATTCTTCTGTATCCTGTTTGTTGCAGGAGACACTTTAGAAGCAGATTGCGGGACATTCCCTGTCGTGCCGAATGCAAGCTGGCCATAGGTTGTGGGTGGTTGTTGTGTCTCATGAGGAACCACCCCCCTGTGCTCGTACCAGCTCCACCATCTTCGGTAATCTTTCGACGTTGAGGTATTTGAATCAACAACGGTCCCTGCATCGGACCAACAGCTTCTTCAAAGCATTTATCCACGGCTGGACTGAAAGTATTGACCATGTTGTAACACCTGGGTTTTAACTTGTAATTAACCTGACATGTCATCATCTTTAGTCATAATCAACTTGTCATGCATTATGTTTGCCTTGATGCTTGTTTGCATTTGTTCCCTTTGTGTGTAGCAATCCCCTTTTCAAAAACCCTAAAAGCCTAACCTTCCTATAAGGGCAAAATGGTAATTTCACCTCTGTGCCTCGCTTTGTGTAATTCTTGTTCAGTTTTGTGCCTTGAAGTGTTGTTGTGTTAATCAAAATCAAAATCAGATTTCAAATTCCTTTGAAAACCCTGAATTCCAAACCCTGGTTTTTACCCCTCTTTTTTAATTTAAAAACGATTCAAAATTTGGACTTGGTCCAAAAAGCAAGTTGTATATCTTGTCAAGAGAAAAACTTTGGTTTTTACAGATTTTCAAGTTTCAATATAAAATTTAAAGTATTTTGAATTTATTAAATCCAAAGTGTCCCCTTTTCAAATTTCAAATGTGATTCAAAACTTTTTGGATTTTGAAATGTTCTATTGACAAAGTTAGATCTCCTTTTTCTCACAACTTTGGTGCTTTGAGTTTTTGTGGCTCAGTTCAAATTTTGGGAGTAATTTGCAAATACAGAAATCAGTTCTCTAGGTCAACACCTTAGACCTAGCCCTGTTCATCTTCAACCTAGAGCTAGGGGGCCCCGGCCGTGGCCGAGCCGCCGACGCTGGCGTGCCGCGCGTCTGGCCGCTCCTCGCCCGCCACCAGTCTGCCGTAGCTGCCCCATGCTCATGCCGCACCCGCACGCGAGCGCTGACCTTCTCTCCCGTCCCCGACTGCTCCCAGCACGTCGCCGCCGCGTGGCCGTCGCCGGCGAGCGCACGCCCGGCCCCTGCGCGCACGCCTGTCCTTCCGCCAGCGTGCAATCGATTGCGCACGCTTCGGCCAAGCTTATCCGCCTGCGCGCGACGCTTATCCGTCCCCGCGCACGGCTATAAAAGGGACCGCCGGCTGGCAGAGCTCCTCATCCCCTCCGCCATCGTCGCCAGGTCGGTCCAGAGCCTCCGCCGCTCAACCACCTAGCTCAGAAGCTCCGCCGTGTCCTCGCGAAGCTTTTCCCCTTCCCAATTTCACCCCTCCGCCTCTCCTCTCGCCGGCGCAGGTGTTCTTCCCAAACTCCGGCGAAACGCAGGTGAGCACGGGATTGAGAAATACTCTCTCCCCGGCCGTGATTTTTCCTCCCCAACCCCTGCTTCATCTTCCTTGCCTCCTTGCGCTCCTAACCCGCTCCTGGTGATGGTGTCTGGTGTACAGAGCCGCCGGCACGCCGCTCGCCGCCGAGAGAGCTCCGCCGAAGCACCGCCAACGTCGAGCTCCCTCCTTCGACCCTTGCTCCGCCCCGCCGAGGCCTGCCTCTGACCCGTGGTAAGCACTCGAAAGCCCCGGGTCTCTGCTTTCACTGTCTAGCTCGAGCCAGGCCTCGAGCAGACACGCACCCTCAGCTTCGCCGAGCCTAGCCTCGAGCAAGCATGCACCCTCAGCTTCGCCCGAGCCAGGCCTCGGACGAAACGATCGTTTTCCGTCTCGCTCGAGCCTCCCAGCCAGGCCTCGGACGAAACGTTTGTTTCCGTCTCGCCCGAGCCTCCCAGCCAGGCCTCGGACGAAACGCTTGTTTCCGTCTCGCCCGAGCCTCCCAGCCCGGCCTCGGACGAAACGCTTGTTTCCGCCTCGCCCGAGCCCTGCGGTCCGTCTCGCGCGGTTCGCCCGAGCCCTGCGAGGGAGGAGCACAGTGCTCGTTTCTTTTTCCTTTTTTTTTAAAAAAAATGAGAATAGTGTTCTGTTTTGTCTTTTTGTGAGAATTAATCTGTTGTTCCATAAATCCTGAGAAAATTATGGTATGCTCCTTGCACTGTGTAGTATTTTAGAAAAATATGAAACTTGACTTTTCTGCAAGAATATAAAGATGTAAAATCCCTATTTTAATTAATAAATGGATGGTTTTGGATTTTTAGAAAATCATTTATAACTCCAAAAATCATGAGATAAATTTTTGTGAGCTTCCTATGCCCTGTTTAGTCTCTGGTGAAATTTTGAAGTCCTTTAGAACAAGTTGTTTTTTTGAGCATTTATTTTATTTGTTCAATAGTGCCTTTTGTTAATTAATGCCTAGATTTATTTGAGCACCTTAATGACCTCCAAAAATTATGAAATTTGTTTTGCCATCTATCTACACAATAATGAACTTATGTGTTTAATTTGGTAATTTTTGGAGCAACTGTATAAAATGACCTTTTTTTAAATAATTAAGAAAATAGAAAAAAATGATTAGGGTTCATGTTGTATGCCCTGTGTTGCATTGTTCATGCTAGCATACTCATGTGCATACATCATTGCATTCGTATAGTCACCGAAGAAGGAGTCAAAGTCGAGGCCGCCGCCGACGAACCTGCTCCCGAAGTAACCCCGAGCTTCGACCTCTGCACCTCGAACCCTGAGCCAGCTGTCGTTGCTCTTCAAGGCAAGCCCCGGTGCATTTAGCCTTTCCTTGCTTTTATATAAGTTTTACTTAAATGCTTTTGAGTTAAATTACTGCATTAGGTGATAGGAGTTGTGTGATGACCTATTACCTGCACTTTACCTCCACCAAAGATCCCCTACCCTGTTTAAAAACTATTTGCAAAATGCTTAGCATTGCTATACAATAGATTTGCGATAAAAATGCCAATTTCAAAAGTGTGATCACTTAAAGAATTTTTATGGGAATTTGGCTTTACTCCCCGACTGTTGGCTAAGTATCTGATCCGTACCTAGTCAACAGCGAGGAGGGGTTGTCCGAGCGTACGGTGCCGTCATGTTGAAGTCTGGAACTCAACAGTTGACACCGACCGGGACAGGGTTGAAAAACTGACGGGACTATTACGCTTGGGTGAGATATAACCAAGGTATAGTTCTGGCTAGAAAATTAGGGACCATCCGTATGGGGGCCTGCTGATCAAGACTTGTAACTATTCACATACTTCGGAAAGCTCTGGCTCCGAGAAATCCTTGATTAGGACCGACAACCGCGCACTGGGAGTGGAGAGATGGCGGAAGTAGCATGTACCCACGTGGTCGTCGTACCTGGAAAGGAGTGGTGTACTGTACTTCCGGGTAGCGTAGGACCGGTCCAATCTTGGAGGAATCGTGGTAGACGGGTTGGCCTATGCAAGCTTGGGTGCTACATATGCCGTGTGAATAGGAATCCTCAGCTGAGTATTATTTATCCGGATTAACGTTCCTCCTCGGTTATGGAGACTTGGTCACTGACGGTCAACGGAGAGTGGTTCTCAACTAGGTATGTTTTTGAAAGGTAAAATGAATCGTGAACAATGAAGAATTGAGAAATACTGGAATCTTTCCAAAAGTAAAACAAGGATTTCAAAATGCTTTTCTGCAAAATACTTGATCTTGCTTAAGCCTTACCTTGACTACCTAAGCCTCTCATTCCTGAGTCTTCTTCCCTTTTTCTTTAGTCGGGTAAGTCTTGTTGAGTACCCCAGTACTCAGGGTTTGTTACCCCCAATTGCAGGTATGCCTGAGTATCCGATGTGTCTTGCACCCTGCTGCATGACCTTCGTTCAGGAGGAGGCCGATGAGGCCGAAGAATAGATGTGCACCCTCGGGCTGGGTGAAGTAACTTTATATTGTTGTATTCCGCTACGTTGTCTACTTTGAACTGTCAGAACATGGTCTGTAATAACCGCACTTCTTTAAGTTTATTTGGAACTCCAGTTTGTAAAACTATTGTTATTTAAATCTTCCGCTCTTTATTCCGCTGTTATTTGTGAAAGTATCAAATGCTGTAACCGAAAGGTGAGTGATCCTGTGGACATCGGGCGCTAATGTAGCCCGGTGACGAACAATCTTAATCACGTGGAACATAAGTTCGGCTGTCAGAGGTTGACAGGGACATGTGGGCCATGGGATTAGGACCGTTCCGTCACAGATTGGTATCAGAGCATCTCACTTTAACGTTGCAGTGTTGTTTTGCGAAAACTTCAAAAGATCTTTTGAGTCCAAACAAATTAAACTTGACTATTTTGGGTCCAAACTGCTTTTCTCATCTTGTCTCTAATTGGCAACACTAGTTAGCGAGACAACAAGTTTTAAGCCCCATATGTCTTATGTTTTTATTGCATTGCCTTGTTCCGTAGGAACGATTCATGCATCATGACATATTCACCTAAGCTAGATAATAACTTCCACTCTAAGTTCGTTGGGGTAGTATGCCTTTACCTGTTCTTGCTAGCCTTTCTCATCCATCTTCTCTTATCCAGACATGGCTCGCATCAAGCTGACTGCTCGCAAGTCGACTGGACCGCATGGTGTGCCACGCCACCAGCTGGCACCACACGCTGGGGAGGAGACTGGCGAATCTTCCAACGGTCGTCGCTTTCCCCGCCGCACCCGCAAGCATCTGAAGGAGGAAATCAAGAACCTGAAGGCTGAGCTGGAGAACTTGGAGCATGACTTCTACCACTCACGTCTGGAGTTCTATGAGGCACGAGCTTCCCTGGAGCAGGCCAACCGGAACACGGTCCGCGCCATCGAGCAGCGTAATGCTACTTGGGACCGCGAGGACATCACCAGAGCCGAGCTCCATGGATTGCGGCAGTACACAGCTCAGATTGAACAGTTCAATGATATGCTTCATGAGGAGGTACACCAGTTGTACAACCAACTCCACCCCATGGTACCCCCAGTTGTTGAGGACCCTGAGGACGGAGTAGTGGAGGAACCGGACGTGGAACCAGAGCCAGGCGCGAACGAAGAAGTTGAACCTGCCGAAGACATCCACGCTGAAGACGAGGACGAGGAGGTTGAGCCTGAGCTCATCCTCGAGGAAGAAGACGACGACGACATGATCATCATCAATGAAGACTAGTCTCGTCGTGTCTGTACCACCCGCTTACCTAAAACCTTAGTCTAGGTTTGGGGGCGCTAGTCTGTAGTTTGTTAAGTTGAGTCTGTATCTTCTTTCGTACCTTTTCCCCTTATCAGTTAGTTGCCACCTGTCAGTCATCTGTACCCATCATCTACCTCTGAATCGATGAAGTTTCTCAGTCAGTTGTTTCAGAACTTAACTTCTGGATGCTAAGTTCCAAGTTGCTTAAACAGATGCCTGTGAACACTCGCACTGGAGCTGGAGGTTCTGAGGATGCCAACCTTCCAAATCCTCCACCTGTACCAGCTACGCTAGCAGATGCCATCGCAGCCTTGGCAGCCGCTGCTAACCTCATGGCTAGAAACCAGGGCCAACAGCAGAATAATGGTCACCGTGGTCGTCAGCATATCAACAATGAGGCAACCTATGTGTAGTTCACGGAAACCCGTCCACCGGTCTTCACCAAGGCCGATGAACCCCTCGAAGCTGACGATTGGCTCCGCACCATGGAGCAGAAGTTTAGTCTTATCCACTGCACCGACACTCAGAAGCCCCGGTTTGCTTCTCAGCAGCTTCATGGTCCAGCAAGCGCTTGGTATGCCAACCTATTGGCTGCCCAGCCAGAAGGTCATCAGTTGACCTGGGAGGAGTTCCGCACTGCTTTCCGTGCTCATCACATCCCTTCCGGATTGATGAAAATGAAGCTTGATCAGTTTTTGGCTCTTCAACAGAAAGACTCCACAGTCATGCAGTATGTGGGTCAGTTCAATCATCTCAGCCAGTATGCCTCAGAGTACGTCAACACAGATGAGAAGAAGAGGGATTGTTTCCTCAGAGGACTGCACCCCAAGATCCGCAGGAGCCTGTCTAATAACCTGACTGGGTCTTATCATGATGTTGTTGACCGGGCTATTGCTTTTGAGGAAAGCAATCGCCAGTACCAAGAGGAAAAGAAAAAGAAGAAAGCAGGGTCAAGCAGCTTCTCTGGCGGTCACAAACGCCAGAGAGTCGTTTATCACCCCAGCCACCACCACAGTCGTCCACCTTACCCTCACCAGCAAGTGGTCGTCCGTACTGTGGCTACCACCCACAACGCCAATCAGCAGAGTGCCACGCAGCCGAACGCCCCAGGTGTTCGTATCACCACCCCGCAAACAGCCTACAATCATCCCTGCTACAACTGCGGCCAACTTGGCCACTGGTCTCGTGAGTGCCCAAAGCCCAAGAGGTATGCTCAGAATACTCAGAAGGGTCCTGGAGGATCTCAGCAGCAGCAGAACCGTGCCCCGCAGCAGCACGTTCAGAAGGGCAAGTTTGTCAAGAAACATGGGCAAGTCTACTACACCACCGTCAGTGACATCCCAGAAGGAGAACCCGTCATGATCGGTAGGTTTCCCGTTGCCAATCATCCTGCAGTTGTGTTGTTTGATTCTGGTGCATCGCATTCCTTCATCAGTCATACATTTGTCACTAAGCATGAGATATCAATTGGGGAATTACAAGAAAGTTTCTGTATATTTTCGCCTGGAGGGCGTATATGTACTAAGGAAGTGGTTCGCAATATACCAGTGATGTTGGGGGAACATGTATTTCCTACCACCATGATAGTGCTACGTGATCAGGGGATAGATGTCATTCTAGGCATGAATTGGATGTGCCAGTATAAGGCTATGATTGACATCCTGAATAGGGTTGTGAGAGTGGACATTCCTAACAGTACCTCCAAACTCCTTCTCCAACTCCCAATGCCTCAAAAACCAGCAGCCACACAGTTGAATACCACCTATATTCTGGAGACCAGAGACATCCCCGTGGTCTGTGAATTCCCTGATGTTTTTCCAGAGGACTTACCTGGTCTGCCTCCTGATCGTGATGTTGAGTTTGCCATAGAGCTAAAGCCCAGGACTGCTCCTATATCCCGCAGAGCTTTTCGAATGCCTCCCCGAGAGTTGGCAGAGCTGAAAACTCAGTTACAAGATTTGTTGGACAAGGGCTTCATTCGCCCAAGCTCGTCTCCTTGGGGCTGTCCTACAATCTTTGTAAAGAAGAAAGACAAGAGTCTCAGGCTATGTGTTGATTATCGCCCACTCAATGAAGTCACCATCAAAAACAAATATCCTTTGCCTCGCATTGATCTTCTTTTTGATCAACTAGCTGGAGCCAGAGTGTTCTCCAAGATTGACCTTAGATCTGGCTACCACCAAATTAAAATACGTCCCGAAGACATTCCTAAAACAGCTTTCACTACCAGATACGGCCTATATGAGTACTTGGTCATGTTCTTCGGTTTGACCAATGCCCCTGCTCACTTCATGTATCTCATGAACTCTGTTTTCATGCCAGAGCTTGATAAATTTGTGGTCGTGTTCATTGACGACATTCTCGTCTACTCAAAGACCTCCGAAGAGCATGCTAATCATCTTCGTGTCGTTCTAACCTGCCTCAGAGATCACCAGCTTTATGCCATGTTCAGTAAATGTGAGTTCTGGTTAGATCAGATACAGTTCCTTGGTCATGTCCTATCCGCTGAAGGTGTGTCAGTCGATCCCAGAAAGGTGGCAGACATTCTGGATTGGAAGCCACCTACCACTGTTCACAAAGTCCGCAGCTTCATGGGAATGGCTGTATATTATCGTCGTTTCATCCCGGATTTCTCCAGAATCGCCAAGCCTATCACCGAGTTGTTAAAGAATTCTGTAAAGTTTGTCTGGTCACCAGCTTGTGAGCAAGCCTTTCAAGCATTGAAGAAACTGTTAACCACAGGCCATGGGATTAGGACCGTTCCGTCATAATAGCACAAAAAGTGTTCAAGAAAGCTGACTAATGATTGGTCACGGCTTCTGATACAACCTTATGCATTATTTTAGTCATCTTCCGAATAGCTTCTTCTTCATTGGGGATATTAGGTTGATGGTGAGGAACAATCTGTGGGAATGGTTCTTTCTGGTAAATCTTGCCACTCTTGTTCTTGGAAAAGGACATCAGGCACTTGTACTGAAGCTCCTCACAAGTCTGTTGTATTAAACTCTTCAGATCTGGCAACAAGTCATCCATAGTTACATCCAGAATCTGATCCTCGTTGATCTCAGGCATCTTGAAGCGGAGACTCTTGTCCCACCAGGCGTGCCAAAAAGTATGTTGACGCAAAAAATGACACCTTGCGCCAAGGCACACAGCAAGCCGAACGAGGCTAGCTTCAATGGGGTGCCCGGAGTGTGCTGAATTCGGAGACGTGCCAGTCGGTTTGACCTGAAAACCAACAAGGGATAAAAACGTGAGAATACCTCTGGAACATGCTGGGTAAAACCAGATAGTTCCATATGTACGGCTTTAAAAGCCAATCACGACGGCACACAGCTATAGAAGCTGTCTGTCAGAGCATGTTTATAAAGCCATTCGGCAAGTATGAGAACAGAATATGTGAAGCATATTAACTGCCGAATGCAAAAGAAAGACATGCTTGAACGAATTAAAGATATTATAAATAGGCAACTTGCAAAGATAGATCTATTCAAACAAGACATGCATAGGCTATTCCAACTAATCTGCCGCACGTTTAGTCTTCATAAACCCGTCAAGCATAAACTCAAGCGAAGCTAATTCACCGCATGATACCACTTGCTATAAGTCTATGCCACTCCTTATAATTAGATTAATCCACCGCATGATACAATCTAATTATAACAAGCTAAAAGCTTGCATATATTTGAACAGATCTATAAGAGCTCATTACTAGTGTAAGCTTAACCAAAATCGGCAAACTAGCCGAGTTGGGGTCCATGAGGAAGGAACATACAAGCAAGCATGATCAAACTAATCTAAACCCTGCATCTGCCGCACGACACCCAGTTCTATCAAAGCATAAACATAATTGACATGTATGAACCCACAACATGTAACAACCTAGATTGAAAACTGATCCGGCCATCATGATCTTAAGATTAGCAAAGCACAAGCAAACTTGTGAAACAAGGCCGAATAGAGATCAATCTAGATTGGGCAAAAGAGTGTTATAGGAATTAAATAAATAAAACATATAACACATGATAACTTAATGAATCTATTAGATCTGCCAAATCTAATAGAGCCGATAACTATTTTTACTCATGTCTTAATCCGCCGCACGATACAAGGCACAAGCAAAAACTTCCCGTCATAAGCTTAAATCCGCCGCACGATACTAAGCTTAACATACGAGACTACTTGCATCATATCTAAATCCACCGCATGATACTAGACATGATAACAAGGTTGCCGGTACTTACGGAGGTCGATGGTTCCTCTCGAAGAACTCGACGACACGACTTAGGGACTTGAAGATGGCACGGGGCCGGTTTGTATTGATATGGTTGTGAACAATTTTACAATGGTCGAGGGCTTATATTTATACCCTGGACGAAATACAAGTCCTAGACGATTACGATTTACAATGATAAAATATGGAAAGATATGAAATCTATTCCTAATCTTCTCGGCATCTTTCATCGCCACATGCCTTCCCATGCAAGCCGGCTTTATCTGCAACATCCATCTCCCGAATGGAACCACCTTTCTGCAAGATAGCCGACCGCACAGACATTCATCGAAATCCTGAGGACCAAATAGCCGAGTGATTGCTTGCCAAATCCTTTTCTCTCTGCTAGCCAGACCCACTTGTCATGTCCTCGTGCGTGCGAAAATCTGGTGTTAACACCTGCTACCAATAATGAAGCAGAATATGAAGCGCTACTCCACGGACTCAAACTAGCAGTCGCATTGGGCATCAAGCGTCTCCTAGTTTACGGCAACTCTTCTGTGGTAATTCACCAAGTCAACAAAGACTGGGATTGTACTAAGGAAACAATGAATGCCTATTGCGCGGAAGTCCGTAAGCTGGAAAAACACTTTTCTGGGCTGGAACTCATTCATATTACCCAGGATCTCAATGTAGCAGCGGATGTTGTAGCCAAATTGGGTTCCGACAGAGCTCTGGTTCCCAGTGGAACCTTTATTCATGAGTTATCCAAGCCATCAATTCAAGAGAAGGAAGAGGTTGACCCAGCACCATCTGCTCAGATTCTAGCCCTAGCACCCGACTGGACGCAAGTTTTCATCGACTACTTCAAAGAGCATAAACTGCCTAGTGACAAAATAGGTGTAGAGCAAGTCACCAAACATAGCAAAAACTATGTTCTAGTCGGGGACCGACTATATCGACGCGGAGCTTCGTCAGGAGTCCTCCTCAAATGCATCTCACCAGAAGAGGGCACACAAATCCTAAACGAAGTCCATTTTGGGTGCTGTGGCAACCACGCAGCATCAAGGACACTAGTCGGAAAAATCTTCAGATCAGGGTACTATTGGCCCTCATCCTTGAAAGATGCAGAAGATATAGCCCGCCGCTGTCAGTCATGCCAGTTTTTTGCCAAACAGCAGCATGTACCTGCACATGAATTGATCTGCATTCCTCCATCATGGCCTTTCTCATGCTGGGGACTCGACATGGTGGGTCCTCTTAAATGAGCTCCAGGAGGATTCGAGTACATTTACGTAGCAATCGACAAATTCACCAAGTGGATCGAGTACATGCCACTGGTCAAGTTCTACGCATCTAAATCAGTACAATTCATGCAGAGCATCTTTCACCATTTTGGGATGCCACACAGAATAATCACCGACCTCGGGTCCCCTTTTACGGCTATTGAGTTCAAGACATGGGCCAGCGACTGTGGAATCAAGATAGACTACGCATCAGTAGCTCATCCACAGTCCAATGGGCAAGTCGAACGAGCAAATGCCCTAATTCTTGCCGGATTAAAACCAAGGCTATTTGACCTCCTAAAAGATCACAACGGAAAGTGGGTCAAAGAGCTGCCTAAGGTAGTCTGGGGGCTACGGACACAACGAAGTCGGGCAACAGGCCAAACTCCTTTTTTCTTGGTATATGGCACTGAAGCAATACTCCCAGCTGAATTAATCTGGAGCTCCCCACGAACAGAGCAGTACAATGAAGGCGAAGCTGATGATACCAGGCGGCTAGAAGTCGACAGCCTTGAAGAAGCCTGATTAACCGCACTTTTTCAGTCAACAAGATACCTTCAAGGGATGTGACGCTACTATGACAAGAACGTCCATCACCGCACCTTCCACATAGGTGATCTGGTCCTGAAGAAAATTCAGAATACCATAGGCCGCCACAAACTCATGAGTCCATGGGAAGGACCCTACGTAGTGTCCAAAGTAACAAGACCCGGGTCATTCGAGCTAGTTACTGAGGATGGTTCTCCATTGCCAAATTCATGGAATATCGAGCATCTGAAGAAATTCCATACCTAAGGACTACGCTAGAAATCTGACTTAGGGCAAATGTACTTACTACACAGACATTAATAAAGTTTGAAGTTCGTCAGCAAAAAAAGAGCTTTACACTTCATTATGACTATTTAGTCACATGAAGCCTATCAGTCATATAATAAGCTTCAGCTATTGTATCCCACTGACTAATATATAATATTACTCGGATGGGTTGGTTCAGCGGCAACCATACATGAGTTACGAGCTCCGAGCTCAATACAACTCCAATGATGGTACGGCTTAATACCCGGCTATCAACCTATAGCGAATATGGTATCTACTATAGTAGATACTAGTTCCTATAAGGTGTAACAAGGGGAGTAGTACCCACACTGTTACAACTTAATCGGATAGAGGTCCACCCATTTTCGCACTCAAGCTGCGAGTACCAAGAGGATAGGATTCACCTAGAAGGAGCCATTGTCACGGTCCTTCAAGAGGTGCTTGATCAATTATCCCTTGAAAAAGGGTACTAAGAGTAGTACTCGGGCAAGACTAAGTTCTCTACATAATCGTCATAAGACTACTAGAGAAACAAAGTCACATGACCCAAACCCAAGTGCTAGAGAGAACCCGGATAGACTCGTCTAATAAGACGCCTGGTCATACATCCACATCAAACAAAAACAACCCATTGACAAGAAACTTCTTGCAATGACGAGTTGAACTTCACAAAGACTCAAAAGTAACTAATACTTTGATTCTTTATATTTGATAATAATTGTTTCTAGGGAATACAAGCGGTGGTTAAACGAACAAGGAGGCTAAACTACTCTACAAGATCTAAAATCTGCGAGTACTCCTCCGCTGCAGTCTTCACCTCCTCTTGCATCACCGCAAGATCCTCATCGCTTCTGCCTTCAGGAAGCGTCATAAGAGCTGACAAATCGAAGGATGGCAGATGAATTCGCAGTGTCGCCATCAGACCCTGCACCACGAAAGTCGGCATATCTTTGATATACTGACCCAGCCGCCCAGGTGCAGCCTTGGCTCTGAAACTTCTTACAACTCCTTCAGGGCTTGGAATCATATCCAAGATAGGCTCGACGGCACGCTGCAATGCCTTCAAGGAAGCCTGCGAAGACTCGAGGGCTTCCCGCGACTCCTTCGTCGACTTCAATGCCTGCAGGAGGTCCCGGTCAGCACCCTCACGCATCAGTTTGGCTTCTAGGAGAGTACTCTGTGCATTAGCATATACCTCTTCAAGCTCCGCCTGCTTTCGGTTGAACGCGCATTGCCACCCAGAAGCCAGCTTGTTTGCATCTGAAGACGCATCAATCAGTTAACGCGTCATCAGTTGGCAAGAAGCAGAAGACTCGGAGCAGTATTTTCAACTTACCATCCAGTTGCTTCTTGGAAGTTTTCTTCAGCTCCTTCATCTTCTGCTCCAAGGAGGCCTCTTTGGCTATCAAGCCAATCTCTAGCGTATTGGCAGCATCAGGCTCTTCAACAAAACCCTTAAGGCTGTCTTGTAACTCAAAGATGCAGCTGCACAAAAGCTGAGTGGCTATCTTCTGGCTAATTTGGTCTTGGGCGATGTAGTCTCGGAGCTCTTGATTCTCACGAGACATCTCCTGCCGGATCCGAGTGATCTGGTCCTTGACCTTCACATCAAAGCCCTGCACAACAAACAATACTGTCAAACACTCAAACGCGACTGCAATATACTAAGAGGACTTCAAAAGATTTACCTCGATAAATTACCGAAGTGCTTCGACAGGTGCTGCGACTTGATCGCTCAACTCTTTCAGCCGGATGAGGTCTTGGTCATACCCCATAACATCAAGCGTCGCTTCTTGACGCGAAGACTCGGGGGCATCAGCGAATCCTCCCAGTGGACGAGTGGAAGCTTCAGCTTGGACGTCAGCCAAGATCATCTCCAGGGTTGGTTCGTGCGGCTGCCGAGTACGGAAAAACCACTCATTGATTACTCGGTCAAACTCCAACTGTGCAGTGGAACGAAAGATAGAAAATGGCACACCAACCTGAGGCAAAGGGAGAACATCCGCTTCAGGTGCTGCATCGATTTGAGACCTGGATGGAGAGGAGCCGGGCAGTGGATCTACCTGGCTACAGGTTGGTGGAACGCTGGACTGACTAAAAGTTGGCGGAATGCTGGATTCCTCCTTGTTCAGCGTCTCTGACTCCTCTACCGCCTGGGGCTCAAGGCCGGTACTCGAGCCTGCAGCAGCCAACTTCGTTTTTCTACAATGGATAAATATCTATGTTAGTCTCAGAAATATGTGAGCACTCTAAAAGTAAAATTCCGTAACTTACTTTACGAGCTTCAATGGCCGTGGCAACTTCAAGAGAGTCTTCTTCAGTAGCGGGTCTGGAGCCGGAGCTTCTTCAGGGACCGCACCACTTGACGCCCCTTGGGTTGTTTCAGCATCTGGTACATAGCCATATATAAGACAAGAGTTTATCAAAATCCAGATATAGAAAGATTATAGATTACTCGGGTTTCCCCTTACCAGGAGCACCCATATTACAGTGCTTTTCAGCCAATGCTGGTGACAAAAGTACTTTTCGAACAGCACGGCGCCTACCAGTGTGAGCCTTCTTTGGGATAGTTTCCCCGGCTTCTTGAAGTGGAGTCGGTGACCTCTTCCGGCTACTCTCGGCTTCCGGGTCTATAAGCATGACATTAGAGTCAGTTGATTCTATGTCAAGCCAGTCAAGATCTTCAGGAGAGCTGGGTTTGTTGGGAAGGTCCTCACTTCGGATAGGACCCCCTAGAACTATGCCTCCGCCTTCTTCAGTCGCCGGAGGCAGGGGGCAATCATTGTTATCTCTCCCCTGGCCCTATAAGAGAAGAGCATTCAATCAAGTCAGAAGGATATCTATTTAGAACCTTGAAGACATGACAGATCAACTATTTACCTGAGGAGGAGGATTAATGGCGGAGAATGTTGTCATCACCGGAACTAGGCGTTCACGGCTTTTGAGCAGCTGGTTCACTCTCCATAAAATTTCGAAATCAGACAACTGCTCGACATCATGGCGCCCCGGGTCATTCTTACCCAGGTATTCAAATCCAAAATTCGCCCGCTGTTGAAGAGGATGGATACGGCGTGCGATGAAGTCTTGGATGACGGTGAAACCAGTCAATCCGCTAACCTTCAAGCCATCTATCATATCAATGAGAGGTCGGATAGCCTCTACTTCCTCGGCGGAGATGCGGTCCTTCCATTCACGGCGTTTTTGTGGCGGCCATCCATCATGACGACGGAGAGCCGGCGGTGGGCTGGCCATATAAAACCACCCGTCAGCCCAGTGTCGGTCAGACTCTGATAGCTCTACAGAAATATACTGAGTAGCTACCTCTATCCTAAGTTGGATACTGGCTCCCCCGACTACCTCTACGCTAGCATGTGACACCCCAATTTTAAGAACAAAATTGGAGCACAATATATGCATGTCAGGATCAATTTTCATACATATATCGACATCAAAGTAAATATCAAAACAATGCTTTATTCATATATCGAACATTATTACAAAAATGACCCTCGGGTCTGAAAGAAAAGTAGAGACTCTCAGTCTAACTCTAATGTAGTCTTCGCGGACACTGGACGCCATCTCCACAGGAAGGTCGACCGGGGGCTGCGCCATCCTAGTACAAGTCGTCGGGGTCGTATCCACCGTCTTCTCGATACTCCTGCTTCGCGTACGCGTAGACTCCAACGTCTGGGTGGGGTAGCAGGGGGTTCAAAGAGGAAGGGTGAGTACATCGAAATGTACTCCGCAAGTGTAGGAAATATATGCTTATGAGGCTAATAACAAAGGTAGGCTGACTCTGTTTGACTCAAGCGCCTAAAGCAACACATCCTATTAAATCCTATTAATCCTATGCACCTATTTACTAGGTTATAACCATAGTCTCCATCTGTAACAGTAACCACACTCGGAGTCGCACCGAGCAAACCACACTCGGAGTCACACCGAGCAACCAACACTTGGAGTCCACCAAGCAAAACCCACACCTGAAGTCCATCAGGCAAACCACACCTGAAGTCCATCAGATGACCCGAACTAGGTCATTACAAGGAGTCCTATGTGTATTAGTTCCATACGTCATGACATAGAGAGCTACCTTCCGTAATAACACCAGGTCTGCGCCCGAGCCTGGAAATCACTCCCGTACCAAGCAGTAACCCGCGTAGAAGAAGCCTATGTACCCATGTCATATGGGACTAATGACCACATAAGGCTTCTCTAACAAACCAGAACCAAACCACCAACTAATCTCGAAGAAGTCCAAGCCCGCTCATGACCGTGAGCACGGTTGATATATCAGTTTTAATACTCTGCAGAGTTCGCACATCTTTACCCATGAGTCATGCGTTCCCCATCACGCTAAACACTGCCAAGGTGCACAGCGGGGTCGCACTACAAGGCCGTTACAAAGCCCCCTCCAAGTTCGTTTTACACGTTCACTAAGGTTTCACCGCTAACAGTGGATAAACGCACCACTGCAGAAGCCCCCTCTTGTGCCACAAATTCGACACCGTGTGAACCCTCAACTTGGAGGAAACTAATTACTTAGCCAGTCCCAGAGCCATATAGGCCTCATGGTTTGCGCTGTTTTGCCGGGTTACATGCTCCAAGAACCAGGTCCTAGTTATCCAGGCAGGATAATCTAGCACAAGCCCAAAACCAAAAACCAAATCCAGCTGCCGAGTCACACGGCACAAAAACCACCACACGGTCCATCCTGTCGGATTTACCTACTCACCATACTACTCATTACCAGTCCACATGTTCCATAGATCATTAATCAGAATTAATTATTAACCATCCCAACCCAAGACAGCAAGACTAAGCATGACTTCTACCCAATCCATCCCAAACCAGGTGTCAAGGAAAATATAATCAAATGCTAGTAAACCATGTCATGGGATTCAATTTAAGACTGCATGCAACTATTGGATCTAACTACTCTAACTCAAAATAAAATAAATACGGGTGCAAGATGTTCAAGAACACTTGCCTTCGGGCTGGGTCGAATCAATAAAGGCACAAACTTGATTTCGGGCTTCCGCATAGATCGCACTCTCTGCATCAATCATCATCACATGGCCCAAACTAACATAATAAATAACAGTACAACAAACAGTATGAAAATAGTACATAAATAGATCTAATGCGTAGAGCTCGGCGAGACGAATCTAACGCAAGTTGAACGGGTCAAAACGGAGTTAAAACGTAAAAGTTATTGGCATTTGATGTTGGGTGGCAAATTTATAAATAAACCAAAGTCATTTTCGTATTTAAAATAAATTAAATCTGAAACGGAAATGCACCAGGACTGGGCCTCAAATCTCCAAAAGCATAGGGGTCAGGACGCAATTGTTCGGCTGACTCAGATTACTATACGGATGGAGTGCGGGTTGATTCTCAAAAATATGAAGGGGTTATCTGAAAAATGGCCGGCGCAGCGCGGTGGATGGTGCAGCTGCTTGCGTGGTCGCCATGTGGCACTTCCTGGTTGGCTGCGGGGTGCTGAGGTGGCGTTGCCTTGACCAGGTTGACCACCGGTCAATGGGCGATCTGGGCCGTCCGTTCTAGATCGGTTGGTGCAAAGGGAAAAGTTCCATCCTCCTTTCTGGCTGGTGCGACCGGGGGAAGGAACAGGGCGGCGGTCTCGCCGGCGACCGGCGGAGGTGGCGCTCCGGGGGCCGACGGCCGGTGGGGAGCGGTAGAGGAGGGAGAGGGGTTCCCGGCGTGCTCTCTAGTGGGCGTCTCTACGCCGGGGAGGCAACATGGAGGGGTAAACGGGTTGGCGACGGGAGCTGAAGACGGCGGCACCATGGCTTCACGGTGGCGGGCTCGCCCGTGTGCGCTAGGGTGTCCTACTGGCCACGATTCACCGAACGAATGGTACAGGGAGGGAGGGGAGACGGAGACGAGCTCACCAAGGGATTCCACGCGGTCGGAGGAGGCTCGGGAGGAGAGGACGAACGCGAAGGCGGCGTCCTGTGGCACGGAGTTTGGCGAGCTCGTGGAGGTGGCTTTCCCGGCGCCGGTCTTCCACCGTTGTCGGGTCCTCAGATGCGCCGTGCGACTGCGATGCCGGTGGAGGGGAGGACGAGGCCGGCGGTGGTTTCTCTCGTGCGGCAGAGAGCTCGGCAGTGCCCTCCAATGGCGAAGGCGACGGTGTTAGGGTTTGGAGGTCGAAGACGTCCGGTGGCGGCTGATGAAGGGCTTGAGCTAGGAGGGAAAAGATCAGAGGTGGCGGCGGCCCCATTTTATGGCGCTATGGGCCACTGGATAGGTCTCCAGGCGCCGGGAGACGCGGGCGGCGGCGGCAACGATGTCCGGGGAACTCGGACGGAGGTTG
Source organism: Coix lacryma-jobi var. lacryma-jobi (assembly GCA_009763385.1). Taxonomy (NCBI): domain Eukaryota; kingdom Viridiplantae; phylum Streptophyta; class Magnoliopsida; order Poales; family Poaceae; genus Coix; species Coix lacryma-jobi. The sequence continues at coordinate 69,731,756 of CM019830.1, forward strand.
GGGATGAGCCTGACAGGTGGGCCCCACCTATCAGCGTGCGCGGTTCGCGGGCCAGCGCTGTGAGCGGAAGAGCGGAGCGGGCCTGCTTTGGCTACTGCGCGAGGGAGTGTGGAGGCGGCCCGATATGGAGCTGGGCCGAGGGGTCGGAAGTGAGCGGAGGAGGTGGGATGGCGTGTGCCTGGCTCGAGCGGGGAGCGCGAGAAGGGGGAAGCTGGGGTGGGCCGGTGCGGGGGCGCGAGAGAGGGAGGGGGTGGTCGGTCGGGCCCGTCGCGCGACATGGTGGGGGTTTGGGCTAGAAGGGAGGGGTGCGGGTTGGGCCCCTTTGCCTTTCCTTTCTTTTTTTTGATTTTCCAAATGTTTTTCAAATCCACTTTGAATCAAAATTAAAATCCATTTGAAAACCAAACGAGTTTGTAAACTTTTCAAAATATTTTCCCTAGATTTTGGTAAATAAAGTTTTGAGTTTTAAAAAAAGTTTTGTAAAGTTTTATAAATCTTTTATTTATTTCTTAAATAGAATAAATTCGATTCACCCTATTCGGGTTTAACAAAAATGTTTTTCACCCAATAAAAATTGTGCAACAGCATGAATGCAACAAACATCTGGTTAGATTTTTCCTCCATCTAGAATTTTGGTCATTTCCTTATTAAATTCTAATTTATTTTAATTAATTAAACACCCGGGGTGTTACATAGCATCACTGGATTGACATTTTACACAGAAGAAATAACGAAATAAGGTAAAAGAGGGGCAGATTCCCAAAAAAGCTTCACACAGATGGGTGAAGATAGCAATATGAAGACAAGCATTGGGAGTAATATGGTTGAGGGTCAAACCATAGTAATGCAGCAATCCCCGCAGGAAGTCAGACGCAAGAAGTCCCAGTCCCCGCTCCATGAAGGACTTGAACATGACTATTTCAGTAGTGTTGGGGGCAGGAGCGCGATGATCAGTGGGCACTCTCCATCCATCAAGTGGCTGTGCTCGAAGTAACCCTTGTTGCGCCATGAACGCCAGCTCCGACAGAATAGTATCTGGTTGTTTCCACGCCAGAACATCAGTCGGTGGATTTGGGTGCTTTGGCTTTCCAGTGGTGGTGATCCTAGGTTTCTTCTTCTCCGCGATAGTTTGTCTCTTGGGACCCATGTTGGTGATGAGAGATTTTCTGCGCATCAACTGAGGATTGGCTAGGGGATTTCTAACTCTGAAAGCAACGGCTTGATGAAAGCGTGAGAAGAACACAGGCTCAACGACGGCTTATTATAGATCTATTTTGGCAACCGTTCATCTTTTCCAGACGGCGTTATGAAACCGTTCAAAACCCTAATGGCTCGGGGAACGTTTCGACGGCGTCAGCAACAGTGAACAGGCATACAACAAACAGACAAGCTTCCTTCTTTCACAAGACACATCTAGTACTCGGAGAACAAGACAGAGGACTCGGAAAATATTCCAAGTACCCGGATCTTATTTTTTATTACTCGGAATTACAACAGAGATACATGGCAACATCTTGAGATACAACAACTACTAGCACATGTACAATCAGGATGTAAAACGCTACTCTAGTGTAATCAAGGTACAGAGTCTTGATGCCTAATGCACCAAGGACCGGGTTCAGTGAGACGCAGTAAAGCAGACACAGAACCTTGGGTAGACACTATCTTTTCAGTGCATCCCAAGGTGGATCTCAGGCACCACCCCAGTACTCAAGGAACTCGGGGGGAAGACCATCACCCTCGCCGCCTTTTGACAACCTGTGACTCCGAGGTTATCTACGAGTGGTAGTCACAAGAGTTCTTCTAGGCGCACCTCTGTATCCCTCTGCTCGCGACCACTTGGAAACCACCCTGGCGGATGGTCCCTTCACAAGAGTTCTTCTGGACACCTCAACTATCTTACAGAAGGAAGATACCTGGGGGCTCGGCCATCTCTACTATTGATCCTATAATACTCATGGAACTAGACGAAGTCATAAACTTAAAAGGATATGAGTTCTTCGCTTCCCAGGCAGGGTATTTATAGGTGGATTCCTCTTGGTCTATGGACTTTGTCTACGGATAAAAAAGTGACCCAAGGGTCCAATAATTCAACCAATGCACTGTTGCACATGTGAAGTCTGGCATTGATGAAGGACTTGATTCCCATGCGCAATTCAAGAGGAAGACGACAAACTTTGCAGTTGCAGAACACGACAAAAATCTTTAATATGTACAGCTGGAACAGTCACTGATCAATTATTGTTGTTTTCACAGTAATTTTTGTTCAGTGGGGGTGATAAGGGATGTTTGTTGAAAACATTACCCACCTGAAGCTAAATAATTATTACTCAGATGGAATACGCAACGCACCAAGGACATGTTTTGTTTCTTCAAGACCTTTATGGATTACCCGGTCATATATTTGGAAGACCCCAAGAATCGACTACCGAGTACTCGGAACTTTGGCTCGGGGGCTGCAGGGTACATACCATAAAGAAAGTGTTTTTTGTTACCCAAGAATTACACGGAAAAGTCTCAAAAGATCCTCAAAGTTATTATAAATAACAAGAGGCTCGGGGGGCTACACCCTATGGGTGCACTTTTTAGGGAAAAGTGCACGCCATGGAAGTTCTTTACCTACGGAGCACTTCAAGATTTCTCAACACATTACTCGGAGATTCTCAAAGAGAAACCGGAAGATAATGATCTGAGAAAATGATGAAGAGCTCGGGGGCTTGACAGACCAGGATGTCAGAGATATCATCAGAAGATGATCCCTCCGACTAATCCCGGACAGCATGGGTGATCCAAAGACTTGATACGAAGTATATTAGGACTCTCACTGTAACTTAGTCGAGTTCTTAAAGGAAGTCTTGTAATTAGAATAGGACTCCTCTGTTGTAACCGACTACGACTCGGTCTGTGCTATGCTTTACCCGGATATATAAGAGGAAGCAGGCGCAGGCTTGGATCATCGAACATCGAATCATAATCATACACAAGGCACACGTCACACTGGACGTAAGGTATTACGCTATTCAGCGACCTGAACCAGTATAAATTGATGTCCCTGTGTACTCGCCGAGTCCTACGAACGCCGATCCCCACCGAACAAATCGTCTGAGATCACTCAAGACGAGTTGTCGGTTAATAAACACCGACACGTTCTCGGTCCTTCACCTGGATCTCCGGCTCCTCGCTTGCTTCCGGCTCGGTGTTGGTCTCCTAAGCTACCGATCCTAGGTGCAATGCGGTAATCAACAATTAAACAATGCGTGATGTATTATGATGGTATGAGAAAGGCATAATATTTTTGCAAACCAACAAAACTAACTTGTTGAACAACTTTTGACATTGAGGAAAATATTTACTTTATTGAATCCATAAAACAATTAACTTAATTATTTCCTACTTATTATTTCAAAAAGAACCCGGGTTTGTACAGAAAGTGTTGTTTCCTGTACTCAGGAAAATCTACAAAAATTACAGCAGCTAATTTGCACTTACTGGACTTCACTGTATAAATTTTAGCAAGAAATAAAATCTTGAACTGCAGATACAAAAAGATTAAATAAACTGTCAAAAAGGTGCTTTGAACTAACTTTTCTTCTGAAAAGTGTCAAACAACATATTTTATATTTTTTCTGGCTTCTTCTACCTAAAACAACTCTACTGCAGAAAAATGACTGCTAGAGCATGCATATATAACTCTACACAAAATTTCAAAGTTTTATCCAGATTAAAGCCTTCGAACTACAATCCTACACGAAAAGGGTGCAACATTCATTTTCGTATTTTTCCCAGATTTTAGACAATATTTCATATTTATCAAGAAAGTTCCATGAACAGTAATGTTATATTATTCTTTATATGAATTTTCTAAGAAAAACTCATAAAAGCACATTTGTATTACAACTTTATTTTCTTCCATACTACTGACTATATGCAACATTTTTCTCAAGTTTACGAGGATACACAGAGACTATATAATTTTTTCCACATTTTATTTCTGCATATGTTTTTCTCAAGGAATATTCTAAGAAAACAGCTAAAAAGACATTTAAATATGAATAGACACTTTTCTACAGACACATGTCCTCATATTATTTTCCCATATGCTACTTATGACAAAGAACATACACAAATTTTACCATAATTTTATCTGACCTGAAAACATATTAATACATTTATTTAATAGATTACACATAAAATGAAATAAATTAAAACAGTGAATAAACTTTAACCAAAAATACTTTCCTATTTTTTCCCAGATAGCTCTACTCTTGAACAAATTAACAAAACTTAAAACACTTCATTTAGATCAACAAAACATGTTACACAAAATAAAGAAGCATCTTTGGAAAATAAAAGGAAAAGGAAAAATCATTTGAATCTCCCGGCTAGGGCCTCGTGGGCTTGGTCCATGGGCCGACTGAGACTGAAGCGCGGGGCCAGTGGAGTCAATGAGCTCACATGTCGGCGATAGAAAACAGGGTACAAGCTTTGATCGACGATAGCTCGTCGGCGGTGAGGTCGCCGGCGGTGAGGGTGGCATGGACGAGTTCGTCTCGACGTGGCGAAGTCGATGGTGGTGTTGATTTGGCTGGCGCATGACCGGAGCTCACCGGCGACGAGAAATGGCGGGTGGTGGCGACGGTGTGGTATGGCTAAGCCATCTTTGGCGGTCACCGGCTCGATTGAGGTGCGCGGGAGTATCAGTGAACCCTAGAGAAGGTGCTACGGGTGATGGTTTGGCCAGCAAAGCTTCGGAGAAGCTTGGCCTCGTGTTCATGCCGCGGCGGCGGCCATGGCGCCCGGTCATGCGATGGAGTGAGCTCGGGGGTGGTAGAGAGCGGGCGAACCGGTGTTCTCACCTTGCTTTGGTGTGGCAAAACGTGTCCGGGAAGAAGAGGGCTTTGGGTGGCTCGGTGGTCGAGGAACGGTGGCATGCTCCTTTCGGCGGCGACGGCGACCGAAGAGGGGAACTCCACATTCCGGCGGTGAGGAAGCTTGGCTGGTGTTGTTAACGTGCGCATGACGTGTGCACGGTAAAGGTGAAGTCTCTTGCGCGAGCAATCGGATGGGGAAGCTTTGGTGTGGCCGAAACGTTGAGGTGAGCTTGCGGTGGCGAGCGGAGGTGAGTGCAGTGCTTGCGCTGGCGTTACCGTGCGGGAGAAGAGAGGACGAGGAGAGAAGGCGAGTGCGGAGGCTTGCAAGTGAAGAATGGAAGAGAGGGAGTGATGAGGACATCGCCACGCTGGACACACCGACGCCATGGTCTTCCCCAAGTTGCCATTCGTCTCCAACTCAGCTACCACGTCACCTTCGGAATTCAGGAGCAGTCCCCGGACACATACGGACTCCGTTTTCAACGAACCAGATATGCTTGGAAAGATAATTTGATAAGCTAACCAATGGCTTTGGTCCGGAGTCAACGGAAATCGTCCAAATAATTCAGCATCCAGAATCTGCCAGGGTGCTGCGACACCGTCTTTTTGTCCGATGGCTCGTGTATCGTCTTAGAGCCCATTAGGGGGCGCGTCCAGCAGGGGCGACGACCTAAACCCTATATTTAGCCGCCGCCGTCGTCGTTAGGTCTTGGGTTTTTGTTTTGAGTTTAGTTTTCCATCGAGGAACTGAATCGTTCATTGTAACTGTGGTGTCGAATCCTTTTATAGTGATCCAGGGCCCCCGTTCTTGATCTCCTCCACTGTGTTGATTAGTCCTTTGGAACCGAGTTCTTGAACCCTCCACTGATATTCGCATCAATTCATATTTGCAATTTCAGATTGCGTCTTTTTACCTTCTTGCTTGTGTTCTTCGATTCGCTTGCAGGATTAGCCTTCTTGGCGAGGTCAATCAAGTTGTGCTTGGTTGATAACCAACGGAGCAGTGGTGTAACGGTTGCAGGGTTCGAATCATGTCTGATTTGAAGCCGGATCACCAACGTCGAGTTCTCCACCAATCGAATTTATCAGTTACCTCACGGAACATCGGGTCGTCCCTCATCAATTGGTATCAGATATTTCATGTTTCCCGCGAGGTATAATCTCGTTTGCCCTTAGATTCATATTTGTTTATTACCTACAGTCCACAAAAAGCCTAAAATATATTTCAATTTCCTCTGTCCCATCGCCCTTTGTGCCTTTGCAATTTCGTTTCAGATTTGCTTTGTTGAGTTTGTGTCCGTGGTCGAGTCTTGTTGCTGGTTTAGGTTGTGTTCGTCGTCGTAGTTCAACGTGCTCGTCGCTATTTCTTTGTTTCCGCCGCTATCCCATCCACCTGTAACACCCCTGGTGTTACTAATGTAATTAACTTGACATGTCATCATCTTAAGCATTAATCATTTTGTGATGCATTTGGATTGCTTAATTGCTATGCTTAAGTCCCTTTTCAAAAACCCTAAAAGCCCAATTCTTCCTATAAGGGCAAAATGGTAATTTCATCTCTGTGCCTAGTTCTATGTAATTCTTGTTCTAATTCTAGTGCCCTGATGTTTGTTGCATTGGTCAAGGTTCAAAAATCAGATTTGATTTGATTTTCCTTTTGCAAAACCCTAAAATTCCCAAATCCTGGATTTATTCCCTTTTCGATAACTTTTTCAAAATTCAAAATTCTGGGTTGGTTCAAAAAGCAAAGTTGTGAATCTGACCTAGAGGAACAACTTTGGTGTTTACAGATTTCCAAGTTTCTATATAAAATTTGAAGTAATTTCAAATCCATTCAAACTCCAGTTTTTGTCCCTTTTGAGTTTTCAAAAGTTATTCAAAAACTATTGAGTTTCAGAAAAAGTGTATATTAGAAAAGTTGTAGGTTTTGACAAATGGAACAACTTTCATATATAAGGTTTTGACAAATGGCCACGCGTTGGGCAGCCGCTCGTCTGTCCCCGACCAGCCGCCTGCGTCCGCGCCATCATGCCGCCCCCGCACGCGCGCCAGTTGACCTCCGCCCCGTCCCCTCCAGTGCCCAGGGCATCGCCGCCGCGTGGCCATCGCCGGCGAGCCTCCGTCCAGGCCCTGCACGCACGCCTGTCCTTCCCGCCAGAGCGCAATCGAGTGCGCACGCTCTCGCCAAGCTTATCCACCCCACCCCGAGCTCTCTACCGGCCCCTGGTCGTGCCTATATAAGCCCGCCGGAGCCCCGAGCTTCTCACTCAGCTCCGCCTCCGTCGCCAGCACAGTCCACAGCCTCCACCGCCCAACCGTCTAGCCCAACAGCTCCGCCTTGAGCTCGTGAAGCTTCCCCAACCTCCAATTTCACCTCTACCGTCCCCGTTTGCCCGGCGTAGCTCGTCGTTGCCGCCTCCGGCAGAAACCCGGCGAGCTCGGGTTCGTGAAATACTTCCTCTCCGGCCACGGATACCTTCCTTTGCCCCCTGTGGCAGCTTCCTTGGCTCCGCGCGATTCTAACCAGGCCCTTGCGGTCTCGTGTGTTGCGCAGGATCGCCGGATCGCCGGAGTGCCGCCGCGGTCGTCCTCACCGTCGAGCCACACCCGCGAGCCCTGCCTCCGACCCGTGGTAAGCACTCGAAGCCTCGGTCTCTGCTTCCACTCCGTTTCGCCCGAGCCTCCCAGTCAGGCCTCGGACGGACGCTTGCTTTTCCGTCTCGCCCGAGCCCAAGCCTCGAGCGGACAGACCCTCACCACTTCGCCCGAGCCCAGCCTCGAGCGGACTCGTGCACCCTCCGCTTCGCCGAGCCAGGCCTCGGACGAAACGTTTTGTTTCGCTTCCGTCTCGACCGAGCCCGTTTCGCCCGAGCCCCGCGCGATTCGCCGAGCCCTGCTTAGAAGGAGCACAGTGCTCTTTTCTTTTTCTGAGAGATGTGAATAGTGCTCTGTTTTCTCTTTTTTGTATGAATTAATCTGTTGTTCTTTAAATCCTGATAAAATTATGGTATGCTCCATGCACTGTGTAGTATTTTATAAAAATATGAAACTTGACTTTTCTGCAAGAAATTAAAAATGTAAAATCCCTCTTTTAATTAATAAATGGATGGTTTTGGATTTTTAGAAAAATTATTTATAACTCCAAAAATCATGAGACAAATTTTTGTGAGCTTCTTATGCCATGTTTAGTCTCTGGTGAGATTTTGAAGTCTTTTGGAACAAGTTGATTTTTGAGCTTTTATTTTAATTGTTAAATAGTGCCTTTTGTTAATTAATGTCTGATTTTTTTTTGAGCACCTTAATGACCTCCAAAAATTATGAAATTTGTTTTGCCATCTGTTTATGCCTTAATGAACTTATGTGATTAATTTGGTAATTTTTGGAGCAACTTCATAAAATGACCTTTTAAATAAATTAAGAAAATAGAAAAGGTGGATTAGGGTTGGTAATAAGTGTTTGATGATGTGATCTTTGGATTGATTGATGTTCATAGACCCCTACCCTTTGGTCTATGATGGTTGTGATGCTATGATTTGATGATGCTTAGGATAAGTATAATAAGGGCTAGTTTAATCAATATTGCTTAAGGAAGAAATGGTTACCTTTTATGCTCAACCTAGATTTCGATTATGCCTTGTTAAGAGTAATCTAGAATCAGTGGAATTGTCTTGCACCATAAGTCCATATCATCATACTCATGAGCATTCATCATTGCATCCGTATAGTTGACGAAGAAGGTACCAGAGTCGAGGCCGCTGTTGACGAACCAACTCCCGAGGCGACCCCGAGCTCCGACACCTATACCTACCCCGAGTCTGCTCTTTTTGCCATCCAAGGCAAGCCCCGGTGCATTTACCTTTCCTTGAATTTATAAAATGATTTCCTTAAATGCTTTTGAGTTAAATTATTGCATTAGGTTTATAGGAGTTGTGTGCTATCCTAATTGATGCACTATCCACCTTGACCACTGATACACCTGATACCTGCTTTTCAAAAGTATTTGAAAATGCTTAGCAATGCTTATTGAATTAGACTTTGCAATAAAATGCCAATTTCAAAAGTGTGATCACTTGAGGAATGTTTAAGGGAATTTGGCTTTACTCCCGTCTACTGGCTAGTTACCTGATCCGTACCTAGTCAATAGCGTGGAGAGGTTGTCCGCGCGTACGGTGCCGTCTTGTTGTAGTCCGAGACTCAACAGTTGACACCGACTGGGACAGGTTTGAAAAACCGACAGGACCTGTACTCTTGGGTTAGAGTCCCGAGGTGCATGTCGCTGGCGGAAAAACTGACAGGACTATTACGCTTGGGTGAGATATGACCAAGGTATAGTTCTGGCTGGAAAAAATTAGGGACCATCCGTATGGGGGCCTGCTGGTCAAGACTTGTAACTATTCACATACTTCGGAAAGCTCTGGCTCCGAGGAATCCTTTATTGGACCGACAACCGCGCACTGGGAGTGGAGAGATGGCGGAAGTAGCATGTACCCACGTGGGTTAAAGTCCCGGATTGGAGTGGTGTACTGTACTTCCGGGTGGCGTAGGACCGGGCCCAATCTTGGAGGAATCGTGGTAGACGAGTTGGCATATGCAAGCTTGGGTGCTACATATGCAGTGTGGATAGGGATCCTCAGCTGAGTATTATTTATCCGGATTAACGTTGCTCCTCGGTTATGGAGACTTGGTCCACTGACTGTCAACGGAGAGTGGTTCTCAACTAGGAATGTTTTGAATTGTAAAATGAATCATGAACGATGAAGAATTGAGGAATACTGAATCTTTCAAAAATAAAATAAGATTTACAAAATGCTTTTCTGCAAAATACTTGATCTTGCTTAAGCCTTACCTTGACTACCGTAAGCCTTCATTCCTGAGTCTTCCCATTTTTCTTTAGTCGGGTAAGTCTTGTTGAGTACCCCGTACTCAGGGTTTGTTACCCATGTTGCAGGTATGCCTGAGACCCCGATGTGTCTCGCACCCTGTTGCGTGACCTTCGTCCAGGAAGAGGCCGATGAGGCCGATGAGTAAATGTGCACCCTCGGGCTGGGTGTTACCTGTATCTTTATGTTTCCGCTACGTTGTCTACTTTGAATTTCCCGAACAATGGTTTGTAATAATCGTACTCCTTACCTCATTTGAAACCTCGGTTTGTAAAACTAATGTTATTAAGTCTTCCGCTCTTTATTCCGATATTATTTGTAAAAGTATGCAATGTTGTAACCGAATTGTGAGATGATCCTGCGGACATTGGGCACTGATGTAGCCCGGTGGCGAACAGGTCTTAATCACATGTGTTGTTTCGAGGATCGAGATCCCGAAACAGCGGGTTGCCGCACGAGCGAAAGCACGAAGCGAAAGCGGAAAACGCTCGGTAGAGTGGGGAAGTGGTAGTGGTGAACAGTGTTCTCCCCCCCCCGTTGGAGGTTGGGAGCTTTTTATATTAATCCGGATCAATTTGAAAGTACAAGAATGCCCTTCCACCCACTCTGCTACAATTACAATGATGCCCCCTGCTCAACTACTCCATGGTTGCACGCCACCTTTTCCGGCGCGAGGGGCATCGTCGTAACTTCGCCATCTGGTGGGCCCAGCGTCCCCCGGCTCCTTTTCCCGGTCGGTGGGCCCGCTCCCTTTGACCCAGGCTTCCGTCGAGCTGCGAAAACCTAAGAAAAACCAAAGTCATGAAAGACGAAAACTCACCGGAAACGTTGGGCTCCTTTCGCGCGAATGCTTCATTTCGCACGAAAACTCCGTCCCGCTCCGGCCATGCGGACCGGAGGCAAACGCCTGCTTCCGCGCGAATGCTCCCTTTCGCACGAAAGCTCCATCTTCCCCTGGTCCGCGAGCCAAAACGCGTGCTTCCGCGCGAATGCTTCCTTTCGCACGAAAGCTCCGCCTCCCTACTCCAGTTGTGCGGACCGGAGGCGAATGCTTGCTTCCGCGCGAATGCTTCATTTCGCACGAAAGCTCCGCCTCCCCTTGGTCCGCGAGCCGAAACGCGTGCTTCCGCGCGAATGCTTCCTTTCGCACGAAAGCTCCGCCTCCCTACTCCAGTTGTGCGGACCGGAGGCGAATGCCCGCTTCCGCGCGAATGCTTCTTTTCGCACGAAAGCATCACCATCTTTCGGTAAAATGCGGGTCGGAGGCGCCTGCGGTCTGGGCGCCGCCCCAACAATAGCCCCTTACGGTTGAATCTGCAGCTTGTGAAGTTCGACCGTGTCCTTTTGCTAGGCGCCTACGCCCGCCCAAAAAAAACCTTCGCTTCGTCCCGAAGCTGGTTTTTTTTTTGGTGTGTATTTTTTACTATTATTATTATTTATATTTTTGTTTTAAGTCACGTCGCAAACGCCTTTTCGTCTTCCTCGAAAACTGTGTGTCATGATGTAAAACCTCTGCGACGCTTCGAATCTTGTGCCCGGGCGCGTCTTCGTCTCCCTCGGAAATCGTGTCCAGTTTTAGCGCATATAAAAGCCGAGGCTTCAGCTGGGGGAGGCTTGTTCACTGAACGCCTCCCTTCACCCGCCGCCTCTTTCGCGAAGCATTTCGCTATTCGGTTGACGCCATTCGCTCTTGTTGGCGATAGCTGCTTGTCGTTTGACTCTCATCATTCGCCTGGCGATAGTTCGTGGTACGCGTCACTCCCCTTGTCTTTGTTTCCTTTAGACTTAAGTCTTGCAAATTTGGTTGTTTCAGGTTGCTTAATTTCGCTTAATTTCGTTTCTATTTTCGTGTTTTTTTTGTTTTTTTTTCTCTTTCGCTTGCCTTGTTTGTTTATTTTATCTTTCGCGCCAATGCTAGATGGCGTCTTCCAGCTCGACGTCGACCTCGAGCTCAACTAGCGAAAGTTCCGATGCCACCGGGTCGTCCCATCGCGAGCCTAGCGCGGAAGTGTCCATCGGATCAGGGGTTGCTCCACGAGTTCCAGAGCACAGCGGGAGCGTGTCGAATGATGGAGACTCCGGTTTGATTTCGGTCCCGACGGATTGTTCTTTTTACCTTGGCGTATCGCGAATGACGGCTGCACGCTTGCAAACAATGGCTGAAGAAGGGCCTTTAAGGAGAGATCATCTTGCGAATTGCCGTGTCCCTGGAGACGAGGAGGTTCCTATTCCTCGGCCGAACGAGGCCGTTGTATTTCGCGACTACTTTGTAGCTGGCCTTGATTTTCCCCTCGAGGAATTCGTCTCGGATGTTTTGTTGGGGTTTGAGATACAACTTCATCAGCTGACGCCGAATGCAGTCGCCAGACTAAGTATTTTCGCGCATGCTATGAAGATGTTGGGCTGCACCCCGCGGGCGGATGTCTTCGTGCGATTTTATGACATTCACCGCCGTCCGACGAAAGTTAACGACCCGCTTCTAGGGAGCAAATTGCCCAGCGAGATTGGCTGCATCAATTTCGTTCCGCGGAAAACACGAGGGACTGTTTCAATTTCGCTTACATATCGGAACAAGTGGCCGGACTGGAATCGCTTCTGGTTCTACTATCGCGTGTGCTCGGACGAAACCGCCGCTATTGAGTTAAATAAGGGAGAGAAGAAGGGCTCTCCACTTGTGTCTGTTTTGGAGAGGTGCCCTGGAAAGCATCTTCCGCCAGTTGTGCTGAGTGACCCGGGTGCCGTTCGCTGTGGGGATGCATTCGCGCTTACTGCACGTTTTCAAATCAGCCGGGATTTGGTGGAAGAGTGGATAGCCATCGGGATGAATCCGCTCTGCAGTGCCACATCTTTCGAAGGTTTCGTTGAAAGAGAAGGGTATTGGGGGCCCACGCTGCTGCTGGAGAGACCCGCGGATTACCATGATGACGGCGAATATGTCAGACATATCGAAAAGGAGACCAGAAAGATTTGTGGTCCGTACTTACGCAAGGAGAGCGAGTTTCAACTCGGCAATCTCGGCCGTAACCGGCGTCTAAATCGAGCTTTCGATGCGATGGGCATTGAATATGCCGAAAGACCGTTAGTTGACGAAAGCAAAGATGAGGCCGAAAGCTTTAAAGGTAAAGGGAAAAAGATGGCTCGCCGTGGCGGTCGGAGTGGTGTGATCTCCCGGCGAAAGGTTGCTGAAGCTGGAGACATTCGCATTGGGCGGTTGATTGCCAAACCTTTGCTTGCAAGCCGAGGGGGGGCATTGGAGTCGGCCCCCGACGTTGATCCTTTCGATCATTCGAGGGTGGTTAGTTTCTGCCTTTTTCTAATTTTGTTTGCTTTGGCCGTTGTTTTCGTTTTTCCTTTTATGGAATTCTTTACTATTATTTCTATGGTAAAGACGGGTTTTTTTTTGACTTGTCTTTGTTTTGCTGTTTTGTTTTGCAGAGCACCAGTTTCGCTGCTGAGATGGCGCCGCCGAAACCGCAGGCGCGCCTTTCGACATCGGCTTTCGACGATGAGGTGTCGGTGGCTGACCTTCCGACCTTTGCAAAACCTGGTTCGCGAAAGGCCCTCGCGGATACTGATCGGCCGATGAAGAGACTGAAAGAGCCTCGTGCTGAGCCCGCGGCTCGGAAACCCGCCGAAACTGCTGCTCGCGTCTCCACCGGAGGGGCTGCCCCACGCGAGAGGAGGGCCGGATCCGAGGGAGTGTCGGCTCCTGCTGTGGATAAAGGTAAGTTACACCTTTCGCCGAGACACATTCGTCTATCACAGGAGATGGTGGAAGGTCAGCTTCTTGGCTACGGGCGATTGATTATCGATGGTGTCGTCGGACTACAGGAATCCTTGTTTTTACACTGGGTTGAGCTCGTCGGGCGAGACTGACGAAGCAAGAGAAGAATCTTATCGGATTGCACGTTCTTTGGGTGCAGCTTCCGAAGCTCAGCTTGCGTGTCGGATAGACTTCCGCCGCGCGGGAATCCTCCCCGGCGCAAGCGATGACGCCAGCAAACTTGTGGAGTTTTCGCACAAGGCTTTCGCTGCGCCGGAGGTCGAAAGGGACCTGCTCAAGGTCGACAGCGTAAAGCTCGATGACGCGCTGTCGTTTCACTTAGCTAGCGTGAGTTGCTCAGATTGCTTTTTGTCGCGTGATTGGTGTTCGCTTTTCCGCAACTGGGGTATGGGTCTTTTGGAGTGTACTGACTTTCGACGTTTGATTTAATGCTATTCGCAGGCTGCCATTCTCGCCCGCAGCCGACACAATCAAAACGACCTTTATGTTCGCAAGATCGAGCGTGAGAAGGAGGATCTCAACATTTTGGCAAAGAAGCTTACAACCGACCTGGAGGTTCAGGCGAAGAAAGCCGAGGACGAGCGCGCCTCGCGGAAAGCAAGCCAAAAGGAGGCTGAAAAGCTGAGACGTGAAGCAGAAGACCTCAAGCGGGAGCTTTCGCAGCTGCGAAATGCCCAGGCCGAGAAAGACGAGGCCCTGAAGACGTCTGCCGAAGAAGCTGTCACTCGCCTCCGCGAAAGCCTTCGCAGCATTGGTGTCGAAACGGATGGTCCTTCGGAGCAAACTGCTGACGGTCTTGTCCACTGGCTTTGTTCCGAAATGGAGTCACTTGAAAACCACATGGCTCTGGGCCGAGACTACGCTGCCGTGACCGGTATCAAGGCGATCGGCCACAGCCTGGTCGACGCCGGATGCTCCCACATCGCTGACCTTTTGGTCAAAGAGGTGGATTATTATTGGCGAACTCCGGAGGCGGCGAAGGCTCTGGGCAAAAGATTTTTTGAAGAATTCTGGCTTGCGGGTGGGAACGACATGTCACTGATGCAGTCCGCCGTGGGGCGCGGAAAGGTATTTTATTCCTTCTGTTGGAGGTATCGCTTTTTTATGCGGTGTCTTGTGGCTTTAGTAGTAAATTTCCTGGGCTATCGCTTTTTTGTGCAGACTCCTGAGGAGAAAACGCGCATCCGGCAGTTGTTTTCGGAGTATATCTCCACAAAGCGAGCGCGCGAAAACGAGCCGGAAGACGAGGCGAGTCCGCCCGAGCCGAATGATAGGGCACCCGAAAGCTCGGCCGCTGCTGCTGCCCGCGACGCAAACGCCCCCCAAGACGCAGCGGTAGACGAGTGACCTTCTTAGGGCCCGCTTTTAATGTGTTGGCAACTTGTTGTTTGGACCTTGTGTAATGCTCTGGAACTTAAATTCGGATCTCGTATCTTGAACAGGGCGCGGATGCGGGAACGCCGGACGTTCTCGACATCTGCCCGTTAATGATTAGATCCGGCGGTATCTGTGTTGGTGGTGATTTGTGGAGGAGCTATCGCTCTAGATTTCCGATGGCGTCGCTTTCGGCTTACATGAGAAAACGTGCTAAAAAACTTAGACGCACGGAAGAAAGATTACGAGCTTTTTATGAAAGCTTCGACCCGCGTGAACTTGAGTCGAGGCGAATGAGGCGTGAAGCTTCGCGCGCGCCACCAGGCTTCGAGGGTGCCACATTCGTTAAGTTGGAGCCCGAAGATGTTGTGCCTTCGCCGGACGAAAGGCGCTATAGCATTTTCCTTGGCCGCGAAAATAGTTCGCGGCCCTGAATTGCAGTGTACAAACTTTATCTTAAACCTGGTGCAATGAGGTGTCGCAGTGTGTTCTACCTTTCGGTGTTATTCGTTATTTGCGAATGTACGATTTTTTATTATTTGGCTTGACGATTGAAGTTGATCGGTCGAATGATTTAGCTGTTGTCGGTTTGCTAGTTTGCGCAGCAGTGCTTTTTGGTGCGGGCCTCTCGGTTGGTATTCGCGCGATGGAACTTCCGTTGCGAGTCCCTCGGCCGATAGCAATGACGCGCCCGCCCTCCCTTAGGTTAGGGGCGGTAGCGTTCGCGCGAGGTAGGTTTTGATGCGAGCCCTTCGGCTGATAGCAGAGAAGCGTCCGCCCCCACTCACTTAGGCAAGGGGCGGTAGCATTCGTGCAAGGGAGCTTTCGGTGGAAGCCCCTCGGCCGATAGTAAAGAAGCGCCCGCCCCCACTCACCTAGGCGAGGGGCGGTAGTATTCGCGCGAAGGAGCTTTAGGTGCGAGCCCCTCGGCCGATAGCAAAGAAACGCCCGCCCCCACTCTCTTAGGCGAAAGGCGGTAGCATTCGCGCGAGGGAGCTTTCGGTGTGAACCCCTCGGCCGATAGCAAAGGAACGCCCGCCCCCACTCTCTTAGGCGAAGGGCGGTAGCATTCGCGCGAGGGAGCTTTCGGTGCGAGCCCCTCGGCCGATAGCAAAGGAACGCCCGCCCCCCACTCTCTTAGGCGAGGGGCGGTAGCATTCGCGCGAGGGAGCTTTCGGTGCGAGCCCCTCGGCCGATAGCAAAGAAACGCCCGCCCCCACTCTCTTAGGCGAGGGGCGGTAGCATTCGCGCGAGGGAGCTTTCGGTGCGAGCCCCTCGGCCGATAGTAAAGAAACGCCCGTCCCCACTGACTTAGGCGAGAGGCGTTAGCATTCGCGCGAAAGCGCTTGATAATTCGGTTGACGAAAATGTCTTTATGAACGCAACTTGAGGAGCATACAATCGACTATGATTATGATATTGCTCGTATTGCTGTCCAGCCACATGCACGGCTTGGTTCATCTCCTATCTTTGGTTTGAGATGGGAGAGCCACTCGATAGGACTACCGCCTACAGTTACCGGATTGGTGACGATAGTTGGACGCGATGCCGATGACACGATCATAAAAGCGAAAGCGTAGCTCCTGATGCTTCCTACTCGCATTTTCGATAATGAGCTGACTACCTGGAACTAACATTTTGAAGAGCCTCGGTAGTTTAGGATGGGTGGGAGGCTTGCACTTTGTTGCCTATTTATACTGCCTTGCCCATTGTACGGGACGGTCGCATTTACTCGCCTGGTTGTATTTGTGATCACTTGGTAGGTGAAAGGTTAATACAGCGTTTACGTTTTAGCGGCTGTAAATGCTTGCCAGCTGTCGTTTGTTTTTGCCCTACTAGGGCTGATGGGCTTGGCCTCCGCTACCATTCTCCCCTTTTGGTGATGGGGGGCTGGTTTTGCATAGCCCGCAAGCTTTCGTTCAGCCCTCGTTTTGTCGGAGGGTCGGTTTGTTCGTGGCCCTGCAGGCTTCGTTCCGCCCTCTCATTTTGTCGGAGGGTCGGTGTTTTCATATAGCCCGCAGGCTTTCGTTCCGCCCTCTCGTTTTGTCGGAGGGTCGGATTTCACATAGCCCGCAGGCTTTCGTTCCGCCCTCTCGTTTTGTCGGAGGGTCGGATTTCACATAGCCCGCAGGCTTTCGTTCCGCCCTCTCGTTTTGTCGGAGGGTCGGATTTCATATAGCCCGCAGGCTTTCGTTCCGTCCTCTCGTTTTGTCGGAGGATCAGATTTCACATAGCCCGCAGGCTTTCGTTCCGCCCTCGCATTTTGTCGGAGGGTCGGTTTTCACATAGCCCGCAGGCTTTTGTTCCGCCCTCGCATTTTGTCGGAGGGTCGGTTTTCATATAGCCCGCAGGCTTTTGTTCCGCCCTCGCATTTTGTCGGAGGGTCGGTTTTCATATAGCCCGCAGGCTTTCGTTCCGCCCTCTCGTTTTGTCGGAGGGTCGGATTTCATATAGCCCGCAGGCTTTCGAGATTGCCGTTGGATGGAAGGGGTCTATTTTGCCCTACCTCCTCGACATTCTCTTTTTATCACATTGTGTTGACGAATGTCTCAACCTTATGCTTGGTTGATTTCGTCTTCGACCGATTCGCATGACATTTTTGGGGAATTACGGCTACTTTAGTAATGTAACGGTTACATTCGGCTGCCTCGTTAAAAAACCTCGCACCCCGATGAAGGGCTTCCCCGGCGAGGAAAAAGAGCACAGCCGACATTTGATTACAAAAATGGTGAAAGAGGGAGAAATTATACCACAGCCGAAAAAGAGATGAATTACGGGTAGAAACGACGCAGATTGCTCGCGTTCCATGTGTGAGCTGATACTTCGCCCTTGTCATTCATCAACCGGAATACGCCGGGTGCTGCCATGCTTGCCACGACGAAAGGGCCTTGCCACTGCGATTGCAGCTTGCCTTGCTTATCTGGCTGCCGAACGGTGACCATGTCGCCAGGCTTGATGTTCTTTCGGATTATCGTCCTGTCCCTGTGATGCTTCGTTTCGGCGTGGTACTTTTCGAGGTTGTCTGCAGCCTGCAGTCTTACTTCTTCGACGGTGTCGAGCTCGACGTGTCTTTGCTCTTCGGTAGTTGGGGTCATTTCGGTTCGGAAGGAACCCAGCTTTACTTCTTCCGGGGTTACTGCTTCCTCGCCGTAAAGTAGCCTGAATGGGGTGAAGCCGGTAGCTCTGGACCGTGAAATGTTGTGTCCCCATACGGCTGTTGTTAGGGTGTTGGCCCACTTGCCTTTCGGCGAGTCGTACAATGTTTTCGAAATTGCCGAAAAGATTAAGCCATTCGCTCTTTCGACAGCCCCGTTTGCTTGTGGGTAATTTACAGAAGCGAAATTGAGCTTGATGCTGAGCTCATCACAAAAGTTCCTGAATTCGGCGCAATCGAACTGCTTCCCATTGTCGCAGGCGATGAATGACGGAACACCGAAGCGACAGACTATCCTCTGCCAGACGAACTTAGTTAAAGAGGTGGAAGTTATGCTGGCAAGGGCCTTCGCTTCCACCCATTTGGTGAAATACTCAAGAGCTACCGCTGCAAATCGCAGGTTGCCTGGGGCTGCTGGTAGCGGGCCAACTATGTCGATGCCCCACCTCTGCAATGGCCAGGTCGGCACTATCGGCGTGGTCTCGTTTGCTGGCGCTTTCTGATTTTTGGCGAACATCTGGCAACCTTTGCAACGTTTGACCAGCTCTTTGGCATCTGATGCGGCGGAAGGCCAGTAGAATCCTTGTCTCATTGCTCTGTGCGCTATCTCGTGTGGCCCTCTATGCGCTCCGCACATTCCGGCATGCATTTCTTCGAGCAGTTGAATGCCTTCACGCTGGCTTATGCATTTCAGAAGAGGGGCTGTTATTCCATTTTTGAACAACTGCTCTCCGATGATTGCGTAACCTTTCGCCCTGCTGGCCATTCTTTCGGCATCCTTCCTAGACTGTGGCTCGTAAGTTCCAGCTAAATAGGCGAATATCTGCGACCTCCAGTCATCACGGACGATAGCATGTATCGAGTCTGGATGTTCTTCCTCCTCTTTCACGGCTTTTGCCGAGAGGACCTGATAGAACACATCTGATGGCAGCGGTAGATTTTGTGCTGCGGCTTTGGCCAGCTCGTCTGCCTCTGCGTTTTCGGCCCTTGGAATGTGTCGCAGGGTGAAACCAGTGAAATATTTCTCCATTCTTCTGATTGCCGCCAGATACTTGGCTAGCTCTGGCTCTCTTGCAGTGAAGTCCTTTTCGGCATGACCGACAACCACCTGGGAATCCGACTTGACTATGCATCTTCTTGCTCCGATTGCTCGAAGCTTTCGTAAACCCAGCAATACGGCCTCATATTCTGCGGTGTTGTTGATTGTGAGGAACTGCAGCCTTGCGGCGAATCTGACCTTTGGTCCTCTTGGAGGTGTAAGGATTGCTGAGATTCCGGCTCCAGTCATGCCCCATGCGCCGTCGCAATTCACAGTCCAGACGGGCTCCTCGAATTCGAGTGTGGTGTCGAAAGCAGAAGGGGTCCAATCTGCTATGAAGTCCGCCAATGCCTGCGACTTGATTGCGGATCGATGTTGGAAATCTATCACATATTCGTTTAGCTCTGCTGCCCATTTGCCAATTCGGCCGATAGCTTCATTGTTGCGAAACAGGGCTTCTAACGGCTGAGCCGATAGGACTATGATGTGGTGAGACTGAAAGTAATGTTTCAGCTTTCGGGAGGCCATTAGCACTGTATAGGCTATCTTCTCTAGCTCCGAGTAGTTCACCTTTGCGCCCGAAAGGGCCTCGGAAACAAAATAGATTGGGAAATGCGTCATCTTGTTTTCGTGCTCCTTTTCTTCCACCAGTACCGCGCTTACAGTGGCGTGAGACGCTGCGAGATACAACAAGAGCGTTGCTTCCGGCGACGGCTTGGACAACGTGGTTAGCTTGGTCAAATACTCCTTTAGTTGCTGAAAAGCTTGGTGCTGCTCTTCCCCCCAATCGAAAGGGTCGGAGCTGCGCAGAGTTCGGAAGAAAGGCAGCCCTCTTTCGGCGGACCTTGCGATGAATCTGTTCAGAGAAGCCAGTCTTCCTGTCAACTTTTGCACTTGCTTTCGGTTTGAGGGCGGTTGCATGTTGATAATTGCCGCTATCTTGTCGGGATTAGCTTCAATTCCTCTTGCCGATACCAGGCAACCGAGGAGCTTGCCTTTCCTGATGCCGAAAATGCACTTGTCGGGGTTTAGCTTTAAACCGCTCTTCCGGAGATTGCCGAAAGTCTCGAGCAAATCTGCCTGATGATCTTCCTGTCTATCGCTCTTGACCACTATATCGTCAACGTACGCCAACAAGTTTTTCTTTTGCTTCTGGCTTTCGAACACTTTGTCGGTCATTCGCGAGAAAGTAGGGCCTGCATTCCGTAGCCCTTCCGGCATTCGCCGGTAGCAGTATGTGCCTGTAGGGGTGATGAAACTGGTTTTCTCTTCATCGTCGGGATGAAGCCAAATCTGGCGATAGCCTGAAAAACAATCTAGCAAGCTCATTATTTCACAACCAGATGCAATGTCGACAAGCTTGTCGATACGAGGCAGAGGATACGGATCTTTCGGGCAGCATTTGTTGAGGTCGGTGAAATCGACGCACATTCGCCATTTTCCATTTTTCTTTTTCACCAAGACGACATTCGCCAGCCATTCGGGATACTGGACCGGTCGGATTACTCCCGCGTCGAGTAATCTTTGTACTTCGGCTTTCGCCGCGTCTGCCCTTTCGTTTGACATTTTTCTCAGTTTTTGCTTTCTGGGCTTAGCGCCGCTTGCGATGTTCAAACTGTGCTGGGCGAGATCTCTGCTGACGCCTTGCAAGTCGCTTGCTGACCAAGCGAAAATGTCGTCATTGCTCGCAAGGAAGGATGCCAAAGCGTTCCTTTCTTCCTCCGGCATGCTTGACCCAATATGCACGGCTCTTTCGGGCCTGGAGGCCGCGAGCGGGATTCTTATCGTTTCTTCGGCTGCCCCAACCTTGTATTCCGACGTGCCGACGATAGCGTGCTCTTCGGTGGTTGTTTGCATTTCGTCTTTGTTTGCCACCTCATTGATGAGGCTATAGCCTGGGGTTGGCTTTCCCTCAATCCTTCTGGAAGCTTGCTGATCTCCATGTACGGTGATGATGCCGAAAGGGGATGGCATCTTCATGCATAGGTAGCTTTGCTTGATGACAACGTTGAACCTGTTGGTGAAACCTCTGCCGAAAATGGCAGTGTACGGGTAGTCCATGTTTATTATGTCGAATGTTAGTGTCTCGGTGCGGACTCTTTCCCCTTCGGCGAAGAATACAGGGATCTGCTTTTTGCCGATAGCGTCGATCTTTCTTCCTCCGAACCCGTACAGTGAATTACCGGCGGGGTCCAAACTGCGTCTGTTGAATCCCATTGCCTCGAAAGCTTTTACGAAAAGGATGTCTGCTGAGCTTCCGGTGTCAATCAGAATGTTGTGCAAAGTGAAGCCGGCCACGTTGGCTGTGGCGACGAAAGCGTCGTAATGCGGGTAGTCGCGAATTTTGAAGTCGGACTCGTCGAAACATATCGGCGCTAGTGACCAAGCTGGCCTGTTTAGTGGAAGCCTTGGTGATACTGTCTGGACTCTTCGGTGGTAGTCCCTTCTAGCTCTCTTGCTTTCGTGCTCTAGGTTAGATCCGCCCGTGATGGCGAAAATGTGCCCTTTTGACGGAAGGATGTTGTTGATTACGCTAGCTTCATTTTCCATCTCCTGCACCTGCTGGAAACCCGGCTGCGCTTGCTGCCCCTGAGGTTGGGTCTGAACCGGAAGCGCCGGTGGCGGCGTTGGCTGACGCTGATAATGCATAGGTGACGAAACCGCCACCGAATGCGGCGCAAAAACCGGAAGGTGATAGCCCTGATACGCCGGATTGTACCAATGCAAATTCTGGGGATGCATGTACTGCGGGGGATGCATAGGTGTGCTCGCGTAATTGCTGCATGCTGCCGCCACAGCTGACGGGTCTTGCGAATTGTGGAAAACATGCTTGGAGCTTTCGGCGGAGGCTGACGTTTGATCCTTATCTTTCAGCTCTTTCGCCATTTTGCTGTATTTGCAATCCCGAGTGGTATGGCCGAAATTGCCGTCACAAATGATGCAATATGGTGGCCTGGGCCCTCTTCCGCGGCCTCTACCGTCTCGGCCGCCGCGTCCTGTCCTTCCGTCGCGCCCTCCGCGGAACGGCTGATCGAATCCTCTTTGGGGATGAAAGTCGGGCATGTCGGGCCTCTCTGTGCCTGCTGTTGATTGCGCCGGTTCTTCTTGCAAATTGTTGATTGAATGAAATGGCCTAACAATCCTTTGATTCGGCACAGGCGGCGGGCGACTTGCTTTCATCGCCTGCCTCTGCATCTGGCGGGCGGCCTTGCGTCGCCGGAAGTCATCGTCCGACCTCGCGTACGCATTCATCACGTCAAACAGTTCCTTGACATCTTTCGGCGGCTCCCTGGACAGATGAGCGGCGCATTGACCAGTCCCCAAGCCTTCGATGGCTGCTGCTATCACCGCGGCTTCCGGCACATTCGGAGCTTGAGCTTTCAGCTGGATGAAACGCTTGAGGTACTCCGAAAGTGGCTCGTCGTCTTGCTGGGTGCAATTCATGAGGTCCCGCGTGGTCTTGACATCCGGTCGGAATCCTTGGAAAGTGGCCAGCAGCTCGGCTTTCAGCTGTGCCCATGAATAGATGGACAGTGGCTTGAGAGTGGTGTACCAATCGTGGGCCACGTCTTCGACCGCCAAGATGAGAGATTTTGGTAGAGCCTGATTGTCCCCGCCTGCCGAAAAGACAGCTGTCTCATAGCTTGCCAAGAACTTGCACGGGTTCGCTTTACCGTCGAAAGTCGGAATACGAGGCTTGTAATTGAGTGGCCACGGATGAGCCTGCAACTCCCTCGAGAGTGGAGAGGTTTCGTCGATGGCGTTGCCGAAAGCCGGTGGTTGTTCTCGCCTTGGTATGAATACATCTTGTGTTGTCGGGTTGGGGTCCGCCCCGGCTCTTCGCAGTTCCTGAATTTCCTTCTCGAGTTGCCTCCTGTGCGCCTCAGCTCGCCGAATGGCGTTGCGAGTCTCGTCTTCTCTTGCTTTCGCCGCCAACTGCTGCTGCAGCTGGTCTCTTTGCGACAACAGCCTCTCGATTTCGTCTTGCTGCTGTGCCAACGTCTTGATTGCTTGGGCATGCCTTGTGATTTCGTCAGCATCATCATCCTCTTCGCCGAATTCGTCCTCGACAAGCCCTTCCGGTGTTCCCTCTCTGCCGAAAGTACGCTGATCCTGGGGTTGTACATTCTGGCTCGTCGACACTCCCGGCGGCGGCTGTGCTTCTATCGACAGAGCGCCGCCGAAAGGTGGCGGCTCTGCAACTGTGTTTGGTGGAACCTGGCTAGCTGGGACTGAAGCCGCGATGGTGCCGAAAGCATCCTTCCTCGCGGCGATAGCCTCCAGATTGTCGACCGCTTTCGGCGCTTTCCTTGGTGGCATGGTAAGCTCGAGCGACAACCACGGTGGGCGCCAATGTTGTTTCGAGGATCGAGATCCCGAAACAGCGGGTTGCCGCACGAGCGAAAGCACGAAGCGAAAACGGAAAACGCTCGGTAGAGTGGGGAAGTGGTAGTGGTGAACAGTGTTCTCCCCCCCCCCCCGTGGGAGGTTGGGAGCTTTTTATATTAATCCGGATCAATTTGAAAGTACAAGAATGCCCTTCCACCCACTCTGCTACAATTACAATGATGCCCCCTGCTCAACTACTCCATGGTTGCACGCCACCTTTTCCGGCGCGAGGGGCGTCATCGTAACTTCGCCATCTGGTGGGCCCAGCGTCCCCCGGCTCCTTTTCCCGGTCGGTGGGCCCGCTCCCTTTGACCCAGGCTTCCGTCGAGCTGCGAAAACATAAGAAAAACCAAAGTCATGAAAGACGAAAACTCACCGGAAACGCTGGGCTCCTTTCGCGCGAATGCTTCATTTCGCACGAAAACTCCGTCCCGCTCCGGCCATGCGGACCGGAGGCAAACGCCTGCTTCCGCGCGAATGCTCCCTTTCGCACGAAAGCTCCATCTTCCCCTGTTCCGCGAGCCAAAACGCGTGCTTCCGCGCGAATGCTTCCTTTCGCACGAAAGCTCCGCCTCCCTACTCCAGTTGTGCGGACCGGAGGCGAATGCTTGCTTCCGCGCGAATGCTTCATTTCGCACGAAAGCTCCGCCTCCCCTTGGTCCGCGAGCCGAAACGCGTGCTTCCGCGCGAATGCTTCCTTTCGCACGAAAGCTCCGCCTCCCTACTCCAGTTGTGCGGACCGGAGGCGAATGCCCGCTTCCGCGCGAATGCTTCTTTTCGCACGAAAGCATCACCATCTTTCGGTAAAATGCGGGTCGGAGGCGCCTGCGGTCTGGGCGCCGCCCCAACAACATGGAACATGGGTTCGGCTGTCAGAGGATGACAGGGACACGTGGGCCATGAGATTAGGGTCGTTCCGTCACAGAGTGGTATCAGAGCATCTCACTTTAACGTTGCAGTGTTCGTTTTTGCGAAAACTTCAAAAGTTCTTTTGAGTCCAAACAAAATTTCAACTTGACTATTTTGGTCCAAATTGCTTATCTCAACTTGTCTTTAATTGGCAACACTAGTAGCAGGACTATGGTATATATATATTAAGCCCTATATATATGTTAAGTATTGCATTGCCTTGTTCCGTAGGAACGATTCATGCATCATGTCATATTCACTTAAGTTTATAAATGAGTTCGTTGGGATAGTGTACCTATACCTTTTCTTGCTAGCCTTTCTCATCTATAACCTCTTGTCCAGATATGGCTCGCATCAAGCTGACCGCCCGCAAGTCGACTGGGCCGAACGGTGTGCCGCGTCACCAGCTGGCGCCACGCACCGGAGAAGAGACTGGAGAATCCTCCAATGGTTGTCGTTTTCCCCGTCGTACCCGCAAACAGCTGAAGGAGGAAATCAAGAATCTGAAGGCTGAGATGGAGAACATGGAGCATGACTTCTATCTTTCCCGCCTGGAGTTTTATGAGGCACGAGCTTCCCTGGAGCAGGCCAATCGGAACACGGTTCGCGCTATCGAGCAGCGCAATGATGCTTGGACCCGCGAAGACGTTACCAGAGCCCAGCTCCATGGACTGCAGCAGTACACCGTCCAGATCGAGCAGTTCAATGATATGCTTCATGAGGAAGTACACCAGCTGCACAACCAGCTTCACCCCGTGATTCCACCAGTTGCTGAGGACCCCGAAGACGGAGTCGTGGAGGAACCTGAAGTGGAACACGAGCCCGATCAGAATGAGGAAGTGGAACCTGCTGAAGATGTCCACGTTGAAGATGAAGATGAGGAGGAAGAGCCTGAGCTTATCATCGAGGATGATGATGATGACAAAGAGTTGATCTTCATCGATGACGACTAGACTCCTTGTGTCTGTACCATCTGCTTACCTAAAACCTTAGACTAGGTTTGGGGGAGTTAGTCTGTCTATTGCCAAGTCTGGCATGTATCTTTCTTTTCGTACCTTTTCCCCTTATCAGTCTGTTGTCATCTTTATCAAGCCAGCTATCTTTGTATCAGTGAAGTTATCAATCAAGTTGTTTCAGAACCTTTGTCCATATATGCTGAGTTCCGAGTTGCTTATACAGATGCCTGTGAACACCCGTACCGGAGCCGGAGGTGCTGGAGATGACCGTCTCCCAAACCCCCCACCTGTACCAGCTACCCTAGCAGAGGCCATTGCAGCCCTGGCCGCCGCTGCCAATCTGATGGCTCAGAACCAAGGACAGCAGAATGTTGGTCACCGTGGTCGTCACAACCAAGAGACCACCTATGTGGATTTCACTGAAACCCGTCCACCGGTTTTCACCAGAGCCGATGAACCCCTCGAAGCTGATGATTGGCTCCGCACCATGGAGCAGAAGTTTGGTCTCATCCGATGCACTGAAATTCAGAAGCCACGGTTCGCTTCACAGCAGCTTCGTGGCCCAGCAAGCGCTTGGTATGCCAACCTCTTGGCTGCCCAGCCTGAGGGTCATGAGTTGACCTGGGAAGAGTTCCGCACTGCTTTCCGTGCACACCACATCCCATCAGGTCTGATGAAGATAAAGCTTGATCAGTTCCTAGCCCTGCAGCAGAAGGACTCCACAGTGATGCAGTATGTGGGTCAATTCAACCATCTGAGTCAGTATGCAGCGGAATATGTCAACACGGATGAGAAGAAGAGAGACTATTTCCTTAAGGGATTGCACCCTAAGATCCGCAGAAGCATGTCCAACAACCTGACTGGTTCTTATCATGAGGCTGTTGACCGGGCAGTTGCTTTTGAAGAGAGTAACCGTCAGTACCAAGAGGAGAAGAAGAAGAAGAAAGCAGGATCTAGCAGCCACTCTAGCAATCACAAGCGCCAGAGGGTCATATATCATCCTAGTCACCACCACAACCGTCCACCTTACCCTCACCAGCAAGTGGTCGTCCGTACCGCGGCTACCACCCACAACGCCAACCAACAAAGTGCCACTCAGCCGAACGCCCCAGGTGTTCGTATCACCACCCCACAAACCGCCTATAACCATCCCTGCTACAACTGTGGTCAACTTGGCCACTGGTCTCGTGAGTGCCCAAAGCCCAAGAAGCCTGCTCAGAACTTTCAGAAGGGTCCTGGAGGACCACAGCAGCAGCAACACCGTGCTCCACAGCAGCAAGTGCAGAAGGGCAAGTTCGTCAAGAAGCACGGGCAAGTCTACTACACCACTGTCAGCGATATTCCAGAAGGGGAGCCCGTCATGATCGGTAGGTTTCCCGTTGCCAATCATCCTGCAGTTGTGTTGTTTGATTCTGGTGCATCGCATTCTTTCATCAGTCGTACCTTCGTCTCTAAGCATGACATATCAATTAGGGAGTTGAAAGAAAGTCTTTGCATTTTATCGCCTGGAGGGCGTATAAACACCAAAGAGGTGGTTCGCAGTATACCAGTGATGTTGGGAAATCATGCGTTCCCTACCACCATGATAGTGTTGAAAGATCAGGAGATAGATGTCATTTTAGGCATGAATTGGATGTGCCAGTATAAGGCCATGATCGACATCTTGAATAGAGTTGTGAGAGTGGATATTCCTAACAGTACCGCCAAACTCCTTCTCCAACTTCCTATGCCTTCAAAACCAGCTACCACACAGCTAAATGCTACCTATGATCAAGGGATCCGTGACATCCCTGTAGTCTGTGAGTTCCCTGATGTCTTTCCTGAAGACTTACCGGGTCTACCTCCTGACCGTGATGTTGAGTTTGCCATAGAGCTAAAGCCCGGGACTGCTCCCATATCCCGCAGAGCTTATCGTATGCCTCCCAGAGAGTTGGCAGAACTAAAAATCCAATTACAAGATTTGTTGGACAAGGGTTTCATTCGCCCAAGCTCGTCTCCTTGGGGCTGTCCTGCAATCTTTGTAAAGAAGAAAGACAAGAGTCTCAGACTTTGCGTTGATTATCGCCCACTCAACGAAGTCACCATCAAAAACAAATACCCCTTGCCTCGTATTGATCTTCTCTTTGACCAGTTAGCTGGAGCCAAAGTATTCTCCAAGATCGATCTCAGATCTGGTTACCACCAAATAAAAATCCGTCCTGAAGATATTCCTAAAACAGCTTTCACCACCAGATACGGCCTATATGAGTACTTGGTCATGTCCTTCGGTTTGACCAATGCCCCTGCTCATTTCATGTACCTCATGAACTCTGTGTTCATGCCAGAGCTTGATAAATTCGTGGTCGTGTTCATTGACGACATCCTTGTCTACTCAAAAACCCCTGAAGATCATGCTGAACATCTTCGTATTGTTCTATCCCGTCTCAGAGACCATCAGCTCTATGCTAAGTTCAGTAAGTGTGAATTCTGGTTGGATCAGATACAGTTTCTTGGTCATGTCCTATCCGCAGAAGGTGTGTCAGTCGACCCCGGAAAAGTGTCAGATATCCTGGATTGGAAGCCACCTACCTCTGTTCACAAGGTCCGCAGTTTTATGGGAATGGCTGGATATTATCGTCGATTCATCCCAGATTTCTCCAGAATTGCCAAGCCTATCACCGAGTTGCTGAAGAATTCTGTGAAGTTCTTTTGGTCACCAGCTTGTGAACAAGCTTTTCAGACATTGAAGAAGTTGTTAACCACGTCACCAGTGCTAGCTCAGCCGAACGTCGAGAAGCCCTTTGATGTCTACTGTGATGCATCTGGTACTGGTTTGGGTTGCGTGTTGATGCAAGAAGGAAGAGTGATCGCTTATGCCTCACGGCAGCTTAAGCGACATGAGGAAAATTATCCAACTCATGATCTTGAGTTAGCAGCAGTGGTTCATGCCTTGAAGATATGGCGTCATTATCTGTTGGGCAGTACCTGCAATGTGTACACAGATCACAAGAGCCTGAAGTATATCTTCACCCAAGAAGAGCTGAACATGAGGCAGTGAAGATGGCTTGAGTTAATCAAGGACTATGATATCGAAGTGCATTACCATCCGGGTAAGGCGAATGTGGTCGCCGATGCACTCAGTCGCAAGTCATACTGTAACTGCCTGGTTATGAAATCCTATGAATCTTCCCTATGCTATGAACTAGAGAAGCTGGGTATTGAAATGGTTCCACAAGGAAGTCTAGGCAATGTCAGAGTAGAAACCTCTATCAGAGAACAGATCATAGCTGCACAGAAAGATAACCCCGGAATCAAGCACATCAGCGAAAAGGTTCGAGCTGGAAAAGCCGACTGTTTCAGGATTGATGATGAAGGAGTGGTATGGTTCAAGAACCGTCTGGTAGTTCCCAAGGTACCTGAGCTGAGACAGATAATCCTTGATGAAGCACACTCAACCAGATTTGCCATCCATCCTGGCAGCAACAAGATGTACCAAGATTTGAAGCAGCAATTCTGGTGGACAAAGATGAAGATTGAGATCGCCCGATATGTCGCTCAGTGCGATACCTGCCAGAAAGTCAAAGCTGTGCATATGAAGTCCGGAGGAGAGCTGCAACCTTTGTCAGTACCTGGTTGGAAATGGGAGGATATCAGTATGGATTTTATCAATGGGTTACCCAAGACTCAAAAAGGATTCAATTCCATTTGGGTGATAGTGGACCGTCTCACGAAGCAAGCTCACTTCCTACCGGTCAAAACAAGTTATACCGCCCCAACTTATGCCACCTTGTACAAGAACAACATAGTGAAGCTCCATGGCATACCCAAGACCATCATCTCAGATCGTGGTACTCAGTTTGTCGCTAAGTTCTGGAAAGCGTTCCATGCCTCACTTGGAACCAAGCTATTGTATAGCACGGCTTATCATCCGCAGACTGATGGACAGACTGAGAGAGTCAACCAAGTGTTAGAAGATATGTTGAGAGCCTGTGTGCTTACCTTCGCAGATACTTGGGATCAGTGTTTGCCCTTGGCAGAATTCTCCTACAACAACAGTTATCAAGAAAGCATCAAAATGGCACCCTTTGAAGCACTGTACGGTCGTCGTTGTCGTACACCTCTCAATTGGTCTGAGCCCGGAGAAAGAGAATTCTTTGGAGTTGACCTAGTAAAGGATATGGAAGAAAAAGTCAAACAGATCCAAGAGAATATGAAGATTGCGCAGTCTCGACAGAAGAGTTATGCCGATAAGAGACGTCGACCTCTGCAGTTCGAGATCGGGGATTATGTGTACCTGAAGGTCTCACCCACCAAAGGAGTCACTCGTTTTGGAGTCAAAGGAAAGCTAGCACCCCGCTACATTGGTCCGTTTGAGATTCTGGATCGTTGTGGCAAGGTCGCTTACAAGCTAAGTTTGCCCGATCATCTTTCAGCAGTTCATAATGTGTTTCATGTCTCCCAACTCAAGAAGTGTCTCCGAGTACCTGAACATGTGGTTGAAGTTGAAGGCGTTGAGCTAGAACCAGATCTGTCATACACTGAGTA
This sequence comes from Coix lacryma-jobi var. lacryma-jobi, assembly GCA_009763385.1. Classification (NCBI taxonomy): domain Eukaryota; kingdom Viridiplantae; phylum Streptophyta; class Magnoliopsida; order Poales; family Poaceae; genus Coix; species Coix lacryma-jobi. Next base: position 69,761,636 of record CM019830.1, read on the forward strand.
TCCAGTTCGCGTGTTGGATCACAAGGATCGTGTTACCCGAAGAACCACCACAAGATGGTACAAGATCCAGTGGAACCAGCACTCTGAAGAAGAAGCCACCTGGGAATCCGAAGACTTCTTAGCAAAGAACTATCCGGACTTTCTCGAATCTCTATAGGTGTGAGTTTCCTCTTTTGTTCTTTAAACGACGCGGAATCTCGGCGCGAGATTTCTTTTAGGAGGGAGGGTTGTAACACCCCTGCTGTTACTAATGTAATTAACTTGACATGTCATCATCTTAAGCATTAATCATTTTGTGATGCATTTGGATTGCTTAATTGCTATGCTTAAGTCCCTTTTCAAAAACACTAAAAGCCCAATTCTTCCTATAAGGGCAAAATGGTAATTTCATCTCTGTGCCTAGTTCTATGTAATTCTTGTTCTAATTCTAGTGCCCTGATGTTTGTTGCATTGGTCAAGGTTCAAAAATCAGATTTGATTTGATTTTCCTTTTGCAAAACCCTAAAATTCCCAAATCCTGGATTTATTCCCTTTTCGATAACTTTTTCAAAATTCAAAATTCTGGGTTGGTTCAAAAAGCAAAGTTGTGAATCTGACCTAGAGGAACAACTTTGGTGTTTACAGATTTCCAAGTTTCTATATAAAATTTGAAGTAATTTCAAATCCATTCAAACTCTAGTTTTTGTCCCTTTTGAGTTTTCAAAAGTTATTCAAAAACTATTGAGTTTCAGAAAAAGTGTATATTAGAAAAGTTGTAGGTTTTGACAAATGGAACAACTTTCATATATATAAGGATTTTCAAGTTTCAGTTTGAAATCCAAAGTAATTTTGATTTGAATCAAATTTGAAAAGTGTCCCCTTTTCTGTTTTTGTATATGGTTCAGAAACTATTTAGAATTTGAAAATGTTCATATTGACAAAGTTGTAGATCTCATTTTTTTGAACAACTTTGGTATTTTGAGTTTTTGTCGCACAGTTCAAATTTTGGAAGTAATTTGCAAAATACCAATATCAGCCTAAAGTCAAACCCTAAAAACCCTAGCCCTGTTCATCTTCCTCGCGTAGGGGGAGGGCCCCGGCCGTGGCCGAGCCTCCGGCGCTGCGCGCGCCACGCGTTGGGCAGCCGCTCGTCTGTCCCCGACCAGCCGCCTGCGTCCGCACCATCATGCCGCCCCCGCACGCGCGCCAGTTGACCTCCGCCCCGTCCCCTCCAGTGCCCAGGGCGTCGCCGCCGCGTGGCCATCGCCGGCGAGCCTCCGTCCAGGCCCTGCACGCACGCCTGTCCTTCCCGCCAGAGCGCAATCGAGTGCGCACGCTCTCGCCAAGCTTATCCACCCCACCCCGAGCTCTCTACCGGCCCCTGGCCGTGCCTATATAAGCCCGCCGGAGCCCCGAGCTTCTCACTCAGCTCCGCCTCCGTCGCCAGCACAGTCCACAGCCTCCACCGCCCAACCGTCTAGCCCAACAGCTCCGCCTTGAGCTCGTGAAGCTTCCCCACCCTCCAATTTCACCTCTACCGTCCCCGTTTGCCCGGCGTAGCTCGTCGTTGCCGCCTCCGGCAGAAACCCGGCGAGCTCGGGTTCGTGAAATACTTCCTCTCCGGCCACGGATACCTTCCTCTGCCCCCTGTGGCAGCTTCCTTGGCTCCGCGCGATTCTAACCAGGCCCTTGCGGTCTCGTGTGTTGCGCAGGATCGCCGGATCGCCAGAGTGCCGCCGCGGTCGTCCTCACCGTCGAGCCACACCCTCGAGCCCTGCCTCCGACCCGTGGTAAGCACTCGAAGCCTCGGTCTCTGCTTCCACTCCGTTTCGCCCGAGCCTCCCAGTCAGGCCTCGGACGGACGCTTGCTTTTCCGTCTCGCCCGAGCCCAAGCCTCGAGCGGACAGACCCTCACCACTTCGCCCGAGCCCAGCCTCGAGCGGACTCGTGCACCCTCCGCTTAGCCGAGCCAGGCCTCGGACGAAACGTTTTGTTTCCGTCTCGCCCGAGCCTCCCGGCCAGGCCTCGGACGAAACGTTTTGTTTCCGTCTCGCCCGAGCCTCCGGGCCAGGCCTCGGACGAAGCAGTCGCTTCCGTCTCGACCGAGCCCGTTTCGCCCGAGCCCCGCGCGATTCGCCCGAGCCCCGCGCGATTCGCCGAGCCCTGCTTAGAAGGAGCACAGTGCTCTTTTCTTTTTCTGAGAGATGTGAATAGTGCTCTGTTTTCTCTTTTTTGTATGAATTAATCTGTTGTTCCTTAAATCCTGATAAAATTATGGTATGCTCCATGCACTGTGTAGTATTTTATAAAAATATGAAACTTGACTTTTCTGCAAGAAATTAAAAATGTAAAATCCCTCTTTTAATTAATAAATGGATGGTTTTGGATTTTTAGAAAAATTATTTATAACTCCAAAAATCATGAGACAAATTTTTGTGAGCTTCTTATGCCATGTTTAGTCTCTGGTGAGATTTTGAAGTCTTTTGGAACAAGTTGATTTTTGAGCTTTTATTTTAATTGTTAAATAGTGCCTTTTGTTAATTAATGTCTGATTTTTTTTTGAGCACCTTAATGACCTCCAAAAATTATGAAATTTGTTTTGCCATCTGTTTATGCCTTAATGAACTTATGTGATTAATTTGGTAATTTTTGGAGCAACTTCATAAAATGACCTTTTAAATAAATTAAGAAAATAGAAAAGGTGGATTAGGGTTGGTAATAAGTGTTTGATGATGTGATCTTTGGATTGATTGATGTTCATAGACCCCTACCCTTTGGTCTATGATGGTTGTGATGCTATGATTTGATGATGCTTAGGATAAGTATAATAAGGGCTAGTTTAATCAATATTGCTTAAGGAAGAAATGGTTACCTTTTATGCTCAACCTAGATTTTGATTATGCCTTGTTAAGAGTAATCTAGAATCAGTGGAATTGTCTTGCACCATAAGTCCATATCATCATACTCATGAGTATTCATCATTGCATCCGTATAGTTGACGAAGAAGGTACCAGAGTCGAGGCCGCTGTTGACGAACCAACTCCCGAGGCGACCCCGAGCTCCGACACCTATACCTACCCCGAGTCTGCTCTTTTTGCCATCCAAGGCAAGCCCCGGTGCATTTACCTTTCCTTGAATTTATAAAATGATTTCCTTAAATGCTTTTGAGTTAAATTATTGCATTAGGTTTATAGGAGTTGTGTGCTATCCTAATTGATGCACTATCCACCTTGACCACTGATACACCTGATACCTGCTTTTCAAAAGTATTTGAAAATGCTTAGCAATGCTTATTGAATTAGACTTTGCAATAAAATGCCAATTTCAAAAGTGTGATCACTTGAGGAATGTTTATGGGAATTTGGCTTTACTCCCGTCTATTGGCTAGTTACCTGATCCGTACCTAGTCAATAGCGTGGAGAGGTTGTCCGCGCGTACGGTGCCGTCATGTTGTAGTCCGGGACTCAACAGTTGACACCGACCGGGACAGGGTTGAAAAACCGACAGGACCTGTACTCTTGGGTTAGAGTCCCTAGGTGCTTGTCGCTGGCGGAAAAACTGACAGGATTATTACGCTTGGGTGAGATATGACCAAGGTATAGTTCTGGCTGGAAAAAATTAGGGACCATCCGTATGGGGGCCTGCTGGTCAAGACTTGTAACTATTCACATACTTCGGAAAGCTCTGGCTCCGAGGAATCCTTTATTGGACCGACAACCGCGCACTGGGAGTGGAGAGATGGCGGAAGTAGCATGTACCCACGTGGGTTAAAGTCCCGGATTGGAGTGGTGTACTGTACTTCCGGGTGGCGTAGGACCGGGCCCAATCTTGGAGGAATCGTGGTAGACGAGTTGGCATATGCAAGCTTGGGTGCTACATATGCAGTGTGGATAGGGATCCTCAGCTGAGTATTATTTATCCGGATTAACGTTGCTCCTCGGTTATGGAGACTTGGTCCACTGACTGTCAACGGAGAGTGGTTCTCAACTAGGAATGTTTTGAATTGTAAAATGAATCATGAACGATGAAGAATTGAGGAATACTGAATCTTTCAAAAATAAAATAAGATTTACAAAATGCTTTTCTGCAAAATACTTGATCTTGCTTAAGCCTTACCTTGACTACCCTAAGCCTTCATTCCTGAGTCTTCCCCTTTTTCTTTAGTCGGGTAAGTTTTTTTGAGTACCCCGTACTCAGGGTTTGTTACCCATGTTGCAGGTATGCCTGAGACCCCGATGTGTCTCGCACCCTGTTGCGTGACCTTCGTCCAGGAAGAGGCCGATGAGGCCGATGAGTAAATGTGCACCCTCGGGCTGGGTGTTACCTGTATCTTTATGTTTCCGCTACGTTGTCTACTTTGAATTTCCCGAACAATGGTTTGTAATAATCGTACTCCTTACCTCATTTGAAACCTCGGTTTGTAAAACTAATGTTATTAAGTCTTCCGCTCTTTATTCCGATATTATTTGTAAAAGTATGCAATGCTGTAACCGAATTGTGAGATGATCCTGCGGACATTGGGCACTGATGTAGCCCGGTGGCGAACAGGTCTTAATCACATGGAACATGGGTTCGGCTGTCAGAGGATGACAGGGACACGTGGGCCATGAGATTAGGGTCGTTCCGTCACACCACCGTTCCTAAACAACAAGTCGAAGCCACCACTTTACTCGACTTGCCCGGCTAGCCGCCTTGTGTAACTTCTCGCCGCCGCGTAAACCCGAGATAGGTTGCCAACCGCTCTAATTTTTGCCTGCATCGCAGCCCTCCTTACATCATCTGGCATCTACCTACTGTTATTAATCACAAGGACGCTTGCTCTTGTGATCGGTGTGGGAGTTTAGGGTCGCTCTGCCCTAACTGCCGCTGTCGCTTTGCCGTAAGTACTGTTTTTCGTGTTGTGCCTCCAGAAAACATAACTAGAGATACCTTCGGTAAAACAGGCATAACTTTTCGCTCGTTTGTCAGAAAAAACTAAAATTTTTTGTGGAGCTTCTTGACACCATTTGGAGCCGACAAAAACTAGGCTTTGCACTGTTGGGTCCTCTCAAAATTTCCAAAAAAATTCGGGAAAATAAATAAAAAAGTTATCAAGGTTTCTGCACGCTTTTCAGAGAACGTGCTAATTTTGTGTAGACCACATCCCATCTCAGTTGCAGGTGCTAATTTTTGTAGTTGCATCTTTTGTGATCCTTGTTCAGAGAAAAATATAAAACAAATAGTGAAAAAAAATTGATTCGTACTAGTACCTTTTTGGAAAATCAAGGGAAAATTCAGGAAAAAGTAAAAATAAGTGCTCATTGCTTGTTCTGTGAGTTCTTTCCATCGTTATTTGTTTCATCTTGTTGCGCTACGTCTACACACGTCTTAGCCAGCAATTGTGACTTGTGCTTTGGATACTTATTGAACTTTGCTAATCTGCATTCGTTAATTGCTAATTCTTGTTGTTATATTGTGCCTACCCATAGCTACACATATACTTCTGTCAGCATAGGTTCATCTTGCAACTGTTACCCACGCTCAACAACAGATTGCTTCGTCACTTTGGTTTGTACTTGTTTGGCGTTGATAAGAATATAGGCAAGATGGTGGTAAGCCGCTTGTAATTTTGCATTCCACTTTCACCACCACCACCACTTGGTTTCTTTTAGTAGATAGGGATAATACTTTGTTGTTGTCTTTTTCTATCTTCTAACAATGGCAGGAATTCCGACGGACTTCAATGAGTTCGTGTCCAAAGGCGAGCTTACAACATTCATGAATGAACAACGCAACCTCATGACCGAGCTGACGCGCAACGTGAACAATCTGGTCAACCGCATTGAACAGCTTGAGCAACGCCCTCAACCTCATCGTGATGAAAAAGATGCGGATGCTTTTTGTGATGACGATGCGGATGCTGACGCTGGTCCCCGTCACCGCCTCAACTTTAATCGTCGCGGTATGGGAGGTAATAATCATAATAATGATCCTTTTGCTAAAATTAAATTTAGCCTACCTTCTTTTGCTGGTAAAATGGATCCAGAAGCATATTTAGATTGGGAACTTACTGTTCAACAAAAATTTGATTCTCATAATGTTTCCGCTGAGCATAGAGTTAGACTTGCTACCAGTGAGTTTACTAATTTTGCTTTATTCTCGTGGAGTGATCTTTGCAATGCTAATAATGCTGCTATTGTGCCTCAAACTTGGACTGCATTAAAGCAACGTATGAAATCTCATTTTGTTCCTCCTTATTACCAACGTGATTTACGTTTGAAACTACAAACTTTAAAACAAGGTGATAAAAGCGTAGATGCATATTATCAAGAATTACTTATTGGTTTAGCACGTTGTGGTATACATGAAGATGATAATGATGCTAGTGCTAGATTCTTTGGTGGTTTGAATCGTGATATCCAGGATATTCTTGATTATAAAGATTGGAACAGGTTCAACCAATTATATCATCTTGCTCTTAAAGCTGAAAGAGAAGTACACAGACGCAAACAACAACATCAGCCTTTCTGGTATAACAATGGGAGGACTTTTCAGCAACGTTCCGAGCCGGAGACGCCCAAGCTTCCTGTCACGCCCCAGCCATCTACACCTTCCACTTCTTCCGGGGTATGTAAATTGTCTAATGTGCAGTTTCCACAGCCGAAGAACGGTGCCACTTCGCGTGCTTCTACTAGCTCTTCCTCGTCTAGCTCTAAAATCATTTGCCACCAATGCAAAGGCATGGGACATGTCATGAAGGATTGCCCCAGCTATCGCGCTTTCATTGCTACCGACGATGGATATGTAAGTGCTAATGATGTTGAAGATGATTTAGCCCTTGTTGCTAACATTGATGCAGATTCCACCGAGGACGATCAAGACAAAGAGACAGTCACCATTGACTCTGTGGCTGCTGCCGCGGACTACCCTAGTCTTGTTGTGTAGCGTGTGTTGAGTACACGTGTGGGACATGACGAAGAAGAGATGAAGATCCAACGCCACAATTTGTTCCACATATATCTTATTATGCAGGATTGTCGTGTTCTCACTATCGTTGATGGAGGGAGTTGCAACAACTTGGTGAGTTCAGATTTGGTTGAGAAGCTTGGCTTGGCCACACGACAATATTCGTATCCGTATAAACTTCAATGGTTCAATAATAATGGTATGACTAAGGTAACTAGATCAGCACGCATTAGCTTTTTCACAGGCTCTTATCATGATACTGGTGATTTTGATGTTGTCCCTATGCAAGCTTGTTTCATTTTGTTAGGTCGCCCATGGGAATTTGATAATGATGCTTTACACCATGGTGGAACTAATACATATACTATCATACATAAGTATAAGAAAATTACTTTGCTGCCTTTGTCTCCTACGGATATTATTAAACATGCTAAAGAGATTAAAAATAAAAATAAACCCCCAACAGACATTACTAAAAATAATGAGATTAAGTTAAAAGGAGGTGTTTTTCTAGCTACAACTGTTGTGTTATGTGATAATAATGATGCTCCTTATTATACTATGCTTTGTCGACATGTTATTGTTGCTGCACATGATCCTATACCTTGTGTTTCGCATTGTGCGGTCACTAACCTTTTGCAGGAGTTTGGAGATGACATGGAGTCACGGACGACTCCAATTCTAGAAAGATGGGATGATGAGGACATCGCCACGCTGGACACACCGACGCCATGGTCTTCCACAAGTTGTCATCCGTCTCCAACTCAGCTACCACGTCACCCTTAGAATTCAGGAGCAGTCCCAGATAAAATCAACGCCCCGAACGCATACGGACTCCGTTTTTGAAGAACCAGATATGGTTGGAAAGATAATTTGATATGCTAACCAATGGCTTTGGAATCACATCAAAATACGTCCGGAGTCAACGGGAATCGTTGAAACAAGTCAGCGTCCAGAATCTGCTAGGGTGCTGCGACACCGTCTTTTGGTCCGATGGGCCGTGTATCGTCTTAGAGCCCATTAGGGGGTGCGTCCAGCAGGGGCGACGACCTAAACCCTATATTTAGCCGCCGCCGTCGTCGCTAGGTCTTGGGTTTTTGTTTTGAGTCGAGGAACTGAATCATTCATTGTAACTGTGGTGTCGAATCCTTTTACAGTGATCCAGGGCCCCGTTCTTGATCTCCTCCACTGTGTTGATTAGTCCTTTGGAACCGAGTTCTTGAACCCTCCACTGATATTCGCATTAATTCATATTTGCAATTTCATATTGCGTGTTTTTACCTTCTTGCTTGTGTTCTTCGATTCGCTTGCAGGATTAGCCTTCTTGGCGAGGTCAATCAAGTTATGCTTGGTCGATAACCAATGGAGCAGTGGTGTAACGGTTGCAGGGTTCGAATCGTGTCTGATTTGAAGCCGGATAGCCAACGTCGAGTTCTTCACCAATCGAATTTACCAGTTACCTCACGGAAGATCGGGCCGTCCCTCATCAGGGAGTCAGCGGGGTGCCGGTTTTTCTCGTTGGCTAAACTAGGCGGGCGGTCGTGGTGGGGGCCACGGCCGGCGACGGCGAGAGACGGGGTGCGGTCAACGAGGCGGGTGAGGAGAGGGCGAGGTGGATTGCGAAGTGACAGGGCGAGGATGCGATCGTGCAGTGAGTGGGCGAAGGAGATCTTCGCCGAGCCAGCGACAGCCACGCGGCGGTCGGCCGGCGTACGGCGCGGCCGTGGTCGGGCGCGCACGGCGAACGGCGAGCTGGCGAGCGCGCGGGCGTCGGCGAGTGTGGACGCGGGCTGGGCCGGAAAGGCCAGATGCGTCGCTTGGTTGGCGCCGGGGAAAGACAAAGCCCTTTTCCTTTTTCAATTTCTTTTCCAAACTTTGACAAATTCAAAACAGTTCCAAAAACTCAAAACCAGGATTTGACTCAAAAACAAAAGTTGCTCAAAATAATTTTCTCTACAACTTTCATATAGGACATAATTTCTAAAAATCATCTCTTTAGCCTACACATAATTAAAACTAATTTTAGGGCTAGAAATCATTTTTGTTTCTGCATTTTTTTAATTATTAATCTACACTTAATTAGGACAAAGTGTCTACATGAAAAGTATTATACTCATTATTCTCTATTTTATAAAATTATTTGCCAAGACATAAATCAATTAAACAAGCAAGTCCTATTGATCCCTTATTCCAAATTAATAAACAAAGGGAAAATAAAAACTTTTAGGCAACATGAGATGATGCAATGCAATGCTCATGTTTAATTAGTAGCTAATGTTATTCCGAATGCAGTGCTTGACACCAGGGTGTCACGCGGTGAAGTACAAGGGGAGCAGGAGGAAGGGGAAGATCAGGGCTTGGTCGGCAGTGGCTTAGCAGGGCGCACGCGATCGTGAGATGTGGGACCACGGCTGGTTCGGTCAGGCGCGCGTAGCCATGTGGTGGAGTGGTAAGCGCCGAGGGGAGAAGGTCAGAGGTGGAGGAGGGAGCTGACGGGTCAGGTCCACCTATCAGCGTGCGGTGGGCGCGGGACTAGGCTAGTAGCGAGAGGCGGGAGCGGGCGCGGCGCTGGTCCGGAAGGCAGGCTGTGGGCCAGTGCGAGGAGAGAAAGAGAGGGGGAGGAGTGGGGTTGGGTTGGGCCAGCCGGACGGGGCAGACCAAGGGAAGAGGGAGAGAGGGTGCTGAATGAGAGGCCCTTTCTCATTTCTGTTTCTTTTTTCTCCTTTTGCAAGTTCATTTTTAAATTCAAACCAAAACCATTTGAAACCAAATCAATGTTGCAAAATTTTGTAAATATTTTTCTAGGTTATGGAGATAACATTTGAGTTTATTTTCACAATATGTTTGCAAACATTTTATTTATTTTCTAAATAGAGTAAAATTGATTCGCCTCTAATTTGTATTTAAAAAATTCATTTTCACCCAATAAAGATATACAATGGTATGAATACAACATGAATAATTAAATTTTCTTTTTCCTTCACTAATTATTTGACCAATTTCTAATTTAGTTTCTACTTAATTTTAATAAATTCTGGAAAATTTAAATTAGAGTGTTACAGGTTGGGGTTGAGCATAGGTAGAAACTGTGCCCGACTGACTGTCCTCTGTGAGGATACCGGTAGATAGTCCGCCACCTGACTGCGGATAGTCAGCCGACAGTTCTGATGTTTGCATTGTGCAGTTGAATTACAGACACTCCGCAACCTCAGTCACGGATAGTCCGGGATCTATCGAGAACTATTTTAGAATATTTTAGTTTCTAGGAGTTGAACTGCGGACAGTCTGGTGCAGACTCCGGACAGTCAAACAAGCCTTACCAGACAGTCTGCAGGCAAAACCCAGATAGTCTAAGCCTATGTAGTTTTCTCCGACATTGGTGTTCCGCTTTGCACTTGTTCTTGGTGCTTCTCTAGCAGTCTCGCTGTACCTTTAGAACATCTCCTAAAGTATCAAACCGACAGTTAGCTTGGGGACTTGCCGCTCGCTTGTGTGTTTGCTTTGGGGTTGAATTTGGGATAGTGGTCAATCAGTTCTTAAAAAATAAATTTGCAGCTCTCACTTAACCCCTCTAGTCGTTGGGTAGGAATCTTTAGACCCAATTGGAGGCTCCAACTGGCTCCAATCCCTTCAATATTCCTGGGCCCAAAAATGACCGGGACTAAAGCCTAAAGCTTAAAGTATATTCTCTAGTAGTGCATCGATGGAGCTGTAGTTGCATTTGGCTGATTTAGGAGCTGATTCTAGGAAGTTTGGACTACTTCCATGAATACTTCATGTTGTGACCAGAAATTTTCTTACTAAAATGTATTTGGATGAGAAATTTTTGTGCTCATAGCTTTACACATGAACGCAATAAGCGTTTGCACAGATTCACCACTCTTAATTGGGTGGTCTAGTTTGATCTTCTATTAGGAACTAGAGTAGTATTCCACTAGTGTAAGCATGGTGCTTATACTAGAGTTTACTTATGTTTGTGGTATGCTCCTTAGATGTATGGTAGCTATGTGGTGGTGACGATCCAACCTCATCTAGTCTCTATAGTCCACCATGTGTTTTGGGAAGTTCTTAAAGCGTAGGCTCGAAGATATAAGAAAACAAGTTATCCTTTACGCTGCTTCACCAAAACAGAGCTCCAAAGTACATGGTGCGTGATTACTAATCTTGTTATACTTGGTGGATTGCTAAGCTATAGATAAACTAAACCCTCTGTGACAAAGGAAATTAAGAAACTCTTTCGCACTCGTTGTCCACTAGTAGAATACTGCTCATAGCTGGCGCCCCCTATTCGTAGCCCAGACGGTTGTAGTTATCACGCGCCTGTGATATAAAAGGGGCAGTGAACAGTTGACAACCGCCAGTGAAAATACATTTGCACTGGCGGTTGGACTAAGACAACCGCCAGTGTAAATGGACCATTTATACAAGCGGTTGGCTAAGTCAACCGCCAGTGGAAATGTATTTACACTGGCAGTTGTCTTAACTCAACCGCTAGTGCAAATGCCACCATTTTCACTGGCCGTTGGGTTAAGACAGCCGCCTGTGCTATCTCTGGTATAAATAGCCCATCTTCTTCCTCGAGCAGCACTGTTTCTCGCCGCCACCTTCCATTGGAGGCGATTTTGGAGGTCCAGATTTTACAAAATACAAGTAGAGAGGTTTTGATCTTCATTTGTTGAAGGAGATTAACAAGAAAGGTTAGTTTGTGTCCCTCTTTGCCTCAATTTGCTCATTCTTGCTCAATTTGATGATTCACTTTTTAGATCTATGGTTTCACCCATGAGTTAGAGAGAAGAATACCTAGGTTAATGAGTGACCTTGCTTAAGATGGTTAAATAATGTCTCTCATCTATACTACTTCGTGTTTACTTTTTAATTTTGTTTATGCATGATATCTTTTCTTGTTTGCATGTATAATGGTTTGTTCTTGAGTATTTATGTAGAGAGTGAAATGTAGGTTTTTATATAATATTTAGGTTTTTTATTATGTTTTTTATTTCCCAATTTTTTTTTCACTATGTTTTTATGTTTTATGAATATTGTGTTTTTATTTAATAATGATACTTAGGTATTTTAAATTATGGTACTTACTTTTTTTACTTTAAACCCCAATAAACTCTAAACAGTAGCTAATAATAATTCCTAGCTAACCGCCTATGCTATCTCTGGTATAAATACACCATCGTGTGTAAAGAAACCAAGTGAAAGAGGACCCAACAAAAAACCCTAAAGAGTAGTTCAAAATCCACCAGGAAAGAAAAACAAGAAGTAGACTATTATGCGCAGAAAAAGATTCCTGCTCTGGTGATGTGGTACCTACCTGTGGTCGATCGATTGAGGTGCTTGTTCGCTAACCCAGAGGATGCCAAACTTACGAGCTGGCATGCTTGCGATGACCACAAAGACGATGGGAAGCTTCGGCACCCAGCCGATAGCCTGCAGTGGAAAGATTTCAATGAAAACCACATGGACTTTGCAAAGGAACCAAGAAATGTTAGGTTCGCATTGAGTACTGATGGAATAAATCCATTTGCTGGGAGGAGCAGCAAGCACAGCACATGGCCGGTGATCCTCACCATCTACAACCTTCCTCCATGGTTGATGCAGAAGCGAAAGTACCTTTTGCTAACCATCCTTATCTCTGGACCTACATAGCCTGGAGTTGACATGGATGTTTTCTTGGAGCCCTTAATGGAGGACATGAAGATATTGTGGGAAACAGGTGTTAAAATGTTCGATGTGTACCGCAAAGAATCATTCACACTGAGAGCAATTATCTTTGTTACGATCAACGATTACCCTGCTCTCTTCACATTATCAGGGCAGTTCAAGGGATAGGTTTGGTTGTGTGGTATGCATAGATGAAACCGCTTACGTGTCCCTTAATGCATTTAAGAAGATAGTGTACATGAGACACAGACGCTTCTTATCGAAAGGACACAGGTACCGCCAGAAAAAGATGGATAAGTATTTCGACAATAATGTTGAACTACATTCTACTGCTCCATCAGGTAACAGTAAAGGCAAAAGAGTTTTCAACCTATTCAGCAAACTCAATTTTGTTTTTGGGAAGAAGACAAAAGACGGAAAACCAAGAAAGGATGTCAAACCAACTCCAGGGGCTACATTCAAGAAAAAGTCTATTTTCTTTGAGTATCTGTCATACTGGCTAGAGTTAGACGTTCGCCACGCAATCGATGGTATGCATGTCCAGGAGAACGTGTTTGAAAGCCTAATTGGAACCTTACTAGACATGAAGGGGAAGACAAAGGAAGGACTGAAATCACGCATGGACATGGTACAATTAGACATAAAAAATGAACTTCACCCTGTGCTTCAAGAAAATGGAAAGTACCACCTCCCGGCAGCAAGCTACAACCTCAACAATGAAGAAAAACATGCGATGTGTGCATGGTTCAAGCATTTGAAAGTCCCATCTAGGTTCTGCTCTAGCATACGAAGTATTGTGTCAATGAAAGACCTTACACTCACCAACTACAACTCACATGATTGTCATGTCATGCTGACTACTTTCCTCCCTATTGCCATCAGGGCTATAAATCCAGTGTGGATCAAGGTTGTTGTCACACGGTTGTGCTACTTCTTCAACAGGATCTCACAAAAAGTGATTAACCGTGATGAGTTGGCGTCCCTTAAGGAATTCACAGTGGAGACAGTGTCACAGTTTGAGATGTGTTTCCCCCCAGCATTCTTTGATATTATGGTTCACCTTGTGGTCCACTTGGTTCCACAAATAGAGGCTCTGGGTCCCATGTACTTCCATGAGATGTGGACATATGAGCGTTTCATGTCAATACTAAATGGCTATGTATCAACTCGTGCTCGTCCTGAGGCATCCATGGTAGAGGGGTACTTAACCGAAGAGGCAATTGAGTACGGAGGTCCTTTCTGCAACAAGGTCCTAAAAGACCAAGTTGCAATAGGTTTACCTCCGTCAAGACATGAGGGCAGGCTGAATGGAAGAGGGAGGATGGGAAAGAAAACAATCGTCCCTCTTGATTACAATACAATCCTCGAGGCACATCACAGCATCCTACATCAGCTCTTGATAATGGAGCCTTGGATCGAGAAACACATTAACGAGCTTCACGAACATAATCATGGGTGCACGGATGATTGGTTAACGAAGGAACACAAAAAAAGTTCACCTCATGGCTTCGGGAGCATGACATACCAGATGGGGAAACAACTGAGGAACGCACCATCAAGGTGTTGGCATCTGGACCATCACGCCAAGTCACGACATGGCAAACTTATGACATTAGTGGTTTCACGTTCTGTACGAAGTACAAGGACAACAAGAGCATGGCACAGAATAGTGGTGTTCGATGTGAGGCCTTAGACTCTGAAACTGGTAATGAGACTACATACTTTGGCTTCGTTGAGGACATATGGGAACTTGACTATGGTTCATTTCAGATCCCTGTGTTTCGATGTCAATGGGTTGAAGACAAACATGTTACAGTGGGCAACTATGGGGTCAGAGTTCTTGATCTAAGTAAGGTTGGCTACAAAGATGATCCGTGGATAATGGCTAACCGTACGGCACAGGTCTTCTATGCCGAACAAATCCTTTCTCGTAATGAGAAGAAAAGTACTGACAAGCTGAGGCATGTAGTTTTTCCTGGAAAGAAACAAGCTATAGGAGTTGATGGTGTATCTGACCTGGATGAATTTAACGAGTTCAGCGATATGTCTCTCTTTGTAGACGACCATCCAGTAAGGATAATGAATGTTGAGCGAAGCATCCCATAGAAATCATTGCCCTGAGTGCGACATGATGGAGAAGGACGAATAGTAGCTGCCGAGATTATTTTTGTTATTTGCCTTGTAATCCATTTATGTAATCTTTATGCCACATTAGAGCCACTTTTATGTATTCAAATCATGAGTTTAAGTGAGTTTTACGGAAGATTGGAGTAGATGTGGACAACGTGTGGTACAACAGTGTCAAATGATGTATTGACCAAAACAAAAGTTGTAGATCATGGTGTCCCCTTCAACTTTGGTATTCAAAACTTTCTCATTAGAGCCATTTTTAAATCCCTAAGCCGCACAAAACTCTCTCAAAATTTGAATTTCAAAACTCCAAACATCAAAAAGGTAATAACTGAAGGTATGTCCTATACAAAAGATGTGCACTATATTGTTACCTACAACTTTGGTATTCAATAGTTCCTCACTAGAGGTAATTAAGTGTGCCATATTTCATCTACGAGTTGTCAGGGTATTAAATTCGTATAACTTAAAAAAAATCAGTAATTCACTAGATTTTCAAAAAAACCTCAAATTTGGTATGGTGGCATGTATTGGCCAACTAAACTCCAGGAAAAAGAATGAAATGATTTGAACAAAGTGACAACATAGATGCTTCACAAGTGGTCACATCTCTTAGAGAGTTTAAGTGAGTTTTACGGAAGATTGGAGTAGATGTGGACAACGTATGGTACAACAGTGTCAAATGAAGTATTGACCAAAACAAAAGTTGTAGATCATGGTGTCCCCTTCAACTTTGGTATTCAAAACTTTCTCATTAGAGCCATTTTTAAATCCCTAAGCAGCACAAAACTCTCTCAAAATTTGAATTTCAAAACTTCGAACATCAAAAAGGTAACAAATAAAGGGATGTCCTATACAAAAGATATGCACTATGTTGTTACCTACAACTTTGGTATTCAACAGTTCCTCACTAGAGGTCATTAAGTGTGCCATATTTCATCTGCAAATTGCATTTTTAAAAAAAATGGAAATTAGTTAATACAGGCGGTGGTCAATACCAACCGCCTGTAGAAGATTTCTACAGGCGCTTGGTATTGACCACCGCCTGTATAAATCTATTTCTACAGGCGGTGGTCAATACCAACCGCCTGTAGAAACCATTTCTACGGGCGGTTGGTATTGACCACAGCGTGTAGAAATGGGCTTCCTATATAGGTCAACTCGTCACCCCGAAAATTTTCTAAGTCCTGGCGCCAGTTCTTTTCAAAGAGACGCCGACAGGCTGCCAAAATTTTCTGTCGCCGCCTCATCGTCGCGCCACCGTCCCCTCTCCTCTGCGCTCGCCATTGTCGTCGCTGTTGTGAGTCCTCTCCTCCTCCTCTTCCTCCTCCCCCTCCTCCTCCTCTTCCGCGTCTCTCTCTCTCTCTCTCCGCGCATTTGGTGGCGGTGGCGGCGCGACGGCGGGAATGTCATGGCTCACGGCCACTGCCGGCTCCGTCCATCCGGTGGACGGTGGCCGCTGGCGCATGGCACGGTGGACGAGGAGACTCGGCCGCGGGCGTTGCACGGTGCATAGCGGCGCGTGGCACGGTGCACGGTGCACGGCGGCGGGCGACGACCGCCGCGCGGCTACGCGCGTGAAGCAGAGGAGGGCGAGAGGGAGAAGAGGGGAGTGTGCGGGGGGGGGGGGGGGGGCGTCGGCGAGTGGGCCGTTTAGGGGAGAGGAGGGGAGTGGGCCGAGGGGCATGCCCGTTTTTTTTCTTTTTTCTTTTATATAATTATTATAAAATTCATATCCTGAGAAATATTGGTCCAAAAATAATTTAATAAATTTGTTTTGTTTCCCTCGACAAGATGTATACATAAATAAATGAAAATAAATTTTATTTTGTTTCTCTCATGAAATATATATTTAAAATGATTTAAATTGAATATATGCCTCATAGTTTGTTTAATACATAGATAATTCTAGGAATACAAAAAAATGTGAATCCAATTTTGTTAGCTTTATTGAACTATGTAGAAGCTGTGAAAAATATGAAATGCCATGTTTTTTTCTTTTATATAATCATTCTAAAATTCATATCCTGGGAAATATTGGTCCAAAAATAATGTAATAAATTTTATTTTTTTTCCCTCGACAAGACGTATACATAAATAAATGAAAATAAATTTTATTTTGTTTCTCTCATGAAATATATATTTAAAATAATTTAAATTGAATATATGCCTCATAGTTTGTTTAATACATAGATAATTCTAGGAATACCATGTTTTTTCTTTTTTCTTTTATAAATATCCTTGTGATATTATTATATATTTATGTCAGTTTGTCGCGATGAGTTCTCCGCGCAAGGACCAAGCCCCAGGATGTGAACATACGGAACAGGACCCAGAGTCCGACCCCATGATGAAAGAAGTGACCCACCAAACAAGCAAAGTCCTGGGGTCGTCCAACCCCACAGAGAAGGTAGAAGGGACCCACGAAACGGCTGAAGCCACAGGGGACGAAACTCCGGAATATGAAAGTGTTAGCGATGACATGGAGCCTCCCGAAGTGAGGAAGGCTCGTCGTGAATTGGAACGTGACCCTGATTATAATCCACAAGCCGATGAGGTAATCCTTGTCTATTATACATGATTTGGATCTATAATGTTTTTATGTAATTACATGATTTCGATCCATAATGTCTATATATAAACCCATCTATACGATTCACAATGTCTATACTCAGGAGGCAATGTCTCAAATGCAAGAACTGATTTGTCAACACGAAGTGGCACAAGCCGAAGATGCACCGGAACCGACCACGACGACGACCACTGAGAGATCAAGGAAAAGAAAGCGGAGCAATTTGAAATGAGGCGAGAGAGGATTAAACAAGTTTTCAGACGATGTATATGCCATCTCAGATGTTAGCCCAATTGGACAACCCCTAGCTCCTAAGGAGGCCTTACCTAAGTACCGAAACACCATTGGTTTCTGTGTTAGGGACATTCTTGACATCACTATTCGACAGTGGTCCAGTGTGTCAGATGATGACAAGACAAAAATTTGGGATAAAATCAAGTCGAGGTTCCTGTTTCCTCGAAACACACCAGAGGCACTAATACACGAATACACAATGAAGCAGTGTGCAATCAGTTTCCGAAACTGGAGGTCGGAGATGAATACCAAATTTACAAAGAGAGGGTTGGACCCTACAAGCAGATACAATATTACTAAAGGATAGTGGGCGGTCTTTTTAGAGCAGAGGAGAGAGCCGGAGTTCTTAACTATCAGCGAAGCCAACTCTGCTCTCGCTAAGAGGAACAAGTACCACCACCGTCTAGGCACAGGTGGTTACCAGCGTCAGGTTCCCAAATGGAGGCAAGAAGAGGCTGCGAAGAAGGCGGTAGGGTTGCCAGCGCTGTCCGAGCAAGTTGGTGAAAGGTCGGCAAATTGGATTCTTGCTCGAAAACCAAAGGAAACTGAGAGCGGTGTGTCCTTTGATGACCCAATGTTTGAAGAAGCAACAAAGAGCATCTTTGCGGTGGCGGCCAAGACGCAGGAAGGGAAATTCAAGCCACGAAGGGAGAGGGACATCCTTACTACAGGCGTCGGTAACCCTGAGCATCCTGGCCGTGTTCGGGGCATCTCATCCAAAGAGGGATGGAAGGATGGATTCGGCCCTCAGTGGCAAGGTGAGTATAAGAAACGTGATCGATACAAGGAAGAAATGACAAGTTATTTAAATCAAGAGTCTAAGAAAGAGTTCACGGAGATGATGGCAAAATTGCTAGAAAATCCTCCTCCTGAGTTGATGCAAAAACTAGCGAGTGCGGTTTCAAATCAACAGATTAGCTTTCAGGCACCCCAGATGCAGCTAGTCCTAGTGGTGTCACAATGTGCAACCAACATTCCAAGCAGTGTTGCATCTACGACGAACAAGGTTCACTATCCGGTTGACGACATTGTTGGTCCCATGTCGTGCTCCCTGGTCATAAGATATGGCATTAACAATCATCATACAAGGGAAGTAGCCAAGGGCAAAGCAATCCCAGGAGGCAAATACCATGGAGCTGACATTCCTGAAGACTACTGCAGAGTAGAAGTATCGACCGTGGTTCAAGGATATGAGGATGAGATTCTAGACATCCCCGGTCTAGAGGACATTGAGAAACTCGGAAAGGCTATAAACAATTTCATCCTTTGGCCCAGGCGGGACGTCTAGCTGATGGAGCAACCCACTCAGGAGTCATCAGGACGTACCGATCCTCTTCATGACCATCTACCATCACCTCCCCAGTCTATTCCCGACCCTCAATCATCACCTCCGCCAAAGTTAGGACCATCTCCGCCACAATCATCACCTACGCCACACTCAGCACCATCTCCACCACAGTCATCTCCTCCACCACAGTCAGCACCACCTCCGCCACAGTCGTCTCCTCCGCCACAGTCATCGCCTTTCCCACAGACACCACCATTGAATTCCCCACCTTCCCCACAACCCGAAGATCCTCTGCCACAAAGCAAGGAGCCACCACCACTGCCAAAAAAGAAATTTCCGGTACCCAAGTTGGTTTCCGCCTATGAGCCAAAGAAGAAAATAGCTGGGACAGCCAAATTTTTAAAAGGAATTGGACAGAAACGCACTTCAGAAGTCGTTGAGTTGTCTGAGCTTCAGAAGTCAGCGAAGCCAGTGCCTAAGGTAATTCCTTGCACTATCAAGGTCCCAACTGCAGAAGATTACAAGTCTGTCCCTAAAAATTTTTTGTTGGGAAGGCCTCTACTCAAGCGGAAGACACTCTTAAATATTCCAAGCAATATAAAAAGATTGCATGACTGCTATATGAGAGCCGCTTCTGTTGGCATCGACACCATCAACGTGTGTATCCCCAAAAGGCGTTTCTAAGTGAAAATAATATGTGCATCATTAACTTTGAAGCCATTTGGTTGATGATGAATCTCGAGAGACTGGACGTACATATCGTAACGATGTTTGCACTGTAAGTGTTACATAGTTTAAAATGCATTATAGTTGCGTCAATGTTGAATATCTGACTTGCACATGTGCCTTGCAGAATGCTATATGATCAGTAGGAGTTGTATTATGGGCAAGATTTCAATTATTGTGCCAATGAAAGGATTGGCTATCTGAACCCAATTGATATATGTGAAGAACGACACACTTTCAGAATCGGAGATGACAACATAGAGTTACTGGGCTTAGAAGGTGAGGAATGGGACAACAAAATCGCAAAATTGAAGTTGGCGTATGAATCCCAGTACGCCTTCTACATTGGAATGTCATTGCTCAAATATCAACATAGGGACCACTGCATTCATGAATTTGATTCCAATATACAAATGCATCATGAATTTGATTCGTGCAGGGACCACTGGATCTGCCTTTTCATTTATCCTAGGGACGTAAGGGTGCTGGTATTAGACTCTGCAAATTACCCGCCATCAAGCTATGCAAAATTCATTGAAATGTTAGAGCTGTAAGTCGAGATATGTATTCTTACTTTTGTATTTTGAGAGTTTGTGTATAATTAACATAGTGATTCTATTCGAGATCATAGGGCATATAGGTTTTATAAGATAAAAGGTGGAAAGTGCGACGCCAAGATTCAAGGGCAGCCATTGCAAGTTTTTTATGACTGGCCGGTAAGTTGGTCAAAATTTACTCTTATGAATACAAAGCATATATGTATTATACATAGGACCATGGTTGCATGTATAAATATCTACTTTCCCATTATATAGTGCCACAAGCAACCACCTGGATCTGTCCTCTGTGGATACTACGTGTGCGAGCACATGAGAGACCGGTCGATACGTCAGCAACCCTTCCGAGGTAATACAAGTAATAGTCGTGTATGTAGTATTGTACACCATAGTGTTGACAAACTATGTATATGGAGGAATATAAGGTATTGACAACTTTGTTTGCAGGAATATAAGGAAGACAAGGCAAAGCGCATCACCGAACCTACTTTGTACAACATAGTTGAGGACCTGAGCATTTTTCTATTGAAGCACGTCATTTCAATGGAAGAGAGGTATCATGATCATGAGAGTGAATTGTTGAAGCCAGAGTACCGAGTGCTAACAAAGATTTCTAGGCTAAAGCTAACTCGGAATGGTTATTAGACCACATGTGCAAACTTGGATGTATGTAATGTGCAAACTTGCAACTCTATGTTTGTGAGCACAAAACTTTGATGTATATAAGTGTATGTATGAAATATGTAAATTGCATGTAGCTATATTAATGTATATGCATATATTTAATTTAACAATATAATTGCATGTTCATATATTAATGTATATATTTAATTTAATAATATAATAATTATATTAACAATATAGTATATATAAAACTGGTCTACAACAGCACAGACGGTTAGTTGTGAACCGCCTGTGGAAATCAACAACCGCCAGTGTAAATAGACCATTTACACTGGCGGTTTCTTAAGTGAACCGTCTGTGGAAATCGATTTCCACAGGCGCTGTTGTTCCATTTTTACTGGCCCCCAGCGCAGGCGGTGCTAGAAAACGCGTGTGAAAATGGGTTTTCAACCGCCTATATAGTATGTCTGTGTACTAGTGGTCCTCCCACTTAACTACACTTTCACTATGTGCCAAGCTACCTTTTATATTATCGTTACCCCTAGCTAGACTTTGGTTTGTTAGTTGATATATAGTCAAGTGAATATATTTCTCAATACTCTTAGCCACTGCTGTCCAGGAGGATGACTCGTGGTTTTAAGAAAATCAAGGTTAGCTAGAGCCAAAATATATTTTTAATCTTGCATTTTGGAACTTGGTGCAAACTGTCTATGTACATATTTACTCAATTTTGTTTCTAACTCCTAAACATTATTGCATTTTTTTAGATGAAAGAAGAATTATATTAGATTATAGCTGGGTAATCCATCATATTACAGGTACTCTGGAAAAAACATGTATCCAGAAACTAATTCTCATCTATATTATACCCATGTTGTGAAAGTCTCTAACTCTCAAATCCAAACATGTTTGACGCTTCGTATGGATGATCGCACAGGTAAATACTCGACAACAGTTGTTTTAGGCCTGATAACAGATGCCCAACGGACGACCAACATTCCTGCAGGCGAAGTTGAGAAACTTCTTCTTTTTCCTTATGTCTTTCTTCTTCTTTTTGCCACCCAAGAATGAGGAACACTGATCTGAAAATTATTCTCCCTGGTCGTTCATCGTGGCCAGATCATCCAACCACAACAAAATGAAGAAGGGACCAGAGAAAAATATTTCATGGCGGCGACATCATCTCCGCCTCGATGCCGATGCCCAGAAACAAAAGTCTTCATCTTGTCTTGTCGATGGAGATGGGGATGTTGATGCCGAATTTATCGCCCTTATCTTCAACAGATTCATCATGAAGAGACCGGATCCATCCTACCACCTCACCGCCGCCGGGAAGAAGGTGGAGGAAATAGACCCCTGTACCAAAATCCTTGGCATAGAGAAACCCTAACTCTAGAGAATTCGATCTACCAGAGAATTTATTAAAACGATGGATCCCCATTCCCTCCGCACCTCCGGTGAGATACCAAAGGGGGAGGGAGGGGGACCAGCGGTGAAGAAGATGGAAATGGTGGTTGTGGCGGCGACGGTTGTTCATGCCGTAAGCCCTATGGGCGGCGGCGGTTGTTGCATGTCGCAAAGGTCGTGTGTACGTTGTGTTAGACACTATCGCATTAGTCCTTAATTCTAGTAACAGATCAGATGTAAATTTTCTTGCGGTCTCGGTTTGCACCAAACCAAGTTTTGATTATGTTGTTTGTGAAGTCATCTTCCTCAGACAGATCCTCGTCATGCAGCAATTTGTTATGAAAAACAGCACATCGTAAGAAAGGATAATGAAAAGGAAACTTTGTGTGTAAAACCAAATTTCTTCACCAAAACAGGTCCACTAATACTTTTGTTTATGTCAAATTTGGCAAGTAATTTTGCATCATAGGATAAACTAGTGGTGGCGTGCGCGCCATCGCGCGCCCGTGGATTTGTTGGTTCCACGTCGAAATTGTGGATGGTTTGTTTTAAATTCTGTAGGTACATGTTACTGCTTTTTGAAATAGTACTTTGACCGTTGTCCTCGTAATATGAGGAGAGTAATCATGCATAGTAGACAGGCATAGTATATATTACATAGTTGAGTAGCATAACTGGTTTAGCAGAAACTGAGCACAGTAGTAGATATATTGTATAACATAGAGTCTTAAACGGCGTGGGCTTTGGTAGCTCGTTGCTATGTTCTTCTGAAAGGAAGTGTAGATATTTCCCGTGTGACCATGTTCATCAGATTTGTTGCTTTGGATCATTTGGAGGTGCTGATGTTCAGTTCTTCTTGCCTGCCCAATCTATTAGGAAGATAGAATTTGTTTATGTTAGTTTACATGTCTGGTTTCATATATTAGTAAATAGTGCCAATGATTATAAGTAATACCTTAGAGCTTGTTGAAGCACATGCAGCTTCCACGGTGGCTGCATCCTGATATGGCAGGCGTAGGATTGTTGCTATTGTGATTAGCATGGTCGGTTGGGCTGTTGTTGGCCCAATCAATTCCTTTACCTGGATTTCACATGTTAGTTGGTCAGTTTATTCGTGTTATTACGTGTAGCTATTGTTTTGTATGCTGAGAAGTCAGTCGAGTCGTAGTTGATATTGAATAGAGTAAAATTAGATTCTAAATTACCTTCATTTGAATCTGAAGGCCAATCCGGTGTTTCTGGCTCGTTGGCCCATAGGTGATCATTTTCTGGATTCACACAAAGAAGATTGTCTGTTGGACGACTGCCGTAATCTGCTGGTATCTTCTCGTTGCAGTAAACACCCTCGTCTGGTTTGAGAAGAAAACTGTGATTAGTGTATTGTTGCTACAATATCAGTGTATAGTTTACAGTACTGGTATTATTAGAATTGTAAATGCAGGTTACCTTCAGCTGGTGCAGCAGCAACTTCTGGGGTTTTTGGGTGTCCAGCCCAATCAGCAAGGGTTTCTATGAATTTGTACCATACTGGCCAGATCAACAGAAAATTTCCCTGCAGTGTATTTTTCTTGATAGCTATCGTTGCAGTGTGTGGGATGGTTTCTATATCTATTGTGTGTCCCACAACAAAGCACGTGTAGTGTGCAAAAGTAGCCTGATCAGCCCTAAAATTGGTCCCTAATAACGTTTTTACCGTTTTCGGGTTGCAGAGGTGAGGTGGGATCCCAGTAATTTCTATGGAGACATATGTGTTTGTAGCTTTGGCTGGTTGTGGGTTCGGCGTTTTGGGTGTTTGGGCAGTAAAATGGCTATGTTCCTGCAATGGTATTCTCGTTGAGCCATACTCTTTTGTCCACGGCATCAGGGTAAGGCCAAAAGTAAATCCCGATGCGCTCATACTGAGAGGTTCTCCTGAGAGCATTGTGACATACGCCGCCGATGTTGGGGCTTTTATTAAAAAGTCAGGTCCATATGGAGAGATAGATTCGAGTTTTACCGTGACCTGACACTGGTCTTGGATCGCCGATTGGATACTTTCTGAAGTAATGTCGCCTCTAGCATGCTCTGGATATCCGGCTATAATAGCATGCTGAAGATGCATCGATGACCACGAGGTTCGGACAGAAGAAGGGCTCCATGTGGATCTGCAGACTTGTAGGGAAACAGGCAATGTTTAATCAGGGAAAGCATGGGATGTTGTTGATCTCTGAATATTTGACTGCATTATTGTCTTCGTGTGCTCCTTTTTTTTGGCAATATAAATAGTAACGGATAGTGCGTCCAGCACATCTGGAATATTGTTGTAGGATTTGTGCATACCTATTTAAAAAGTAGAAGTCCTATAGTTGCGATTTAGCCGTGGTGTTGGTAGCCTTCGATGATGTGGCGTTGTTGCTGCTGTGTGAAAGGGGAAGCCTTAGATGTGCTGTGAAAGGGGAAACCTCAGATGTGCTGTGGAGAATGACTGAGGGAGCAAGGCATGGAGAAGAACCGAATTAAGTCAGCAGAGATGGATTACCTGGGATTGGGCTGGTATGAGCAGCGCCGTTCGTTGCAGTGCTCGAGTGGGTGAAGGCTCTCTGGCGGAGGTCTGTACGCCGGAGATTGTGGCGAGTTGGTGAGGGGAAAATGATGTCTTGGCAAAGACTAAGCAGTTTGTGTTTCATATAGTAGAAGTCTCTCGAAGTTCAGTGATCATCAAATAGCTGAAGTCTGGTGATCTTAACTCATAATTATTGCTTAGTAGGCTGGCATAGACATCTTTAAGAATATGAGAACTTGTATATATTATATCTGTAAGGCATCTTTTTTTTTGGAGCAACAAGATATTATAAGGATGGTTGCAGAGGTAACCTGAGTATAGAGCGTTGTTCGAAGGTACTGGTAGTATTTGTAGAGGATCGATAGTCACTTCGTTGTTCTCGGTAGTCCCATCTAATAATATACTAGAAGAGTGAGAACTCAAGTTAATTTGTTACGGTTGTATAAGGTAACAGATAAAGCGTTTATATGGCTGTTACTGCCACTGTACCTATGATCCATGGCAGTTGCGCTAATTCATGTTCCTGCGACCATGGTACAAGGTCCAGTTGAAAGCCTGTTGTGCGTAAAGGCTGTTGAGAAAGTATGTCTGTCTGTGTATAAGGATTATCAAGGTAGATGATATAGTTGGGTCGCACATATGCTATCTGTTGCCTTGTAATATATTCAGCCAATTCTTCTAAAATTTCTTTGATGATCTGCGTTGTCCGGAACTGATCAGCATACTGATTCCTTGACCTTGCAATGATGGAATACTCGTTTTCCATTGAGTGCTTTTTTTAGCAGTTATCAAATTTGAACGCCTGCGTGAAGAGGAGTACATACTTGTTAGATACCTATATCGTGCGGAAAAGGGTGGAGAAGCAGTGTTAGTAGCGGTGTTAAAAATGTAGGCGGTCAGAGCTACACAGGTTGGTAAACGTGCATTTTCTGCATTGGATCTCTTAGTTCTAAAATCTACTTTGATAAATCAAAACTATTTAGCAATTTGGCGGTATCATAAAAATGGCTCCATAATTTGGTACACAACTACTAAATAGCATAATAAGTCTTAAATGAAGATACAAATAGTTCAAATTGAGGACCAACCGACGAGAAACATAGGTACGCAACTTACAAATACATCAATTGAAATAATTTGAGGAGAAACTAAACAATAATCAACAGTTAGGGTTAGAGATTTTGGGGAAATCGCTTACCTTTGCTTCAGCAATGAGCAGAGGGGGGGGGGGGGGGGAGGGGTCGCTGGTTGGTAGCCAGATGGCGAGACGCGAGGGAGTCACCGAGGGGAAGCCGCCAAGGCGGAGATGGGCAGAGCGCCGCGCCTGGCACCTCCAGGCACAGGGATTTCGGTCTCTGAACTTCGCTGACAGCCGAGGGTAAGGCCACAAGGAGCGAGTCTGGGTCCGTTTCCAGTGCGGTGACCGTGCTGGCCGCGTGTTGACGGCGCCACCGCGGCCGTGGTGTGGACCAGGCTAGTAGGAGTTGCTCGGACGAAGCAGCGGCAACGAGATGCGGCAGGCAGGGGTGGAGATGAGCGGCGGCGTTGCTGTGGCCGCGGCAACGTGCAGCAGGAAGGAGGGAACCGAAGAGTTGTGCGGTGTCGGTATGCCCTAGTTATTTTATTGGGCCTCTTCGTTGTTGGGCCAAACAGGGAGGACGTAGTTTGGAACTGCCTGTAAAACGGCGCGGTGGATTTCTGTAACGCCCGTGATGGGCCGCCTAATGCGATGGCAACATACTTTGAAGTGGATGTTTGTTGTTAACTTTTTCTGCTCTCTTTTAGCATGGCAGGTTTAATAATAGATGATACCGGAGGAAGCTGGCATCTACATGGTTTTCATCTATTTGGTTAAGCTTTTCAGCAAGAAAATGCTTTGGTTGTTCGTTAAATTTTTAGCTAGACATATATAATGCGAGCTGGGTGAGTTTGTTTGGCCTTTCCTGTTTGTTTTGGTTTTAGTGCGGGGGTCAAGGTTGGGCTTTAGTGTATAAATGCAATGGCAATCTTTCTCAGCTTGCTCACATCCTCTGGTTCCAATATTTATTTGAGTGTGGTGTCGTTCTTTTTTTTTCCTGAATTCCTTTTTTTGATGTATGGAGATGGAGTAGCTAAATGTTTAGACTCAAATAATGGAATCAATTTGGTATGGTACGCGTAACATGAGTTCTAAATTTGTCTAAGTATAATGTACACTTGGTTTGTTAGCAGCTCGTAGTCTGTGACGCACACAACATGAGTTCGAAACTTGTTTAGGTATAGTATACACTAAATCTCTTAACAGCTCATAGCTTCTGAGTTCGACGCAGTAGGTATCGTTGAATATAGCAGTTGAAGTTGACGTACTTAGAGTTTAAGGATATAGAAATTCAGAGGTATGTGACATGATTAGAAGTCCTACATCTAATTATACATAAAGTGTTGAACAGACCATAGCAGTATTTGGTGGAGCACGGTGCATTCATATTTACATAAACCATACGGACTCTGATGCATTTATATTTTAACTTGCACAAGCTTGTAAGGCCTGAAATTTTGTCAGAAAAGGAAATATAGTAATGTCAGCATTAAATACGTAATGTCGATGTGTGGATGTATTTCTGTTCATATTGGTTGCAGGTAAACGGTAAGATAATGTTGTGGGTAGGTGAGCAAAATAATGGCAAGATATGTGCAGGTATCTGGGAAGCGTTGCAAGATCAGTGAGGAAGGTAATATGACTGCTTTTGGGTGAAAACCGGTGTTCGTGTTGTGTGAATCCGTATGCATGTAAGTAAGCAACTATTAATTGTTACCTGAGCTTAGCTAAGAGCTGGTTTTGCGAGAGCCGCCTTTTGTAGCTGATTTGGTGGCACTGGTTTTGCATCTATAAGAATCAACGTCTCTGGTTGTTAGTCTTAGATAGAAATGTAATGAGGAACTTTTGTTGTGACTGCAGGTGTACCTTTTGGCTCTAGATTTAGAGGAATCACTGTCTTCGTCCGCAGCTTGATCCACAGCTGAGAGTTCACGCTCTTCGTCAACATCCTGCTATAGGGTAACTATGCTGTGTAAATATATTGCTGTTTTAGAAGGCACACATTATCGTTTGTATGGGCATGATCGGTGACCTTATCTGCATTATCTAATTGACTCAATATGCTTCTGCGTGTAGTCGTCGAGCGCGGTGATGATCTGCTTTTTGTTGGCCAAGAAATTAGTGATATGGTGCAAATGCAATGAAAGAAATTACATTTTGTCAGTTGAAATGTATGTTTGCAGTATCTATTTGCCTGTACAGTTACCTTGTGTCAGGTTCCTTTGCATACATCTCCGGAAGGTGAACTGGCAGTGGAGGTGTCTGCTATATAAGAAATAAACTATTTAGCACAATGGAAGTGTAGATCAAAAGAGGTTATAGAGATTTGTCTCGAAGAAAAGTGAAATTATAGGGACAGCTATGTTGGTGCTGACCTGTGTTGCTGGCTCTATATGTACAACAGTCTGTGGAGCCTGTGGGCTCTGATATGCTGTAGTAGGCATGGTTTGTGTCACTGACTGAATCAGTAGAGAGGCTGCAGTTTGAATTTCAGTTGCTGAGGCCAGGTTGTCAGGTTGAACAGGGCGTCTTGACGGTCGTTCAAGCACACTCTTGACCACGTATTGTCTCACTGCGGAAGTGCTCAAATCAACTGAGAAGACATATCTTTTGTTAACTATGTTCTGCAGCATATGTGGTAGACCGTCTGTTTTCTGAAGTGGATTCATGACCGCCTCACATTCTTTGCCAATTATGTTTGTTGCTTCATCATCGTATGCAAAGAACCTAGCCTCAGCCGTTTCGTCACTTGCAGTGAATGAAAGGGAGTACCTGTAAATTTGGTATTTTAAGGAAACAGGTAATATTATTAGGTGGTAGACCATGAATTCACAAGCACATGCATTTTATGAACTCACTGGATGCACCTGGGTAGTGTCTCAGAATTGCCGCAAACTGCGCATTTATATGACAGATCAGGTTGTTGATCAGCTTTTTTTGTGTGTCGTTTGCAGGACATGTACCACCAGTTTGCATTGCTTGCTATTGCTGTAACTGTGACTGCGCATTTATATGTTCCTTCCTGCGTTCAAGCACCCGGTAGTTAGAAAACAGAAACATTTTTTGTAATGATCTTTAGCGATTTTGTATCAAATAGCTATCGGCGTATGTGATGTCCTGTTCTACCTCGAACTCAAACGGATCTAGTATGGCGTCAAGATCGGCAACAGTCATCATTTTCAGTGGCTTGGCAACAACTGCTGTAGGCGCAATCCGAGGTGGTCCAGTAGGTCGTCGTATGTATATGGGTATATCTTTGAACCTGCAACGTGATGGTTTGTAAGTTTTTTTGGTATTATCTTAGATGTGGGACTTTACAAAATTGTGGTTTCATAAGATATTACTTGGAATAAAAGGGAGCTGCTTCCTTGATGTGTGGATTGAAATAGTAGGCAAATGCAGAGCTTCCACTCAAGTTGACAACGTCTGAAAACAAACTTTGGTTACAGTAGTAATAGCTTAAAGATTTTGGGGAGCAATCAGTTTGCAAGGATTTACCAGAGTTTCGGTAGTCTTGACGCGGTGTGCAGCCAACAATAAGGCAAACGATGATGTTTCCGAACTTGTTCATTGTATACGTTATCAACGTTGAAGTTAATAGCATGATCCCCCCAGAGAGTTATGGTCATTTCTTTGTCACTGCAGGGGAACAAAAGAAGTCTGGAAACCTGGATTGCTAGGTTTAGATAAAATTGAACAGAAGGCTAATCTACCTGAGATCTTTTAGAATAAGTTTCCTGAGGTGAGTCACTCTCTCCTGGTTTTTGGGCACAAAGCTATCCAAGTCTGTATATTCAACGATGTAGCCTATAGTATCTGCAGCAAGCAGTAGCCAAATCCCAAGAACCGTCAGTAATAAACTGGAAAGCTGTAAATCAGAGGGCAAAGCACTATTGAACTTTGTATGCTTGTGAAGGCTATATATACCTGTGTAATTGATAATAGTTTTACCAGCAGGCATAATGGAGCGAAACGGCGTTAGACTGTAGACATATTCTGGAATAGTGGCCGGATACTGTCTCGCAACCTCTATAGTAGTGTACTCTGTCAGTTCTATCATCAATTCTTTGCTGATAGCTCTAAAAGTTGGCTTTGCTTTGAGAACATTGAATTTTTTTATGATGTAGACCTTGCCAATATCAAGCAGATACTCTTTCTTAGGTATCACGTCCTTAGGGATTTCAGCATACATAGCATTTCCCTGCATGTATGATAAAGTTGTTAGAATTTTCACTACTAAATGAACGCGCGAAACATTTGACTTTTCTGGTAGTGTACAAATAACAGGTATGTTTTACCTCTGTGTCTGCGACGACCATTCCTACAAAGATTGGTTCATTATGGCCTCTTGTTTCTGTGACCGTCCATTTTCTCACAACTCTAACTGTAAGAGCCTTTTTCTGACGTCCTTTTCCTAGTGCTCCAAGAGTCGTTGCTTCATCCATATCTAATGTGCTGCAAAAAATTGAACAGAATACATGTTAGTGTGATTTCTGTAAGTGCTCTGATCGCTATATTTCGGTTGGAAATGTGTAAATAACATATGTATAGAAATAAGCTGGTCAATTTAGAATACCATGTCAATCTGAGCGTGTTTCCAAAAGCCTTCATTGTTGCATGCTATTAGTTAGAGAGCGTGGTTTTCACATTTTGAATTCATTATATATCACTATCACCAAAAGGATATTAACAAAAGAAGCATAGCCATGAATATTCTATGTTTAGCTTGGTGTTCGCTCGCTGTAAATCTATCGGGAACTGTATCTGAATAGATTTGTCTTTGTAGATGACCAGATCATGGTCGGTGAATTCTCAGCCAACACGAAGGTGAAACAAAAGGATATCAATTCTTAGGAAACACATAGTAATAAGAAAAGGTCGCGGACACCTTATTTCTTGCATACCACTAATTACAAAGTGTGCTTCTCACATTTTGAAAGCACTCTACACCAGTACCGCGGAAAATGTATTAACAAAAGAAGCCTAGCTATGACGATTCTATGTTTAGCTTGCTATTGACTGACTGAAACAAAAGGATGCCAGTTTTTAGGCGACACAAAGTAAGGGCAAAAGGCCACAGAAGCTCTGAATTTTGGATATTACTAATTGCAAAGGGTGCCTCTGGCATCTCTAAGTCACTGTACATTGGCGCCATAGAAAGGCTACCAACAAAAGAAGTATAGCCATGAAGATTCTGTGTTTAGGCTGCTAATCAGTGATTAGGCAGGAACTGGAGGATCTCTTTGTAGACAACATTTTTGGTTTCATCACTGCAATTTCCTTTTTCATCTTCAATGAGAATTTTGAGTCCTTCCTTCGATGTGACACGTGATAACGCAACATACAGCTGACCATGTGTGAATACTGGCCTTTTGAGGTAGACGCCAACTGTCGATAATGTTTGACCTTGGCTCTTATTAATTGTCATGGTATAACAAATTCTTATCGGATACTGGCGTCTTTTCAAGACGAAAGGCCATTTTTTACTTTTCAATTCCAATGTAATGCGTGGTATAGCAAAACTCTGATTTTTATGGCGGCCATTCATGATTTTTGCCTCAATATTCCATTCTCCAATTGCAGTGACAATGAGTCTCGTACCATTACAGAGGCCCTCTGTTTGATCCAAGTTGCGCAAAAGCATGATGGGAACTCCTTTTTTTAGGACAATCCGATGCTGAGGGAAATTATTAGCAGTGAGAGAGTTCAGGAATTCTACGGGATACAGTAGATCATATGTTTCATGCGGACCGTTTGATTTATCAATGGCATCTACACTTAAGTATTCTTTCTCAATTCCTGGTACCAAAGAAACAATGTATTCATTTACTGTATCTGCAAGTTCATTTGTTGGAGTCAAGATAGCTCGCTCAGCAAGGTAAGCTGGATCTGCAAATTTATTCTGCATCTGTGGATAAACTGCGTTCACAATACAGGCAACCTTATCTCCATCTGTGGTAAGCAACAACTCGCTAGGAATTTTGATCCATGCTGCCTCTGATTCTCCTTCCTTAGCACTTGTTGGTAATCTACCTTCACCCACTTTTAACACCCATTCACTAAATTCTGCTACTCTTTTTTGGTACGCGGGTTCAGTAGAGGGGCATAGAAGCCGCATATTTTCAGTGAGGCTAAGCATCTCTACATGTGGCCACAGGCGTGACTTTGTGATGGATGCGTTTAGTATATCTATCTTCCCTCCTCCTTCAACAACAGGAAGGATCTGTCTTAGGTCACCACCTAACACAACAACTTTACCACCAAATGGAATATGTGCAGCACCTGGGTCTCGTACTTTCTCAACATCTCTGAAAGTACGATCTAGAGCTTCAAACGCCCGCCGATCGGTCATGAAAGCCTCGTCCCAAATTACCAAACTTGTAACCTCAATCAATTCAGCCAACATCGTACCTCGACTGATATCACATACAGTGTCATCCATTAAATCACATGGTATTCTGAATCTTGAGTGAGCTGTTCGACCTCCTGGAAGAAGCAGTGCTGCAACTCCTGAGGAGGCCACAGTTAGCACAATCTTCTGCTGTGCTCTTAGATATGAGACTATGTGGTTCCATAAGTACGTTTTTCCAGTACCTCCATATCCTGATAAAAAAAAGAATCCTGGTTCTTCATTTAATACCCTCTGAACTATAGTGGCAAAGGCATGTGCCTGGCCAATATTAAGAGAGGTTGTAGGATTAGCCATATCTAGATGAGAATCAATAGGGTGGGAAAGCTCTTGCTGTATGAGTCGATTGTAAAACGGAGGATACGAGGAATGAGTCTTTGGAGGTAGATTCAATTTACGGATATCTTTGCCGTTTTGTGCAAACAGAGTGCTCAACTCTTCAAGAAGATAATCCCTGGCTAGATCATCTGATAACTGGTAATTAGGATCACCAATAGTCTCTCGATATCGGTATTGAATGTCGTCACATAGATGGCGCCAGACCTTTTCAAAGAAAGCATTTTCATCTCCAACTTCACAATACAGTATCATTGTCACAAAAAGCCTTCTTAGTTGCTGAGACGTGGACCAACCAGCTGCCTCATCAAATGCGTTGTACCATTCTTGGTCATCACCGAGCAGCCCTCGCGATCGACAAGCTTCTTTAAATGTGAGATGGTATTGGCGATTGTGAAATCTCACATCCTCATAACTTGTGCATCCTTTTACCATTAGTAAAAGTAGGCGAAGGTAATACCGTTCGCCTGCTGATGGGTGAACATAGTGCATGCGACCTATTTTACCTTCTTTCGTTTTCCTTTCTCTCCATCTTCTTTCTTTGTGTTCCCATATCCACCTCGAAGGGAACTGAGGATAGGTCAAATCTCTGGCTTGAGGATTGAACTGATTGCAAATAAACCATTCAGTCAGCATCGTCTTTTTGAGGAATTCTAAAGATGCTTCCTTGTCCATCCTTTGTTTTGCACTGAAAGTCACAAAATTTTCATTTGCAAGATGAACAGGCATTCGCTCAACCGCCGGATAGTGTCTATGGATGTCAAAACCAAATATTCTCCAGCATGCATCGTGCTCACAGATATATCTGCAGTCTAAATATTCCTTGATTTCATTAGCCGTCTGTGTGGCTGCATCAAATGGCACAGCATCACCTCTCTGAACTCTTTGTAAGTAAGCTTTGCTTGAATCAGCACCCTTTGTGACATATTTGAACAGGTACTTGATGAATGTAGTCTTGTTACACCATTCAACATTTATATGAGCTTGGTACTTTTTCAGCAGGTTCAAATTATGTGGTACAACCCAACTGTTATCAAGTCTCATACCTCCCTTGCTAATATATAAATCAGTCTCCCTTCTTTTGTATACCGCAAAGCCCTCAGAATCAACAGAAGTCTCGTCCTGATATGCCTTGGGGAAGCGCTTAGAACATCTTTCTTTTTTCATACATGGGCACCGAGGATTATGCCTACCACATGGTCCATGCATCATGTGTTCAGCAACCAAAGCATACCCCAATGGATCTGTTCTTGGATCTGGAATCTCAGCAGAAATGTAACTGTCAATCATTGCAGGCGTGGGATTAGATGTATCTCCAGCAATCCATAAGATGATATGTGCATGTGGTAGACCACGTTTCTGAAATTCCACTGTATGCAGCACTGCAAGGGATGACCAATGGCTTGTGTACATCAGTAACTAATGAGAAAGAATACGACTATGTTTGATGATGAGACAACTGAAAGTATAATGAGTTTTGGCTAAAGCAGATTGCACCTGCATTGCAGGCTCCGAAAACACTTCCACTTCTAATATCATTGAGGAGCTCCTCTAATTTGAGGTTAAAAACTCTTATGATTGCATCAGAACGATCAGCTGGTTTTTGGCCAGGATCAAAAATAGCTTCAGCAATTTCTAACCATTTAGGATTGCATGTGAAGGTTACGAAGAAATCAGGAGGACCGTACTCTCGACATATGGCTATCCCATCATGATAATTTTGTATCATGTATCTCCTGCCACCAGTGAATGAAGCTGGTAATACAGTCATTTTCCCCATATCTTTACCCTCTGTAGACCCTTTGCTAATAGCATCACAAATGCCCTGGATACTTTCCATCCGAATATCGTCCTGCCTGTGCATGAGATACATGAGCCTATTTTCATCAATGCAGGCCCGTGCATCAACCTTGGCCTGGGCAGATAACGCACCATAAGAAAGGTAAGGGTTTGGCTGATTTCTTTTGTAATGCAGCATGTAGCAAAAGTAATCCTGCATGGTTACTTTTGTGTATGTACTCCGCTCATTAGGCGCCAATCCAGTATACAACACCCCAGGTTGGAACCCACGTTCTGCAAATGGAAATAATAAAGGGTACTGCAGTGGCATAAAAGCTGGATGAAGAGCTGATATCTGCTGAAGCTCATCTGTATGAGTGTGCACAATGATATCTCGCTCAAATGCATCAGGACCAAAGTCACCAACAACAAGCATAGCTAACTCGTCAGTAACTGGCAAGCTGTACTGTGGTGGTTCTCCATCGCGAGGACCCACAATCTGAATCACAAATTCGTCGACCTCTTCATGCGCTAACCTTTCTCTTGCCATTCTAAATTGATGTGCCAGTGGATTGTGCTGGTCAAGCATGTCAAGTAAAGACTGGACAATGACAGGGTCAATATCTGCACCCCGTGTCTCATTGTGGTCCAATGCTCTCATTCTATTCTGCACCTCATTTGCAGTGTCATAGACATAAAGCTGGATAAATTTTGGAGGCATGTCCTGTGGCGGCACCAAGGAGCCTATACGATGATGGATCTGGCCACAAATCTTAAACACAGGAGGACCCCTTCCATCATTCATACTCCGATCAATGGTAGCACCCATAGACGTAAAAGCAAACAGGCAATTGTACTGTCTTATGCTCCGCATGAATTTTTTTGAGGCAGGTCCACCGTCAAACCGCGCCAATGAGGCCAAAGGCTCGGGGCGCTGCTGGAACGGAGGTATCTGAACTTTGCCTGCTCTACAACACTTATTATAGATGGCAGTTCCTGTTGCACTATTTCTCCCAACACCCTCGCAGTACCAAAAAACCGCATGGCAATTAGAGCATTGATGATTAGGCCCTCCATAGTACGATCTCCCCTGATATGACACTGCATTCAGAGGCACACAAGGCAACATGAACTGAAATATCAGTCTTATCCATACAGTGTTGCGTCCAGGAATTAGGATGGCTGGTAACAGAAGTAGCACTGGGGACATGGAAACCTGCTATCGACTATACCTTTGAGCGCATCTACAAAAGCCTCATCAAAATGACCGCACTGAAGATTAGCACTCCGAATAGATGCAGCGCCTGCATTGGAACAGCAGGTTTGGACCCCCTTTTTCTGGAGACTATAGCAAATGGAATTCGCCATGCAACAGTAATATTTACCTCCCCAGACCATACGGTGTTGCTGTAACAGCTTTCTTCTCTTGGCTCTTGAAGCTGCTGGATCAGATTCATGGATAGCATAAGATGCGTTGTTTCCTGTTTTTCGAAAATAAATAAACCCATTTTGTTTTAGTATACTAATATATAGATATATTTTTGTCTATATCATTGAGTATATAGATAGATATTTCTTAAGGGGCTAAGGCACCGGAGGATACATACTCCCTCTTGCCCGCCTAGTAGCCGCAGCTGTAGTAGAAGTGCGTAGACGCACAACCGTATCAGCTGACAGGTATAATAACAGTTTGTTAGGAAAAATGACAACAAAATGCCAACACAGGAAACATATGTTGCTATAAAGAACCAAATGCATAGAAAAATTTAACGTACTTTGTATTCGGTCAACACTCGAAGCCGAAGAATCCATCAGTTACCAGGTCCATATAGCTTTTCATAGAGTGCATTGAAGTAAACTTTTTATTTTAGTTCTCAAACTGCCGGTGCTATCGCATTTTACCTTGATGAAGCACAGACCATTTTTCCCCTTCTCAAATATATTAGGCAGGGAGTCCACATAGATATGCATGGAAGTAAAAAACACTCCCTCACCCCCCCCCCCCCCCGCCCGAAAGTCAGATCAGAGCAGAGTATAAAATAGTGGCCCAGAAGCCTTTACTGCAGTCGATTTGTACCCTTTTTAAAATCTGCAGGCATGTTGCATGCATAGCAGCAAGTACCATGCAACAGAACAGCAGCACCGAAAAATAAATAACAAGGCAAACAACAAACTGGGTTTCAGAAACCATGTACTGCAATATCTTGTCTCGATTTATTGGAAATACAACAGTTGATTGTAAGAAATACTACTAACTATCAAAATTGCCCAGGAGGAAACAAAAAAATAGAAACGAAGTACAACCTAGGCATAAATTTCTAAAAGAATAACTCTTGCGGCATACAAGCTATCTCATCGATCAGCTGTTGAGCAGCAGCTATAAGCTGCGGAGGGCTGACAGCTTGTTCTCTAGAGGATGCAATGACAAACCTAGCAAGTTGTATGCCTCTATTCGCAAGCGGGAAAAGATGTTGGGCTACATTTCTATATAACAGCAAACCATGCAAACTGTAGTCCACTATAACAAAGCCTATTGAATTTTGCAAAGCTATGAGCGCTTGCAGCGAGGCCAATTCATATGCAGCAGTGCCGGTTAGGCCTACCGGCGCCCAAAAGAACAATGCAGAATCATAGACTGTCTGAAGAGGTCGAGGTGGCAATCCAATTTCAACACCATATAAACCACTTCCGTCGTCTACGATCTGGTGTATAACTGAGACATAAGATAGTCGACAGTGGTCAACAACAGCCTGTAAAACAGCTAAATATGATATCCTGAAAGTAAACATCGCGTGGAATATACTGTCTTCTTTAGGCGGCGATAGAAAATTAAATAGGCCTACTGTCTGGTGCTGTTGTTTGTTTCCGCAGACACACACCCAAAGAATTTGTCAGTTTTTGTAATTTTAGAAATGAAAATAACACACGCGAGCCCAGAGGAACCTAAGTTCCGCATAGGCGAAACAACAATAAACAACGAATCAGTATAGACGGAGGATATAAGCAGGTATAAGGAAGGAACGGCAAGAAGGCGAAGCATACCTTTTAACGGCAACTGCGGTGAGGACAGTGAACACCGTAAATTTGCGGAACCCACTAGGCAACAAGAAGGCCACAGCAGGCGGCGAAAATAAGACACGAACTGAGAGGAACTTCAGTTCCGCGCAACCAAAACAGGGAAAAACGCTGAATCAGTAGACGTGCAGTATAACCGATAGATGGAAGCATCGTGAAGCATACCTTTTAACAACCGCTGTGTTCCCAATTTGTTGAATGCAGCAGGAACCAAGAAGCCCAGAACAGCTGTCGAAAACAAGACACACGATTTGAGGAAAAATTGAGTTCGGCGCAATCAAAACAGGAAGAAATGATGAATTAGTAGACGTGCAGTGTAAGCAATGAACGGAGCCAAAGCTGAATATAGCTTGTAACGATGATTGTGTCTACGGCAGACAGCAGGCATCTGAATTCGGTGGAACGCATAAGAACTACAAGCAGAACCGAAAACTGGAACAGCCAATGCACAGATGGAATCCGTGGAAGGCCCTAACCCGTTGACCGCACCGCACCCACCGCACCCAAAGCACAGATCGAACCTGTCGAAAGCACGCATCCGCTAAACGCACGGAACGAGCAGATGGTGAACCAACTTCCGTCGGCACTAAAAAGTAAGCAACTGGGAAGCACAGAATAGACATAATGACCTGGAACACCGTCAGCCTCCGTCGGCCGGACGCCGCGGATGGGCGTCCATGAAGCACCCACTGTTCCTTCCGCGCTGCCCACCCCCTTCGTCCTCGTTCTGAAGAAGGTAGCACGCAAGAAGCAGGATGTGGCAGTCCACAGAAGTACGGAGAGCAGACGACCGCCGGCGGACACACCAAGAGGAAAGAAGTACGGAGAGCAGACGGCCGCCGGCGGACACACGGAGAGGAAAGAAGAGAGCGGCGACAACGGCAAGGCGGCGCAAGGAACAGCGGCGGCGCGCGGCGACAACGGCGAGGCAGCGGAAGGAACAGCAGCAGCGCGCGGCGACAACGGCGAGGCAGCGGAAGGAAGAGCGGCGGCGCGCGTAAGCGGAGAGAAAAGCCGAGGGAGGAGGCGCAGCGGTGCGAGCAAGAATGACCGGCCGTCCCGATCGGGCAGAAGCCGAGGCGGGTATCACTACGAAGCGCCGAAGCTAGAAGCTGGAGCCGGGCGCAGGAAGCACGGGGAGCCGGACGTTTCATGCGCAGGAAGCACGAGAAGTCGGGCGTTTCCTAGCAGAATCTGAATTTAACCTTAGTCGTGCAAACGAAGGAGAACCACAGATCGCGAAATTCGACGGTCCACATTATTTCGGGTGACGTGGCTTGGGCCTCATTTTGAGGAGTCGGTGTGCCTTGTAACATCTTAATGCATCCACACCGGGGAATATTCCGTGTAAATTCAAAATTGACAATGTGAAATGTTTCCTAGCATTTTTTTGGATTCAAATAATAAGTCGTTTTGACTCTTCTAGATACAAAATTTTTACCATGTATCTAGACACAGTGTATATCTAGATAATAAATAAAAATAATGCACCTAGAAAAACATTTATGACTTTACTTTAGGTAGGCTCATTTCCTCCCGTTTTATATCCATTTCTAGATTGGGGCAATGGGCAACCGGATAAGCATGAATCTCCCCCAAAAATTGGAGGCATTAAATAAGTAGAGTCAAAAGGATTTTTTCAAGGCGGTTACCATGGAATTGGCTATCATGTGAATCCAACACAATAGAGATACTTCGTACCTCTTTATAAGCGGGTCACACCTCCTCAGGCCTAGTACGTCAAGCAGAGAGAACCATAGAGAACATATCTAGCTCATCAGAATAAAGGTTAGTGCATCTGATCTAGCAACACAAAAATGGAGTTGGTTGTGCTGATCGTTGGTGCCGGCCCAACTGGACTGGCGACGGCGGCATGCCTCAGCCAGTGTTCCATCCCCTACCTCATCGTTGAGCATG
Organism: Coix lacryma-jobi var. lacryma-jobi; assembly: GCA_009763385.1. NCBI lineage: Eukaryota > Viridiplantae > Streptophyta > Magnoliopsida > Poales > Poaceae > Coix > Coix lacryma-jobi. Next base: position 69,800,964 of record CM019830.1, read on the forward strand.
AGGACTGCAGTGCATCGCTATGGCGCTACCGCACCTATGACCGCGTCAAGCTTCACCTGTCCAAGGAGTTCAGCTCCCTGCCCTACATGCCCCACCCGACCGGCACCCCGACCTACATTCCCAAGGAGGAGTTTCTCAACTACTTGGACCACTACGCCGAATGTTTTGACATAAAGCCCAGGTATTGTACTTTCGTTGTGTCGGCAGCATATGATGAGGGAATCGGCCGCTGCGTCATCGCCGCACGTGACACGGTTGCCGACACAGAAATCGTGTAATATGATTCCCAAGGAGGAGATTCCTGGTCGTGGCCACCGGTGAGAATGCAGTGGGGAGGATTCCGGAGATCCTGGGTCTAGAGAGCTTCCGCGGGGAGGCTGTCCACTCTTCGACCTACAAGTCAGGGACCAGCTATGCTGGGAAAAGGGTTCTCGTGGTCGGTGCTGGAAATTCCGGGATGGAGATTGCCTATGATCTTGCAAGCCATGGCGCTGACACCTCGATTGTTGTTCGATGTCCGGTATGAATATTTTGTGTTTAGTAAGTAATGCGTTCATATTAGTCAGAGTAGATTATTATGTCATGTAAATTGAGTCTTATAAAACATTTATATAAGTAATGCGTTCATATTAGTCAAAGTAGTTTATTATATCATGCATGTATGTCGTGGAAGCCTTTCTGGATGAGTTCCTCTTCTTTGATATATTGTGCGATGCATATTCTTTTATTGGTTATTGTTGAATACTTGGAAGGGATCTATACTTGGAAGGGATCTTTTTTTTCCGGTGTTTCTTTGACCTTCCATTTTTTATTTGAGTGCAAGTACACATAATGAGCAAGGATTTGATCCGTCTGGGAATGACATTTGTCCAACATATACCAATTACAATAGTGGATACTTTTATAGTGAAAATAGCCGATTTTATATTTGGTGATCTATCAAAGTATGGCATTATGCGGCCAAGAATTGGCCCCCTCCTACTCAAATCTAATACGGGTAGATCTTCTATAATTGATGTTGGGACAGCAGAGTTGATCAAGAAAGGCATCGTCAAGGTATGTGTTATTACTATTACCTTTAAATAATAGTCCTGGTGATAAGCATATGTAGTCGATCGAATATAAAGTAAATTTCTTACAAAGTGGTGGTGCGAAAATATTATGTTTCTGCTTATAGGTGTTCAAGGGGATATCGAAGATCATTGGAAACAAAGTTCAGTTCGAATGCGGGAAGGACTGCGAATTTGATGCCATCGTGTTTGCAACAGGTTACAAAAGCACTGCGAATTTGTGGCTCAAGGTATGTACAAGAGACTTTACTGTTTGAACTGTGTCTCTGGTAAAGTTTCATAATCTGCTGCCTTGGCATGGCTTCTGTCCTTACAATTAGATTCACGTTTTCTCTTACATGGCACACAGAACGACAAGTGCATGCTGAACAGTGACGGACGTCCAAACAAAGGTTATCCCAATATTTGGAAAAGTGAAAATGGCCTTTATTTCTATGGTTTTGCGAGCATGGGATTGGCTGGTATTTCCAAGGATGCTTACAATATTGCCAATGACATTGTGTCTGTCTATTGAGAGGATTTGTTTGTCTCGTTTGGTTAAGTCAGGGTAAATCTATGTTAGCTCGGTGCCTTGCAATGCCAACCTATTATCCTTCCAATTGTTCCTTACACTACAGCAGAATCATTCTTTGTCGAGTGCTGGCAGCACTCAGCAAAGAGCCTTTTGCACTCGGCGAAAAAAATGTCGGCAAAGAATTCTTTGCCGAGTGCCAAATATCGGGCACTCGGCGAAGGCTTTGTCGAGTGCTGACATATTTGGCACTCGGCAAAGAAAAAACGAAAAAAATCTAAAAAAAATAGAGAAAAACTTTTATTAAATTGGGGGAGGGGCCCACTAGGCAGCGCCCATCAGTCTCCCTCGAAATCGCAAGTCCTGCAATTTTCTCTCACACAATCAGCAGGATTCGAACTCAGGACCTCTCGTTCACGCAGAGCCTCCTCTACCACTGCACTACACATATACGTTCCATATACGTTCCATATCTGTTTCGGTTACCCATATACTATACTAAACCGAGTGTAACTTGCTTATTTGAGCCCTAAACGAATTCAAAAAAAAGTTGTCAACTACAAAGTTTTCTAACCTTTTGAGATCTACAACTTTTATTTTTTTGTAGTTTTTCCATCTGAGGTCGTTTATAAAAATTTGAATTTCAAATTTGATAATTTCAAACATAGTTTTCGTTGACAAGATGATTTCAAATCAAAAGGTTGTCAACACCAAAGTTTCATAACTTTTTGAGATCTACAACTTTCATTTTGGTCAACTCTCCATCCGAGATATTTTAAAAAATTTGAATTTTAAATTTTTCAAATTCGAACGCAGTTTTGCATAACTAGATGACTTCAAATTAAAAAGTTATCAACTACAAACTTTCATAACTTGTCAAGATCTACAAAGTTTATTTTGGTTGTTTGACCATTTGTGCATCCGACATTGTGGTTCTAATATTATTCACAGACATTATATATCACTCTTGTAGTTTTATAAACTACCAGAGAGATATATAAGATTTGTGAACGAATTTATTTTAAGTTTGTCAAATGAAAAAATCACCAAAACAAAAAGTATTCATCTTGATAAGTTAACCAACTTTGTAGTTAAAAACTTTTCCATGTGGATTAATTTGCTGCTTCAAAATGTAATTTAAAAATTGGCTTTGCCGAGTGTCAAAAAAACACTAGGCAAAGAGCTCTTTGCCGAGTGCCAGCCACGTGGCACTCGGCAAAGGCACCTCTTTTGCCGAGTGCCAGCCACATGTCACTCGGCAAAGACCCGACCATGTGGCACAGTTCGGGGCCAGATTCTTTGCCGAGTGCCACGTGGCTGACACTTGGCAAAGGCACCTCTTTGCCGAGTGCCAGTCACGTGGCACTCGGCAAAGACCCGACCACGTGGCACAGTTCGGGGCGACATTCTTTGTCGAGTGCCACGTGGCTGGCACTCGGCGAAGAGGTGTCTTTGCTGAGTGTCTTTCTTTGCCGAGTGTCGGACACTCGGCAAAACATCCTTTGCCTTGTGTTTGTGCTTTGCCGAGTGCCACATGGCCGGCACTCGGCAAAGAGGCTCTTTGCCCAGTGCCCGAAATTTGGCACTCGGCAAAGCCCCAGGCACTCGGCAAAGATTGATTTTCCCGTAGTGTTAACGTATGAGATTGCATGTTTGTAAACAATGTCTTCTTATGGCATCCCAATTAGCTCTCAGTTGTTTCGATGCACTCAAATGGGCTGAGCATGTAAACCTCTCGCAATATCGTGTAATCATCCTAAAAGGAATGCAATTCTTACTTTTCAAGGAGGAGTCAAATAATATAATGTTTAACAAAATCTATATAAAAAAGGTACTAACAATTATCATACCAAACAAGTACTAGTAGATTAATTATACAATATACTTTTCATAGTTAATCTACTTGAAGACATAGGGTTGACATTTATTATTTTTTCTATAAATTTGGTCAACCTTAGGAAATAAGTTTAACATTTCATTTAATTTGCATATCGAAAATTTGTCAAAAATTATAAGGTATTATTGGTGAATTAATGTAACACCCTGGTTTTTAATTAATTAAAGTTAATTAGAATATAACTAGAAAATGGCAAAATCGTAGACGGAGGAAAAATTATTATCAAATGTTTGTTGCATTTATGCTGCTGCATAATTTTTTGGATGGAAAATAAATTTATTAAACTCGAATAGGGCGAATCGATTTTATTCTAATGAGAAAAAAAATGTTTATAAAAACTTTTATCAAAGTAAACTAAAGTTTTAATTCTAAAACCTAGGAAAAACATTTTCAAAAGTTTTCAAACTGGTTTTGTTTTGAAAAGGTTTGAAAATTTGAATTCAAATGAATTTGCAAAAAGATCAAAAAAAAGAAAACAACAAAACCCCTCTCCCTTTCCCAGCCCACTCGCCTCTGGCCGGTTCCGTCCTTCCCTTCTCATCTAAAAACTAGCTCCGACACCGCACGCGCACGTTGAAGCCGCCTCACCTCGCCTCGCAGTGACCGACCCACGATTTGAGTAACACTAAGGCAAAAATTTTATAGCCATAAACCAAAAGCTATAGTATAGTTTATAGGACCATAATTATTATCAAAGAAAGTTTGCAAAATAAGAGAAGTTCTTACATATCCATAATTAATAGTACGATAGAATAGCTAAGAAATATAATTCATTATTAAAAAACACCTAATGACGATTTGTTGTATTCGCATCGTCCACTTCCATATCCTCAATAAAAACTCCTAATAAGAAAAGAAGCGAGCGAAATAAACCAAATGTCTTGTTCTTGTTCACCTTGAGCAGCCCTACATTGTCCTTCTCTTCGAACTCGAGAAAAATAACATGCTAAAATTATAATCCTCTTCATCTTGTACACTGTAATTTTAGAATGTAACCCGAATTAGGAGAAATAAAAAATCTACACAATGCAAAGGATTTAAAATTAAAATTGCTAAAATGAAAAAACAAAATCAAACCTGCACTACCGGCCTGCCTTTGGCTAATTGGCTAGCAGTGCGTGGGCGCTGGTCGGTCCGGGACCGGGACTGTTCGTTGACCGACGTACGCTTGTACGAGTCTGAACGCACATGTACAAAACCAATAGCAGCGTACCTACATAACTTTTTTTTCTTCCTTCTCACGTCTAGCTTTTATGGACCGTTTAAAAGCAGCCTAGTAATGTTTCTCTGAACTAGATTCTGGACTCTATGAGCTTTTTATTTCTCTTTCGGGATAGCAGGTACGTGGGAGATGAAAAGGGCGGGGAGATGGTTTGAAATCCATATAGATGCAGAAGCACACATCAATACTATTTTACGTTCCATAATATTTTGTCTGCTATTAATGATTCAACCAAAACAGAAAAAAAACATTCATAAAAGACATGAAACATTATCAAAAAATAAAAAAGTGTGTATATATAATTTACATTTATGTACGTAAAACAATAACATTAAAATTATGAATCATGAAATAGTTTTGAACTATGTAAAATTATAAAATATGTCAAAAATATTTTAAAATAAATGAAGTTTTGTTGATTTGTGTATGTAAAAAAATATGAAATAGTATAAAAATTAAAATTTCATTCTTGAATTTAAAAACTTTGAATTATGATATTACAAACTTTGTAACACTAGATTTAAAACTTTGAACTATGAGATTATAAATTTTATGCCGCTACATTAAATAAATTAAAATTGGAATTCACAAACTATGAACTATGACATTAAAAATTTTGTTGGTGCTATAGAAAAACTTTGTACTGCTAGGTTGTTATCCATTTGTATGTATCAAAAAGATGCATATTCAGGCGGCATTCATACTTGAAAAAATAACATATATACATATTTCAAAAACTGTTACTATGTTTTTTAAAACTCTATACAAACTTTATTTTTATAATTCAGGAAGTTCATATTAGCACATTTGAACTTTGTATTCTAAGATCTAAAACTTTGTAATTTTAAATTTTATACTTTAAATTCGAAAAATTTATACTACTACAATTAAAACTTTGTATTTTAAAATTTAAAAGTTTTAATTTTAAATTTATTTTTAAAATTAAGAAACTTTATATTTGAACATTTAAAACTTTATATTTCTAGCTTTAAAACTTTGTAATTGTAAACTTTGTATTAGCACATTTAAAATTTTTTATTTCAAAATTTAAAACTTTATTTTTAAAATACAAAAACTTTATACTACCATAATAAAACTTTGTATTTTAAAATTTAAAGGTTTTTATTTTAAATTTATTTTTAAAATTAAGAAACTTTATATTTGCACATTTAAAATTTTGTATTTCAAAATTTAAAACTTTATTTTTAAAATACAAAAATTTTATACTAACATATTTTAAACTTTATATTTCAAGGTTTAAACTTTATAATTTTTAACTTTACATTTTAAATGTACAAACTTTTACCCACACATTTAAAACAATATAAACTGTTAAATTTAAAACTTTGTGATTTTAAAACTCTACACCTAAACGTAGAAACTTTATATTAGTCTTTTAAAACTCAGTACTCACATGTTATGAACTTTATACTCCTAAAGTGAAATCTTGTAATTTAAAACTTTATATTAAGTTTTGAAAACTTTTAAGTACCATATTTAAAACTTTGTACACCTAAACAGAAAACTTTAAAATCACGTAAATTACCTTAAAACATATCCAACATGGATCTAGTTTTGTAGATCTCGTCATAATAAAAATTATGGCAAAAGAAATAAAAAATAGATGTTCCACGAGAAAGATATCACATTCTAAAGTTTGTAAACCGTTTGGAAATGCCAAAAAATCAGATCTGGCACACAACTTCCGTATATCGCCCCATGTTTATCGTTTGGTGCCCGCACATCTGACACACGCGTGCTCTCTCTCATCTGCTTATCATTAGTCCCCATATTACAACGCTTTACGCTTGTGTTCTCTCCTACTCTCGTTGCGCCACGCGTTCGTGCACTGCTACGCGACGCAGCGCACCCGCGCTCTATAATGATTTGGGTCCGGGGCACTAGGGCCTGAGGGGCTGGACGCCTGGCCTGCTGGGGGCACTGTCCGCTAGGCAGTGGCCGATATCGCGCCGCTGCGGTGGGCGAGTAGCCACCACCCGCCAAGGCCAGGGGCACATACGCGGTGAAGCAGAGGGCCGCAAGAGTCCATCGTGGCAGCGCCTGCAGCTGTGCAGGCCGGATGTACGAGAGGGCGGCGGCAGGGCAAGGGCTGGGCGGCAGCAGGAGCGGCGGGGAAGGCAGCGCTGCACAGTGAGGAAGAGCCAAGCCATGAGCGAGCGCTGCCCTATTCCCCAGCTCGGCTCGATCGTTGTTGGGCTGATGGGCCAATTTTTTTTTGAAGATTTACTACCTACTTATTTGGGCCATGATCTGACTAGGGCCATGGCCCTAGCTGCCCGCAGCAACTCCGATCAGAGGACCACCACCGCCGTTGATCTCTCTCCTCAGCGGTCTCCGTCCGACCCCGTAGAGTCCTCCATCGGGCGCACAGTGAGGTCCTTCCCCTCTCACACCTCTGCCCGCCGTTTTTCGTGCTCCGTAGTGCGTCTCTTACTTCCCCTCCGGTGAACTATTTCCGCTCCACCACCGTGCGCCACCTCTAGCTACACCACAACACCGATAAAGGCTCCGCCGTGCTCGTTTCATCATGCACCGCCTCCCCATGACCTCGCCTCAACCGCACCGGCCTGCAGCATCACACCGGCAAGCCTCGACCATGGCCAGCCATGGCGCTGCCGCATGGCCTGTTAGTCACCAGACGGCGATGTACGCCGGCAGCGAGGTAGCGAGCACGACGGCGGTGAACTGGAACACAACGCGAACTTGTGGACACACAGTTTTGGTGCTGCAAGACTTGGCAGCGTTTTCTGTCCTGTTATTGCTAATAAAAGGAAAACAACAAAGGGCATGCCGCTCCTTGCGCGCACGACGCCAGGCTGTGCGCGTCCATCCTGACGCACGGCGTCGCCCGGGCAACTCGGCATGCTCCTGAACATGGCAAACGTACTCCTATTCTCTAGCGCACGACCACCACAAGCTGATGTCTGTGCGTATGCATGGAAATAAAACATGATGCTATCTATTTACAACACATAGGAGTATCTAACAATTCTCCTCCTACTCCTAGTGTGCCTGCTGAATGAGTTGAACACCAAGTCTGGAATGCAGTTCGCACAAACGTTCTTGTCCCAAGGCGTTGGGGCAGATGTCCGCTAGCTGCTCCACCGTCCCAATGGACTGAATCTGTACCCTGATCTTCACGACACACTCACAGATATAATGAAATTTCACCTGGATGTGCTTACTCCGGTCATGGAACACAAGATTCTTACTAAGCGCGACGGCGGACTGGTTGTCGATCTTCAAAGTAATGGTGCCCGCCTCTTCACCCTTGAGCTCTGCTAGGAGACGAGCAAGCCACACACCTTGACAGGCAGCAGTGGCCGCGGCTATATACTCAGTTTCACATGACGACAGGGTCACGACGCGCTGCTTCTGCGACTGCCAGGTGATCACTTTGCCACCAAGGAAGAAGATCACTTTGGCAGATGGTGATCCCGGTCTCATTTTGAGTTACCTCTAGCCCCAGGTAGTAGTGGAGGAGACTGAGATCACTCATCTTGAACTTCAGCTTCATCTCTTCCTTGAACATCGTCGCAGTGGCCGTCGGTGATCACCAGATCATCAACATAGACACCGACGACTAGCCGCCGTTCTCCCGCTCCGTGCAGGTACACGGCGTGCTCGGACTTGCTCTGCTGGAAGCCTAGCTCAATCAGAGAGGAGTCGAGCTTGGCATACCAGGCGCGCGGAGCTTGACGCAGTCCGTACAACGCCTTCACCGGTGCATCACCTTCTTCTCATGCCCTCGCAGCACGAACCCGGCTGGTTGCAAGACATAGACTTGCTCCTGGAGTACGCCGTTCAAGAACGCGGACTTGACGTCCATGTGGTGTACTGCCCACTCCTCGGATGTGGCATGGGCGAGCAGCAACCGCCGGACTTAAGCCGGGCCACTGGAGCGAACACCTCCTCAAAGTCGATACCTTGCTATTGTACGTACCCTTTGGCGACGAGCCGAGCTTTGTGCTGGGTGATCACCCCCGTTGCATCTTTCTTGGTCTTGAAGACCCACTTCAACCCAATCGGTTTCACGCGCGGGGGTGCGTCGACGAGCTCCTAGGTTCTGCTAGCTTTGATGGAGGTCATTGTGACAACCGACCAATTTATACCAGATTAAGCACAGAAATCTCCGCTTTAACGATGATCGTCATGTACTTAAGCTCATACAAACCCGGTAGTCCGGAAATCTCGAAGGATTTCAAACCATTCAAACTCAGCCAAGATCGTAATGAGTTCAGCGTACATGTCCACAAGTTATATCATAGTTCGAACATAGTTCAATCCATCAGAGTACAAAACAATATTACAAACCACAGTTTGATAAAAGAGCGGAAGTAACGTAGTTTTGAAACACAAGTTCAGTTTGTTCAGATACGGTGCCATCAGCCTAATCATGTCCACAGAAGCATCAGGGGAGGATAAGAAATGACCATGCCCATGGTCTAGTCATCACCCGTAACTAGGTACCGGCAGTTCTCGCAGTAGCCAAAGAAGCTCTGACCATCTGCAACAACAAGGGGATAAAATCCTGAGTACAAAAAGTTACTCAACTAGACATACATGTCATAAACCATAAATAAAATGACACCAAGGATCATGAAGGCTATATCTGGGGCTGGCTATACTAACCTTTTGCATAAAAGCTCTTTCATTATTAAATAATCATCATTAGGGCATTAGCAGTCAAGTTTATGTTCTCAACCTGATTAACTAAGTTTGCACCTGATCTAGAGCAATCACTTGTCTAATTAATCAAACAAGATTGACTATTTCATCAATAGTCTTTCAGATTTAACATCAAAACCATATTTAGTTCCATAAGTTACTACGGTAACACATGCCCAGTCAAGTTACTCACTGTCCAGGAGCGATGGCGATTATAATCGATTCCTACCCAGCTGGGGATAAAATGTCGCACACTCGCCCGATCACACCTGCGCCAGGTAGCCGTCGGCTGCCATTCGAGAAATTCGAGAACACAATTCGCGAGACGATCATGGGCCCTTGTACACCGGGGGTTATCTCAATGCCAGGTCGCTTAACCTATCACTGCCACGGTCATGCCAGGTCGATCAGGCCCCGCCTGCCCACGGACCATGCCAGGTTGCTCAGAATAGTTGCCAACGGTACATCTGAGGCCCTGGGTGTTAGGCGTCAACATCTCCATCACCGGCTCGAATAGCCTTACTCGGCTTCGCGGGAGTTACTCCGACCTACTCCGTTAAGTGATTGAAGTGTTCAAAATGACTGAGGTGTGCCTTCGTCGGATCCTAAGCAACACAGACAGAAGACTAGTAGCACACAGAACCCATGTCCTGCTGCTCCTACATCCCGTCCGGTCTCAGTTTAATTACCTCCTGGTTATTTCCATGATAGGACCAGGCTACTCATGATCAGTATCTACCTATATGCGGGAGACAGGAAATCACCCGACTTTTACCGATCTAAGCAGGGCTAAGCCATACGAGCCTACTCTAACAGGGATATTGAGATAATAATTGCAGTGGACAAGGTATAGTAATAATACAACAACGGTAGCAATCAACTCCTATAACCTAATGCAACAATCATAGCAGATTAATTGTTAAATATTCGCAAACCATAGGGAGTAAAATGCTCTGGGGCTTGCCTCTCTCGAAGTCAGACGACCGGTGCTCCTAACACTTGGGCAAGTCCTCGACGGCAGCCTCTTCGGTCCTTTCGAACAGCGTCTCCTCCGGGAGCTGCTCCTCCAATTATGGCAGGTTCTGGTTCTCCTCTAGCGATCCTGTATGGTACATTGTAGGTATAAATATGATGAATGCACATAGGATGCTTATGTGGTGCAACATGAAGAAAAGACAATTCAGGAGATAAGCACATGTCATCTACTGCATTCTCTTCAACAAGATAGTCAATATCATCTAACTACTACTAACTTACTTTGTCAACACCCTACAACCCAACATTCAACCTAACCCTTTTTAACCAACCACCTAATATACACAACACCACAGAAACACTTAACTTATTCAACCCTATTTATCTATCCATTTTAATTCCTTTTAATCGATTTATTAAGCAGAGTATAACTATCTCCAGATTGAGATGATCTCAAAAAAATTCCCAGATTTTTACTCAGACTGCTACGGACCAAAACTAAACTACCATAAAAATTTTAGCCCAAAACAGTAACCATAACATGCAATAAAAATTAACCCTATTAATACATAAATCAAGAACTTTTTATAGTTTGTACTATCAACTGCCAAAACAGTCCTACTTAACATTTTTCATAGCAACTTCAAACTCCAACTTAACAACACAAAAATTACCAAGCTCAAAATCTAAGCATTTCTATTTATTAAAATTACAGAAAGAAAACAACATTTAATGACTTTAAATTCTACAACAAAGATTTTCCAAAGAACATGCACATCTTATATTTTTCCCAGACACTACTTATCAAGACAAACCTAACAAAATTGGAATCATATTTTTCTGAGCTATATAGAATTAGTTATGAATTTTTAAAGTTAACAGCCATTTCCTTAATTAAATAAAACAACACATAAAAGTATCACGGAACATGAATCTAGTAGTTTTTAACAGGTAGATCCATTCATTCGCAGCACAACAAAATTTATTTCACATTATTTGGACTTAAAATGAGCCTTGTGTGAATTTTAGAAGCCTTTAAACTATTTCTGGAAAACTGATTAAAGAAAACCCAACCTAAAACGCTACGGGTACCCGGGCTAACACACACAGGGACACAAACCTAAATGTTGCGCACACCCGGCCTTCCCAAACACTACTGCACCTAGCTTTCTCTCATTCTCTTCTACTCTCTCTGCCAGTGGGCCCCGGCCGTTAGGCGGCCCCACGCCTTCAGTCAACCGGGCCCGCACGTCAGGGGCACTTCTCCGCCGACGTTGGCCGGCAAAAGCTCGCCGACGGCGAGGTTTCCGGCGACACCAACCCCACCTCTAGACTCACCTTCACGCGGCGAACACTATCGACCTACTAGCTGGGCCAGAGGGACACCGGAGCAAGCTCGACGGCGGAGCGGCAGCGTTGCGACGCGGCGGCGAGGCTGTTCCCGACTGTCCCAAGGCTCGGCGAGGCGAGCACGAGCTGCGGCGAACCCTAAGCAACCTACTGGTGCGGTGCGCCAGCCTTGCTAACCCCAGCAATGGTCGGCGACACGCTCGGCGGCGGACCGCGACGGACATGGTTGCAGCGAGGTCAAGTTCCAGCAAAACCACGACGGCAGAGGGCTCTCCATCTAGCCCTAAGCTTTGGTGGAGGTTGAGAAGGCTAGAACGAAGCTTGGTTCGAGATGGTTTGGTCGAAGATGGTCGGACCATGTGAAGGTCATGGTGGCGGTCATGGCGGGTGCCCGAGGATGGCCTTCGGCGTTCCGCCGGCTAGGACGTGGGAGAGGGGAAACCAACCAGAGAGGAAGACAGAGGGGGTCGCAACGGAGCGACCGGTGGGAGGAATCGAGTGGCAGTGCTCAGGGTGGCGAGTAATCGCTCGTCGGAGTTCGGCGGGCGGCGGCGGCGCTTATGAACTGGAGAAGATGGACCAGGAGGAGGCGAGCGAGTGAATGAACAGGGTCTCGGCCAAGCGCTTGCGGCAGAAGGGAAGAGGCATTGCGCATTTGTTGGGTTCATTGAACCTGGCCGGTTCCCATCCCTCCGTTCCGACCGGCGCGGCGGCGACCCGTCGGGGACAGCCTCGCGGCGGCAGGCCAGAGACGGGGCAGTAGGGTTCGTCGGCCGAGTGGAAACGGCGCGCAGGGAGCGGGCGAAGGCGCTGTTTGGTGTTCGGCGGGGTGGGGCAGCAAACAGCGGCGAGGTGCCGGCGTACGGCGCACACAGGTGAGCGGCGCGAGCGCACGCGGAGGAGGAGAAGAAGGGGTTGATAGGTGGGTCCCGCAGGGGTTTAAACAAAAGAAGTTTTGTCTAATTTCTTCCCTAATTTTTATTTCCCAGACTAAGCCGGATTAGGAAAAGGTCCTAAAAGCAAAGTTGCTTGGAATTTCACAAGGAACAATTCATCTTTAAAGCTTAAGTCCAAATTCTGCCTGGAAAAAGAATTTCACTCCTAGCTTGATTTTCTATTGGAAGAATAAAATAATAAATGACCTTTTTTGAAAAAGTGCTTCTAAGCAAAGTTGTTCCTTTTGTCAAGATCTACAACTTTGGTTCAAGGCACTTGGTCAGAAAAACAAAGCATCTAGTAGCTATACTAAAGACCTAGTAAACGACTTAAACAACATACCACACAAGATGCACATGAGAAGATATGATGTTATGCTCATGCTATGTCAAGTTATGCAATTAGGGTTGCTTAACACCAGGGGTGTTACATCCATCTCGTCCAGCATCGCGTGGCGCATTGCTTCCTCGTACGTTGTCTGCTCGGTGCCTTCAGCAAGTAAGAGGTGCTCCTCCAGGTTCCGGCTTGCGAAGCCAGGTGGTGTCGTTTGGCCGAGGATGTTCTCGATGTGGTGGAACTGCACTGGCGCGTCGTCGTCGTGGTCGCCGTCCAGCTGCTCGCTGTAATCGGGCCCGGGCGGAGTGGCATACTCGATTTCATGGTACTAGTGCGCGCCTGGTGACGATGATGCTGGAGCTGCTGTGTGTGCTGGGGCGAACGAGAACGCGGGCGCCTCAGGGGACGCCACAGATGCTGAGCCTGATGCAGGGGCCGCAGTAGAGGTACTACCGACCGTTCTACGGGTGGTGGTGATCACGCCCGACACCTCCTCAGCTAGTTCGTCGAAGGTGAAGTCGGCGTCGCCTCCATCATGTACAACCAGCCATGTCCACTGCGCGCCCTCATCGAAGACGATGTCGCGGCTGATGTGTACTCGACGAGTAGAGGGGTCATAGGCACGATATGCCTTGGACCCGGCTTCATACCCGATGAGGTCACCTTGACGTGGGCGATGCTGCCGCGTGGGCGATGCTGCCGAAGGTGCGAAGATGATGAACGCGCGGCGTGCTCCCAGTCCAGAGTTCGTAGGGCGTTTTGCCCCCGATGCTCTTCGATGAGGATCAGTTGAGGAGATAAACGGCCGTGGTGATCGCTTCTCCCTAGAACACGCCTCGGAGCCCTTTTGCCTTCAGCATGCATTGCTGTCATGCCTAGGACGGACTGCTTGCGGCGCTCCACGACACCATTCTGTTGAGGTGTGTTGGGTGTCGTGAGTTTGCGACGCAACCCGAGCTGGTCGCAGAACTCGGTGAATTCCGACGCAGTGAACTCGCCACCTCGATCAGTGCGGAGGGCGAGCAGCTTCTTCAGAGTCTTCCTCTCTACGGCTGCCTGAACACGTTTGATGGCTGCCGCTGCTGCATCCTTGGACGAGAGCGGTACCAACCACATATACCGAGAGTAGTCATCAACCAGGAGGAGGAAGTAGCGATTGCCACTGGGCGTTGGCGGCAAGATGGGGCCACAGAGATCGCCATGGAGGAGCTGGAGGGCTTCGCTGGAACGCCTCAGTGCCTTCTGCGGAAATGGTGCACGACGCTGCTTCCCGGCCATGCACGCGTCGTAGAGCTGCTCCACCTGGTTGAGCTGGGGCAATCCACGGACGAGCTCCTCCTGCGCCATCTTGCGGAGCGCAGTGAAGTTGACATGCCCAAACCAGGCATGCCACACCGAGGAGTCCTCGGCACTGTGCGCTGCAAGGCACACCGGCCGTGCGATGGTGGCACTCAGCACGTACAGGCGCCCTGGGCCACGAGCAATCTTCGCCAGCAGCTTCATCTCCTCGTCGCGGATGTGCACGAACCCATCCTTCACTCGGACCTCGTAGCTGCCTTCATCTAGCTGCCCGACGTAGATGATGTTCGTCGTCAGCCAAGGGAGGTAGTAGACGTGAGGCAGCGACCGGTGCTCCCCATTCTTGCAGGAGAGGTGCACGGTCCCACTTCCCTCAATGCGGGTGGTGGAGCCGTACCCGAACCGCACGGATCCGGTGATGCCGGAGTCAAGACTGGCGAAGACGGACTGGGCGCCCATCATATGATTGGAGGCACCCGTGTCCACGATCCATCGGCTTGGTTCTCGATCAGGCTCGGAGTCGAGGGAGGCGAACACCTTCTCCTCGGTGAAGTGGATCTCGGCGGCCGGTGAAGACGGCGGCGGGGAGGACTTGAGCTCCTCCGACTCGGTGACGGCCAGCATCAGGGTTTACTCCTCTTCTTGGGCCACGTGAGCCTCTTGGGCCGGCTCCTCCTTCTACTTTTTGCGGCAATGACGAGCCCAATGGCCCTTCTTGCCACAGTGGGGACAAGTCGTGTCCGGCGGTGGCCGCGACTCACCGGAGCAGCGCCCCCGTTCCACTTCCCCTGCCCTTTCCACGACCGTCGGAGTTGGAACCGCCGCGGGAGGAGTCGTTACCCTTTTGCTTGTACCGCTCCAGCCACTGCTCCTCCGGGAGCAGTACTTTGTCGCTGGCAGCTTGAGGCGGCGTAGGCTCAATGTCGTCTGCCGCTTTCAGCCTCTCGGTCACCTCCTCTATCGAGAGCTGCGAGATGTCGAGAATGGTCTCGATGGAAATGACAAGTTGCTTGAACCTTGGACGAGCGACGCAAAGGTACTTCCTCACGACTTTCAGCTCGTCCTCCGGATCACCAAGCGTGGCGAGTCGTTGAACTATCCCGGTCAGGCGCAAGGCGAAGTCTTCTATGGGCTCGCCCTCGCGAAGTGCGATGGACTCATACTCCGCACGAAGGTTCTGCGTCGTCGCCATCCGCACCCGGTCATCGCCGATGCGCAGGGTCTTGACGGCCTCCCAGGCTTCCTTGGCGATGTTCCTTGGTCGCGAGCACGGGCACCATCTCCCCTGGAACGGCGGAGCAGATCGCGTCGAGGGAGCTGCGGTCAACGTCGAAGTCGGTGTCGTCAAACTCGACGGCGTCCCAGAGATGACGCGCTTGCAGCTTGAGCTTCATGCGGAGCGACCACTCGTGATAGTTGGTCCGCGTCAGCTGCGGCCAGTTGCCAGAGCTGCCGCCCTCCTGGATGATGTGCTCGACGATGACTTCCCGCGGACGGCATGCATCCCCAGTGCGCGAGCGACGTGGGTCGCCTGTGCGTGATCGGCGCGGTGGAGAACGGCATGGAGACGACGTCTTGCTGCCGGAGCGTTGGAACCGTCGTTTTTCTTCCCGGCCGCAGAACGGCCACGAGCTCTCGTCGGAGACACCATGGTCGATGTCGGGATCTCTTCCTGGCTCTGATGCCACTTGTTAGTCACCAGACGGCGATGTACGTCGGCGGCGAGGTAGCGAGCACGACGGCGGTGAACTGGAACACAACACGAACTCGTGGACACACAGTTTTGGTGCTGCAAGACTTGGCAGCGTTTTGTGTTCTATTATTGCTAATAAAAGGAAAACAGCAAAGGGCATGCTGCTCCTTGCGCACACGATGCCAGGCTGTGCGCGTCCATCCCCACGCACGGCGTCACCCGGGCAACTCGGCATGCTCCTGAACATGGCAAACAGACACCTATTCTCTAGCGCACGACCACCAGAAGCTCATGTCTGTGCGAATGGAAAGAAAACATGATGCTATCTATTTACAGCACCTAGGAGTATCTAACTTGCCCAAGACCGGTCGGCCAATCTCTATACACATGGAGCCAGACGCTCCTCTGTTTCTTCCTTTGGCACTGCACACGGATGACGCGTCCGGCCGGCCCCTCCTCGTCGTCGATTTGTGCAGGGTGGTCGTCCGTGCATAGCCCACACTCTCGCGGGAGCTTCGAACTGTCGGCCGTCCTCCATGCATCGTCGCCCTCTCCATGCTATCCACATCGCCAAGTTCATGTAAGCTCCGGAGTCCTGCAGACTCCTCATCACTGTCTCTCAGGGTCTGCTAGGCCGCTGTGCGCGCCGCATGGACCAAGCGCCGACCGTGTGCCGAGCAAGCTGTATTCTGCTACGCTTGCTGTCTCTCCGTGGCTTGCTATGACTTCAGCATTATGTGTCTTGGCATTATGGCCATTTTCTTTTAGAAAAACAATTCTGGAAATACAATGGAAATACAACCTTCATGCATGATGGCCTTGGTCCATGATGGACAACTCTCACCCACGACCTCTGGTCCACGGTTTATGAACTTAGTCCATAGCATAGTGCATCAGCACTTTGTGTTCTAGCCCCTCAATTTTTTTTTCTTTCAATCAAGTCACTATTCTCTGAGTCTAGCACAAACAACTTGCTACCCCCTGTTATCTAGGTTTAATTTCACAAAGGTCCAATAGCGTCTCTTTTTATGAAATGAGTTTCTCTTGCTTTAAAAAATTGTTTAAATGTTTTTTGTTAATATAATAAAATGTTTATGATGGCATAATTTTATTTATAATCTCATTAATGTGTTTTACTCATAAAAATAATTCCAAAAATGTCTTTCTTGCAAATAAACCTTTTTAGCTTTTCTAAAATAATTTTAGAGTTCAAATAATTTCTTTTAAGTCGCTAATTTTTAAAAATAGTTAAAAATAAATCTTTTTAATTGTCAAAATGTTCTCCAATTTCGAAAGCCCACAACTTTCAAACCATTTTCAGCGGTTTTTACGCTCACGCGATCGTAGAAACAAGCCCTACACGTCAGTAACTTTTTTAAGTATGTTTTTATAATGTTTGGTGTCCTATTTTTATTTATTTGTATATGTTTGCTTGTATGTTTGCGTACCAGAAGTTTACCGAGATGGAAGAAATTGCGCCTGTCGATCCTGAAGACCCCGAATTCGACTTGTATAGTGTTTTCTCATAAAAGGCAAGTGTCCTCGATCATTTTGCACCCGTATTTATTTTACTTTTGAGTTAGAGTAGTTAGATCCACTAGTTGCATGCAGTCTTAAATTGAATCTCATGTTAAGGTTTACCAGAACTTGTTCATAATTTCCTAGTCACCTGGATCTGGGAATTTGGGCAGAGTCATTTGCTTAGCCCTACAGTCATGGTTGGGATGGGATGGTTGTTAAATATAAATCCTGATTAATGATCTATGGAACACTATGGGTTGGTAATTTTTGGTAGTAACATGGTGCTTAGGTATATCCGGCACGACGAACCGTTTTGGTGGTGGTTTTTGGTTGCCATGGACTTGGCGTTTGGTTGTCATGGACTTGGCGGATGATGTTTGGTGGTTTGGGTTTGGGTTTGTGTTTGTTATCCTGTCTGGATCCCTAGGACCCGGTTCTTCAAGCATATAACCCGGCTTAACAGCGCAAACCATGAGGCCGATATGGCTCTGCGGCTGGCTAAGTAATTAGTTTCCTCCAAGTTGAGGGTTTACACGGGATCGGTTTGTGTGGCACAAGAGGGGCCTTCTGCAGTGGTGTTTACCCACTGTTAGCGGTGAAATCTTAGTGAACGTATAAAACGGGCTTGGAGGAGACTTTGTAAAGGCCTTGTAGTGAACCCTGTCGACTCACCTTGGAAGTGGGTCAAGATGCTAGCTACCTCGGGCACAAGGGCAACACGACTCATGGGTAAAGACGTGCAAACTCTGCAAAGTATAAAAATGATATATAAGCCATGCTCACGGTCATGAGCGGCTTGGACTTCTTCGAGATTAATTGGTTGGTTCTGGTTCGGTTTGCCTCATGGACTTCAGGTGCGGGTGCGCTTGATGGAATCCATGTGTGGTTGCTTGGTGGATTCCAAGTGTCGGCTGCTCGGTGGACTCCGAGTGTGGTTTTTCTCGGTGGACTCCGAGTGTTGTTACTTTTACTCTGGATATGTGGTTATAACCTAGTAAGTATGTGCATAAGATTAATAGAAATAATAGGGTGTGTTGCTTTAGGTGCTTGAGTCAAATAGAATCAGCCTACCTTTGATTTAGCCCCATGTCATATTTTCCTACACTTGTGGAGTATATTTTGATGTACTCACTCTTCCTCTTTGTCCTCCCTACTACCTGTTGGCACAAAATATGGTGCACCGCGCCTCACACATAGCAAGCCGGAAAGCGTGGCTTCAAACGGGTGCCTGGACGGTTTGAAATCCGGAGACGTGTCAGTCGGTTTGACCTGAAAGCCAACAAGGGATAAAACTGGAACATGCCGGGTGAGACCAGACAGTTCCATATTTACGGCCCTGAAGCCACTCATGATGACATACAGCTATAGAAGCTGTCTGTCAACAGGTTTAAACGTCATTCGGCTAACTCTAAACATAAGCAACTGGTTGTCGAACGCATGTGCATGAAGAAAATATGCTTGAACAAGTGAAAATAAATTGTGAATTGATGTGTAACCAAGCTCGGCAAGCTAGCCGAATTAGGGTCCACGAAGAAGGAACATGCAAACAAACATGATCAAACCCATGTAAAACCTGCATCTGCCGCACGATACCTAGTTTTATCTAAGCTTAAACATGTTTGGCATGCGTGAACCCACAACACGTAACAATCTAGATTAGAGATTAATTCACCCATCATGATCATGCAATTATTGGAACACAAATAAACTTGTAAAGCAAGGCCGAACAAAGTCAATCTAGATTGGGCAAAAGAGTGTTACAAAATTAGTTAAAACATGCAACACATGATAACTTAATGAATCTATTAGATCTTGCCAAATCTAATAGAGCCGATAACTATCTCGCTTTTGCCAAACATATGAATAAACGCCTGCCACATGCTATCTACCCATAAGCAAAGCATAAGCAAAGACTTCTTGAACATTGACAAAGATCCGCCACACGATCATTGAAAACAAACAAGACTACTTGCATCATATCTAAATCCACCGCATGATACTAGACATGATAACAAGGTTGCTGGGACTTACGGAGGTCGACGGATCGATGATTCCTCTCGAAGAACTCGACGACACGACTAAGGACTCGAAGATGGCACGGGGCCGGTTTGTATTGATATGGTTGTGAACACTTTTTACAATGGCCGAGGGTTTATATTTATACCCTGGGCAACATACGAGTCCTGGAAGACTACGATTTACACAATGAAATTTGGAAAATACGAGTCCTATCTCTATTTTTTCTCTTGACGCCCTCCATCGTCATGTGTCTTCTCGTGCAAGTCTGCTTCACCTGCCATATTTGCTTCCCGAATGGAGTCACCACTTTGCGAGATAGCCGACCGCATAGGCATTTGCCAAAACTCTAAGGGCTAACCGACTGCCTGGTTGCTTGCCGAATCCCTTTCTCACTGCTGGCTGGGTCCACTTGTCATTTTCTTGATCCACTTGATCAACCGATCTTCCTTGATTCTGTCAATTCCTCAAATCGTAGCCATCTTTAGCAAAATTCGGCCTATCTCTTTCTTAGTCCAAATTTTGGTGGAAACACATGCCCCCTAATTTTGGGATAAATATTTATTCCAATATTCTTTTCTCCCGAACAACTGACGTGGAACCTCTGGAAGCGTCTATTCTTGTGGAAATTTCGCGTGCCTTAATTGCCTTACCTGCCGATTCATCTCCCGATGCACCTTTTGGGGTCCTTTTTAAGTCTCCCTTCACTCTGTTTCGGCCTGTACGTTCGAACTCCCCTCTTTCAATCTCAAAACCAAGAAAAACACTTCTTCCTCCTATCATCGTCTAACCCACTCTAGAGGATGTCTTCCGTAGCGAGCAGACATAGCTCCGAGATTGGCGTTTCCAACACTTCCAAGAAGAGGTTGTTCTCTTTTATCTTTGATTCAAAAATGAAACAGCCGTTCTTACTTCGTTACTTTTGTTCAGGAGGATCGATGATGATTTCCCCGAAAACCTGACTCAGAAGGTCATAGACCTTCAGCTTGATCTGGAGGCGAAGAATCAGGAGATTACCCGAGTCTCCCGAGAGCGTGACGTCGCTCGGAATCGAGCCGCCGGTAAATATTTTCATCAGCCCTGTCCTTGTTTCTCTCTCTTGCCTTTACTTACTCTTCTTCCTTTTAGCTCTGGAGGCCAAACTTCATGCTCTTAAAGCTGTTGTCGCCAATCTCGCAATTACGGCTAATGTGACGGGTACGACGGCCTTGAGTCGGGTGAACGAGGTTAACCGAATCCTCCCCGACATCTCCAGGGCTGGTATAGGATACGGCGCAGCGGTTGCCTTCTACGCTGCACGGATTCACTCCGGTGTCGATTACCGTAGTTTCAACGTTTGTGAGCGGAAGCTAGAATATAGGGTAGCACATTCTGTGGACGATATGAAGGAAGCTGGAACAGATCTGGCTGATTCCTTCAACCATGCTCTCCCGATTAGGCATAGGACGGAATGGACGAACTAATCCTCATTGTAATCTTGTGTTCCTCTTTTTGTAAATAAAAAGTCCTTCTGTTTGAACCCTGAAATCAATCTGTGACTGATCCTTCGAGATCAATGCGTGCTCTGCTTTGTGCATTAGTCATTGACATTTATTTTTGCTCCAACGACGACGTATATCACATCGGCTATCGCTGACAATCATGTCAATCATCTCTGTCCCATAGGTGATTGCTGTAATCGGCTATTTTAGATCTAATATTTCAGACTCCTCATAAATTTCCAATCCATGACGATGTCAGGATAGTACTTCTTAAGGGATTTTCTATTTTTAGCTTCCTTGAAGACTTCTCTATTAAAACTTCATTGCCTGGAATAAAATATAATCCTTCCCAATTCGAAGACCATTTGCCAAACTTCCAGTCTTCGGTGTCAATGGGTAATATGAGTTTCCAAACAATCAACCAAAACTGAACTCTTTATGTGGCAACAATCCTTAGCCGAGTCCTATCGGCTTCCCGATTCTGGAGTCACGATCTCCTCAAGTCAGCAAAAATCCAGCCTGGCCCAACAACGGCCCATAAATCGTGAAAACCCTACTCTGACGCTTGGCTTCCTAGTGTGTAAGTCACGGTTCCTTTAATATGACCCTACGTAGGCCACCACCTTCGACTCCAATTGAATAGTTTGACTTGCAAACTCTCTACTTCTCGGCTCTTAGCTCAAGCCAGAGAGAAAAAAATCCTCGCCTGTATTTTCATCAATGGCAGGCAATGATGACCACAGAAAACGTCCTACTGGAGATGAAGCAGGAGGAAGCCAAGCACCGACTCACAGGTGTTATGGGTAAAAATTGGTTTCTTGGCCCCCTTGCGGTAGCTTTTCTTGTTTATCCATTCCTGATTCACTGTTCACCTTCCTTCCAGGGTGAGGTCTTTCCCCAGCCAAACCTGGGTTCCTTTTCCAGAAACGACAGCTCCAATAGCCTCTTCCAATCCTTTTCCTAGGCCATCAGATTCCTTTGAGTCCGATGACTCACCTCGGTACACCCGTTTGGATGCTCTCCGATACCACGAGGAGAGGGATAAGGCCCAGAAGGAGTTGGGAGACGTATCCAAGAAGTACGGCATCGAGGAAGCCGAATGGGAGGACCAGTGGAAGCAACTCTACAACGCTATCACAGGTCAGTGAAATCCTCGCTCGATTTCCCTTCTTCTGATTGAGCTTGCTTTGCCTGGCGCATCTTTTCCTCTTGCCAGCTCTTTCTGCAGAGAATGATCGTCTGAAAACAACAGCGAACAGAGTTGTTGACAAGGTGAACGCTCAAGGGAATTCAGCCGAGGCGCGCCTTGATGCCGCGGATGGCCGCATAGATCAGGCCGTCGTCCAAGGTGTGCATCTTGGCGTCTCCCTTGGACTAGCGGCGATGAGCTCTTGGACCAACGAGGACTACTCCTTTCTACCAGTCGGCTTCGCAGGCGGATGCCTAGATGAAATCGAAGGCATTGAAGTTTATGATGATCATGTCGCTGCTCTCGCCGAAGCCACCAATCTGCAGTCTGTTCTGAACAGATTATTCTAGGAGTAGTTTGTACTAGGACAGATCTCAGTGACTTTCCCGATTGCAACATTTCTTCAGAAAAGCGCTTGCCAAACGCATGACGTCACCTTAGCCGACTAGATCTCGTTTTGACATGTCATATCACTCGGCATCTTTGTTACTGCACTTCAGCTTTGTCTCCTCCTGATAAACCTGCTAACTTAAAAAAATGCTAAGGTCACCAGTGTTATGATCATTTTTGGACTAAAGGCGATATAAACAATATCGGCTATATTCTAAATTCTTGGAGCATTTTCTGCTAAAGGCAATGCTTTACATCGGCTATCTTTGCACATGAATATACTTGCATCTGCTCACATAATTATCACGCATTCAGCATTTAATAAGTAGTGCCGAAGCTTGGTACACGAGTAACACACATAAACAAAGTTTCTTTGCAGCCGAACACCTCGTCTTTGGGTCTTAACAGCTTTTGGCTATGGTAAGCGATTACTCCTTTGCCTTCAAATTCTTATATAAGGGCCGATCCTATTGTTAGGCTATTGGCCGCCACGTACAACTTGAAAGATTTACCAAGCTGTGGAGGTACAAGCATTGATGGTGCCTTTAATTTCACCAAAAGCTCTTTGTTGTACGTCACCCCATATGAATTTTTTGATCTTTCTTGAGCTTCAGCAACGGAGAAAAAGGCAGAACTCTTTTAAAAGGTTTACCAATTTTAATCTATACTCTGGATCCAAACATGTACCGACATATATTGGTCTTGTTTCGGCTTCATCACCAACGTTTATTTCTTCCGATTTATCAGCCGACACAAAACCTCGCCCCAACTTTCCTCCGTTACCATCAATTGGATTATCCATTTAAAAATTGCTCTGAGAGCCGATTGCTTGGATCGGCTGTTGGTCCTTGTCAAAAATATTTACATGACCTTCTTTCTAAACTCTTCCAGAGAAGCACTCGACACCATCATATTCCCCGAAAATAGGCTCTGCAGTAGCAACACTCACCGAATCGTCAGCATGGACAACTTTGACATCATCTCCAATCCACTGGATAAGGACCTGATGCATAGCTGATGGAACACAACAGTTTGCACCTATCCAATCCCTTCCTAAGAGCAAACTATATGCCCCCTTGCCATCGATGACGAAGAAGGTAGTAATCAAAGTTTTTGACCCGATTGTCAACTCAACATGAACCGCTCCTCGAGTATCAGAAGGATTGCCAGCAAAGTCCCTCAACACCATGTCAGTTTTCAATAACTCCTCACTTGCCATCCCAAGTTTCCTGACGGTAGTATATGGCATGATATTTATGGCAGCTCCCCCGTCAATAAACATTTTGGTCAATGGCTTGCCATTAACATACCTCTTCACGTAAAGTGGCTTCAAGTGTCGATGCTTAGCTGGTTTATCAAAAACTGCCCTCTGAGCTAAAACGAGCTGAGCCATCAGATCTTGGTATTCGTCTTCGTCAAAATCTGAATACACCACTTCTTGGACGTCTTGATCTCCGGGCGCTATGAATTCTGATGGGAGAAAGAATGCCATGCACGCATTAGCCGAACGATCACCCTCTTCAGGCTTTTCCTTAGGACGCCAAATTTGCTTTGTTTTAGCGCCTGCTTGTGCCAATTCTTTGTTCCTTAGGCGCTGCACTCTTCTTTTCTGGCTCTTTCTCAATCCTGGTGGACACCACTGTCCTTTCTGCCAAACCTATTCACGGTATTCTTCTTCTTCAGTGCGAGCCCATTTTTGATCGGCAAATCTTCTTCTCTGCCGATTCTTGGAACTACCTATTTTTAGGTGCCGATCGTCCTCAGGGATTCGCATCTCAAGCCTTTCATGGACCGAACGGCGGTTGACTCCAGACTGCCTGTATTCAAAATATTGATCATTGCATTCAGGGCAATTGTTCTTAACAGGCAACTTCAAGCCTTCATTCCAACAATATTTGAAGAATGAGCACTCCCAATGAGACTGCCCTTGCTCCCTCATATATTCTCGTTCCTCTTGGTACATCTCCTCTTCGTACCTCCGTTGCTTCTCTATGAACTTTTGTTCCTCATAAAACCTTTGCTTCTGGTACCGATCATGCTCCCAACGCCATTTGTTCAACAAAATACGTGTCGTTACCCTAGGCCTGGAAGCTTCACCCCTTTCAGTTCGACTATTCTGGAAATGAACTTGTTGTCGAAGTTCTTCATTTGTGATTTGCCGATTGGGGTCAACAGCACCGGTCTCTCTCGCTCTATCAGAGGTTAACACCTTCATCTTGCTTTTGCCCCTAGGGTCATCTGCATTAACCATGTTAACGGAAAAAGATACGGTATTCTGTCCAAAAGGGCTACCATCAATTTTCATCTTTCCATCGAACTTCAGATGCCCTTCCTGGATAGCCTTCTGGATCCATACTCTGAACACTCGATAATCATTTATAGAGTGAGATCTGGTATTATGGAAACCACAATACTTCTTGTCTTTAACTCCTTCGGGGTGCAGCATGGGATGGCCTTCCGGCAACTTGATGCGTCCTTCCTTCAACAACAATTCAAATAGCTTATCCGATTTGGAAACATCAAAGTCATAGGTACCCTTTTGCTGCTTTAGCCATCGTTGGTTGACTTGAGTCGGCTCTCTCGCCCAGACTAGTTCGGCTGCAGCTACCTCATCTTCATCTTCATACTCTATTGCTTCCTCCAAGAAAGCCTGATACATTTCACTAGCCACATCACCTTTCTGGAACTGGTTGTTTCTCATAACCCTTGAGCCTGACTATTCATCATTGCCAATCGTTGTGATAATTGCCCTAGATCATCAAACTCCATGCCGAATAGCTTCTCCCTGATATTCGGCAACATGCCAGCTATAGCTATCCCCGGCAATTGATCATCTGCTAAATTCAAGGAATAGCAGAGGTTTTTAGTCTCCCTGAACCTGCGCAAATATTCTTGCGGCGTCTCATTAGCTCTCATCCTAAGACTCATGAGATCGACCAACTTCTTCTCATTGGTGCCCGTAAAGAAATATGCGTGGAACTTTTGTTCTAGCTCTGTCCATGTATTGATAGAATTCGCCGACAGAGACGTGAACCATGAGAAAGCTGGTCCTATTAATGATAGTGGGAAATACCGGATTCTCCAAGCTTCATCTGCAGACGCCTCTCCATGTCGCATCAAGTAACGGCTGATGTGTTCTATAGTACTGGTATCATCTTGGCCTGAAAACTTAGTAAGATCAGTGGGAGGCTTCACCCTTGGAGGAAGTGCCACTCGGTTATACCACTCTGGATAAGGGGATTTATAAGCATAGGACTGATTCTTTGGTTTCAGGCCGAATTGATTTTGCATCATATCAGTTATCCTGTGCATGATGAGGTCAACATTTGAATCTGGAGTCGTATGCGTCTGACCTCCAAGAAAAGCCCCTGCTAAATTTTTATAGCCCGAATTCGGGAGAGCATTAATTGCACTATACTCAACGAAATCCGGATATCCATCCCCGTACATGTTCTTTTGCAACGTATTTGTTGCTGGAGACACTCTGAAGGCAGATTGTGGGACGTTTCCCATCGTGCCGAATGCGAGCTAGCCATGAGTCATGGGAGGTTGCTGCTCCTGATGAAGGACCATCCCACCTTTGCGTGAACCAACTCCGCTGTCTTCAGCAGTTTTCCTCTGATGTTGGGGAACGGGGAATAGCAGTGGCCCGTGCATCGGACCAGTGGCTTCCTCAAAACGTTTATCTACTGTTGGGCCAAAAATACCAACCATGACTGCACGAAAGGTATTTAAGAAAGCTGATTGATGATTGGTCATGGCCTCCGATACAGCATTGTACATAAGTTCGGACATTTTTTGAATATCTTCCTCATCAGTGCTATCAGATTGATGAGGAAGGAGAGTCCTTGGAGTGACTGCTTCTGGAAAACCTTGTTGCTCTTGTTCTTAGAGAAGGACATCAAGCATTTGCGCTAAAACTCATCGCATGCTTGTTGTACTAGATTTTTCAACTCTGGTGGCAACTCATCCATGGTCACTTCCAGGATTTGAGTGTTGTTGAACTCAGGCTTCTTGGAATGAAAGGTCCCACCGAGCGTGCCAAAAAGTGTGTTGGCGCAAAATGTGGTGCACCGCGCCTCATACACAGCAAGCCGGAAAGCGTGGCTTCAAACGGGTGCCCGGACGGTTTGAAATCCGGAGACGTGTCAGTCGGTTTGACCTGAAAGCCAACAAGGTGCGGATACATGGGTCTATGCCGAGTCTCTGAGTGATGAGTGATTGTCAACTGGGATGATGCGCATGTTCTTTGGCTTGTGTTGTGCAGGTGTCGAGCACGGATACAGTGATCAGAGGCAAGGTGAAGGTCAAGTAGAGACGTGCCGTGCCGATGGGCCGAGAGTGGCGAAGGGCGGACGTGAGGCTTGGACTGAGGGACCGGTGGCCCGAGGATCAGCTGTGGTGGCTGACAGCCTGGGACAGCGACGAGCGAAGACTTGCGGTCATGTGTTGCCTGAGTCGTGGACTTGGGGACACGTGTCGGTGGACGGGGTGCACGGGCGGTGCATCCCCTCTACAGCTTCGGTTTGGTGGTAGAGCCAGAGAAAAACCATCGGGTGGACGGTTTCCAGGTTTGGGCCTCAAAACCTGGGTGCTGAGGGTTTCCGAGTTTGGCCACAAAACTCGGGCTGAGGACGGTTTCCAGGTTTGGGCCTCAAAACCTGGGTGCTGCGGGTTTGCTGAGTTTGGGCCTCAAAACTCAAATGCTGGTGGGCTGGTTTCCCGGTTTGGGCCTCAAAACTGGGGGTTGGCTGGAAAGGCTGGTTTCCTGGTTTGGGCCACAAAACCGGGGGTGCAGAGCGGTGGCGGCACGTGGCGGCAATTGGGAGGTTGCGTCGAGGCAACGCTACGAGTTGTGCGGGCGTGGCCGTCGGATCCACCTACCATTGAGTTGGTCCAGAATAACCTTAGGGTTTAGCTGGTTCGCTCTGTAAGTAGTTAGAGGTAGAGTGGGAATTAGGAATAGTTAGAATTAGGATAAGTAGGGGGAGACACCCACCTCCCCATCTATCTCAGTCATTTGCTCTTTGCTTCTAGGGTTTTCTGCTCTCCCAATCCCCTGCTGTAGCTAGTTGAGATCCGCAGAGAACCATACCTCTGTGTACTGGAGATTTTGAGGAATTGAGGCTGTAACCTCACTGTTGTAGCGTGTGGTAGCCACACGGTTGCAATTCCGTGGTTGTGATTCACGTTTCATTCGTGTTCTTCGCGGATTCCTTTTTCTCCACGTTTTTCCCGTTGCTTGATCTCTTTGCTTGGTTCATCTTTTGCAAATTCGTTTGAACCAAGTTGTCCTAGTTTGTGGGGCATTTCTTTCTGCCGAAGGAATTCACCTCTAACCTCACGGTCTAGGAGATCGATCAATTTTTGTTTCAGGTCAAGTTTTTCTCCCTTTCCCGAAATTCTTCGATTCATCGATTTGGAGATAGATTCGAGCCATGATCTCTTAGAGATAGCTTACTATCCTCCTTGTGACTCTTCTCACCAAGTTTGATCCCGAGAGGACTTGTTTTGGGTGAGATCGAGTCGAATCGGTGGACAAATCGGGTGCTGTCGGGGTGACCGGACGCTGTCCTCGCGTTGACCGGACGCGTCCGGTGTTTGAATGTCGCGCGGTGATTTTCTGATGTTGACCGGACGCTTCTTCTGCTGTGCGACCGGACTCAACACTTGCACTGTTCACCGTTCTGTCTTTCACTGACCGGACGCACTGCTTTCGACCGGACGCTCTTCGCTTGTGAGTCCGATAAGAAACAGTAAGGTTCAAGAGAGGTTTTCTTGTGACCGGACGCGTCCGGTGGTGACTGACCAGACGCAGTCAGAGTCCGGTCCAAGCTGTTTCGCACAGTTTCGTTCGCCGTTCGTTCATGCGATCTCGGATTTGGTTTTGGACTTTTGCGTTGGGTTTCTAGAGTCGTGTAGTGTCTCGCTGTGCTTCCTGCAAGCATCCACCCTACATCTAGGGTCGTGGACACCAGCGAGCTCTAGGGTTTGCTTTCAGGGTGATTCTCGGGACAGTGGCTACTAGTTTCCGGTAGGAAATTTTGAAGCTCCCATTCACCCCCCCTTTGGTCGCTTTCTGGTTGCTTTCTCGGTCCTTTACAAGGGATAAAACTGTGAGAATAAAATTGGAACATGCCGGGTGAGACCAGACAGTTCCATATTTACGGCCCTGAAGCCACTCATGACGACATACAGCTATAGAAGTTGTCTGTCAACAGGTTTAAAGGTCATTCGGCTAACTCTAAACATAAGCAACTGGTTGCCGAACGCATGTGCATGAAGAAAATATGCTTGAACAAGTGAAAATAAATTGTGAATTGATGTGTAACCAAGCTCGGCAAGCTAGCCGAATTGGGGTCCACGAAGAAGGAACATGCAAACAAACATGATCAAACCCATCTAAAACCTGCATCTGCCGCACGATACCTAGTTTTATCTAAGCTTAAACATGTTTGGCATGCGTGAACCCACAACACGTAACAATCTAGACTAGAGATTAATTCGGCCATCATGATCATGCAATTATTGGAACACAAATAAACTTGTAAAGCAAGGCCGAATAAAGTCAATCTAGATTGGGCAAAAGAGTGTTACAAAATTAATTGAAACATGCAACACATGATAACTTAATGAATCTATTAGATCTTGCCAAATCTAATAGAGCCGATAACTATCTCGCTTTTGCCAAACATATGAATAAACGCCTGCCACACGGTATCTACCCATAAGCAAAGCATAAGCAAAGACTTCTTGATCATTGACAAAGATCCGCCGCACGATCATTGAAAACAAACAAGACTACTTGCATCATATCTAAATCCACCGCATGATACTAGACATGATAACAAGGTTGCCGGGACTTACGGAGGTCGACGGATCGATGATTCCTCTCGAAGAACTCGACGACACAAGTAAGGACTCGAAGATGGCACGGGGCCGATTTGTATTGATATGGTTGTGAACACTTTTTACAATGGTTGAGGGTTTATATTTATACCCTGGGCAAAATATGAGTCCTGGAAGACTACGATTTACACAATGAAATTTGGAAAATATGAGTCCTATCTCTATTTTTTCTCTTGACGCCCTCCATGGTCACGTGTCTTCTCGTGCAAGTCGGCTTCACCTGCCATATTTGCTTCCCGAATGGAGTCACCACTTTGCAAGATAGCCGACCGCATAGGCATTTGCCGAAACTCTGAGGGCTAACCGACTGCCGGGTTGCTTGCCGAATCCCTTTCTCACTGCTGGCTGGGTCCACTTGTCATTTTCTTGATCCACTTGATCAACCGATCTTCCTTGATTCTGTCAATTCCTCAAATCGTAGCCATCTTTAGCAAAATTCGGCCTATCTCTTTCTTAGTCCAAATTTTGGTGTAAACACTACCCCACCCAGACGCGGGAGTCTATGATGAGGAGCAGGAGTATCCAGAAGACGGTGGATTTGACACCGATGAGTTGTTCTGGGCTGATGCTACCCCCGGTCGACCTTCCTATGGAGATGGCGTCCAGTTTCCACGAGTCTTTATTAGTGTCTACATAAGAGTCTGTACTTTTCTTTTGAACCCGAGGGTTATTTTTTTAATAAAGTTCAATATATTAATAAAAGGATTGTTTTTTATATTACTATGATGTTGATATATGTATGAAAATTGATCCTGGCATACATATATTATGCCCTCAATTTTGTTCTTAAAATCAGGGTGCGACAATTAACTCCCAAAAACTACCAATCATAGCTAGGTCGGTGGAGAGGAGGTCACTATGGGAAGGATAGGGCTGAGTCGATGTGGAGTTGAGCCATCTGTCGATGTACAGCCAATGGGAAGCACAGGGCCGGGTTGTTTATTACTGCTGTCCGATGGAATGGGCCTCCATGTGGAATCGATCGGGCTTGGGGTCACTAGACCGATCCCCAAGTTAGGAAGGGTGTTTCTGAAATCTATTTGCGGGTCTTGTAAATAATGAAGTAAAAAGAATATAATTTTGTCCTCAATATGGGCAACACCATTGGCAAGTTTTCTTTTTGAGGTTGGCCTCTATTAACAGAGGCAACTGTCTTAAAATGACTTTATATATAAATAGTTTAATATATAAATTGTTTAATAGAGGTGAGTGTAACATCCTAGTTTTTATTTTTTTTGTAATTTATTAAAATTTAATAGAATTTAATTTACATTTTGGAAAAATAATAGTGGAGGAAAATAATAAATTAATGAAATATTCTTGTTGCATTCATGCCGCTTGCATTTATTTTATTTGGGTGAAAATTTTTTTATTAAATTTGAATTAGGTTCGACTTGTTTTTGCTCTATTTGTAAAATAAATAAATTGTTAAGAAGAATATTGTGAAAACAAACTAAGCTTTTATTTCTAAAATCTCATAAAATATATTTAAGAGTTTTACAAATTTTACTTGGGTGAAAACATGTTTGATATTGAATTTCAAATCAATTTATAAAGAAAAAGAAGAAAAGGAAAAGAAAAGCAAGCATCTCTCCTCTTCCCCGGGCCCACCCAACATGGTTGTCTCCAGCCTCTGAACGCTGCTCGTTTCCGCTGCGACCGACAAAGGCGCGACCCAGTCTGACTATAGATAAAGATGCTGCCTTGAGTTATTGGCGCCCCACGCAGACCATGCACCTCCACACTACTACAAATTTTTTGGGAGGCGTGTTCAAATGGGGGTTGGAGGCGGTTGGGCTTGCGGCCCACCTCGGTTAATGGAGGCCGGGCTGCTAGCCCAGCAACTGCCTTGGTTAATAAGTTAACGGGGGTAGATGTCATAAGGTAATCACCTCGGTTATTTTTTAACTGAGGTGGTTGCCCTACCGCAACCACCTCCATTAATGTGTTAACCGAGATGATTGCCCTAATGCGACCACATCCGTTAATCTTACTAACCAAGGTGGTTGCGTTACATCGCCCACCTCAGTTAAATTTTAAGGGAGATGGTTTATCGTAAAGGCAACCACCTCAGTTAATATAATGTTAATGGAGATGATTTATTTATGTTGCCCGCCTCGGTTAAGTCTGCTCTGTATAAGCAATAACTACCAACCTTCTTTCCCTTGGGTCTTCCACTATGTTTTAGGGTTTGGAGCTCAAAACCCTAAAATTGGCCATTTTAGAGGGGAGAAGGTTTTTCCCTAGGATTTGGTGAAGGGGAACCGCAAGAGATAGATTTCTTACTCTCGAACTCTCGCCTTCTATCTTTTACATCATTTAGGTGTTTTTCTCTAGATCTAGATGCAGGAGAGAGAAAACTAGATCTAGAGGTACTAGGATGCTTTTTTCTCTATTTATACACCTTTGATTTCCCACTGCATGTGCGGATACATGGGTGTATTCCGGGTCTAGTGATGATGAGTGATTGTCAACTGGTTTGATGTGCATGTTCTTTGGCTTGTGTTGTGCAGGTGTCGAGCTCGAAGACGGTGATCAAAGACAAGGTGAAGGTCAAGTAGAGATGTGCCATGTTGAAGGACCCGGAGTGGTGAAGGGTGGACGTGAGGCTTGGACAGACGGACCGGTGGCCTAAGGATCAGCTGTGGTGGCTGACAGCCTGGGACAGCGACAAGTGAAGAATTGCGGGTGGATGGGGTGCACGGGCGGTGCATCCCTTTACGGCTGCGGTTTGGTGGTTGAGCCACAGAAAAACCACTGGTGGGCAGGTTTCCGAATTTGGGCCTCAAAACTCGGGCTGAGGATGGTTTCCAGGTTTGGGCCTCAAAACCTGGGCATTTCTGGGTTTCCGAGTTTGGGCCACAAAACTCAGGGTGGACGGTTTGCTGGTTTGGGCCACAAAACCAGCGGTGGATTTCACGAGGTGGACGTCCGGGGTGGTGATGGCACGTGGAGGCATCGGTTGAGGTTGCGTCGAGGCGAAGCTACCAGATGTGCGGGCGTGGTCGTCGGATCGACTATATCTCGAGTTGGACAGGAATACCCTTAGGGTTAGCCTGCTCGCTCATTATCAGTAGGGGTAGAAGGGGAATAATGTATTAGGCTATATATGGAAAGGCAGCCCCTCCCTCCAATGGATCTCAGTCATTTGCTATTTTCATTCTAGGGCTTCCTGTCTTCCCATACCTCGGCTGTAGCTACTAAGATCCGCAGAGCGGCACAATACCTCTGTGTGTTTGGAGATTTTGAGGAAACGAGACCGTAATCCCGTTGTCTCCTCGTGGGCATGATTTTTGGCTGGATTTCGTGGTTGTGATTCGCGTTCTTGAGTTGTTCTTCGCGATCATCTTTGCCGTCAATCGATCTCCTTCTACGTTGCCTCGTTTTCAAATCCATTTCAACCTGCTTGTTCTTTGCTGTGAGGAGATCATCTCCACCGAAGGAATTCAACTCAAACCTCACGAGCGAGTAGATCGATCGGTTTTCATTTTGGATCGAGTTTATCTCCCTTGCCCTGAATTCTTCCGATTCACCGATTTGGAGTTAGGTTCGAGCCATGATCTCTTAGGAGTAGCTCACTAACATCTTTGGAACTTCTCATATCAAGTCTAAGATTTAGAGCTTTTGATTCGGATGAGATCGGGTTGAATTCGCGGAAGAACTACTCAGTTTTGGGGGCATCGGACGCTGAGCACGGGGGCATCAGACGCTGAGTTCGTCACATCGGACACACCGATGCCACGTGTCGAAGAACTGCGATTTTGAGTGGACATCGGACGCTCCGTTGTCATCAGACGCTCCGAAGCCTGAGCATCGGACGCTTAGCTATCACTGTAACAACGTCTGATGGCTATGCAGTAAGGTTCCAAAATTGCTCTGTTCACATCGGACGCGTCCACCACTCTAGCAGCGTCCGATGCAGTGAAGTCTGCACTGATTCGTCCGCCGTTCGTTCGTCCGATTTCGGATTTGGTTTTGGGTTTTTGCGTTCAGTTCCTAGAGTTGTGTAGAGCCCCACTGTGCTTCTTAGAAGCATCCACCCTACATCTAGGGTTGTGGTCACTATCAAATTCTTGGTTTGTACTTGGGGTTGATTCTTGGGACAGTAGTCATAAGTTTCTGAAAAGAAATTTGAGGCTCCCATTCACCCCCCCTCTGGTCGCCTTTGTGTAGCACCTTCAGTCCTTCAGCATGTGCAAGGTCTCACGATCATGGATAGGGAAGAGTGGATATACAAGTCAGCAAGGGTCGGCAACAATCTGTCTTTCCTGGGTCATGTGAGAAAGCTTGTTGCCGCTGCAAAAAAGCATCGTCTAAGTCTGGGTTGGAGCGCACCATTTGTCCATGTAATAGCTGCAAGAACAACATTCTCCAGAATGGTAACATGGTGCAATCTCACTTGATGTGGCATGGTTTTGTCAAGGATTACAACATTTGGAAGTATCACGATGATGCAGGTCCGAGTGCCACCTTTGGAAACTCATCGACAACCTCGGCAGCGGTGGCGGTGAATGACGGAGGACAACAACCCTCATCATCATCATCAGCAGCAAGCAGGGACATTGAAATCATGATTACAACAACATTAATGATCTTCTCCAAGATACGAAAGACAATGATGGTGAGCAGGGTGATGTGTTGGGGCCCAAAGTTGCAGAGCTTTTTAAAACCTTGCTAACTGTATGGACCAAGATGACGTTCTGTTTGGGAATCTGAACTGGCTGGAGAATTTCAAAGAGATGAAGCGGATGGTAATTGATCCCCTGTATATGGACTGTCTGAAGCAATGGAAAATGTTACATTTTAACCTTTAGTTGTTGATGTTGAATGCTCGCCATGGGTGGTCTGACACTAGCTTCAATGACTTGTTACATATGCTTGCTAACACATACCTAGAGGGTAACAAGATGCTCGCCAATATCTATTGAGTGAATAATATGATCCGGCTAGTGGCGATGAAGATTAAAAAGTTCCATGCATGCCCTAAGCACTGTATCCTATATCAGGGCAAGTATGAAAACTTGCAGAGTTGTTCGTACTATGGAGCAAGACGGTACAATAGGAATGCCAATTGTCACGTGGATGCAGATGACAAGGGATACAAGAGAGGACAAAATAAGAAGAAGACAATGACCAAGAAGCAGGTCTCGTCTCCTAAGGATGAGGAAGAAGAGGGTCACATGCAGAACAAAAGTCATGCACTGTCAGTGTGGTACTTTCCCATGATCGATCGTTTGTGTGCGCTATTAGGGAACCCAGAGGATGCCAAGCTGATGTCCTAGCATGCATCGACAGAATGCATGAGGCACAATGGCAAGCTGCATCACCCCTTCGATGCCAAGGAGTGGAACCCGTCTTGGTTAATTTTAATGGAGGCGGGCCAACTAATCCGCTCGCCTCGGTTAATCGTTGCCTATATAAAGCACAATATCTCCCTAAAATTTTCTAATTATTTGGTCGTGCTCTTCATCCTCCTGAAGGGCGGCCCAAGTTTTTCCTATAGTCCACTGCCACCAACACAATCAATGGTGCCCGCGCCCCGCCACCGCCCTCGTGCCCACACCCACTCTGAATCTCCCTCCCACTCTTGGTCTTCATCTTCCATGCCTTAGAGCTTCAGCCGTTGGGGTCTTGGTAATCCTAGCGCCACCGCCGCGGTTCGTAGGGGCAAGAACCTCTGTCGCCGCCTCCACAGGGAATTAACCATCTTCACTGGCTCTATTTGCCACTAATGTCGCAGAACCGACCAATTTACACCAGATTAAGCACAGAAATCTCTGCTTGCGCGATGATCATCATGTACTTATGCTCGTATAAACTCGGTAGTCCAGAAATCTCGAAGGATTTCAAACATTTTGCATTCAACCATGATTGCACTAGTTTAGCATACATGTCCATAAGTTTCATCACGGTTCAAACATAGTTTAAATCCATCGGAGTGCAAAACAATATTACAAACCATAGTTTGAATAAAAGAGCAGAAGCAACATAGTTTTGAAACATAGCTTGGTTTGTTCACAATACTGGTGCCATCAACCTGATCATCTCCAACAAAAGCATCAGGGAAGGAGAATAGAGGACCATGCCCATGGTCTATTCATCACCCGTAACCGGGTAAAGACAGTTCTCAGAGTAGCCAAAGAAGCTCTGACCATCTTCAACAAAAAGCGAATAAAACCCTGAGTACGAGAAGGTACAAAGCTAGACTTACCCGTCATAAATTAGAAATAATGAGACACCAAGGATCATGAAGGCTATATCTGGAGTTGGCTAGACATACCATTTGCATGAAAGCGTTTTCATGAGTAAAACATAATTAATATAGTGGCGGTCACTTTTATAATTAATCCTGATTAACTAGATTTGCACCTGATCTATAGCAAGCACTTGACTAATTAATCAAGCATGAGTGACTATTTTATCAATAGCCTTTCAGATTTAGTACCATGGCCATCTTTAATTTCATAAGTTACTACGGTAACACATGCCCAGTCAAGTTACTCACTGTCCAGGAGCGATGAAGATTATAATCGATTCCTACCCAGCTGGGGATAAAATGTCGCACACTCTCCCGACACGTCCGGCCATGGCAGTCCTAAGCTGCCACTCAAGAAATTCGAGAACAAGTCGCGGGACGGCCATGGGCCCTTCTACACCGGGGGTTATCTCAGCGCCAGGTCGCTCAAGCGATTCTGCCCACGGTCATGCCGGGTCGATCAGGCCCTGCCTGCCCCACGGACCACGGTAGGTTGATCAGTAAAGTTGCCCACGGTACATCTGAGGCCCTGGGTGATAGGCGTCAACATCTCCATCACCGGCTCGAATAACCTTACTCGGATTCACGGGAGGTACTCGGACCTACTCCGTTAAGTGATTGACGCATTCAAAACCACTGAGGTGTGCCTTCGTCGGGTCCTTAGCAACACAAACGGGAGACTACTAGCACACAGAACCCATGTCCTGCTGCTCCTACATCCCGCTCAGTCTCAGATTAATTATCACATGGTTATCTCCATGATAGCACCAGGCTAGTCATGATCAGGTTCCACCAATATGCGGGAGACATGAAATCACCCAACTTTTACCGGTCTAAGCAGGGCTAAGCATATTCGAGCCTAGACCTACCAGGGATATCAAGATAATAATTGCGGTGGACAAGGTATAGTAATAATGCAGCAACGGTAGCATTCAATTCTTATATCCTAATGCAACAAACATAACAGATTAATTTGTTAAATATTTGCAAACCACAGGGAGTAAGATGCTTCGGAGCTTGTCTCGCTCGAAGTCAGACGGTCGGTGATCTTGGCACTCGGGCATCTCTCCGGCGTCGACTTCCTCGGTCCTCTCGTATGGGGTCTCCTCCGGTTCCTGCTCCTCCGACTGCGGTGAGTTCTCCTCTATCAATCCTGTATGATGCATGCGTGTATGAGTATGATGAATACACATAGGACGCTTAAGAGATGCAAACACAGAGGAGGAGTAATCAGGAGATAAGCACATGTCATCTACTGCATTCTCTTCAACAAGATAGTCAACATCATCTAGTTAACTACTAACTACCTGGTCAACACCGTACAACCCAGTGTTTAACCTAACCCTTTCTGAACAGCCATTCATTATTCACAACACAACAGGAATAATATAAATAAATCTAATTATTTATTTACTTATCCCTTTTTACTGATTTATTAAACAGGGTATAACTACAATACCGAAATTACCTTAGAAAATTCCCAAACTTTTACACAGGCTACTACAGAACAAAACTTGACTACCATAAAAATTTCAGCCCAAAACAGTAACCCTAGCATACAATAAAAATTAACTCTATTAAGTCACAAATTATGTATTTTTCATAGATTGTACTGCCAACTGTCAAAACAGACAAGACCAACATTTTTCCTAGTAACTTCACATCTTAACATAACTACACAAAAAATACCAAGTTCAGAATCTAAACATTTCTATTTATTAAAATTACAGAAAGAAAACAACTCTTAACAACTTTAAATCCTATAGACAACATTTTCCACAAAACATACACATATTATATTTTTTCCAGATACCACTCATCAAGACAAACTAAACAAAATTGAAACCACCTTTTTCTGAGCTATATAGAATTAGTTATGTATTTTTCAAGTTAACAGACATTTACTTAATTAAATTAAACTGTATATAAAAGTATCACAAAATATGAAAATAATAATTTTAATAGGTAGATCTATTCATTTTCAGCACAACAAAATTTGTTTCACAAAATTTGGACTTGAAATGAGCCACATATGAATTTTGGAAGAATTTAAACTATTTCTGGAAAAACTAATTAAAGAAAACCTAATCTAAAACGCTACGGTTACCCAAGCTAACACACCCAGAGACATAGAGCAAAACGCTAAGTACACCCGGGCTTCCCGCACTCTATTGCACACGACTCCTCCTCCTTCTCTCTCTCTCTGCTAGTGGGACCCAAGCGCCAGCGACTCCACATCACGGGGTCAACGGGCCCACTGGTCGGTGGCTCCTCTCCCCCGCCATCGTTGACCGGCAAAAGCTCACCGACGGCGAGGTTTCCGGCGACACTACCTACACCTATGGACTCACCTTCGCGAGGCGAAGACGATCGGCCTCCTTGCTGGGCTAGAGGGTCACCTGAGCAAGCTCGACGGCGGCCATGGCGAAGCGGCGGCGCTGCGACTCGATGGCGGAGCTGCTCCCGGCTATTCCGAGGCTTGGCACGGTGAGCATAGGCCGCAGCGGACCCTAGGCTACACCCTGGTGCGGTGCTTGAGCCATGCCAACCCCGGCAGTGGCTGGCGACACCCACGGCGGTGGACCGCGACGGATTCGCTCGCAGCGAGGAAGAGTTCCGGCGAGACCATGGTGCTAGGATGCTTGTTGATGGTCCTTAAACACCTGTTTTACCAACAACATTTTACCGTAAAATTCACCAAAAAGGCATGAAATATAGTCAAATAGGTTTCAAACTAACCAAATTCCACATGTCCATAGATTTTGATTTGAATGCAGGATTTGAACCAAATTTGGATATTTGAACCACCAAAGGCCAAGCCCACTCAGCAGGGCCCAATTGGGCCTCAGGGGGGTGGCGCCCGCCACTTGAGTTGGCCCAAAACCACTCCCTGCCACATCACCGATCCGTGTGACCTCCCCAAGGCCAATTCCTGACCCTTGGTCACTAGGTCGGTTGAATCGGACGGCTCGGGAGGCGGGTGACGCGGATCGTGCCCTGGATTGGACAAGAGGCGGTTAGGGTTTGAGCCACCGACCTAACCACCGCCTTGGAGGACCCCCTGGATGCCCTCGGTTGAATGGCGGTTCAATCGGACGGTTAGGGGTGGCGGACGCCACCTAGGGCTAGCGCTCGCCACCTGACTCAGCACTAGGTCGGCTGCCTCCCCCCTATAAGTACCCCCCTCACTCCACAAGGCTATATAGACCCCCCGGGTGGCGCCACTTCACTTCAAGCAAGCAATGTAGAAAGCAAGTGAGAGCTAGCTTAGAAGCTCAGAGAGCTTAGGCAAGTAGGTTAGCTAGTAGAGAGAGCATAGCTCTAGTGCCCTCGCTGTAGCGCGACTCTTAGTTTAGCACAGCTCAGCCCTGACTAGTGGTATAGTAGCATAGAGCTTGCTAGGAGAGAAGCGGGTGCGAGTGACTGGCATCGGAGGTCGGTTGATTTCCCGGCGTCTCTGGTCTGGTTTGCTCTCTTGTATCTCAAGCACACTTATCATTATTCCAATATTACTTTAGTATTACTTTCAGTATTACTTTATCAAGTGCCTTGAGTGTGACCTAGTTATCCCTACATTTCAATTCACTTAGCCATAGTAGTTAATCTCTAGTGTGCTTAGTGTTTGATCTTTGCCAATAGGTTACTTAGTTAGTTTAGTGTTTATCTCATTAAGTCAAGTATTTGCTCTGACGTCCGCAAGGGTGGTTATAGACTTACCTTCAGATACGGCTGGACCCCCGGATAGCTGTGGTAGCAAGCAGGTGGTGACAGCTCTATGCGCCTTGAATTCTACCACGTAGTTGGTCTAGTTTAATAGTAAGGCTCGTTGTGCTAGCATTCAACCTAAGTCAGTGGTAAAGGCTAGTACAACTCGGTACTTGATAAGATAGGAATAAAACTATATTAACTTGGTTGCTTTATTGACATTTGCCTGTCTTGCTTCGTAGTTATCTAGGAGTAAATAGTAATTATATTTATTAGTTATTTATTAGTTAGCTATCCTTAGTTATCCCATTCTATCCATCTACCTATCTATCCACCTTACCTTAGCCATTTCATTCATCCTTACCTATCCATCCATATATTCTTTCTAGCCTCTCATCCTCTCTCATCCCTTTCATCCCCTCTCTTCTCCTCTTTCCCTTTTCTTATTCTTTGACTCTGTTGACTCTTGCTAACGTCGTCACTAGGAGTAGACTATGGAATCTATCCCCGGCAACGGCGCCAGAAAAGCTTGTTGGTACTTCTTAATGTAAGAAGTATAACTAACTATTCTTATGACTATTGGTAACTTCCGCAAGCGCACAGAATAAGTCAATTGTAGCACTTCACCCGGGAGTAACCGAGTATCGTATTTATTTCCACAGGGAAGCTACTATGGCAGAACTAACGCTAGGACCTCTATGAACAACTAGTGATTCTAGCAAGGTTGATCGAAAAGTATGAATGGGGGTTGGTTTCTACTACTACTAAAAAGAAAAGAAAGAAAAACTAACTATTACTAAACTAAATCGGCGGGGTCTGGCCGATGAACAGATTAATATTTTTCTACACACGTACGAACACAACTAACTTAGCAATAAAGGTTTTATCTAATTCTTCGAACCGTACACACCCTCTGGACTATTTACCTCAGACGTGCACAACGAGGTTTATGATTTAAAAACTAACCCAACTACGTGGTGGAATTCAAGGCTCCCAGGGCTGTCACCACCTGTTTGCTACCACAACTATCCGGGGGGCTAGCCACAAGCTAAGGTATAATTAGTCTAAGCACCACACTTACACTAATATATACTACTCTAATCTTGCGTCCAAAACTAGAGCACTGATTACTCAGCGAAGAACCCAAACTAGATACAAACTAAATACTAAGTTATCTATGATCGAAAGCACTCAACAAGAACAATAAGTAAAGAACTTAAAGTAAATGTTGAAAGTAGAAGAACATTAAGATAAATGAAGAAAGACTTGGAATTATACCAGAGACTTGGAAGATCCTCTATTACAACTCCAGCTCTTCTCTTCTTCACTCTCGCTCTCACTCTAAGTCTCTCAACTAGAGTGTTCCTTCACCAGAGCTTCGCTTAGAAGAGAGTGGGACTAATGAGGTGAGGTCTGAGTACAAATGAGCTCGGGGGCGTCCTATTTATAGCCTAAGGGACCTAGGGGGGTACTTATGGACCTACGGTTAGGTCAGGGGGGTGAGTGTGGTGGCGGGCGCCAGCCCTAGGTGGCGGTCGCCACCCCCCTGGCCGTTGGATCCACCGCCTTAGCTTCAACGACATCCAGGACCTCTAGAGAGGCGATTCCAAGGTCGGTTGCATGTCCAAATAACCGTCACTTGGGCAATTGGGTCATGATCCATGTGACATCCCTTCTTGTCCCTTGGATGCAATGACCTAAGTGATCAATGGCTGCAAATGAGTGTGGCATGCCTCCCCTAGATTATTGACGTGGTAGGGGAGGAGTTTGGGCCTCACTCTCCTGGCGGCCGCCAGTGAGGGGTGGTGGGCGCCACGCCACCTTGGCCCAAAGTGAGCCCAAGTGAGTGTGCTCGCCTCCTGGTGGGTCCTCTCGGTCATTTTGCTCAAAAACCTTGCAATTACTTACATTCAAATAAAGCTCAATGACAAGTGGAAATCGTTAGTTTACAAAAGGTTTTTGGTTGATTTTAGGTCATTGTGTTGCGTTATATGACCTTGTTCATGCTAAGAATATGACACTTAGTGAGCATCAACAGACTCTCTGACGGACCAGGATGTCAGAGATATCATCAGAAGATGATCCCTCCGACTAATCCCGGACGGCACGAGAGATCCGAAGACTTGATACGAAGCGTACTTGGATTAGGACTCTCATTGTATCTTAGTCGAGTTCTTAAAGGAAGTCTTGTAATTAGAATACGACTCCTCTGTTGTAACCGACTAGGACTCGGTCTGTGCAATGCTTCACCCGGATATATAAGGGGAAGCAGGCGCGGGCTTAGGGAGAACATTGAATCATAATCATACACAAGGCACACGCCGCACTGGACGTAAGGTATTACGCTACTCAGCGGCCTGAACAAGTATAAAGTCGTTGTCCCTATGTACTCGCCAAGTCCTACGAACGCCAATCCCCACCGAACAAATCGTCTGAGATTACTCAAGACGAGTTGCCGGTTAACAAACACCGACAGCTGGCGCGCCAGGTAGGGGCTTTCGGCGATTCGACGACCAAGAGCCCGGCGAACCA
Organism: Coix lacryma-jobi var. lacryma-jobi; assembly: GCA_009763385.1. Classification (NCBI taxonomy): domain Eukaryota; kingdom Viridiplantae; phylum Streptophyta; class Magnoliopsida; order Poales; family Poaceae; genus Coix; species Coix lacryma-jobi. The sequence goes on from CM019830.1 coordinate 69,842,941, forward strand.
CAACAACATGTTCTCGGCGGGATCAATTTTTGTTTTTGGCTCGTGGACTTGCATCGAGGATGATCAAGGAAAGCTGCATCGACAACTTCACACTGACCCAGAAGTGCAAGATACGCCAAAGATGGATGATCTCATTCAGAACCTAGCAAACCTCGCAGTCAAAGATCCGCGAGATTCCGGGAGCCAATTTGATGTACCCGACTCCTACTCGAACTCAAATTTGGAGAGCGAAAAGGACCCGGAGATCAAACATGGCATCACCTTCGGACCACGGAACTCAACTCAAGACTTCCAAGATCTAATTGACTCAAAGTTAAAAGAGTATCAAGAGATACCTTTGACTGGAGCTCAACAAGGACTCGTTTTCAGCTCCACCAGGGAGGGTAACATCGTCCATTGGCCAATACAGCCAGCCCCAGCTAGGCTGGTTGGCACAATCGATCAGCAACTTCCATACCAGTACGGACATTAGCTCCCCTTTGAGGAACTCGACACCTCAACAAAACTAATCTCCAGCACTTCTACCTTGGAGTCGGTCACGCCAGGATCAACAATCCAAGGCTACGCCCGTGAAGTTTTCATGGCGGGGCATCAGTCATCTATACGACCACCGACCCTCCAGATATCTTCCAGGATGACGAAACTCCAAGTATGATATCTGACAATGATCCTGAAGGACCCGCATAAACCAAGTCCTTAAAAGCTGAGAGAATTAGAAAGAATCAAGCGAAAGAAGCCCGCAGAAGGCGCGCAAATCACCGCAAGGAGGCAGTCGACCGCTATAATGTACGACTCGAAGAATATAACACTCGGAGACGTCTAGAGGAAGACGCGGAAGATCGAGCTCGCGCTCAACGTGACCAGGAACACCAGTCACAGAACGAGCACAATCGTCGATGAGCCGACTGCTCCCGTAACCTCGAGCCCGAGTTCATGAGGGTCGCTGGTCTCAAGGTTTTCCAGACACCCTACCAGATCATCATGGCCCTAGCCACAAAGATGGGAGCCAAAGACAATCGCACCCCTGAGGAAGAGCGACGATTGGTCATGCTTCAGACTACCGCGCTACAACTTCGGGGACGGAATCTTGAGTCTCTAGCTGATGAGCAAGCTTCATCCCACCCGAGCCAGAGGCGGCCTGTCCAAGAGAAACTCGGCCGAGTCCCAGCAAGGAGTCGCCTAGGCCACCGAGTACCTGATCAAATTGAGGGAGGAGCTGAATCTTCATACAGAGGAATCACAACCATAGCATCAGACGCAGTCGATCGCTTCCCCTGCTTCTCCCAAAGGCTCCGAGCAGTCTCGTTCCCGCAAAAATTCAAACCTGGGAACTATTCAAAGTACGACGGGAAGACAGAACCTAAGCGATGGCTCAGGTTGTATGCTCAACCAGTTGAGCTAGCCGGTGGAAGCAACGACGTCAAAGCACTGTACCTCCCAATGGCTTTGGAAACGATGTCGCTTGCTTGGTTCGACAGACTCAAACCCGAGTCCATCGACTCCTGGGAACAACTCCATCGTATCTTCATCGAAAACTTTGCGGGTGTCCTAGAGAGATCAGATCCCCGGACTAAACTCAGAACCTGTAAGCAGCAGAAGAACGAATCAATGCGGGAATACTATAGGCGCTTCTCAGAGATCCGCTCTACAGTATCTGACATCACAGACAGAGAAGTAACTGACCTATTTGGCAACGGCATCTGCGAAAGGTACAATTACAAAGATTTCATCAAACAGGACCCAACCACTGCTGACGAGTTCCATCGGGCCGTAAACTCCATGATGGCGACAGAAGAACGTACGCAGGAGCGTTTCCCCGATAGAAACACGCAGGGTGATCGAGGGAACAACCAGAGAAGCAACCAGGCACCACAAAAAAACACCCGGAAAAGGGCGGGAGACAATACTGTTGCTGCCATGGAGCCTCAGAAGAAGGGGAACAAGCCATTCACCTTCGACGACTTACTCGACGGACCGTGGCCTTTTCATCCGAAAGCCGGACATCAGGCAAGGCACTGTCGACAACTCAAGGAGCGAGGCTTGAACTCTGACTTCAACAAAAACAAGAAGGACAAAGGCAGAAGACAGCTGAGGACCCTCCGCAAGACACTGGTGGCTTCCAGCACCCTAAAGGGACAATCAATGTCATTTTTGGGGGAGTAACTACCAGTGACAGCAAGAGGCTTCAGAAACTTTCACTACGAGAGATCATGTCTACAGAACCATCAACTCCTAGATACCTTGACTGGTCTGAGCACCCGATCAGCTTTTCCCGAGCGGACCAATGGACCAGCGTCTCCAACGCAGGGCACTACCCGCTAGTCCTGGATCCCATGGTCGCTGGGTTTACCTTGAGTACGGTACTCATCGATGGAGGGGCAGGACTTAACGTCATCTTTGCAAGCACCCTACGCAAGATGAATCTGGATCTCGCAGCACAGCTCACACCATCAAGTGCCCCCTTCTATGGCATAGTACCTGGAAAGGCGGCTGTACCACTCGGAAGAATCATATTACCCGTAACTTTTGGAACTCAGATCAATTATCAGACTGAGTACATCAGTTTTGAGGTAGCTGACTTTGAGTCATCATACCACGCCATATTTGGGCGACCAGCTATCGCCAAGTTCATGGCAGTACCTCACTACCCGTACCTTCTCCTGAAGATGCCGGGTCCTAAAGGAATCCTAACTTTCAGAGGTGACTTGAAGCGATCATTTGATTGTGACACAGAGGCTGTCCAAATCGCTGAAAAAGCTCAACTCACCCGGGAGTTACAAGAACTCGCTCAGATGGTGCATAATACCAAGCCTGGAGATTCAGAAATCCCAACCAAGAAAGCGGGTACTATCCAACCATCAACAGCAGTCTTTACAAAAAGCATCAACCTCGAAACTGGTGATCCCTCCAAGACGGCAGTCATCAGCGGTCATCTATCTGAAGAATAGGAATTCACGCTCACCAAGTTTCTTAGTGAAAACAAAGATATATTTGCTTGGAAACCGGCTGATATGCCGAGAGTCCCAAGGAACTTGGCTGAGCACAAACTGGAACTAAAAGAAGGGTCTAGACCTATCAAGCAAAGACTACGACGATTCTCACCAGAGAAAAAAGAGACAATCAAGAAGGAAATAGCCAAACTACTCACAGCTGGATTCATCAGAGAAATCCTCCATCCTGAGTGGTTAGCTAACCCAGTGCTGGTCAAGAAAAAGAACTCTGCCGAGTGGCGCATGTGTGTCGACTACACGGACCTCAACAAACACTGTCCAAAAGATCCTTTCGGATTACCAAGGATAGATCAAATAGTTGACGCTACCGCAGGCTCTGCTCTACTATCCTTTTTGGATTGCTACTCCGGGTACCATCAGATTGCCCTAAAGGAAGAAGACCAACCCAAGACATCGTTTATAACCCCTTTCGGTGCCTACTGTTATAAAACCATGTCCTTTGGGTTAAAAAATGCAGGAGCCACTTATCAACGAGCCATCCAAGTTTGTTTGGGTGACCAGATTGGCCGCAATGCAGAAGCTTATGTCGATGATGTGGTCATAAAGACAAAGGATCCGACTACTCTGATATCAGACCTGGAGGAAACTTTCAATCAACTACGCACATACCAATGGAGACTCAATCCCATAAAATGCGTCTTCGGAGTACCTTCAGGCCAACTACTCGGATTCCTTGTTAGCCATCGGGGCATCAAGGCTAGCCAAAAACAAATCACAGCTATCATCAACATGAAACCACCGACCTCAGTCAGGGATGTTCAGAAGCTCACCGGGTGCATGGCTGCACTAAATCGATTTATCTCACGGCTAGGAGAAAAGGGATTACCTTTCTTCAAATTACTCAAGGCCGGTGATAAATTTCAGTGGACGGAAGAAGCGGACAGGGCCTTTGAACAACTCAAAGGATACCTAACCAATTCACCCATACTGACGCCGCCCGAACCCAGGGTACCGATGATGCTGTATATTGCAGCTACCACACACGTTGTGAGTATAGCAATCGTGGTGGAGCGTAAAGACGACAAGCACATCTACAACACCCAACGAGCAGTTTACTATATCAGCGAGGTACTCTCCGACTCAAAGGTCAGGTACCCGGAAGTACAGAAACTGCTCTATGCATTACTCATATCCTCAAGAAAGTTACGACACTACTTCGAAGCTCATGAGATCATGGTAGTCACAGATTTTCCTTTAGGAGAAATCCTTCACAATCGTGATGCTACTGGCAGAATCTCTAAGTGGGCAGTCGAATTGGGGGCACTCAACATCAAGTTCACTCCAAGGAAAGCAATCGAATCACAGGCTCTAGCGGATTTCGTCGCCGAGTGGACAAAGATACAACAGATCCAAGACAATGCTATTCCTGATCACTGGAAAATGTACTTCGACGGGTCCCTAAAACTCGGAGGAGCAGGGGCCGGAGTACTTCTAGTATCACCCGCCGGAGAGCAGCTCAAATACGTTCTGCAGATATTGTGGCCAGCCACCAACAATGAAGCAGAATATGAAGCGCTACTCCATGGACTTAAGCTAGCAGTCACACTGGGCATCAGGCGACTCCTAGTCTATGGCGATTCTTCCGTAGTAATTCACCAAGTCAACAAAGACTGGGATTGCACAAAGGAAACAATGAACGCCTATTGCGCGGAAGTCCGCAAGCTGGAAAAACACTTTTCAGGACTCGAGCTCATTCATATTACTCAGGACCTCAACGTGGCAGCAGATATACTAGCAAAATTGGGCTCTGACAGGGCACAAGTTCCCAGTGGTACCTTTGTGCATGAGCTACCCAAACCTTCAATACAAGAGAAGGAAGAGATTGAACCAGCACCCTCCACCCAGGTCTTATACCTAACACCCGACTGGACGCAGGTGTTCATTGACTTTTTCAAAGAACATCAACTACCGAGTGACAAAACTGCCGCAGAGCAAGTCACCAGACGTAGCAAAAACTATGTCTTAGTCGGGGACAGGCTGTATCGACGCGGAGCTTCATCAGGAGTCCTCCTCAAGTGCATTTCACCAGAAGAAGGCCGGGAAATCCTAAATGAAGTCCACTCTGGGTGCTGCGGTAATCACGCAGCTTCAAGGACACTAGTCAGAAAAATCTTCAGGTCAGGATACTACTGGACCTCAGCCCTAAAAGACGCAGAAGACTTAGTCCGCCGCTGTCAATCATGCCAGTTCTTTGCCAAGCAGCAGCATGTACCTGCACACGAATTGATCTATATCCCTCCGTCATGGCCCTTCTCATGCTGGGGACTTGACATGGTCGGTCCTCTTAAGCGTGCTCTAGGCGGGTTCGAATACATCTACGTCGCAATCGACAAATTCACAAAGTGGATTGAGTACATGCCCTTGGTCAAGTTCAATGCATCTAAGTCAGTACAATTCATGCAGAGCATCTTTCACCGCTTTGGGATGCCGCACAGAATCATCACTGACCTCGGGTCCCCTTTCACGACTACTGAGTTTAAGTCATGGGCCAGCAACTGCGGAATCAAGATAGACTATGCCTCCGTAGCTCATCCACAATCCAATGGCCAAGTTGAACGAGCAAACGCCTTGATTCTCGCAGGATTGAAACAAAGACTTTTGATCTCCTAAAAGATCACGGCGGAAAGTGGGTCGAAGAATTGCCCAAGGTAGTCTGGGGGCTACGGACACAACGAAGTCGGGCAACAGGCCAAACTCCTTTCTTCCTGGTATATGGCACTGAAGCAATCCTTCCGGCTGATTTAATCTGGAACGCCCCACGAACAGAGCAGTATAACGAAGGCGAAGCTGATGACACCAGACGGCTAGAAGTCGACAGCCTCGAAGAAGCCCGATTAACGGCACTCTTTCAGTCAGCAAGGTACTTTCAAGGGATGAGGCGCTACTACGACAAGAACGTCCATCACCGCACTTTTCAAGTAGGTGACCTAGTCCTGAAGAAAATTCAGAATACTACAGGACGCCACAAGCTTATGAGTCCATGGGAAGGACCTTACATTGTATCCAAAGTAACAAGACTCGGGTCATTTGAGCTAGTCACTGAAGATGGATCTCCACTGCCAAATTCTTGGAATATTGAGCACTTGAAGAAATTCCATACTTAAGGACTATGCCACAACCCTGACTCAGGGCATTTGTATTTATTAGTCGGATATTAATAAAGTTTGGAGTTCATCAGAAACAAGAACTTTACAAATTATCCAGGCTTTTCTATATCTCGTCACGACTAATCAGTCACATAAAAATCACTGCAATAGCAGGGTTTATCACTGACTAATATTTAATATTACTCGGACGGATTGGTTCAGCGGTAACCATAATTGAGTTACGAGCTTCGAGCTCAATACAACTCACAAGGTAGTACGGCTTAACACCCGGCTATCAGCCTATAGCGAATATGGAATCCACCATAGTGGGGACTAGTTCCTATAAGGCGTAACAAGGCGGGATAGTACTCACCCTGTTACATACCTCCTGGACAGAGGTCCACCTAACTTCGCACCTAAGCTGCGATCCCCAAGAGGATACGATCCACCCAAAAGGATCCAACGTTACGGTCCTTCAAGAGGTGTCTGATCGGAATTATCCCTTGAACAAGGGTACTAAGAGTAGTACCCGGGCAGGACTACGTTCTCTACACAATCGCTAGAGAAACAAAGTCATATGACCCACACCAAAGTGCTAAGAGAGCACTCGGATAGACTCGTCTAATTAGATGCCTAGTCATACATCCACATAAAACTCAACCCATTTGCTGCAGAAATTTCCCGCAACATGGAGTTGATCGCATATGAAGTCTATGAGATTCAGAAGTAACCAACATCTTTGATATTTCATAATAATTGTTTTCAGGAGACACAAGCTGCAAAGACTAAGGAGTCTAGACTACTCTACAAGATCTAAGATCTGCGAGTACTCCTCCGCAGCAGTCTTCACCTCCTCTTGCATTGCCGCAAGGTCCTTGTCGACTTTACCATCAGGAAGGGTCATCAGAGCGGACAGGTCGAAGGATGGCAGATGTAGCCGCAGTGTTGCCATCAGACCGTGCACCACGGAGATCGACATATCTTTAATGTATTGAGCCAGCCGCCCGGGTGCAACCTTGGCCCGCTCAAGCAAAGTCTCCTCGACTCCTGCTGGTGCCGGAATCATGTTGAGGAGCGGCTCGACAGCTTGCTCTAAAGCCTTCAGGGAATCTTGCGACTCCTTCGTAGACTTCAAAGCCTGCAGAAGGTCCCGGTCAGCACCCTCATGCATCAATTTGGCTTCCTGAAGAGTATTTTGCGCATTAGCAAATACCTCCTCAAGCTTCGCCTCCTTCCGGTTGAACACGTTCTGCCATCCAGAAGCCAGCCTATTCGCCTCTGCATAAATACTAGTCGGTTATCGTACAATCAGACTGATACTATGGAACAGACTGGCAATGAAACTTCAAGCATACCTTCAAGCTGCTTTTTGGAACTCTTCTTCAGCTCCTTCATTTCCTGCTCCATGGAAGCAGCCTTGGCTATCAGCCCAACCTCACGGTCGTTAGCAGCATTACGATCCGCTACCACTTCCTTGAGGTTGCTTTGAAGTTCATTAATGCGGTTATGAAGGACCTGGGTGGCAACCTTTTGACTAATCCGATCCTGGGCAATGTAGTCCCGGAGCTCTTGATTCTCACGGGACATCTCCTGGCGAATCCGGGTAACCTGGTCCTTAACCTTGAAGTCAAAGGCCTACACAAAAGCAATATTGTGAGTACTCGGATGCAATTACAATACAACAAGAAGAAATTGAGAATCTTACGTCAACAAATTGGTGAAGAGCTTCAATAGGAGCCCTCACTTGATCACTTAGCTCCTTCAACTGGGTAAGGTCCTGATTGTACCTGGATATATCGAGAGTCGCCCCCTGGCGTGAGGACTCGGGCGCATCTACGGACCCTCCCTGTTGATGAGCTAAAGCTTCTGTGCCAATGTCCGTCAGGACCATGTCTAGGGTTGGTTCATCCGGCTGTCGCGTACAAAAAAACCAGACATTGAACACTCGGTCAATCTCCAGCTGAGCAGGAGAACGAAAGATGGAGTACGGCCAACCAACCTGAGGCAATGGCAGAACGTCCACATCAGGAACCGCATCGGCCTGAGACTTGGACGAAGAAGAGCCAGGCTGCGGATCTACCTGGCTAAAGGTTGGCAGCACGCCGGAAGCATCCTTGTCTAGCGACACCGACTCCTCTACTACCTAGGAATCAGGAGCAGCGGTTGAGGCTGTCACATCCGGTTTCGTTTTCCTACAAACAAGACGACTACCCATGTCAGTATCAGAAATCTGTGAACACTCTAAAAAAGCTGAATACTTACTTCACGAGCTTCAGTGGTTTCGGCAGCTTCAAGAGAGGCTGTTTCAGAAGCGGGTCCAAAACCGAAGTTTCTTCAGTTACCGTGCTGCTAGAAGTCACTTGAATAGTTCCAGCATCTAATAGAGCAACAAATATAAGACAAGAGTTTATCAAAATCCAAAAGGAATACAAAGTACTCAGGTTTCCCCTTACCAGGAGCACCTGGATTACAGTGCTTTTCAGCTAGAGCTGGTGACAAAAGTACTTTTCGAACAGCACGGCGCCTACCAGTACGAGCCTTCTTTGGGATAGTTTCCCTGACATCTTGAAGTGGAGTCGGTGACCTCTTCCGGCTACTCTCGGTTTCTGGGTCTATAAGCATGACATCAGAGTCAGTTGAATCTGTGTCAAGCCAGTCAAGATCCTTAGGAGAGCTTGGTTTGGTGGGAAGGTCCTCACTTCGGATAGGACCCTCCAAAACTATGCCTCCAACTTCTTCAGTCGCCGGAGGCAGGGGAGGACAATCATTGTCATCTCTCCGCTGGCCCTATAGGAAAAAGAGCATTTAGTCAGATCAGAAGGATATCTATACAGAACCTCGATGACATAACAAATTAATTACTCACCTGTGGGGGAGGATTAATGGCGGAGAATGTCGCCATCACTGGAGCTAAGTGTTCTCAGCTCTTAAGCAGCCGGTTCACTCTCCATAGGACTTCGCAGTCTGCCAACTGCTCGACAGCATGGCGACCCGGGTCATCCTTACCCAGGTACTTGAAGCCGAAATTGGCTCGCTGTTGCAGAGGATGGATGCGCCACGCAACAAAATCTTGGACGACAGAGTACCCGGTCAGGCCGTCGAGCTTTAATGCCTCTATAGAATCAATGAGAGGTCGGATAGCCTCTAATCTATCAGCAGTGATCTTTTCTTTCCATTCACGACACTTCTGCGGCGGCCATCCATCGTAACGATGGAGAGCTGGCGGTGGGTTACCCATGTAGAACCACCCGACAGCCCAGTCTTTTACAGAATCTGACAACTCGATAGTTATATATTGACTAGCTACTTCTAATCTAACCTGGAGGCTAGCCCCTCCGACTACTTCGACGTTAATATCACTGGGTTGACACTTAAACCAGAAGAAGTAGAGGAAAAGGGTAAAATTGGGACAAATTCCCAGGAAAGCCTCACAGAGATGAGTGAAGATTGCAATATGAAGAACTGCATTAGGAGTAATATGGTTCAGAGTCAAACCATAGTAATGCAGCAAGCCACGAAGGAAATCAGAAGCAGGAAGCCCCAATCCCCGCTCCACGAAGGACTTGAACATTACGATCTCCGTTTTGTTAGGGGCAGGAGCGCGGTGATCGGTGGGTACCCTCCATCCATCAAGAGGTTGTGCCCATAGTAATCCTTGCTGCGCCAGGAACGCTAGTTCCGACACAATGGTGTCCGGTTTTTTCCAGGCAAGGACGTCAGTTGGAGGATTCGAGTGCTTTGGCTTTCCGGTGGTGGTGATTCTAGGCTTCTTCTTGTCCGCAGCAGACTGTTTCTTCGGACCCATGCTGGTGACAAGTGATTTTCTACGCATCAACTGAGGAATTGGCTAAGGGATTTCTAGCTCTGAAGGCAATGGCTTGATGAAAGCATGATGAAAACACAAGCCCGGTGGCGGCTTATTATAGATCTGTTTTGGTAACCGTTCATCTTTCTTAAACGGCGTTATGGAACCGTCTAAAACCCTAACGGCCGGGAATACGTGTCAGACAGCGTCAGAGATAGAGAACAGGAATACAATAAACAGACAAGTTTCCTTCTTACATAAGATACATTTAGTACTCGGAGAAGAGAACAGAGGACTCAGAAATCATTCCAAGTACCTGGATATTCATTATTATTACTCGGAATTACAACAGAGATACATGGCAGCATCTTGAGATACAGCGATTACCAGCACAAGTACAATCAGGATGTAAAACGCTACTCTAGTGTAATCAAGGTACAGAGCCTTGATGCCTATTGCACCAAGGACAGGGTTCAGTGAGACGCAGTAAAGCAGACACAGAACCTTGGGTAGACACTATCTTTTCAGTGTATCCCAAGGTGGATCTCAGGCGCTACCCCAGTTCTCAGGGAACTCCGGGCAAGGCCATCACCCTCGAAACCCTTTTGACAACCTGTGACTCCGAGGTTATCTACGAGTGGTAGTCACAAGAGTTCTTCTAGGCGCACCTCTGTATCCCTCTGCTCGCGACCACTTGGAAACCATCCTAGCGGATGGTCCCTTCACAAGAGTTCTTCTGGGTACCTCATCTACTTTATAGAAGGAAGACACTCGGGGGCTCGGCCATCTCCGCTATCTCTATTATAAACCTCATGGGACTAAGAGAAGTTCTACACTCCTAAAGGATATGAACTCCATGCTTCCCAGGCAGGGTATTTATAGGCGGTTTCTTCTTGGTCTATGGACATGGTTCATCAACAAAAATGACCGCTGGAGCAATAATTCAACCAACGTACTGTGGTGCATGTGAAGCTCAGTATTGGTAACAGAGCTTTTTCCCACACACACTTCAAGACAAAAACGACAAAGTTTGCAGTTGCAGAAAACGACAGACATCATTATTACAGACAGCTGGAACAGTCACCGGTCAATTATTGTTGGCCTCATGGTAATTTTTATTTAGTGGGGGTGATATGGGATGTTTGTTGAAAACATTACCCACCTGAAGCTGAATATTTATTACTCGGACGGTTTAAGCAACGAATTGGTGTCATGTTCCGAGTCCTCTTTTTTTTCTTGGATAGATTATTTAATCATATATTCCTGGAGATCCCTAGTGCCGACTATTAAAGTACTCGGAACTCATGCTCGGGGGCTGCAGGGTATAATCTATAAAGAAAATGTTTTTTCTTACCCAAGAATTACTCGAAAAAGGCTCAAAAGATCCTCAAAGTTATTATAAATAACAAGAGGCTCGGGGGGCTACACCCTATGGGTGCACTTTTCAGGAAAAAGTGCACACCATGGAAGTTCTTTACCTATGAAGCACTTCAAGATTTCTCAAGATATTACTCGAAGATTCTCAAAGAGAAACCAGAAGATACTGATCTAAGAAAATGATGAAGAGCTCGGGGGCTTGACGGACCAGGATGTCAGAGATATCATCAGAAGATGATCCCTCCGACTAATCCCGGACAGCACGAGAGATCCGAAGACTTGATACGAAGCGTACTTGGATTAGGACTCTCATTGTATCTTAGTCGAGTTCTTAAAGGAAGTCTTGTAATTAGAATAGGACCCCTCTGTTGTAACCGACTAGGACTCGGTCTGTGCAATGCTTCACCCGGATATATAAGGGGAAGCAGGCGCGGGCTTAGGGAGAACATTGAATCATAATCATACACAAGGCACACACCGCACTGGACGTAAGGTATTACGCTACTCAGCGGCCTGAACCAGTATAAAGTCGCTGTCCCTGTGTACTCACCGAGTCCTACGAACGCCGATCCCCACCGAACAAATCGTCTTAGATTACTCAAGACGAGTTGCCGGTTAACAAACACCGACAATCTCATCCCCTCCTTGACTCGACTCATACACCACCCTAGCCTTCCTTTGGGATTGAATAAATCGACACCTGGTACTCCCAGGGAAGTGCTACTACGATAGTTCTGTGCGCTTGCAGAATCTCCTCCTGGTAGATTGCATTCTCGCTAGTTAGCTCCTACTAGTGTCGGGACTGACAACCCCGCTTGGCATTAGTAGATAGCTAATTTAGCTACCCTATCCTAGGTGTAGTTAAGAACTACCAACAAGCATTTCTGGAGCCGTTGCCGGGGATAGACTCCATAGTATAATCCTAGTAACGACGTTAGCAAGTGTCAACAAGCATTTTTGGCGCCGTTGCCGGGGAAGGCAATCAGTGTATCCTTCAAGTCCTTGTCGAATTTATCTTCGCTTAAGCTCCCGCTTAGCGAATCCCATCTTTCCTCATTTTTTCTTTCCTTAGTCCTTCTTATCTTTTTCCTTCATCTTCTTCAACTTCTTTCTTTCTTATATTGTTATACCTTCACGATGGCCAATAAGACCATTCGTGAGTTTTCTGCTCCTTCTGCCGCCAATGTAGCGACATGACCAGACGTGATCGATGCCAATCTCAATTTCGAGTTGAAACCGGCTCTGATCACGATGGTCCAAGCTAGCCCGTTCTGTGGCAAAGCTCATGAGGATGCCAATGCTCACCTCCAACAATTTTTGGAGATTTGCGGCACCTTCACCATTAAGGGGATAACCCAAGAAGCCATCCGTCTTCATCTCTTTCCCTTTTCTCTCCTAGGAAAAGCGAAGCAATGGTTCTCTACCAATCGCAACGCTGTAGACACATGGGACAAGTGTTCCAATGCTTTTCTCGCCAAATTCTTTCCGATGGGCAAGACGAACACTCTTCACAACAAAATCTCCAGCTTTACGCAACAAGCTGAGGAATCTATTCCCGAGGCTCGGGAGAGAATGCAAGAGTACGTCACTGCTTGTCCACACCATGGTATGGAGGACTGGCTATTGATCCAGAACTTCTACCATGGCCTAACCCCACTCTCTAGAAGCCATTTGGATGCCGCCGCCGGCGGTGCATTCTTTTCTCTGAATGTTGCAGATGCTAAGGCTCTCATAGAGAAGATGGTGTCGAACCAAGGATGGAATGACGAGAGACTGCAGCCCCGTAAGCGAGGTATGCATTCCCTTAATTAGGCTGACATGATCGTGGCCAAAATGGACCTGCTGGCAAAGAAGCTGGACAGCTGTGAGAAGATGAACCAACAAGAGAGTGTCCAATCTCTGGAATCCTACATGACTTGTGAAGTCTGTGGAGAAACTGGACATTCTGGGAACCACTGCCCCGAGTTACATGAAGATTTGAACTTCATCAACAACAACAACAATGGTTTCCGTCAACAAAATCAAGGATGGAATCAGCATTCCAACTTTCAAGGTAATAATTCATTCCCTCGCTCTAATTTCCAAAGTACTCATAATTTCTCGTTCTTAAAGAATCTAGTCTACTCTTAAGGTAGAACTATTGAATTTTTGAATAAGAAATTAATGTCAAATGGTCAAATGGTAAGATGTTAGAAACCCAATTAGCTCAACTTGCTGCTATCATACCATCTTTTGAAACTAGCAAAATTCTGGCTAAACCTAACATGGAAACTGCAAACATGGTTGAAATAAAATATTTTAACTATTATGAAGATCAAACCATGACTACTAAAAAGGGTGACCCTGGTAGTCCCATAATTAGATGCTCAATCTTGGGTGAAGTCTTTAAAAATGTCATGTGTGATTTAGGATCGAGTGTGAACATTTTATCTAAGGATTTCTATGAAAACTCGTTCTTTCCACCCATGACATCCACATCTGCTTATGTCATGCTAGCTAATCAATCAACATACTATGTAGAAGGAATAGTCACTGATTTACCTGTTCATATTAGAGGTTTATATGTTCCTGTTGATTTCATAATACTAGATATGAGAAATAGGAAAGATGTGCCTCTAATCTTAGATAGACCTTTCTTGAACACTATTGATGCTTGCATATATGTGGGGAGTGGTAAAATGCAAATGACATGTAGAAGGAAATATTCTCTTTTTCCCGTGGTCCCGCATATGCCGCTAACATGCAGGAAGCAAAACCCGTTCGTACCAAGAAGAGGCGCCCAAGAACAAGGTGGAACAGAAAGAAAGAACCACCTTCTCCTGAGTTGTGTAATTCACATGACAAAGGAGAGGTGCCAAAAGAAGAAGAACCCGATGAAGTACTTAAAGAAGAAGCACCCAAGGAAGAAGATCTACCCAATAAGGATGAAATTTCATGGATCTAAGGTGCGGATTTACTTTTAAATTTCCCTTCAAATTTCCCTTTTTTCAAATAAATAACATATGTCATGCATGCAACTAAAACAATCAGTTATCATTAGTTATATGCATAAGTATATGTTAACTTAGCTAGAATAATAAAATACCATAATAGGATAGTTTCCCTTTTTCACAACATTAGATAGTTTCCTTTATAATAAAATGAGAACAAGAGCTCCGACCGAGAAAGATGAAGACCCTTCACCAAGCAAGAAGCCAGCTTGGGGGAGATCCTCGCACCAATAAGGTATGTTTCAACCTTACTCTTTATGTTCGGTTCTTAAATTCTATATCTTTTGAATATTATATGCTTGCCTAAGTAATTATCCCATGAACAAAAATGATAAAATCTGCTTAAAAATATTGGAACCTGAATAAGAAAAAAAATATGCCATGCAAATGCTATTGTTATAGTTAGAATAACTAGTTTTATCTAAGTTGTAGCTTTTGTGGGTTGCACATGTTTTAACTAAAATCATGCTTAGTGAATAAAGTTAGTTAGAAACGGAGTAATTCTTTAAACTTGTTAAGGTGAAATTAGGACCTAATCAGAGGATTTCTTTAAAAATCATGAAAACCTTGCTAAAAGTTCCTCCTGGATTTTATCCCATCCCACCACTAGCCAAATATTTGTTAGTCCAAACCACAAAGAGCTATGTTTGTGTTGAGCTTTGTTAGACCTCATAGATCTTAGTAGAGAAGCTTATCATTTCTTTTGATCAAGATACACACACCATAATTTGCTTACTCTCCACTTTGGAAGTTTGCAACCACCAAATAAATTGCTCATTCTCTACACTGGAGATATGCAATACCCTGCCAAACGTTCCATTGCTAGCCTTATGCTATTCCTACACTGGGAATAAGCATTTCTCTCTCTTCCCCCTTTTCATTTCTAAAATCCTTTCCTATAGACAATCGGAGAAAATCTAGAGCTAAAAAAGAGAGAGATAAAAAAAAGAGTGAGCAAAGTAGCTCAAGAGCGGACTATGTCCTAAGAAAATGTGAGGACACATTTTTGTCTACTCACTATGTATCGAAAGAGAGAGAGAGAGAGAGATTTATCATTAGCTCTAGACCCTAGAAATTAACTAGGAAGGATTATGAAATATCTCTCTATACACTTCCACATAACCACACATGCACATCTTGATCAATTTTTATGATTTGCTACTCCTTATGATCTGAGTGCCTAGCTTAGCAATAAACATTTGACAATTTTCTCATGATTCTTAGCCTACCTATAACTCCACATATCATTCTTTAGAAATACGAGAGGCTACATTTTGGCCTAAGTGAGGATTTAAACACCATTGACTGATTGAGTGAATCTTGGAGGACTTAAGCCAGTTTTTATCTTTTGAAAACCTTAAAAAAAACCTCCAGACAGAATCCTAGTCAAACCTAAGCAATATAAAAGTTTCATATCTACTGCTTTATTTCACTCTTGCATGTTTGAAGTGAAAAGCTATAAGCCCCACATTGCTATGATTAATGATATATACTAAGTTATTTCTCACTATACAATATGCACTTGTGTACATCTTAAGTTGCTATCTATTTCATGCTCAATGCTTAAACCGCATTGTTGCTCGAGGACGAGCAACAGGTTAGCTTGGGGGAGCTTGTTGATGGTCCTTAAACTCCTGTTTTACCATCAACATTTTACCCTAAAATTCACCAAAAAGGAATGAAATGTAGTCAAATAGGTTTCAAACTAACTGAATTCCACATGTCCATAGATTTTGATTTGAATACAGGATTTGAACCAAATTTGGATATTTGAACCACCAAAGGCCAAGCCCACTCAGCAGGGCCCAATTGGGCCTCAGGGGGGTGGCGCCCGCCACTTGAGTTGGCCCAAAACCACTCCCTGCCATGTCACCGATCCATGTGACCTCCCTAAGGCCAATTCCTGGCCCTTGGTCACTAGGTCGGTTGAATCGGACGGCTCGGGAGGCGGGTGACGCGGATCGTGCCGTAGATTGGACAAGAGGCGGTTAGGGTTTGAGCCACCGACCTAACCACCGCCTTGGAGGACCCCCTGGATGCCCTCGGTTGAATGGCGGTTCAATTGGACGGTTAGGGGTGGCGGCCGCCACCTAGGGCTGGCACCCGCCACCTGACTCAGCCCTAGGTCGGCTGCCTCCCCCCTATAAGTACCCCCCTCACTCCACAAGGCTATATAAACCCCCCGAGTGATGCCACTTCACTTCAAGCAAGCAATGTAGAAAGCAAGTGAGAGCTAGGTTAGAAGCTCAGAGAGCTTAGGCAAGTAGGTTAGCTAGTAGAGAGAGCATAGCTCTAGTGCCCTCGCTGCAGCGCGGCTCTTAGTTTAGCACAGCTCAGCACTGACCAGTGGTATAGTAGCGTAGAGCTTGCTAGGAGAGAAGCGGGTGCGAGTGACTGACATCGGAGGTCGGTTGATTTCCCGGCATCTCTGGTCTGGTTTGCTCTCTTGTATCTCAGGTACAGTTATCATTATTCCAATATTACTTTAGTATTACTTTTAGTATTACTTTATCAAGTGCCTTGAGTGTGACCTAGTTATCCCTACATTTCAATTCACTTAGCCATAGTAGTTAATCTCTAGTGTGTTTAGTGTTTGATCTTTGCCAATAGGTTACTTAGTTAGTTTAGTGTTTATCTCATTAAGTCAAGTATTTGCTCTAATGTCCGCAAGGGTGTCTCTATTCAAAGCTAGGGTAGAGATAGTTAGAATATAATTAAGCGTGGTGCTTAGTTATAGACTTACCTTCAGATACGGCTGGACCCCAAGATAGCTGTGGTAGCAAGCAGGTGGTGATAGCCTTGAATTCCACCACGTAGTTGGCCCAGTTTAACATTAAGACTCGTTGTGCTAGCGTTCAACCTAAGTCAGTGGTAAAGGCTAGTACGCCTCGGTACTTGATAAGATAGGAACAAAACTGTATTAACTTGGTTGCTTTATTGACATTTGCCTGTCTTGCTTTGTAGTTATCTAGGAGTAAATTGTAATTATATTTATTAGTTAGTTATCCTTAGTTATCCCATTCTATCCATCTACCTATCTATCCACCTTACCTTAGCCATTTCATTCATCCTTACCTATCCATCCATATATTCTTTCTAGCCTCTCATCCTCTCTCATCCCTTTCATCCGCTCTCTTCTCCTCTTTCCCTTTTCTTATTCTTCGACTCTCATCCCCTCCTTGACTCGACTCATACACCACCCTAGCCTTCCTTTGGGATCAAATAAATCGACACCTGGTACTCCCAGGGAAGTGCTACTACGATAGTTCTGTGCGCTTGCAGAATCTCCTCCTGGTAGATTGCATTCTCGCTAGTTAGCTCCTACTAGTGTCGGGACTAACAACCCCGCTTGGCATTAGTAGATAGCTACTTTAGCTACCCTATCCTAGGTGTAGTTAAGAACTACCAACAATGCACTCCATCTAAATTTAGGCTTTAGCGGTGGTAGGGAATGCTAGAACTATAGGCGGTTGGAGATGGTATGGTCGGAATCGGCTGGACCACATGAAGGTCACAGCGGGGGACATGGCGGGTGCACGAGAAAGGAACTCGGCGTTCTGCTGTCTAGCTTGGGAGAGAGGGGAAATCAACCAGAGCAAACAACAGAGGGGATCGATGCAGAGGGTTTGGTGGGAGGAATCGGGCGGCGATGCTCTGGCTTGCGAGAGATTGCTCGCCAGGGTTCGGTGAGCGGCGACGGTATTTGCAACTGGAGAAGATGGAGCAGAGGGCGAGCGAGAGCGAATGAGTGAGGGGGCTTCGGCAGAGTGCTTGCGGGAGAAGGAAGTGGCACGGCGCGGTTGCTGGGTTCATTGAACCCAGACGACTTCCATCGTCCGTCCCGACCGGCGTGGCGGCGGCCCGTCCACGACGGCCACGTGGCGGCAGTGCAGAGGGGAACAGAGGGTTTGGTCAGGAGAGTGCGACCGGCGCGACACGAGCAGCCGGTTTCGGTGCATGGTGTTCGGCACGGCCGAACAGCGGATAGGGACGCGACGCTGGCGTACGGCGCACGCGCGGGCGGCGGAGCGGAGCGGCGCGGGGTGGAAGAGGAGGGGATGATAGGTGGGACCCACAGAGGAATAGAGAAAAAGAGGTTTTGTCTATTTTCTAAACTAATTTTTATCTCCCAAACAAGGCCAAATTAGGAAAAGGTTCTAAAAATCAAACTTGCTTAGAATTTCACAAGGAACAATTCATCTTTAAGGTTCAAGTCCAAATTCTACTTGGAAATTTGAATTTCGCTCCTAGCTTGATTTTCTAATGCAAAAATAAAATACTAAATGACCTTTTCTAACAAAGTTCTTTTAAGCAAAGTTGTTTCTTTCGCCAAGATCTTCAACTTTGGTTTAAGACACTTTCTCAGAAAAACAAAGCATCTAATAGCTATACTAGGGACTTAGCAAAGGACACAATCATACCACACAAGAATGCACATGAAATGATATGATGCTCATGCTCATGACATGTCAAATTATGCATATAGGGTTGCTTAACATCAGGGGTGTTACAGCCCTCGCTTCCTTAAAGAAATCTCGTCCCAAGATTTGAGTTACTAACCGTCTTGCTCACTCCTTTAGATAGTCATCCTTCTCCCAAGTGGCATCTCGATCGTCTTGCTCACTCCAAGATACTTTGTATTGCTTAACTACTCTCCCGCGTGTTACTCTTTCCTTAGTATCAAGTACCCGGTGCGGCTTCACGGGGTATGTGAGATCAGATTGCAATTTGATGTTTGTTGGTTGCACTTCCTCTTCCGGTACTCGGAGACATTTCTTCAACTGTGACACATGGAATACAGGGAATATAGCCTTCAAATGTTCCGGTAATTGCAGATGGTAAGCTACTTCTCCGTCCTTTCCAAAATCCAGTACGGCCCCACAAACCTTGGTGCTAACTTTCTTTTAACTCCGAAACGTTTAACACCCTTCATAGGTGAGACCTTCAGGTTGACGTAATCACATTCATTGAACTCAAGCAGGCTTCTACGTTTATCTACATAACTCTTTTGTCGAGATTGTGCGGCCAACATGTGTTGTTGAATTGTTCTAACTTGTTCTTCTAGTTCTTTAATGAAATCCACTCCATAGTACCGACGTTCTCCCGGTTCAACCCAATTCACTGGTATCCTGCATCTTCTACCATACAAGGCTTCAAAAGGTGACATCTGAATACTTTCTTGGTAACTGTTGTTGTAGGAGAATTCTGCTGGTGGTAACCATTTCTCTCATGAACCTTTTGCTAAAATTACGCAGGCTCTCAACATATCTTCTAATACTTGGTTCACTCTCTCTATTTGTCCTGTTGTTTGAGGATGGTAGGCGGAACTGCGGACTAGCTCTATACCTAACTCCTTCTGTAGTTTCTCCCAGAACAGTGCAGTAAACTGTGGTCCTCGATCAGAGACTATGGTCTTCGGTATACCATGAAGTCGAACAATCTGAGTCATGTAGATTTCCGCATAATCTGGCGCTCGATAATGGGTCTTGACTGGAATAAAATGTGCAGTCTTGGTAAGATGATCCACAATTACCCAAATCGAATCATTTCCTCTCTGGGTAGTTGGTAGACCGGTGATAAAATCTAGGCTCACTTCTTCCCATTTCCATTCAGGTACTGATAACGGTTGAAGTATTCCAGTCGGCTTCAAGTGAATAGCTTTTACCCGACAACTGGTATCACATCTGGCCACATAAGCAGTGATTTCCTTCTTCATTTTGGTCCACCAAAATCTTGGACGAAGATCTTGATACATCTTGGTACTACCAGGATGAATGGATAATTTTGACAGATGTGCCTCATCCATAATCCGATATCTGAGTTCCCTGTCCTTTGGTACCACTAGGCCCTTGTCAAACCATAGAACTCCATTGTCATCGACTCAGAAGTGTTTCACTGGCTCAGTTGCAGTTCTCATCTTTTCCTTGATGTGATAAATCCCTATATCAATCTTTTGCCCTTCAAGGATTTGGTTAACTAACGTGCTTCGCAGCTCGATGTTGTGCAGAATTGCAGGATGCATCAAACTGAACTCATCTTCTGGTATTAGCTTCAAGGCGTTGCAATGTGATTTTCGACTCAAAGCATCGGCAACTATGTTTGCCTTTCCAGGATGATAATGAATCTGCAGATTATAATCCTTGATCAATTCAGACCATCTTCCCTGCCTCATATTCAATTCAGGTTGAGTGAAGATGTATTTGAGACTTTTGTGATCTGTATACATATTGCAGACGTTACCAAGCAGGTAATGCCTCCAAATCTTCAAAGCATGCACAACTGCAACTAACTCCAAATCATGTGTAGGGTAGTTCACCTCATGTTTCCTTAACTGACGAGAAGCATAAGCAATTACTCTTCCTTCTTGCATAAGAACACAATCCAAACCAATCTTTGATGCGTCACAATAGGCATCAAAAGGCTTTTCAATGTCCGGTTGAGCCAAAACAGGAGCAGTGGTCAACAATTTCCGCAGGGTACGGAAAGCTATTTCACACTCTTCTGTCCAAATGAACTTCTAGTTTTTCTGCAACAAGCTTGTCATAGGCTTGGCAATCTTGGAAAAGTCTGGAATAAATCGGCGAAAGTAACCTGCTAAACCAAGAAAACTTCGAATCTCACCAACTGACGTAGGCGCTTCCCAGTCCATAACTTCTTGAACTTTGCTTGGATCCACAGAAATGCCTTCTTCTGAGAGCATATGTCCATGGAAAGGTACTCTCTTCATCCAGAACTCACACTTGCTAAACTTGGCATAGAGTTTGTGCTCTCGAAGTCTGGTCAGAACAATCCTCAAATGTTCAACACAGTCTTCCGGGTTCTTAGAGTATACTAGAATATCATCAATGAACACAACCACGAACTTATCCAATTCCAGCATGAAAACCGAGTCCATCAAGCTCATAAAGTATGTTGGAGCATTGGTCAAACCAAAAGACATGACAAGGCACTCGTATAACCCATATCTAGTTGAGAATGCGGTCTTCGGGATATCTTGCGGTCGAATCCTGATCTGGTGATAACCCGATCTCAGATCTATCTTGGAAAACACCTTAGCTCTTGGCAACTGATCAAACAAAATGTCTATCCGGGGCAAAGGATACTTGTTCTTGATGGTTACGACATTGAGTGGGCGATAATCCACGCACATCTGTAACGACTTATCTTTATTCTTAACAAACAAGGCTGGAAAACCCCATTCAGATATGCTTGGCTGGATAAACCCTTTGCCTAAAAGTTCCTTTATCTGCACCTTGAGTTCTGCCAACTCGTTGGGCGGCATACGGTAAGGTCTCCTTGAAATTGGTGTTGTCCCTGGTAACAACTCAATTGCAAACTCTACCGCCCTCCTGGGTGGTAACCCTGGTAACTCATCCGGGAAGACATCCGGAATTTCATGGAGAATTGGAATTTTTGAAAGATCTTCTACTGCGAGAGTGCAAGACAAGTCAACAAAATAATCGGCACCTCGGGAAAGAGGTACGCGAAGTTTGTTACCCGTTCGCCCATCAGATAAGGTACGAGTTCTATTAGCAGTGTCTAACACCGCATTGCACATACTCATCCAACTCATACCCAAGACTATATCCAAGCTTAGTCCAGGCAAAACTACTAGATTGGCTCAAAAATTATGCCCTCCAATTTCAACGGTTGCATTACGAACCATCTGTCTAGATAACACACTACTCCCCACGGAGCTTATACGAAACCCATAATCCATTTCAGACATTTCTTGACTATGCTTTTGTGCAAATGCTTTGCTCATGAAGGAATGTGCTGATCCAGTATCAAACTGTTTACACCAGATTTTGAACCGAAAGGATTATTGTTTTGTGAGCACAAACGGCTGATTTTGTTAGTAAAGAAAGCAACCAGAAAAATAAAATAGATGCTTTGACCCAGACACAACCAAAGTTTGTGTGGACCAGACGTGACAAGCTTCAAAGACATATTGGGTTCGACCGAAGAGTTTGAGTCTGGGTCGTCTTTTGTTTTACCTATTATGTAACCTAGTCATGTTAGGACAGAAGTCAAATGGGTTATAAATAGCTAGAAAACCCGATTTTTGTGGATGAATCCAATCAACCAACATATCGGCCACCGGCCAAAACCCTAGGAGTAGGAATAACGTAGAACTCGGCGGAACCTTCAACCAGGCAGGGCTGCATCGGCTTCGACCGACCTTCGGTTTGCTTGTAAGATTCACCAATGGCTCGTGTCATTGTACAATAAGGTTGTATTTGGCATCGACCAAACTCTTGTTAAGCTATGACATGGCTAGTTATTAGTTTAAGATCACCTTTTGTAAGACTGTCTTGACTCTCATCAATCTCTTGCTTTAGTCGATCTTGACTAGTTATATGCAATATTGGTTTTGGCAAACCGGTAGATTCATTAAGTTATCGATGTTGTTTATGTTTTAACATTTTTATTTATGTTTTAAACAATATCTTGCCCAATCAAGATTGACAAAGTAGCCTAAACCAAAAAGATGTCTAGTTTCGTCTATCCCAAGGCTTTGCACGCTCACAATGAAGAAAATAGCCGATTCAAGCCTTTCATCGACTATTTTGTCAATCTTGATTGTTACATGTTGTGCATTCGAGATATCCGATAAAACCACGTTTTTTATCTAAGAACCAGTAGATTTGATCTAGCATGTTTATTATGGCCGTATTTCCGAACCCCACTGATATACATGGTAGATTAGATTTGCTTGATCTTAAATCGAATCATGGTTCTAGCGGATAGATCTTGTTCGTGCCTCATGGACCCTTCATCGGCTAAAATAGCCGATCTAGTTACGCTTTCTCCATAATGTATGCTTTTAGGCTGCTTGGAATCAATGGATCTGCTTGTTGCATTGGACATGATCTAGTTTGGTCATCAATATGGCTACATGGAAACACCCCATTGTTGTTGTTTAAGCTATTTTATCGATCTATTTGTTATTATGGTTGTATGAAAACACTCCAATATTAACAGATAGAACTGCCTGTGCAATTAGTCGATACGTTGATTTCACACCGTTTAGACGTACACATAGATCTTTATTTTCCTAATATGTTTAAGCTTATCGGCTGTTTATCTGCCCCGAATGTTTCTTTACATATATCATAGCCGTTTTTGCTTTATATCTTTATCAATGCCTTGATATAATTTTTTGGGAGTTGACTTTGTAGTCAATATCCTATTAACAATGGCTATATCAGAGCCGTATAAATTGGAACTGTCTGGCACCAAACCGGCAGGTTCCACAATTTGACAACTTTTTCTTCTCCTTGTCAATTGCAGGTCAAATTGACTGGCACGCCTGAGGTCAATCTCACCAACATTTGGCACCGCCATTTGTTGAAGGTTCAGGAGGTCAGGACCTTGTTCCGTACGCCCTCTGAGGACCGTGCGTTCGAGTGTGTTGGCGCTACCGACCGGATGTTTGTGTCAACACATTCTTTTGGCACGCCCGGTGGAACACAATCGTCTGATCATGACAATCAATAACGAAGACGTGTTGAACGTGACAATAGAGGAGCTTCCAGATGAGCATCGACGCATGATAGAAGAAACTGTTGAACAATATCGTTACATGTGTCTGTTGAGCTTCAGTAGAAACAGGGGTAAGAAGATTATCTAGAAGTCTCATCTTCCAAGGGTAGTTCTAGATGGACATGTTGATCCAATGGTCCAGGTCCAACATAATGCCATGCAAGAAGTGATCAGCAAAGCAATGTCTGCTACTCTCATGAATCACAATGAAGTTTTTCTCAACAGTCTCATGAATGCCATTAAGGAGGCCTTCAACTTAGGCGATGATAGGAGAGGTCCAACATATACCATTAGAAACAATCAAGGAGCTGGAACTTCTGGTGGACCACAGATCAATGGCCCTAATGGCAACGAAAACCAAATGATTGTCAGCCCTGGGGGCGTGATGCCGCAGCTAATGCAATAGTTGAATATGAGTAATAACATATACTCATCGGCTACAAAAATAGCTCCCCATGCAAGACGTATTACCAGAGATTTCAATGCACCACCATATCAAGGGAATCTGGCACCTGGTGATATTCCTCCTAGATATCATTATGTTTCGGATTTTTATACCTTGGATGCTCAGGAGAACCCGGGATATCATGGCAATGCTTTCGGGCGGCAGAACATCGGCTATCAAGGGCTGGTGAATCAAATTGATCAACTAATGAGTCGGGTCACTGACTTGGTTCAAAAGCAATTTGGCTTAACGCCAAAGTCTACAATGACTGGTTACAAGAAGCCATATCCAGAGTGGTTTGATCAGGTTCTTTTTCCTCCAAGATATAGAATTCCTGATTTTACCAAATTCATAGGAACCGGCTCAGTGACGACCACGGAACATATAACTCAGTTTTTAGTCCAGCTCGGGGAAGTTGGTGATGAATCAACACTTAAAGTCATATTGTTTCCTTTATCCCTGTCTAGTTCAGCTTTTTCATGGTTTTCATCTCTGCCATTGTGGATACATGGGTGTATGCCGGATCTTGAGTGATGAGTGATTGTCAACTGGGATGATGCGCATGTTCTTTGGCTTGTGTTGTGCAGGTGTCGAGCACGGATACAGTGATCGAAGGCAAGGTGAAGGTCAAGTAGAGACATGCCGTGCCGACGGATCGAGAGCGATGAAGGGCAGACGTGAGGCTTGGACTGAGGGACCGGTGGCCTGAGGATCAGCTGTGGTGGCTGACAGCCTGGGACAGCGACGAGCGGAGACTTGTGGGGCACGGTGTTGCTCGGGTCGAGGACCTAGGGACACGTGTCGGTGGACGGGGTGCACAGGCGGTGCATCCTCTCTATGGCTCGGTTTGGTGGTTGAGCCACAAAAAAACCATCGAGTGGACGGTTTCCAGGTTTGGGCCTCAAAACCTGGGCGCTGATGGTTTCCGAGTTTGGGCCACAAAACTCGGGCTCAGGACGGTTTCTAGGTTTGGGCCTCAAAACCTGGGCGCTGGCGGGTTTCTGAGTTTGGGCCACAAAACTCAGGCGATTTACGGCTGGTTTCCCGGTTTGGGCCTCAAAACCGGGGGTTGGTCGTGATGGCTGGTTTCCTGGTTTGGGCCATAAAACCGGGGGCAAGGTCCGTGAAAAGGACGAGCAGAGCGAAGGTGGCATGTGGCGGAATCGGTGAGGTTGCGTCGAGGCAACGCTACCAGTTGTGCGGGCGTGGCCGTCGGATCAGTATCTACATCGAGTTGGTCTAGAATAACCCTAGGGTTTAGCTGGTTCGCTCTGTAATTAGTTAGGGGTAGAGTGGGAACTAGAATTAGGATAAGTAGAGGGAGACACCCACCTCCCATCCTTTCTCAGTCATTTGCTATTTTCATTCTAGGGTTTCCTCTCTCCCATTCCCAGCTGTAGCTACTGAGATCCGCAGAGACGGTGAACAATACATCTGTGTATTTGCTTTTTGAGGAAACGAGACCGTAATCTCGTTTTCTCCTCGTGGGGATGAATTTCGGCTGGCAATTCGTGGTTCGATTCGCGTTTTGAACTTGTTCTTCGTGTGGCGGAAACGTCCTAATTATAAGAACTCAAGTACCATCTTAGTCAAATTCGTCTGACATCGACCCATACATGAATCCATATAACCCCAGTAGTCCCGAAATCTCGAAGGATTTCAAACATCGTACAACATACAGGATCGCATTGTTCAAGTATTACATTCGTAAGGATACATCACAGATAAATGAAACCTAGTTTAAACATCAGAGTGCGGAAATAAAGAGTTATTACAATACTGAGTTTTAAAATGCGGAAGCTAAAATAAGTTTTGAAACACGACCACCACACATGTGGTCTGAATAAAACATTGTTTAATATCTTAACTCAACTCAACTCACTCCTCCTTTTTCAGATAATGTGCCACCAACAGTCTTATTCCAGCAAAAGAAAAGGGGAAGCTTCTGGATGACCCTGCCCTGGGCCTACTCCTCATCACCCTCCACCGGGTAGAGGCAGTGCTTACAATAGCCATAGTACACCTGACCATCTGCAACAAATGGGATAAACCCTGAGTATGAGATTGTACTCTGCTAGACTTACCCGTCCAACTGAAAATAAATGACACCAAGGGTATGCAAGGCTTTTTGGTGGAGCTGGGATCATTTAGTTGCGAAAAGCTCAAATTGAGGGAAGAAATATTTAATGATATCAGTGAGCAGCCAAGTTTTAGACCTACCTCTTTTATCTAGGTTTTGCATTTGAACTATTCATACACTTGAGTCTAACAAACAAATAATATAACCATATCCAGTTGACTTATCCACATTTTAGTTGAACCTTTAAACATCACATGGAGTTGTATCGTGGTGAAGCTCGCCATAGTTTCCCACTAACCAGGGGAGACGGCGACTCGAATCGAATTCCAAATCAGCTGGTGAAAGACCTTTAATACTAACCCACACTTTTCCCGTCGGGTCCATGCATTGGGTAACCGCTCGATGCTTGTTCGTGGTGGTAATCGTCGCGGTTCAAGCATGGACCGCCCAATTGGAACCTGGCGATGGCCTTTTCGAGGCAGATCGCATTTCCATACTAGAGGGCACGACTCGGGTTGATTCCGGCCCGAACATCGTCTAACCGGCTTTGGGGTCGATGATTACGGCACCGACATATCCCTAAGTAAAAGGGCGCATTCAAAAATGAACGAGGGCCAACATCGATACAAACCTACACGATCCAACGGACGAACTGCCCCAAGTTTCCAAACTTGTGCCTTGCCTTTCAGTTGACCGTATTTTATTACTACTCCGGTTCTTTTCCACGATAGCAAATATAGCCAACCGTGATCCGGTAAATACCCATCAGGGGTATCACAGAAACATCCTTAACTACTACTTTTATTTAGCAGGCTAAGCAATTCTACACTATAAATAACAGGATAACAAGGCGGATATTAATCAATAATCAAGGAATGGTAATGCAGCAAGTGGGATTCAGTCAATTCCTATACTTAATGCATCACAATATAAAAGGACTCAAGTAAATTAATTATAAAAACTGGGAGACTTAGAATGCTCCGGGGCTTGCCTTGGGAAAAGACTGAGGCCTCGTGAGCGAGGCACTCAGGCAGGTTAGCTTCTGGCGCGGGGTCGGCTTCCTCGGTCCTGGGCAGCTCCGGTATCTCCTGCTCGTCGTTTGCTTCCGGCTCCTGGTCGGTCTCCGGGGCTGTCGATCCTATTTGCAATGCGGTACATAATTAAATAATGCAAGGTGCAAAATGGTGGTATAAAAAGTAACATTTCTCGCAAACCAACAAAACCAACTTGTTGAACAACTTTTGAAATTGAGGAAAACTACTTAATCACCACATTAAACAAAACCATTATTTCAACTGTTTCCTATTTATTAATTCAAAGAAACTCAAATTTGAACTGCAAGTATATTTTTCTGAACTCAAAAAAATCCACAAAAATTCCAGAAGGTAACTAACACTAACCAGACTTCACTGGACAATGTCCAGCCAGAAATAAAATACAGAACAACAGATACAAAAAGATGAAATAAACAACTCAAAAGGTGTTTTGAACTAACTCCTCTGATGAAAAGTGTCAAACAGCAGATTTCATATTTTTCCTAGCTTCATCTATTCAGAAACACTCTACTGTAGAAAATTTGCTATCAGGGCATAAACACATAAACGTACACAAAATAAATAAATTTACTTCAGATTAAACCATTTGTACTACAACCCTACTGGAAAAGGGTGACAACCTCATTTTCCTATTTTTCCCTAGTTCTATTCCACATATCATATTTATCAAGAAAGTTCCATGATCAGAAACATTATATTCTTTTCTACAAGAATTTCCTAAGGAAAACACAGAAAAAACACATTTCTACAGCAACTTCACATTTTTCGGTACAACAACCTATGCTTAGCATTTTTCTCAGCTTAAGCAGGACATACAGAGACTACATAAATTTTTCCATATTTTATTTTTACATATAAATCACCTTAACACTTATTCCAAGAAAACAGCCAAAAAAAACTTTAAGCCTAAATAGATACTTTTTCTACATAAACAGTGTCTCATACATTTTTCACAGATACACAACATGATAAGAAACTTTCACAAATTTTGCCATGAATTAACACAATCAGGAAACATATAAACTTATTTATTTAAACAAAAGCTCATAAACTGAATTAAATAAAAACAGTATAATAAACTTCCACCAAAAATACTTTCATATTTTTCCATGATAGATATACTCATGAACAAGCTACCAAAACTGAAAGCACCTCATTTGGATCATTAAAACGTGCTACACAAAAATAACAAGCTTTTCTGGGAAATAAAACAAAAAGGAAGAACATTTAACTTTTCCCTGGCCCATACTATGCAGACTTGGTCCATGGACCAAAAGTGGCTAACGCGTGGGTCTGCGTGGTCTATGGGGCCCATCGGTCAGAGAGAGCAAAGCAGGAGAAGGGGTTGACCGAACGATTTTCGCCGGCGGTGCGACCAGGTTGGGTGTGTTCGCCTTGACGAGGCGGATCGAATGGTGGTGGTGGTTGGGCTAGCGCACGGCCGTAGCTCGTCGGCGGCGAGTTATGACGGGCGGTGGCGGTGGCGATGCACGGCTTCGCCGTTTCCATCGGTCGCCGGTGCAATTGATGGAGTGGGGAGCATCAGTGAACCCTAAGAGAGCTATTAGGTGGGCTGGTTTGGCCGGAGAAGCTCTGGTGGAGCTCGGACACGTGCGCGGCCATGGCGGCGTCCATGGCGCTCGGTCGGGAGAGAGAGAGACTAGAGGGCGGTAGAGACCTCATGGAGGCGTGTTCTCCCCGTGCCATGGCGTGACGAAGCTCGACGGTGAAGATGGGGCTCGGCGGAGGTTTGGTTGACGCGGAACGGCGGCGGGCACTCTCCGGTGTCGGCGGCAACCGAAAAGGGGGAAGTGGGGGCGGACACGATGGAGCTCGGCCGACGGTCTCTTCGCGCGCACCGCGTGTGTGAGGCGAAGGCGGACCTCGGTGCGAGGCGGATTGGATGGTGGGGCTCAGTCGTGGCCGGAACGGCGATGGTTTTCTTGTGGTGGTGTGCGGCGGCGAGAGCGAGCAGTGTTCTCGGCTCGCGTTCGCGGAAGGAGGGGAGAGCTGGTGGGAGTGGCTTGTGCGAATGGAGAGCGAGAGGGAGAGGGGTGCGGTGTGTGGGGTCTTTGCCCTCGGGCTTGGCCAGCGGCGACCCGAGGTCGTGGCGGGGGCCACGGCGGTGCGACGTCGCGCAGCAGAGCGGCGCGACAGGCGAGGCGGGCAACGACTGGCGGTCGACGATCATGGCATGATCGCGTGGAGAAGGATCGCGCGGCGATAGGGCGAGCGGGATTTGGTGCAGACGTTGGCGGCCACGTGGTGCTCCGGCCGGTGTACGGCACGGCCGCTCGGTCGGGGCCAGCGTGCGCGGCGCGCAGCGCGCGCGGGAGGGGCCGCGGGCGAGCGAGCGCGGGCCTAGGCTGGAAAGGCCGAATGGGCCGGAAGGGAAGCGCCGGGAAAACTCGTTTTCCTTTTTCTTTTTCCAAAACTTTTTCAAACTTTGACCATTCAAAATAGTTTCAAAATCTCCAAACTAGGATTTGACCCAAAAACAAAAGTTGCTCAAAATAATTTTCTCTACAACTTTCATATAAGGCACTTTTGCTGAAAAGCATTTTCTCAAACTCCACTGAAATAAAGCCAATTTTGAGCTATAAATCATTTTGTTTTTTTTCAAATTTTTATTTTTCAAACAACTTTGAACTAGGTCAAGGTATCAATATGAAAAGGGTTATTCTCACTATCCTTTATTTTCTAAAATTGTTGGCCAAAACACAAATCCATTTGAACAACCAAGTCTATAGAAACCAAACTCCAAATAAACAAACCAAGGGCAAAAAGTAGTTTCATACACATGAAATGATGCAATGCATTGCTTATGGATTTTAGTAGCTAAATGTAGTTCCTAATGCAGTGCTTGACACTGGGGTGTCACACTTTGCATTCTTCGTTTTCTCCACAATTTTCTCGTCACTCGATTTCCCTCCTCGCTGCGTCTTTTTAGAATCCACATGAATCATCTTGTTCTTTGATGTGACGACAACATTTCCCCCGAAGGAATTCATCTCTACCCTCACAAACAAGTAGATCGGGTTGATTCAAGTTTCGTAGTAACTTTTCTCTTCTTTCCCAGAGTTCTTTGATTCATCGATTTGGAGATAGGTTCGAGCCATGATCTCTTAGAGGTAGCTCACTATCATCCTTGTGACTTCTCTCACCAAGTTTGATCCTTGGAAGATTCGTTTTGGGTGAGATCGAGTCGAATTGGTGGACGAACAACACAAAATCAGGGTGGCCGGACGCTCAGTCGGGTTGACCGGACGCTAGGGTCAGAGTCCGGTCGTTGAACACGCTCACTGTGTTGTTCTTCGATACTCGATCGGACGCTCGACCTGTCACTGACCGGACGCAGCACTTGAACTGTTCATCAGTTTTTGTCCTTGTGACCGGACGCTCCACTTCAGTGAGTCCGGTCAGGAACAGAGACGTTCCAAACCAATTTTTGATCGACCGGACGCGTCCGGTGCCTGTTGACCGGATGCTCCAATGAGTCCGGTCAGTTCAGCCTCGCACGTTTTCGTCCGTGGTTCGTTGGTCTGTTGTCGGTTTTGATTTCCAACTTTTGCGTTGGGTTTCTAGAGGTGTGTAGTGTCTCGCTGTGCTTCTCGGAAGCATCCACCCTACATCTAGGGTCGTAGACTCTATTCAAGCTCTAGGTTAGCTCTTGGGGTTGATTCTCGGAACAGTGGTGACAAGTTTCTGAAAAGAAATTTCAAGCTCCCATTCACCCCCCCCACTGGTCGCTTTCTGGTAGCACTTTCAGTCCTTCAATTGGTATCGGAGTGGGTTAAGGATCTTTCACCTTAGCCGGTTCCAGATCTACAGAAGGCGACATGGATCGCGGCGTGGGCAAACCGCCGTTTTTTGATGGGACAAACTATGCGTATTGGAAGATACGTATGTCGGCCTATCTTCAGAGTTTGGGTGCTTCCATCTGGGATATTTGCAACTCTGCTGATTACGTGGTCTTGGCTGCTCGTGCTACTCAGCATCAGATCGATGAGCACGATGCCAATAGCCGAGCCCGTAATGCTCTTTTCTCATGTTTGAGCATGACGGAGTTTGATCGCGTTTCTCACCTCACTACGGCTCGGGAGATTTGGGCTACCCTCATGCGTTTCCATGAGGGAACTACTCAAGTCAAAACACGTCTCTACGAGTGGCACAAGCGAGAGTATGAGAACTTTCGACACATGCCTGGCGAGAGCATAGAGAGTTTATTCGCTCGCTTTCAGGTTATTGTCAATAGGATGAGGGATAACAAGGAGTTGTTGCCTTTCGACGATCATGAGAGGGGTTTGAAGCTTTTACACACTCTCGATCGGTCGGTGTGGGACTCCAAGGTTCAGGCGATCATCGAATCGCCTAACTATGAGACCCTCACATGCGACAAGCTCTTCAGTAAGCTCAAGTCCAGTGAGATTGATGCCATGGCGAGGGCTTCTTATGAAAATCCTTCTCGCCCGTCGATGGCTTTGCTTTCTGGCTCTTCTGCTAACCCCTCAGGAGGATTTGCACTTTCTTCTCTTCTTTCTATCATAGAGGAGCAGCTGGAGTTCATGGGGGATGATGAGTTGGCTTTGCTTGCCAACCGGTTCTCGCGGTTCCACAACAACCGCATGAACCGTCGTCGCGGAGGAGGACGCTATGGATGTTTCGAGTGCGGCGACCCCGACCACTTCATCGCCAACTGTCCCAAGAAAACAAGCAAACATTTGGGAAGGGCGATCATGGGCACAAGTATGACTCCAGCAAGCGCAAGAAGAAGTACGTCCCCGTGAAGCACAAGCGGAAGGGCGGCTTCAACAAGGAGTACATTAAGAATAAGTACTTGGAGAAGGCCCAGGCTGAGCAATGTGCTTTCTTCGCTACGCTCAGCGACGTCGACGACTCGAATAACGACTCCGCTTCCTCAAGCGACGACGAGTCCGAGAAGAAGAAGAAGATCGAGGACAAGTTGAACGGCCTCTGCTTCTTCGCCGACAATGAGGGTTTTTGCACCATGGCCCTCGGCAAGGAGGTCGACAGCCAGCTGGAGGAGACCCCTCGAAATGACGACGATGACGACGACACCTCCCAGGTATCTCAGACCCCTGACGAGCTTTCTGCTCAGGTTGATAAACTTACTGCCGCCCTTCTTAGTCAAGATAAGCTACTTAGACGTGCTGCTAGAGAGCGGAAGGAGTTTAGGCAGAAGTGGGAGGATACGGTGAAGGAACTTGAATCTGTCAAGTCCACCGTTGTCGTGTCTGAGGAGGATGAGTGTGAGATGTGCTCCAAACACATGACTGATCTTCTCACTTTGAGGGGGAAGTATGTTGCTTTGGTTGGAGAGATGGATGAGCTGAAGGCTAGATCGGGGTTGCTGGGTGCATGCAAGTCTTGTGCAGGCTTGCAATCCGAGTTGGCAGAGAAGAATGCCAAGATTGTGTCTCTTGAGAAGGCCAGCTCGGGTAGCACTTGTGTGTCTAGGTGTGTTCTGTGTGAGGGTTTGGAGATGGAGATTGCGAATGTGCATCATGACAAGATGCAAACCGAGGTAGAAAACACATAACTTCGGACCATCTTGTCATGGGTGTCTTGTGGTGAGCCGCAGCTTGGGATGATGATTGCCCAATTCAAACGTGCTGCTGGAGGTCCTGGTGTTGGTTTTGCTCAGGGTGTTGAGTGTGTTTCATCTTTTGGCAAGATTGGAGAGTCGAGTGGTCTTAACCTGAGTGAGAAGCCCAACTCCACCACTACTCCCAAGCTTACCGAGATTCCACCCAAAGAGCCTCTCAAACCTAACACCAAGGATGGAGTGTTTGTGGAACCTCCAAGAGCTCCACCCAAGAAACAGTAATGGGCTCCAAAACCAAACCACCCGAAGAACAAACTAGACACAATGACACCCATCCAGGAGGAGCTCATGCCACAGAATGGCAAAGTGATCCACACCCACCACCGTGAGTACCAACAACCCCCTATGAGAGCGGTGAGGTACCATTGTGAGAATTGTGGGAGAGATGGACACTTGAGGGAGTTTTGCTTTCGGCGCAAGATAGAGGAGCGCCGTGCAAAGGAGATGAACAACACGGACATGTACCATCCTTTCCATGATGTACATGTGCCGACTATTCAAAGGCGTGCTACTAGGCCTAGAGGTCCAAAACCTCAAGTTCCTAGGCCTAGGTCGGGAGGAGGACGTGCCCGGCGGGAGCCTACAGTTGTGGGCTATGGACCCCATGGCGGTGGTTTTGTAGTTGAGCGTTTCCCCCATCGCGTTTTGAGTATCGCGATGGACGCTCTTCCCTGAGCAGACCACGTTTTCCTTTGCGTGGTGATCGCTTTCCCCGTAGGTGTGCTAGGAATGGTTTTTCTACTAACCGTTCTTTTGAGCAGCCAGCCCAACACTGGTATAATTCCCATTTCACTCACCCCAGTGTTGGACCGTATGCTCACCCTATGTCTTTTTATTGATGTAGGTAAAACGATTGGAGAACGTTTGGTTGGTGGATTCCGGGTGTTCGAGGCACATGACCAGAAACGCCAAGTGGTTCTCCAGTCTTAGTCCAGTCACCGGAGAGGAGTTTATCACCTTCGGCGACAATAGCAAAGGTAAAGTGTTGTCTCATGGGTCGGTGCGAGTTAATGAGCATTTTATGTTGCGTGATGTTGCTCTTGTTTCTAACTTGCATTTTAACCTTTTTTCTGTTTCACAACTTTTCGATGATGACTATGAGATTCGTTTTAAGACGAATCTCAGTCGTATTTTAGATCCTCAGGGCAATCTTGTATGTTTGATTTCGCCCTTTGGGAAAGTCTTTTGTGCGAATTTCTCGGAGTCTTTTGGGATTTCTCATTGTCTTTTGGCTGGTCCTTCCTCCTCTAATCTTTGGAAGTGGCATAGGAGACTTGGTCACCTGAGCTTCGACTTGCTTGCAAAGCTTAGCTCACTTGGCTTAATCCGAGGATTGCCCAAGTTGTCCATGGAGAAGGATCTTGTTTGCCACTCTTGTAAACATGGGAAAATGGTTGCCGCTCCCCACCATCCTGTAAACCAAGTCATGACTAAGCGCCCTAGAGAGCTTTTGCATATGGACCTTGTTGGTCCGGCTCGGGTGAGCTCGGTTGGGGGGAAGTGGTATGTTCTTGATGTTGTTGACAACTTTTCGAGATATTCGTGGTTTTCTTTTTAGCTGAGAAAACTGAGACTTTCTCTTTTGCTCACAATCTGATTTTGCGTCTTCAGAATGAGTTCTCTAAGAACTCAATGTGAGCTATTAGAAGTGATAATGGTTCCAAGTTCAAAAACTCGGATTTTGAAAAGTTTTGTGACTCATTGGGTTTGGAGCATCAGTTTTCTTCTCCCTACACACCACCACAGAATGGTGTTGTAGAAAGGAAGAATCGGACCCTTGTTGAGATGGCCAGGACGATGCTCGATGAGCATAGGACTCCTAGGCGGTATTGGGCTGAGGCTATGAACACTGCATGCTATATTTCCAATCTCATTTTTCTCCGAGCTTTCTTGAAAAAGACTTCTTATGAGTTGCGTTTTGGAAAACAGCCCAAAGTGAGTTATTTTAGTGTTTTTGGTTGCCACTGTTTTATACTCAAGAAAGGCAACCTGGACAAATTTGAGTCTCGCTCTTCCGACGGTGTATTTTTGGGTTATGGCACTCATACTCGTGCATATCGTGTACTTAACCTTGATACTAACCGAGTCATGGAGACATCCGATGTCACCTTCGACGAGACCATGGTTTGTCCTTCTAGATTTGAGCGTGCATGTGATCATGAGGTTGGTGAGCCTCTTTTTGATGACGAGGATGAGGGTGCTGAAGGGATGGATGATCCAGCACCACCTCCACCTGTTGTGCCGCAAGCATCGGCTTCTACTACGACGACACACGGCCCCAACCCCTCTTCGTCGACTACTTGGGGGCCGTGGGATCCGCCACCTCGGGCTGTACCTTTCGTGCCCGAGGAGTCACCAGCTGCTGTTGAGGGGGAGGTTTCTTCATCTCAGGAGGCGCCACGACACATTCAGCGCCAACACCCGCCTCAACAGATGCTCGGCAGCATCGGCGAACGTGTCACTCGGTCTAGGTCACAACAAATCTCTCACTTTGCTCATTCTACATCTGTTGCTGATTTTGAACCCCGAGATGTTGGACACGCTTTATCTAATCCGGATTGGGTCAATGCCATGCATGAGGAGCTTGAAAACTTTAAGAGAAATCGGGTTTGGGTTCTTGTTCCTCTTCGTCCTGAGTGTCACCCTATTGGGACAAAATGGGTTTTCAAAAACAAACAAGGGGAAGATGGCCATGTTGTGAGAAACAAGGCCAGACTTGTAGCCCAGGGGTATAGTCAGATGGAGGGGATAGACTATGAGGAGACTTTTGCTCCTGTAGCTCGTTTGGAGGCAATTAGGATCCTCTTGGCTTTTGCTGCATCCAAAGGGTTTAAACGTTTTCAAATGGATGTCAAGAGTGCCTTCCTAAACGGCTATATAGAGGAAGAGGTGTATGAGAAACAACCCCCCGGTTTTGAAAATCCCAAGTTTTCAAACCATGTTTTTAAACTTTATAAAGCTTTGTATGGTTTGAAACAAGCCCCTAGAGCCTGGTATGATAGGTTGAAAACCTTTTTGCTTGCTAAGGGTTTTAAAATGGGATGTGTGGATAAAACACTTTTTCTCCTCAAGCAAGGCAATGACACTCTCTTGGTCCAGATTTACGTGGATGATATCATTTTCGGTGGTTCTTCTCATTCTTTGGTTGCCAAGTTTGCAGATACTATGAGCAGGGAGTTTGAGATGAGCATGATGTGCGAGTTGACGTTTTTCCTCAGGTTGCAAATCAAGCAATCCCGAGAGGGGATATTCGTGCACCAGGGCAAGTACACCAAGGACATATTGAAGAAGTTCGATATGGGTGAGGCCAAGCCTCTTCCAATACCCATGTCGACCATGACGGCCCTGGATGCGGACAAGGATGGAGAAGCTGTGGACCAGAAGGAGTACCGGAGTATGATCGGCTCGCTGCTGTACCTGACGGCGACCTGCCCGGACATTCAGTTCGTGGTGTGTCTTTGCGCGCGATTTCAGTCATCGCCGCGCACCTCTCACCGTCAGTCCGTCAAGCGCATTATGAGGTACTTATGCTTCACACCTGAGTTTGGGATTTGGTATTCTGCTTCTTCCACCCTCTCCCTTTGTGGTTACTCGGATGCTGATTTTGCTGGTTGCCGACTTGATCGCAAGTCCACTTCTGGGACTTATCAGTTTATTGGTTCTTCTCTTGTATCTTGGTCTTCTTGCAAGCAGTCTAGCGTCGCCCAGTCTACCACAGAGGCTGAGTATGTTGCCGCAGCTAGCTACTGTTCTCAATTGCTTTGGATGATGGCCACTTTGCATGATTTTGGTCTGAGCTTCTCTTGCGTTCCTTTGCTTTGTGACAGCACGAGTGCGATTAGCGTTGCTAAGAACCCCGTGCTGCACTCTAAGACCAAACACATTGATGTGCGCTTTCATTTCTTGCGAGACCGCTATGAGAAGGGTGATATCGACCTCCACCTTGTCGATACTCATCATCAGTTGGCAGATATTTTTACCAAGCCTTTGGACCAATCAACCTTTGCTAGGTTGAGAGGTGAGCTTGGTGTGTGTTTCCCCTTTTAGTTAGGGGGAACATTTTGGTTCTTGTATCATAGACTGGCTCCTTTTTGCCGTGTTTTCGTTTTTACATTTCATCATGCACCTTTGCATTTTCAAGCTTCATGTATATAATCTTTAGAATGTGACTATGCTTTGTTTAGTGTATGATCCGATGTTATATGATGATGCTTGTAGCTTATGCTCTTTCTGATCACTAATACATGTTGTGAGCTGAGCTATTTTATGAATGGTGAACTTGCCTAATGAACATAAATACTTGAAATTGTTCACCATTGAGATTAGCAACTGGCATGTGTAGAATGTGTTGAAATCACTTGTGCTTTTCATATATGCTAGGTTGCTATGTCTCGAGTTTTGAGTTATTCACTTGCTTGGTATGTTCATATTCTTCCTTAAAATTGAACCAAGTTTAAGTGAATTGGAAAGATCGAGATGGGATTGCTTGTCAGCACATCACGGTATCGAGACTGTTTCTTATTGCACATTGAGTTAAACTTGAGTCGTGTAGTGTAAGACCGAAACCATTGTTTTAAGCTTCTGATTGCTTCTGTATAAGCTTAGCATTGTTGAAAAGTTAGGCAATGACAAGCCTTCAACCTCTCGCAATCATGTGCTGAATTCTGAACTTGTGTAATTTCACCGCTGCAACTCCGATTAAATCTGAAAACACAAGTATATGTTTCATTCTGCAGCATGATGATTGAACTTTGCTAGGGGTAGTTCACCTTGTATACATGTTTAGCACTTGTTTGACTTCCTGTCTATACATGTTTAGTGCTATTTTGATGGAGAATACCTTTTTGGCTAAAACTGCTCACTTTGCTCATATGT
This sequence comes from Coix lacryma-jobi var. lacryma-jobi, assembly GCA_009763385.1. Classification (NCBI taxonomy): domain Eukaryota; kingdom Viridiplantae; phylum Streptophyta; class Magnoliopsida; order Poales; family Poaceae; genus Coix; species Coix lacryma-jobi. The sequence goes on from CM019830.1 coordinate 69,880,837, forward strand.
TCATATTTCGTATTTGGTGATCAGTTTAAGCCTTTGCTGGCATATATGCTTATTTTTTAGTCATTGGAGATATTGAAGGACCGAAGATGCTACCAGAAAGCGACCAGAGGGGGGGGGGTGAATGAGAGCTTCAAAATTTCTTGTCAGAAACTTGTCGCCACTGTCCCGAGATTCAACCCCAAGAGCAAACCCTAGAGCTTGCAAGTGTCCACGACCCTAGATGTAGGGTGGATGCTTCCAAGAAGCACAGCGGGACACTACACACCTCTAAAGACCCAAAACAAAAGCCGGAAATCAAAACCGACAACGAACGAACGAACCGTGAACGAAAACGCGCAGAGACTGCACTGAACGGACTCTGCCTGCGTCCGGTCAGAGACCACCGGACTCGTCCGGTCAAGCCAAAGTCGATTTGGGGGCTCTCTGTATTGGACCGGACTCACTGTCACTGTGCGTCTGGTCGCTGCCCGAGGGTCCTATCAACACTGACCAAAAACGGTGAACAGTGCAAAGAGTGCATCCGGTCAGTTGAAACCCTAGCGTCCGGTCAAGTCAGGGAAAAACAGAACACTTGCACATTCAACGATCGGACTCTCGTCCGTGTGTCCGGTCACCACGAAACATGTTGTTCATCCACCGATTCGACTCAATCTCACCCAAAACGAATCCTCTAGGGATCAAACTTGGTGAGAGAGGACACAAGGATGTTAGTGAGCTATCTCTAAGAGATCATGGCTCGAACCTATCTCCAAATCGATGAATCGAAGAAATTCGGGGGAAGGGAGACAAAACCGATCCAAAAGGAAAATCGACCGATCTACTAGCTCATGAGGTTAGAGATGAATTCCTTCGGAGGAAAGACGTGCCTCATGATCTGGAACATCTTGGTTCAAACGGATTTGCAAAAGATGCACCAAGTAGAGAGATCGATCAATTGGAAAATCGTGGAGAAAAACAATCCGCAAAGAACATGAACAAAACGCGAATCACAACCACGAATTTGCAACCGTGGGCTACCACACGCTACAATAGTGAGATTACGGTCTCACTTCCTCAAAATCTGATGGACACAGAGGTATGATTGTCTTCTTTGTGGATCTCAGTTCGCTACAGCAGGGAATGGGGAGACCAGGAAACCCTAGAAGCAAAAGAGCAAATGACTGAGATAGGATGGGAGGTGGGTGTCTCCCTCTACTTATCCTAATTCTAATTCCCACTCTACCCCTAGTTATTTAAAGAGCAAACCAGCCAAACCCTAAGGCTATCCTGGACCAACTCGAAGGTGATAGTGATCTGACGGCCACGCCCGCACAACTGGTAGCGTTGCCTCGACGCAACCTCACCGATTGCCGCCACGTGCCGCCTCCGCTCTGCTTGTCCTTTCCCCGGACTTCGGCCCCGGTTTTGAGGCCCAAACCGGGAAACCAGCCTTCACGACCAACCCCCGGTTTGAGGCCCAAACCAGGAAACCAGCCGTCCATCGCCTGAGTTTTGTGGCCCAAACTCAGAAACCCGCAGCGCCCAGGTTTTGAGGCCCAAACCTGGAAACCGTCCTCAGCCCGAGTTTTGTGGCCCAAACTCGGAAACCATAAGTGCCTAGGTTTTGAGGCCCAAACCTAGAAAACGTCCACCCGGTGGTTTTTCTGTGGCTCAACCACCAAACCGAGCCGTAGAGGGGATGCACCGCCTGTGCACCCCGTCCACCGACACGTGTCCCTAGGTCCTTGACCCAAGCAACACCGTGCCCGCAAGTCTTCGCTCGTTGCTGTCCCAGGCTGTCAGCCACCACAGCTGATCCTCAGGCCACCGGTCCCTCAGTCCAAGCCTCACGTCCGCCCTTCGCCACTCTCGGTCCATCGACACGGCACGTCTCTACTTGACCTTCACCTTGCCTTCGATCACTGTATCCGTGCTTGACACTTGCACAACACAAGCCAAAGAACATGCGCATTATCCCAGTTGACAATCACAAATCACTCGAGACTCGGTACACACCCATGTATCTGCAATCTTCCCCTTGATCAGTGCATTGTCAAATACCAACACAAATCATAATGGAATAGAGGAAGGGACGAAGAAAGAGAGAGAACTCGACCAAATGACCCAAAAGCACAACAAAGCCGAAGAAGGTCAAGTGGAAAGAGCAAGACAACTTGGTCCCCAAAGATATGGGCAACGGCTCGACACAACCAAGCAAATCAAAGCTAGCCCTCAAGAAGAGGTAGAACATGCTCAACACCACTAGCGAGAAAGCTCGACACCAATTGAAATACCAATTGAAATTCAAGCAGAATAGAGCTAGCCCTCAAGAAGAGGCAGAACGGGCTCAACACAGCTAGCGAGAAAGCTCGATACCAACTGAAGAGCATAAAAGCAAAGTCGCTAGTCCCTCAAGAAAGAGGAAAAGGCTCAACACAACTAGCTGCCAAAAATGCTCCTAACCAATTAGAGACTTCAGAAAAGCTCCGAACCAATTGGAAAATCCAAAATCCGAGCTCAAACTCCCCCTCCAATAGTGCACACAACCAGGAAATCTCCCCCTTAGTTGATCTTATGATTTGAGAGAATTTCTCCCCCTTAGTTGAAAATGCACTATCAAGTATCTCCCCTCCAAAATGCATATGAGAATAAAGTGCAAGTTAGCAGCTTCAGGAATATAGTCGACAGAATATGAAGATGCTCGACAAAATGCTGATCCGATGACTCATAATATGCACAGAGTGCTTAGCAATGGCTCAAACTGATCACCAAATACGAAATCTGAACATTGGAGCAGAAAGAGCAGTTTTCAGCCAAAAAGGTATTCACCATCAAAATAGCACTAAGCATGTATACATAGGAAGTCAAACAAGTGCTAAACATGTATACAAGGTGAAACTACCATAGCAAAGTTCAATCATCATGCTATAGAATGAAACATAGACTTGTGTATTCAAATTTTATCGGAGTTGCAGCGTTTAAATTACACAAGTTCAAATTTTAGCATGTGATTGCGAGAGGTTGAAAGCTTGTCATTGCCTAACTTTCCAACTGTGTGAAGCCTATGCAGAAGCAATCAGAAGCTTAAAGCAACAGTATCGGTCATACACTACACGACTCAAGTTTAACTCAAGGTGCAATGAGAAACAGTCTCAATACCGTGATGTGCTGACATGCAATCCCATCTCGATCTTTCCAATTCACTTAGACTTGGTTCTACGGATACATGGGTGTATGCCGAGTCTCTGAGTGATGAGTGATTGTCAATTGGGATGATGCGCATGTTCTTTGGCTTGTGTTGTGCAGGTGTCGAGCACGGATACAGTGATCAAAGGCAAGGTGAAGGTCAAGTAGAGACGTGTCGTGTCGATGGACCGAGAGTGGCGAAGGGCGGACGTGAGGCTTGGACTGAGGGACCGGTGGCCTGAGGATCAGCTGTGGTGGATGACAGCCTGGGACAGAGACGAGCGGAGACTTGCGAGTGGACGTGGTGCATGGGCGGTGCATCCCATCTATGGCTCCGTTTGGTGGTTGAGCCACAGAAAAACCACCGAGTGGACGGTTTCCAGGTTTGGGCCTCAAAACCTGGGCGCGGATGGTTTCCGAGTTTGGGCCACAAAACTCGGGCTGAGGATGGTTTCCAGGTTTGGGCCTCAAAACCTGGGTGCTGCGGGTTTGCTGAGTTTGGGCCACAAAACTCAGGCGATGGTCGGCTGGTTTCCTGGTTTGGGCCTCAAAACCGGGGGTTGGCTGTGAAGGCTGGTTTCCCGGTTTGGGCCACAAAACCGGGGGTGCGACGTCCGGGAAAAGGACAAGCAGAGCGGTGGCGGCACGTGGCGGCAATCGGTGAGGTTGCGTCGAGGCAACTCTACCAGTTGTGCGGGCGTGGCCGTCGGATCACCACCTACCACGAGTTGGTCCAGAATAACCCTAGGGTTTAGCTGGTTCGCTTTGTAATTAGTTAGGGCTAGAGTGGGAATTAGGAATAGTTAGAATTAAGATAAGTAGGGGGAGACACCCACCTCCCCATCCATCTCAGTCATTTGCTCTTTGCTTCTAGGGTTTCTTGCTCTCCCAATCCCCTACTGCAGCTAGCTGAGATCCGCAGAGAACCATACCTCTGTGTACTGGAGATTTTGAGGAAGTGAGGCCGTAACCTCACTGTTGTAGCGTGTGGTAGCCACACGGTTGCAGATCGATGACTTGATTCGCGTTTTGTTCGTGTTCTTCGCGTTCTTCGTTTCTCCGCGATTTTCCCGTCACTCGATCTCCCTCTCTATTGCGTCTTTGCAAAATCCGTTTGAATCAACTTGTTCTTTATAGTGAGGAGATCATTTCCACCGAAGGAATTCATCTAACTCCTCACGAACACGCAGATCGGGTTGATTTCGTTTTCGTGGCGCTTTTCCGTTCATACTCATCCTCTTTCGATTTCCCGGTGTTTGAGTTGATTTGAGCGGATGATTTCTTGGGGATAGTCTCCTAACTACCTCGTGATCATCCTCTCCAAGTTTGGGAACTTGGGATTGAGTTTTGTTTCGGATTTGGGAGGATTCGTGAGAGGGGCGACCAAAATCGCCCTCTCTGTTCATCCGCGGACAGTCCGCCACTGGGGGCGCGGACAGTCCGCGCGTCGGGCTTCAGCCTGGTCAGTGGCTGCGTGGCTCAGGTGCTTTGCTACTGTTATAGCGGCGGACAGTCCGCCGTAGTCGATCGTGGACAGTCCACGAGATGACCTGGGGACTTCAGCAGCTGTGCAGTTTTGCACTTTCAGCCGGCGGACAGTCCGCCACCTGCTCACGGACAGTCCGCAGTAGGGCCGGACAGTCCGGGACCGTTCTGGCGGACAGTCCAGGATCCTGCTGTTTGTTGCGGTTTAGTGCGTTTGCTCCCCCGGCTTCTCTGCTTGTTTTCCGGACTTCTCGTTTGGCCCTAGAGTTGACCAAGGAACCTCTCTAGGTATCTTTGCTACTTGTTAGCATAGGTATTTGGGGATTTCTCGACGTAGCCGTCTATCTATGTTTGGGACTTGGTTTTTGGGGGTCGAACTCGCTCCGGTGTTTTTGCCGTTTTGGTTTGCTATCGTTTTGTGGTGCTCCGCTGTGATCCTAGGGATCATCCACCCTCTTCCAAGGGTCGTGAGCATCACAGTTTCGATTGAAGCTCTTGGGGTTGATTTTTGGAACAAAAGGCCAAAGTTTCGAGAGAAATTTTTGTGCTCCCATTCACCCCCCCTCTGGTCGCCTTGCTATTGCATTCTCGGTCCTTCAGGTTCCATTTTAAGGTAGTATATGAACATACCAAGCAAGTGAATGACTCAGAACTAGAGACATAGCAACCAAGCATATATGAAAAGCACAAGTGAATTCAACACATTCTACACATGCTAGTTGCATATCTCAATGGTGAACAATTTTAAATTTTTATGTTCAATAAGCAAGTTCACCGTTCTTAAAATAGCTCAGCTCTCAACATGTATCAGTGGTCAGAAAGAGCATAGGCTACAAGCATCATCATAAAGCATCAGAGCATACACTAAGCAGAGCATAGTCACAGTCTACAGATTATATATATGAAGCTCTGAATGTAAATATGCAAGATGAAATGCAAACATGCATGATGAAACCAATTGAAAGAAACGATACCAAATGAAAAACACAAAGTCAGCTTATAATACAAGAGCCAAAGTGTTTCCCCCATCTAAAAGGGGAAACACACACCAAGCTCACCTCTCAACCTAGCAAAAGTTGATTGGTCCAAAGGCATGGTGAAAATATCAGCTAACTGATGATGAGTATCGACATGGTGAAGATCGATATGACCCTTCTCATAGTGGTCTCGTAGAAAATGAAAGCGCACATCAATGTGTTTGGTCTTAGAGTGCAGCACGGGGTTCTTAGCAACGCTAATAGCACTCGTGCTGTCACAAAGCAAAGGAACACGAGAAAAGCTCAGACCAAAATCTCGCAGAGTGGCCATCATCCAAAGCAATTGGGAACAGCAGATAGCCGCAACAACATACTCAACATCCGTGGTAGACTGGGCGACACTAGACTGCTTGCGAGAAGACCACGATACAAGAGAAGAACCAATAAACTGACAAGTCCTAGAAGTGGACTTGCGCTCAATGCGGCACCCAGCAAAATCAGCATCAGAATAACCGCAAAGGGAAAGAGAGGAGGAAGCAGAATACCAAATCCCAAACTCTGGAGTGAAGCATAAGTACCTCATAATGCGCTTGACCGCCTGACGGTGAGAGGTGCATGGCGACGACTGAAATCGCGCGCAAAGACACACCGCGAACTGGATGTCCGGGCGTGTCGCCGTCAGGTACAGCAGCGACCCGATCATACTCCGGTACTCCTTCTGGTCCACAGCTTCTCCATCCTTGTCCGCATCCAGGGCCATCATGGTCGACATGGGTGTTGAAAGAGGCTTGGCCTCACCCATATCGAACTTCTTGAAGATGTCCTTGGTATACTTACCCTGGTGCACAAACGTCCCCTCTCGGGATTGCTTGATTTGCAACCCGAGGAAAAACGTCAGCTCGCCCATCATGCTCATCTCAAACTCCCTGCTCATAGTGTCTGCAAACTTGGCAACCAAAGCGTGAGACAAACCATCGAAAATGATATCATCCACGTAAATCTGGATCAAGAGAGTATCATTGCCTTGCTTGAGGAGAAAGAGCGTTTTATCCACACATCCCATTTTAAAACTCTTAGCAAGCAAAAAGGTTTTCAACCTATCATACCAGGCTCTAGGGGCTTGTTTCAAACATTACAAAGCTTTGTGAAGTTTAAAAACATGGTTTGGAAACTTGGGATTTTTGAAACCGGGGGGTTGTTTGAAAACCCATTTTGTCCCAATAGGGTGACACTCAGGAGGAAGAGGAACCAGAACCCAAACCCGATTTCTCTCAAAGTTTTCTAGCTCCTGATGCATGGCATTGACCCAATCTGGATCAGATAAAGCGTGTCCAACATCTCGGGGTTCAAAATCAGCAACAAATGCAGAATGAGCAAAGTGAGAGATTTGTTGTGACCTAGACCGAGTGACACGTTCGCCGATGCTGCCGATCATCTGTTGAGGCGGGTGTTGGCGCTGAATGTGCCGTGGCGCCTCCCTTGCTAAAGTGACCTCCCCCTCAACAGCAGCTGGTGCCTCCCCGTGTACAAAAGGTACCGCTCGGGGTGGCGGATCCAACGGCCCCCAAGTCGAAGAAGAGGGATCGGGGCCGTGAGTCATAGTAGAAGCCGCTCCTTGCGGCACAGCAGGTGGAGGTGATGCTGGGTCACCATGCCTTCAGCATCCTCGTCCTCATCATCAAAAAGAGGTTCACCGACCTCATGATCACCTGCACGCTCAAAACGAGAAGAAGGACAAACCATGGTCTTGTCGAAGGTGACATCTGATGTCTCCATGACTCGGTTAGTGTCAATGTTAAGTACACGATATGCTTGAGTGTGAGTGCCATAACCCAAAAATACACCGTCAGAAGAACGAGACTCAAACTTGTCCAAGTTGCCTTTCTTGAGTATAAAACAGTGGCAACCGAAAAATCTAAAATAACTCACTTTGGGCAGTTTTCCAAAATGCAACTCATAGGAAGTCTTTCTTAAGAAAGCTCGAAGAAAAATGCGATTGGAAATGTAGCATGCAGTGCTCATAGCCTCGGCCCAATATCGCCTAGGAGTCTTATGCTCATCGAGCATCGTCCTGGCCATCTCAACAAGGGTCCAATTCTTCCTCTCTACAACACCATTCTGTGGCGGTATGTAGGGGGAAGAAAACTGATGCTCTAAACCCAAAGAGTTACAAAACTTCTCAAAATCCCAGTTTTTGAACTCATAACCATTATCACTACGAATAGCTCGCATTGAGTTCAAAGAGAACTTATTCTGAAGATGCAAAATCAGATTGCGAGCAAAAGAGAAATTCTTAGTTTTCTTAGCTAAAAAGAAAACCCACGAATATCTCGAAAAGTCGTCAACAACAACAAGCACATACCACTTCCCCCCAACCGAGCTCACCCGAGCCGGACCAACAAGGTCCATATGCAAAAGCTCTCCAGGGCGCTTAGTCATGACCTGAGTCACTGGATGGTGGGGAGCGGCAACCATCTTCCCATGTCTACAAGAATGGCAAACAAGATCCTTCTCGATGGATAACTTCGGCAATCCTCGGATTAAGCCAAGTGAGCTAAGCCTTGCAAGCAAGTCGAAGCTCAAGTGGCCAAGTTTCCTATGCCACTTCCAAAGTTCAGAGGAGGAAGGTCCAGCCATAAGACAGCGAGAAATGCCAAAAGACTCCGAGAAGTTCGCACGAAAGACTTTCCCAAAGGCCAAAATCATACACACAAGATTGCCCTGAGGATCCAAAATACGACTGATATTCGGCTTAAAACGAATCTCATAGTCATCATCAAAGAGTTGCGTAACAGAAAGAAGGTTAAAATGCAAGTTAGAAACAAGAGCAACATCGCGCAACACAAAGTGCTCATTAACTCGCACCGACCCACGAGACAACACTTTACCTTTGCTATTGTCGCCGAAGGTGATAAACTCCTTTCCGGCGACCGGACTAAGACTGGAGAACCACTTGGCGTTTCCAGTCATGCGCCTCGACCGAAATCCACCAACCAAACGTTCTCTAATCGTTTTACCTACATCAATAAAAAGACATAGGGTGAGCATGCGGTCCAACACTGGGGTTAGTGAAGTAGGAAGAATACCAGTGTTAGGTCGGCTGCTCAAAAGAGCGGTTAGCAGAAAAACCATTCCTAGCACGCCTACGGGGAAAGCGATCACCACGCTGAGGAAAGCATGGTCCGCTAGGGTAAGAGCGCTCACCGCGATAGTCCAAACGCGGTGGGGGAAAACGCTAAACTACAAAGCCACCGCCATGGGGTCCATAGCCTACAACTGCAGGCTCCCTCCGGGCACTACCTCCTCACGGCCTAGGCCTAGGAACTTGAGGTTTTGGACCTCTAGGCCTAGCAACTCGCCTCTGAACATTCGGTACATGTACATCATGGAAAGAATGGTACATGTCCGTGTTGTTCATCTCCTTTGTACGGCGCGCCTCTCTCTTGCGCCGAAAGCAAAACTCACTCAAGTGTCCATCTCTCCCACAGTGCTCACAGTGGTACCTCACCGCTCTCATAGGGGGTTGTTGGTACTCACGGTAGTGGGTTTGAATCACTTTGCCCTTCTGTGCCATAAGCTCCTCTTGGATAGGAGGCCTTGTGTCCAGCTTGTTCTTGAGGTGGTTTGGTTTTGGAGCCCATGATTGTTTCTTGGGTGGTGCTCTCAGAGGTTCAACAAACACACCATCCTTGGTGTTAGGCTTTAGAGGCTCTCTGGGTGGAATCTTGGTAAGCTTGGGAGTAGTGCTGGAGTTGGGCTTCTTACTCGGGTTAAGACCACTCGACTCTCCAATCTTGCCAAAAGATGAAGCACACTCAACACCCTGAGCAAAGCCTACACCAGGACCTCCAGCAGCACGCTTGAATTGGGATATCATCATCCCATGCTGCGGCTCACCACAAGATACCCATGACAAGATGGTCCGAAGATATGTGTTTTCCACCTCGGTTTGCATCTTGTCATGCTGCACATTCGCAATCTCCATCTCCAAACCCTCACACAAAGCGCATCTAGACACACAAGTGCTACCCGAGCTAGCCTTCTCAAGAGACACAATCTTGGCATTCTTCTCTTCCAACTCGGATTGCAAGCCCGCACAGGACTTGCACGCACCCAACAGCGAAGATCTGGCTTTAAGCTCATCCACCTCTCCAACCAACGTAGCATACTTACTTCTCAATGTGAGAAGGTCAGTCATGTGCGTGGTGCACATCTTGCACTCACTCTCCTCAGAAACGACCACGGTGGACTTAGCAAACTCAAGCTCCTTCACTGTATCCTCCCACTTCTGCCTAAACTCCTTTCGCTCTCTAGCAGCACGCCTAAGCAACTTATCTTGACTAAGAAGGGCGGTAGTAAGTTTCTCGACCTCAGCGGAAAGCTCATCGGGGGTCTGAGATACCTGGGAGGTGTCGTCGTCATCGTTCCGAGGGATCTCCTCCAGCTCGCCGTCGACCTCCTTGCCGAGAGCCATGGTGCAGAAGCCCTCGTCGTCGGCGAAGAAGCAGAGGCTGTTCAGCTTGTCCTCGATCCTCTTCTTCTTCTCGGACTCGTCGTCGCTTGAGGAAGCGGAGTCGTCATCCGAGTCATCGATGTCGCTAAGCGTGGCGAAGAATGCACGCTGCTCAGCCTGGCCTTCTCCAAGTACTTCTTCTTGATGTACTCCTTGTTGAAGCCGCCATTCCGCTTCTGCTTCGCGGGGATGTACTTTTCCTTGCGCTTCCCAAAGTCGTACTTGTGCCCATGATCGCCCTTCCCAGATTACTTGTTCTTCTTGGGACAGTTGGCGATGATATGATCGGGGTCGCCGCACTCAAAGCATCTTGAGCGTCCTCCTCCACGGCGATGATTCATGCGGTTGTTGTGGAACTGCGAGAACCTGTTGGCAAGCAAACCCAACTCGTCATCCCCCATAAACTCCAGCTGCTCCTCTGTGACAAAAAGAAGTGAAGAGAGTGCAAATCCTCCAGAGGGGTTAGCAGAAGAGACAGAAACCAAAGCCATAGTCGGGCCAGAGGATTTTCATAAGAAGCCCTCGACATGGCGTCAATCTCACTAGACTTGAGCTTACTAAAGAGCTCGTCGCATGTGAGGGTCTCATAGTTAGATGATTCGATGATCGCCTGAACCTTTGAGTCCCACACCGATCGATCGAGAGTATGCAAAAGCTTCAAAGATCTCTCATGGTCATCGAAAGGCAACAACTCCTTGTTAGCCCTCATCTTGTTGACAATAACCTGAAAGCGAGCGAATTAACTCTCTATGCTCTTGCCAGGCATGTGTCGAAAGTTCTCATACTCCCGCTTGTGTGACTCATAGAGACGGGATTTAACTTGAGTGGTTCCCTCATGGAAACGCATGAGGGTCGCCCAAATCTCACGAGCCGTGGGGAGGTGAGAAACGCGATCAAACTCGGACATGCTCAAACAGGAGAAAAGAGCGTTACGCGCTCAGCTATTGGCATCGTGCTCATCCATCTGAAGCTAAGTAACACGAGCAGCCAAGACAACGTAATCGGCCTTGTTGCAAATCTCCCAAACAGAAGAGCCCATGCTCTGGAGATAGGCCGACATGCGTATCTTCCAATACGCATAGTTTGTCCAATCGAAAAACGGTGGTTTGCCCACGCCACGATCCATGTCGCCTTCTGTGGATCTGGAACCGGCTAAGGTGGAAGATCCTTAACCCGCTCTGATACTAATTGAAGAAACGAAGATGCTACCAGAAAGCGACGAAAGAGGGGGTGAATGGGAGCTTCAAAATTTCTTGTCAGAAGCTTTTAGCAACTAGCATGTGTAGAATGTGTTGAAATCACTTGTGCTTTTCATATATGCTAGGTTGCTATGTCTCTAGTTCTGAGTTATTCACTTGCTTGGTATGTTCATATTCTTCCTTAAAATTGAACCAAGTATAAGTGAATTGGAAAGATCGAGATGGGATTGCTTGTCAGCACATCATGGTATTGAGACTGTTTCTCATTGCACATTGAGTTAAACTTGAGCCGTGTAGTGTAAGACCGAAACCGTTGTTTTAAGCTTCTGATTGCTTCTGCATAGGCTTAGCACGGTTGACAAGTTAGGCAATGACAAGCCTCCAACCTCTCGCAATCATGTGCTGAATTCTGAACTTGTGTAATTTCACCGCTGCAACTCCGATTAAATCTGAAAACACAAGTATATGTTTCATTCTGCAGCATGATGATTGAACTTTTCTAGGGGTAGTTCACCTTGTATACATGTTTAGCACTTGTTTGACTTCCTGTCTATACATGTTTAGTGCTATTTTGATGGAGAATGCCTTTTTGGCTAAAACTGCTCACTTTGCTCATATGTTCATATTTCGTATTTGGTGATCAGTTTAAGCCTTTGCTGGCATATATGCTTATTTTTTAGTCATTGGAGATATTGAAGGACCGAAGATGCTACCAGAAAGCGACCAGAGGGGGGGTGAATGGGAGCTTCAAAATTTCTTGTCAGAAACTTGTCGCCACTGTCCCGAGATTCAACCCCAAGAGCAAACCCTAGAGCTTGCAAGTGTCCACGACCCTAGATGTAGGGTGGATGCTTCCAAGAAGCACTGCGGGACACTACACAGCTCTAAAGACCCAATACAAAAGCCGGAAATCAAAACCGACAACGAACGAACGAACCGTGAATGAAAACGCGCAGAGACTGCACTGAACGGACTCTGCCTGCGTCCGGTCAGAGACTACCGGACGCGTCCGGTCAAGCCAAAGTCGATTTGGGGGCTCTCTGTATTGGACCGGACTCACTGTCATTGTGCGTCCGGTCGCTGCCCGAGCGTCCTATCAACACTGACCAAAAACGGTGAACAGTGCAAAGAGTGCATCCGGTCAGTTGAAACCCTAGCGTCCGGTCAAGTCAGGGAAAAACAGAACACTTGCACATTCAACGATCGGACTCTCGTCCGTGCGTCCGGTCAACCCGATGCAAGCGTCCGATCACCACGAAACATGCTGTTCGTCCAACGATTCGACTCAATCTCACCCAAAATGAATCTTCTAGGGATCAAACTTGGAGAGAGAGGACACAAGGATGATAGTGAGCTATCTATAAGAGATCATGGCTCGAACCTATCTCCAAATCGATGAATCAAAGAAATTCGGGGGAAGGGAGACAAAACTGATCCAAAAGGAAAATCGACCGATCTACTAGCTCGTGAGGTTAGAGATGAATTCCTTCAGAGGAAAGAAGTGCCTCACGATCTGGAACATCTTGGTTCAAACGGATTTGCAAAAGACGCACCAAGTAGAGAGATCGATCAACGGGAAAATCGTGGAGAAAAACAATCCGCGAAGAACACGAACAAAACGCGAATCATAACCACGACTTTGCAACCGTGTGGCTACCACACGCTACAATAGTGATATTACGGTCTCACTTCCTCAAAATCTCACGGACACAGAGGTATGATTGTCTTCTCTGTGGATCTCAGTTCGCTATAGCAGGGAATGGAGAGAGCAGGAAACCCTAGAAGCAAAAGAGCAAATGACTGAGATAGGATGGGAGGTGGGTTTTTCCCTCTACTTATCCTAATTCTAATTCCCACTCTACCCCTAGTTATTTACAGAGCGAACCAGCCAAACGCTAAGGCTATCCTAGACCAACTCGAAGGTGATAGTGATCCGACGGCCATGCCCGCACAACTGGAAGCGTTGCCTCGACGCAACCTCACCGATTGCCGTCATGTGCCGCCTTCGCTCTGCTTGTCCTTTCCCCGGACTTCGCCCACGGTTTTGAGGCCCAAACCGGGAAACCAGCCGTCCATCGCCTGAGTTTTGTGGCCCAAACTCAGAAACCCGGAGCGCCCAGGTTTTGAGGCCCAAACCTGGAAACCGTCCTCAGCCCGAGTTTTGTGGCCCAAACTCGGAAACCATCAGCGCCCAGGTTTTGAGGCCCAAACCTGGAAACCGTCCACCCGGTGGTTTTTCTGTGGCTCAACCACCAAACCAAGCCATAGAGGGGATGAACCGCCCGTGCACCCCGTCCACCGACACGTGTCCCCAGGTCCCTGACCCAAGCAACACCGTGCCCGCAAGTCTTCGCTCGTCGCTGTCCCAGGCTATAGGCTATCAGCCACCACAACTGATCCTCAGGCCACCGGTTCCTCAGTCCAAGCCACACGTCCGCCCTTCGCCACTCTCGGTCCATCGGCACAACACGTCTCTACTTGACCTTCACCTTGCCTTCGATCACTATATCTGTGCTCAACACCTGCACCACACAAGCCAAAGAACATGCGCATTATCCCAGCTGACAATCACTCATCACTTGAGACTCGGTACACACCCATGTATCCGCAGATATACTTTGTAGAGCATCTTTTCATTTTATCGACTATATTCCTGAAGCTGCTAACTTGCATTTTTTACTCATATGCATTTGGAGGGGAGACTCTAGATAGTGCATTATCAACTAAGGGGGAGAATTCTATAAAAATCATAAGGGGGAGAAATCATATCTTAGTTATGTGCACTATTGGAGGGGGAGTTTGAGTTGGCCCAAATTTTTTGGATTTTGGATTTTCCAATTGGTTTGGAGCTTTTCTGCTAGTTGTGTTGAGCCTCTGTGCCTCTATCTTGAGGGACTAGCAGTTTTGCATTTCGATGAATGTTCAGCTGATTGTGCCATTCAGTTGTTTTTGCCTTATTTCATATCGAGCTCTCTTGTGTTTCAATTGTCACCATTTCACTTAGATTTTAGTTATTTTAGTTGGTATCGAGCTTTCTCGCTAGCGGTGTGACACCCTAGTGTCAAGCACTGCATTAGGAACTACATTTAGCTACTAAAATGCATAAGCAATGCATGGCATCATTTCATGTGCATGAGAGTGTTTTTGCCTTTTGCTTATTTATTGGATTTTGGATTTGTATTGGACTTGATGGTTTAAGTGGATTTCTGTCTTAAAAAATAATCTTATAAAATAAAGAATATTGAGTATAACACTTTTCATGTTGGCATCTTGACCTAGTTCAAAATGGTTTAAGCAAATAAAAACAAGGTAAACAAAATGATTTATGTCTCAAAATTGGCTTTATTTATGTGGAGGTTGAGAAAATGAGTTTGAGAAAAAGTGTCTTACATGAAAGTTGTAGAGAAAATTATTTTGAGCAACTTTTATTTTTGGGTCAAAACCTAGTTTGGAGTTTTTGAAGCTGTTTTTGAATGGTCAAAGTTTGAAAAGTTTTTAGAAAAAGAAAAAGGAAAACGATTTTTCCCGGCGCTTCACATTCGGCCCATTCGGCCTTTTCCGGCCCACCTCGCGCCCGCGCCTGCCTGCTCCCGCACGCGCTTGCCGCGCAGCGCCGCGCCGGTCGCCTCGACCACGCCGCGTCGCACGCTAGCGATTGCGCCACGTGGTCGCCGTCTCTTGCTCCAAATCTCGCGCGGCCACTCCCCCTCCGATCCTTCTCCGCCCGATCACGCCAACTATCTCCCTCGCCCACTCCCTCGCTGCCTCGCCTGCCGCGCTGCCTCGCGGCCCGCGCTCGCCACTCGCCGTCGCCGGCCGCGGGACCCGCCACGACCGGCTGTCTGCTCGGCCAGCCGAGCAAAACCGGCTCCGCTCCCGCTCACCCTCTCATTCACCATTCACTCAGCTCACTCGCGCTCGCTCCCGCCGGTTCCCTCTCTCCCGCGAACGAATGCGCAAGGCCCAGCGCTCGACTCGCCATGGCCACCGCACGCCACCGCAAGCACGCCCTCGCCGTTCCCACCGCCCTAGAGCCTCTCGGCTCGATTCCTCGCACAAACCATCCCGCCTCCACCCAGGACGCCCGGTGCTCGCGCTAGCGCCACCAGCCGAGCCCCGCTGACGCCGGAGTCCAAGTAGCGCCGCCGTGGTCGCCATCAGCGCCTCTTGGTGCCCGGAGCCGTTCGCCCCCGACCAAAGCTCCGCCACCACCCTCCTTCACTCGCCAGCTTTGCCAAGCAAAGGCAAGTTGAGAACACTAGTTCGCGAGCTCTCTACCGCCCCGTAGCTCTCCCTCCACCTCCGGCCGAGCACCATGGCCGCCGCCCTGGCCATGCCCCAGGCCAAGCTCCTCTGGAGCTTCACAGGCCAAACCAAGCCCTCCGATAGCCTCCCTAGGGTTTGCTAGTTCTCCCCCTTCCATCAATTTGGCCAGCGACCGCCGGAAATGGCGTAGCCGTGCGACACCGCCGCCGCCGTCCGCCACCGCTCACCGCGGCGAGCTATGGCCATGCGCTAGCCAAACCAACCCCACCACTCAGTCCGTCTCGTCGAGGGGAGCACGATGAGCCCGGTCCCACCGCCGGCGACCTCGCCGCCGGCGAGAAACGCGCGGTCAACCCTCTTCCCCTGTTTTCTCTCTCTGACGGGTGGGCCCCATTGTCCAGTGGGTCCCCCGCATCAGTCGCTCACGGTCTATGGACCGGGTCTGCGCAAGTTGAGCCAGGAAGTTTAAAATGATTTTCCTTGTTGTTTTAAATTCCAGAAAGGCTTGTTATTTTTGTGTAGCATGTTTTATAAGTCCAAATGAAGTGCTTTCAGTTTTGGTAGCTTGCTCATGAGTAGATCTTTTTTGGAAAAATATGAAAGTATTTTTGGTGGAATTTATATTACTGTTTTTATTTATTTCAGTTTATGTGCCTTTGTTGAGATAAATGGGTTTATATGTTTTCTGTCGAGTTAATTCATGGAAAATTTTGTGTATGCTCCTTGTCAATTTATGTACCTGTGAAAAATATATAAGACCCTGTTTATGTAGAAAAATTGTCTGTTATGGGTTAAAGTCCTTTTTGGCTGATTTCTTGGAATAAGTGTTAAGGTGTTTTATATGTCAAAATAAAATACGGGAAAATTTGTGTAGCCTCTGTGTGTTATGTTCCAGTTAGGAAAAATGTTAAACATAGGTTGTTATATGGAAAAATGTGAAGTTATGGTATAAATATACTTTTCTGTGTTTTTCTTTGGAAATCCATGTAGGAAGTAATATAATGTTTCTGTTCATGGAACTTTCTTGATAAATATGACATAGGGAGTAGAGTCTGGGAAAAATATGGAAATGAGTATGTCACCATTTTCCAGTAGGGTTGTAGTTCAAATGGTTGGTTTTGGGTTAAATTTGTTTATTTTGTGTAGGGTGATATATTTATGTTTTGGCAAGTGCACCTTCTCCAGTAGAGTGTTTATGAGTAGATGAAGCTAGAAAAATTATGAAATCTGCTGTTTGACACTTTTGTGTGAAAAGTTAGTTCAAAGCACTTTTTGAGTAGTGTATTTCATCTTTTTGTAGTCGATGTTCTGTATTTTATCTCTTGCTGGAAATTGGTCAGTGAAGTCCAGTTAGTGTCAGTTATCTTCTGGAATTTTTGTGGATTTTTCTGAGTTCAGAAAAATACACTTGCAGTTCAAACTTGAGTTTCTTTTGAATTTCTAAACGGGAAATAGTTGAAATAATGATTTTTGTGGCTCAACAAGTTGGTTTTGTTGGTTTGAAGGAAATGTTACTTTTCATACCACCATCTTGCACCTTGCATTATTTAATTATGTACCACATTGCAAATAGGATCGACAGTCTCGGAGCCGACCCCGGAGTAGGAAGCAAGCGCCGAACAAGAGATCCCGGAACTTCATCAAGCCGAGGAGGTCGACCCCGGACAGGAAACTAACTTGCCCGAGTGCCCCTCCCATGAGGCCTCAGTCTTCGCTCAAGGCAAGCCCCGGAGCATTCTTAAGTCTCCCAGTTTTTATAATTAATTTACTTGAGTATTTTATATTGTGATGCATTAGGTGTAGGAGTTGATTGAATCCTACTTGCTGCATTACCATTCCTTGATTGTTGATTAATATCTACCTTGTTATCCTATTATTTATTTACAATATAGAATTGCTTAGCCTACTTAATAAAAGTAGTAGTTAAGGATGTTTCCGTAATACTCCAATGGGTAGTTATCGGATCACGGTTGGCTATATTTGCTATCGTGGAAAGAAACCTGAGTAGTAAAGAAATACGGTCAACTGGAAGGCAAGGCACAAGTTTTGAAACTTGGGGCAGTCCGTCCGTTGGATCGTGTAGGTTTGTATCGATGTTGGCCATCGTTCATTTTTGAACGCGCCCTTTTACTTAGGGATATGTTGGTGCTGTAATCATCGACCCCGAAGCCGGTTAGAAGCTGTTCAGGCCGGAATCAACCTGAGTCGCGCCCTCTAGTATGGAAATGCGATCTGCCGCGTGAGGCCATCGCCAGGTTCCAATTGGGCGGTCCGTGCTTGAACCGCGACGATTACCACCCCAAACAAGAATCGAGCGGTTACCCAATGCATGGACCCGACGGGGAAAGTGTGGGTTGGTATTAAAGGTCTTTCACCAGCTGGTTTGGAATTCGATTCGAGTCGCCGTCTCCCCAGGTTAGTGGGAAACTATGGCGAGCTTCACCACGATACAACTCCATGTAATGTTTTAAAGGTTCAACTAAAATGTTGATAAGTCAACTGGATATGGTTATATTATTGCTTGTTAGACTCAAGTGTGTGTAATAGTTCAGGTGCAAACCTAGAGTAAGAGATAGGACTAAAAACAGACAGCTCATCAATGTCATTAATACTCCTTATCTTAATTTTGAGCTTTTCGCAACTAAAGATCCCAGCTCCACCAAAAAGGTCTTGCATACCCTTGGTGTCTTTATTTTCAGTTGGACGGGTAAGTCTAGCTGAGTACATTTCCATACTCAGGGTTTATCCCATTGTTGCAGAAGGCCAGGTCTACTATGGCTATTGTAAGCACTGCCTCTACCCGGTGGAAGGTGATGAGGAGTAGGCCCAGGGCAGGGCCGTCAAGAAGCTTCCCCTTTTCTTTTGCTGGTCTAAGACTACTAGTGGCACACTACTTGAAAAAGGAGGAGTGAGTTGGGTTGAGTTGGAGTTATCAAACAATGTTTTATTTGGACCACATGTGTGGTGGTCGTGTTTCAAAACTTATTTAAGCTTCTGCACTTTAAATTCGGTATTGTAATAACTCGGTTTTAAATTCGCACTCTGATGTTTTAAATTCGGTTTCGTCTAACTGTGTCATCTCCTTTCGAATGTAATACTTGAACGATGCGATCCTGTATGTTGTATGATGTTGAAATCCTTCGAGATTTCCGGACTACCAGGGTTATATGGCTTCAAGTGCGGGTCGATGTCAGACGTAATTGACTAAGACGATACTTGAGTCCTTATAATCAGGACGGTTCCACCACAGCTGGTATCACATCATGGTTCAAGTTATTGCACCCGCAAGGAGCTATTTTTGAACTAAAATGGGTATTTCAAAACTATTTTCAAAACTATTTTCGATTACTAAGTGTGCCCAGTCTCGTCCTTAAGCATATACTAGGAATCAGGTGGCTTAACTGCTAACAGGGTTCAGGGTTTTGCTTCATTCTGGATCTTTATTGGCTGGTCCATTCTCGGGAAAAAGAGAATGCGTCGATCGCGAAAACATGCATAAAATGATTTTGTGAGGTATGAGAGCTTGACCGTCCAATCGTCGGTCTAGGTGAGAGTTCTTATACCAAGTATGTGCGAGCTCCACGCAGACACATATGAGGGTATCAATGTTTTGAGGGTGTTTTCTATATTGGTGCATGGTGTTTAGTGTTGGCTTCTATGTATTTTGCGCATATTAGCCAATACTCAGTTGTTTTACCATTGGGATTGCTTTGGGCTGAAATGAATCTTCTGCAGGTACACTAACTATGCGATCGAGTAGAACGTGTAGATAACGCATGAGAGATCGTTCTTGCCACCGACTAGAACGTTAGGACTTACGAGTCATGTTAGTGAGTGAGAACGTAAGTACGATCATGCATCATGTTCATATTTTTGCATTTACATTACCTTCCCTTAATTAAAAGTTGTCTCTTTTCTATAAAATTTACCAACTAATATCTGTCTCATGAGAGTTCGAAACCTTCTTGTTTCTACAGATGGCCTGGACTAAACTGACCGCTCGCAAGGCCACCGGAGGAAGAGGAGTTCCGCGTCACCGCTTGGCCACCAAGCTGACCCGGAAGACGTTCTTGTCCTACTTTGGGTTGCCGACCATCCTATGGAGGATTCTGCAGCCCGTGGGCTATGAGGAGGGACAAGAGCCCAAGTACTCTTGGCAGAAGGAGATCTATGGACATGATTCTCTGGTCATGGTGCAGATCAAGGTCAAAGCCTTGCCTGCCAAGCCTCATTGGACAGGATGGATTGAGATCACCAGAGGCACGTGTGCCAAGGATGGAGCTAACAGGGCAGCATACCTGGTGCTGAAGGACATCATCGCCCGTTTCCCCGCCGACCTTGCTAGTGCGATGGCAGGAGTGTTCCCACGTGGATCACCTTTTCCATTGCGCTGGAGGCAAACTTTGGAGTCGGTTCTGACAGGGAGCCCCGAGGAGAGGTTCTACTGCGAGACGCCTGCAATGAGCGCCACCGGAGCTTTGCTAAGTGTATGTGAGAGTTTGGAGCCCACTCTCGAGAGCGTGTCCTTCACTCTCACCGCCACCTACCAGAACAAAGGGAGACTACAGGAGGAGTTCGACGCTGAGGTAGCCCACCTTCAGGAGAGGTTGCAGCAGGTCACTCTTGAGCGTGACGACGCCTGTGCTACCGCAGGAGCAGAGACCACTGCCAGGACCATCGCTGAGCAGATGTACCTGACTACCGCCCTTCAGCGGGATGAGGCCCACACAGCGCTCGACCAGCTCAGAGAGGGAGCTCACCTCTTGATACAGCAGATCCACGCCCAGCAGGCCTATATCGACCAGCTCCACGAGGCAGTCCATCAGATGCACCACGCCGCACAGGAGGCCGCCGCCCCAGCTGCTGCCGAGGTTCCAGCAGCCGAGGCCCAGGACCCCCCAGGACGGAGAAGTCCTTGGTCCAGACGTCCCACCGGAGGAGGCTCACGCTGACGAGCCTATGATCGACGCTGACATAGAGGACGCCGCATCCGCCGCTAGAGACGCCTGAGCGTTAGTTTCGTTAGGAATCATTTCTTTTGTACAGCTTGAGCGTGCTCGCTGATGATGTAACACTCAGACATGTGTTGGTTTATGTTTAAGATTGTATGATGGCATGTATGGCTTTTGGACAAAGTCCAGACTTTGATCTGGCACCTTTTTATGGAAATTCTGTCGTTTGCATGTCTAATTTCGAGCAATTATTCTGTGATGTTGTATGGAAATGAATAATTATACTTGGTTGTGTGCTAAATTTTAAATTATGTACAACGCAGTATTTGTTCATGATCAATGTGACATCACCTAATGACTTCTTATTAATGGGATATGCAGATGCCGGCACACACTCGCAGTCAACGTGGACAAGGATCAGGGTAGGAGGAGAATCTGCCACCTCCCCCACCCCCGCCGATGACGCCGGAAGCGTTCTTCGGCCAGTTTCTAGGAAGCCAGAGGAACATGTAGAAATGAAGAGGCATATGGAGGCCACCCTCCGCAACATTGCTAACAACACCGCACAGCAGCATCAGCAGCGCCAAGGCCCGGAGCCCAATCAGTACAGCTCCTACTGTGACTTCTTGGACACTCGTCCCCCTGTGTTCAAGGAAGCCACCGAACCGCTGGAGGCCGATGAGTGGCTTAACTCCATCACCCAGAAGTTTCGCCTGCTTCGTCTAACGAAAGAGCTCAAGGCGGAGTATGCCGCCCACATGTTGGAAGGACCCGCAGGTTTGTGGTGGGCCCAGTACCGTGCATCCCTACCTGCAAATGCACGAGTCACTTGGGATCAGTTCTTGACTGCTATGCGCAACCACTACATCCCCAGTGGTCTGATGGAAATGAAGACTGCAGAGTTCATGAGGCTGTCTCAGGGAACCAGGTCTATGTCAGAGTATCTACATAGCTTCAACAACCTGTCTCGTTATGCTCCAGACTTTGTCAACACAGAGGCCAAGAAGATCGCAAGCTTCAAGCGTGGCATGAGTGCCAGCATGCTTTCCAAGATGGGTAACAGTCACCGCACCACCTTCAGTGACTTTGTTAGTGACTGTCTGAATCAGGAAGCCAATGATAGTAGGCTGGCGACAGAAAACCGCCGTCGTGCGAACGAAGGAGGTTCGTCTCAACAGAGGACCCCTTTCGGAGCACGCACCCTGTATCGCCCGCCGGTTGCAGGAGCAAGATTCCGCCCTCCACAGAGGAAGATAACAAACAACCGCTCTCGCCCGAGTTTCCAGAAGCCCTACACCGCTCCTCTGATGCAGAACAAGGCTAAAGCAGGAAGTGCAGGAGGTCCTAAGACCCCGTACGTAATCGGACCGTGCTACAACTGTGGTCAGACCGGACACCTGTCACGTCAGTGCCCTCGTCCAAAGAAGCAGTACACCCAGCCTCCACCTCGCACAGGCCATTTGCATTATACCAACGTTGAAGAAGTGCCAGAAGGAGAACCTGTCACTGCTGGTACGTTTCTTGTTAATCAATACCCTGTAGTTGTGTTATTTGATTCCGGAGCATCGCATTCTTTCATAAGTGAGAATTTTGTTATGAGAAGTAACCCTAAGTTGGTAGAATTGGATAGGGGTTATCAGATAAGTTCAGCAGGGGCTGTTCTTTCTGCCCGTACCATGGATAAGGAGATGGAAATCACTTTTGGGGATAAAAGGGTAAATGTGGATGTTATCGTAATCCCCGGATTAGGTTTGGATGTAATCTTGGGGATGGGATGGATGAAACATTGGAAGGTTAATTTGGATATTGCCGAACGAGTGGTTTCCCTAGTGAGCCCCCGGAATGAGTATTCCTTCCAGTTTAAGTTACCTCGAAACCCCCATGAGATCGGAGTGTTGTTCAATATCACGGCAAAGCAGATAGCTGAGATCCCAGTAGTGTGTGAGTTTCCAGATGTCTTTCCTGATGAGTTGCCAGGACTATCGCCAGATAGGGATGTGGAGTTTGCTATAGAGTTAATCCCCGGAACAACACCAATATCTCAGAGGCCGTATAGGATGCCCACTAACGAACTAGCAGAGCTTAAGGTTCAGTTGCAAGAGCTTTTGGATAAAGGTTTGATACGTCCTAGTTCTTCACCTTGGGGATGTCTCGCCATCTTCGTAAAGAAGAAGGATAAAACTTTATGGATGTGCGTGGATTACAGACCATTGAATGCAGTAACCATAAAGAATAAATATCCCTTACCCCGAATCGATGTCTTGTTTGATCAGTTATCAAAGGCAAAAGTGTTCTCCAAGATTGACTTGAGGTCAGGTTACCATCAGATCAAGATCAGAAGAGAGGATATACCAAAAACAGCCTTCTCCACCAGATATGGACTCTATGAGTATCTAGTTATGTCCTTCGGGTTAACCAATGCACCGGCACATTTCATGTATCTAATGAATTCTGTCTTCATGCCTGAGTTGGATAAGTTTGTTGTGGTGTTTATTGATGACATTTTGGTATACTCTAAAAATAAAAAGGATCATGCTGAGCATCTACGAGTCATCTTAGCTCGACTTCGAGAGCACAAGTTGTATGCTAAGTTTAGCAAATGTGAATTTTGGTTAAAGAAGGTACCCTTTCTTGGACACGTCCTTTCAGAGGAAGGAATTTCGGTGGATCCCACGAAGGTACAGGAAGTTATGGATTGGCAAGCACCCACTAACGTACATGAGGTACGCAGCTTTCTAGGATTAGCCGGATATTACCGTCGGTTCATACCGGATTTCTCAAGGATCGCAAAGCCTATGACTCGTCTAACTCAGAAAAACAAGAAGTTTGAATGGACTCCAGAATGTGAGGTAGCTTTTCGCACTCTGCGAACTTTGTTGACTTCGGCGCCAGTGTTGGCACAACCTGATTTGGAGGAACCTTTTGATGTGTTTTGTGACGCATCCAAGGTTGGACTTGGATGTGTGCTGATGCAGAATGGAAGAGTTATCGCATACGCCTCACGTAAGTTGCAACCACATGAAGAGAATTACCCCACTCATGATTTGGAATTGGCAGCCGTAGTACATGCACTCAAGATCTGGAGGCATTACCTTATGGGTAACTTATGCCATGTGTACACAGATCACAAAAGTTTGAAATATATCTTCACCTAGCCAGAGTTGAATATGAGGCAGAGGAGATGGTTAGAGTTGATTAAGGATTACAACCTAGAAGTGCATTACCACCCCGGAAAAGCGAATGTTGTAGCAGATGCCTTGAGTCGCAAGACTCATTGCAACTCTCTGCAACCACTTTTGGAGGATGGATTCAACCTTATGCACCCCGTTATGCTAAATAACATCACCCTAGAGTGCACCCTAGAGAGTGACATCATCAAAGGACAAAAGACCGATGAAGAAATCAGCCAGATCAAGAAGAGACTGGAAACCAATAGTTCTTTGAACTTCAGAACAGATGAACACGGAATTCTGTGGTATAATTAGAGGATGGTTATTCCTATGGACACGGAGCTGAAAGAAAGAATTCTGAATGAAGCCCATAATTCAAAGTTATCTATCCATCCAGGGAGTAGTAAGATGTACCAAGATCTGAGAACAAGGTATTGGTGGTCAAAGATGAAGAAAGAAGTCGCAGCTTATGTCGCAAGGTGTGATACTTGCTGCGGGATAAAAGCTATACACCTGAGACCTGCCGGACTGTTACAGCCGTTATCAATCCCAGAGTGGAAATGGGAAGAGATTAGTATGGATTTCGTCACAGGCCTTCCCACCACTCAAAAAGGAAATGATTCTATCTGGGTTATCGTGGATCAGTTATCTTAAGTGGCTCACTTCATACCAGCCAAGACTACCCACCGACCTCATCAGTACGCAGATTTGTACATTCAGAACATCTTGAGGTTACATGGAGTTCCTAAGAGGATTGTTTTTGATAGAGGACCCCAGTTCATAGCGCGTTTTTGGGAACAGTTGCACAAGGAGCTAGGGACTAAGTTGATAAGAAGTTCTGCTTATCATCCCCAAACCGCAGGACAAACAGAAAGAGTGAATCAAATCTTGGAAGATATCCTCAGAGCATGTGTTCTATCCTCAGGAGAATCATGGGAGAAGTGGTTACCCCTCGCTGAGTTTTCGTATAACAACAGCTACCAGGAAAGTATAAAGATGGCACCGTTTGAAGTTTTATATGGACGAAGATGCAGAACCCCGGTAAATTGGGTTGAATCAGGAGATCGAGGATTTTGCGGGTCAGATTATGTAAAGGATGCCGAGGAGATTGTGCAAACAGTACAACAACATATCAAGGCAGCACAACCCCGACAGAAGAGCTATGCAGACACACGAAGGAGACCCTTGGAATTCCAAGTAGGAGATTACGTCTACCTTAAGGTCTCACCCATGAGAAAGGTCCAACGTTTTGGGATTTAGAAAAAGCTAGCACCCCGATATGTGGGACCATATCAGATCGTAGCTAAAAAGGGAGAAGTGGCCTATGAAGTGCAGTTAGCCCCAGAGATGAGCACAGTCTTTCCCGTATTTCACGTTTCCCAGTTGAAAAAGTGTCTTCGAGTTGCGGAACAAGAAGAAGTTCAGATCCCGGATGTCTCCATCAGATCAGATCTGGAATACTATGAACAACCTCAGGAGATATTGGACACCAAGACTCGAGAGACTCGCAACCGAACAGTGAAGACTTACAAGATTCTCTAGAGCAACCACAGACCCAACGATGCGACTTGGGAAAACGAGGAGTACTTACGCGTAAACTATCCCGCTTTTGTTAAGAAATGGTACGTAACTCAAAATCTCGAGACGAGATTTCTTTAAGGGGGAAGGGTTGTGACACCCTAGTGTCAAGCACTGCATTAGGAACTACATTTAGCTACTAAAATGCATAAGCAATGCATGACATCATTTCATGTGCATGAGAGTGTTTTTGCCTTTTGCTTATTTATTGGATTTTGGATTTTTATTGGACTTGATGGTTTAAGTGGATTTCTGTCTTGGAAAATAATCTTATAAAATAAAGAATATTGAGTATAACACTTTTCATGCTGGCATCTTGACCTAGTTCAAAATGGTTTATGCAAATAAAAACAAGGTAAACAAAATGATTTATGTTTCAAAATTGGCTTTATTTATGTGGAGGTTGAGAAAATGAGTTTCAGAAAAAGTCTTATATCAAAGTTGTAGAGAAAATTATTTTGAGCAACTTTTATTTTTGGGTCAAAACCTAGTTTGGAGTTTTTGAAGCTGTTTTTGAATGGTCAAAGTTTGAAAAGTTTTTGGAAAAAGAAAAAGGAAAACGATTTTTCCCGGCGCTTCACATTCGGCCCATTCGGCCTTTTCTGGCCCACCTCGCGCCCGCGCAGGCCCGCGCCTGCCTGCTCCCGCGCGCGCTTGCTGCGCAGCGCCGCGCTGGTCGCCCCGACCACGCCGCGCCGCACGCCGACGATTGCGCCACGTGGTCGCCGCCTCCTGCTCCAAATCACGCGCGGCCACTCCCCCTCCGATCCTTCTCCGCCCGATCACGCCAACTATCTCCCTCGCCCACTCCCTCGCCGCCTCGCCTGCCGCGTTGCCTCGCGGCCCGCGCTCGCCACTCGCCGTCGCCGGCCGCGGGACCCGCCACGACCGGCTGTCCGCTCGGCCAGCCGAGCAAAACCGGCTCCGCTCCCGCTCACCCTCTCGTTCACCGTTCACTTAGCTCACTCGCGCTCGCTCTCGTCGGTTCCCTCTCTCCCGCGAACGAACGCGCAAGGCCGAGCGCTCGACTCGCCTTGGCCACCGCACGCCACCACAAGCACGCCCTCGCCGTTCCCACCGCCCTAGAGCCTCTCGGCTCGATTCCTCGCACAAACCATCCCGCCTGCACCCAGGACGCCCGGTGCTCGCGCTAGCGCCACCAGCCGAGCCCCGCTGACGCCGGAGTCCGAGGAGCGCCGCCGCGGTCGCCATCAGCGCTGCTCGGAGCCCGGAGCCGTTCGCCCCCGACCAAAGCTCCGCCACCTCCCTCCTTCACTCGCCAGCTTTGCCAAGCAAAGGCAAGGTGAGAACACTAGTTCGTGAGCTCTCTACCGCCCCGTAGCTCTCCCTCCACCTTCGGCCGAGCACCATGGCCGCCGCCATGGCCGTGCCCGAGGCCAAGCTCCTCTGGAGCTTCACATGCCAAACCAAGCCCTCCGATAGCCTCCCTAGGGTTTGCTAATTCTCCCCCTTCCATCAATTTGGCCAGCGACCGCCGGAAACGGCGTAGCCGTGCGACACCCCAACCGCCGTCCGCCACCGCTCGCCGCCGGCAAGCTACGACCATGCGCTAGCCAAACCAACCCCACCACTCGGTCCGTCTCGTCGAGGGGAGCACGATGAGCCTGGTCCCACCGCCGGCGACCTCGCCGCCGGCGAGAACCGCGCGGTCAACCCTCTTCCCATGTTTTCTCTCTCTGACGGGTGGGCCCCATTGTCCAGTGGGTCCCCCGCGTCACTCGCTCACGGTCTATGGACCGGGTCTGCGCAAGTTGAGCCGGGAAGTTTAAAGTGATTTTCCTTTTTGTTTTAAATTCCAGAAAGGCTTGTTATTTTTGTGTAGCACGTTTTAAAAGTCCAAATGAAATGCTTTCAGTTTTGGTAGCTTGCTCATGAGTAGATATATCAGGGAAAAATATGAAAGTATTTTTGGTGGAAGTTTATATTACTGTTTTTATTTATTTTATTTTATGTGCCTTTGTTGAGATAAATGGGTTTATATGTTTTCTAGTCGAGTTAATTCATGGAAAATTTTGTGTAGGTTCCTTATCAGGTTATGTACCTATGAAAAATATATAAGACCCTGTTTATGTAGAAAAATTGTCTGTTATGGGTTAAAGTCCTTTTTGGCTGATTTCTTGGAATAAGTGTTAAGGTGTTTTATATGTCAAAATAAAATATGGGAAAATTTGTGTAGCCTCTATGTGTTATGTTCCAGTTAGGAAAAATGTTAAACATAGGTTGTTATATAGAAAAATGTGAAGTTACTGTATAAATGTACTTTTCTGTGTTTTTCTTTGGAAATCCATGTAGGAAGTAATATAATGTTTCTATTCATGGAACTTTCTTGATAAATATGAAATAGGGAGTAGAGACTGGGAAAAATATGGAAATGAGTATGTCACCCTTTTCCAGTAGGGTTGTAGTTCAAATGGTTGGTTTTGTGTTAAATTTGTTGCAGATGGCCAGGTCTACTATGGCTATTGTAAGCACTGCCTCTACCCGGTGGAAGGTGATGAGGAGTAGGCCCAGGGCAGGGCCGTCAAGAAGCTTCCCCTTTTCTTTTGCTGGTCTGAGACTACTAGTGGCACATTACTTGAAAAAGGTGGAGTGAGTTGGGTTGAGTTGGAGTTATCAAACAATGTTTTATTTGGACCACATGTGTGGTGGTCGTGTTTCAAAACTTATTTAAGCTTCCGCACTTTAAATTCGGTATTGTAATAACTCGGTTTTAAATTCGCACTCTGATGTTTTAAATTTGGTTTTGTTTAACTATGTCGTCTCCTTTCGAATGTAATACTTGAACGATGCGATCCTGTATGTTGTATGATGTTGAAATCCTTCGAGATTTCCGGACTACCGGGGTTATATGGCTTCAAGTGTGGGTCGATGTCAGACGTAATTGACTAAGACGGTACTTGAGTCCTTATAATCAGGACGGTTCCGCCAAAGCGGTGTTGAGCCTGTTCTACCTCTTCTTGAGGGCTAGCTTTGCTTTACTTGGTTGCGTTGAGCCGTTGCCCATGTCTTTGGGGACCAAGTTGTTTTGCTCTTTCACATGACCTTCTTCTGGCTTGGCTATGCTTTTGGGTCATTTGGACGAGTTCTCTACTTCTCCTTCTCCTTCCTTCTTCTATTCCATTATGATTTGTGTTGGTAGTTGACAATGCATTCATCAAGGGGGAGATTACGGATACATGGGTGTATGCCGGATCTTGAGTGATGAGTGATTGTCAACTAGGATGATGCGCATGTTCTTTGGCTTGTGTTGTGCAGGTGTAGAGCACAGATACAGTTATCGAAGGCAAGGTGAAGGTCAAGTAGAGACGTGCCGTGCCGATGGACCGAGAGCGGTGAAGGGCGGACGTGAGGCTTGGACTGACGGACCGGTGGCCTTAGGATCAGCTGTGGTGGCTGACAGCTTGGGATAGCGACGAGCGGAGACTTGCGGGGCACGGTGTTGCTCGGGTCGAGGACCTGGGGACACGTGTCGGTGGACGGGGTGCACAGGCGGTGCATCCCCTCTACGACTCGGTTTGGTGGTTGAGCCACAAAAAAAACCATCGAGTGGATCGTTTCCAGGTTTGGGCCTCAAAACCTGGGCGCTGATGGTTTCTGAGTTTGGGCCACAAAACTCGGGCTGAGCACGGTTTCCAGGTTTGGGCCTCAAAACCTGGGCGCTGGCGGGTTTCTGAGTTTGGGCCACAAAACTCAGGCGATCGACGGCTGGTTTCCAGGTTTGGGCCTCAAAACCGGGGGTTGGTCGTGAAGGCTGGTTTCCCGGTTTGGGCCACAAAATCGGGGGCTAGGTCCTGTCGGTGTTTGTTAACTGGCAACTCATCTTGAGTAATCTCAGATGATTTGTTCGGTGGGGATCCGCGTTCGTAGGACTCGGCGAGTACATAGGGACAGCGATTTATACTGGTTCAGGCCGCTAAATAGGGTAATACCTTACGTCCATTGCGGCGTATGCCTTGTGTATGATTATGATTCAATTGATTGGAGCCTGCGCCTGCTTCCCCTTATATATCCGGGTGAAGCATAGCACAGACCGAGTCTTAGTCGGTTACAACAGGGGAGTCCTATTCTAATTACAAGACTTCCTTTAAGAACTCGACTAAGTTAAAGTGAGAGTCCTAATCCAAGTACACTTCGTATCAAGTCTTCGGATCTCCCGTTCCGTCCGGGATTAGTCGGAGTAGTCATCTTTTGATGATATCTCTGACATCCTGGTCCGTCAAGCGGCCAAGCTCTTCATCATTTCCTCATAACATTATCTTCTGGTTTGTCTCTGAGAATCTCCGAGTAATGTCTTGAGAAATCTTGAAGTGCTCCGTAGGTAAAGAACTTCCATGGTGTGCACTTTTCCCCAGAAAGTGCACCCATAGGGTGTAGCCCCCGAGCCTCTTGTTATTTATAATAACTTTGAGGATCTTTTGAGCCTTTTTTAAGTAATTCTTGGGTAAGAAAAAACATTTCCTTTATGATATGTACCCTGTAGCCCCCGAGCCCAAGTTCCGAGTACTCAGTAGTCGGTTCTTGGGATCTTCCAAGTATTCGACCGGGTAATCCATAAGGGTTTTGAGGAGCCAAAACATGCCACTGATTTGTTGCCTATTCCATCTAAGTAAGAAATATTCAGCTTCAGGTGGGCAATGTTTTCAACAAACATCCCTTTTCACCCCCTACTGAACAAAATTTACTGTGAAATCAGCAATAATTGACCAATGACTGTTACAGTTGTACGTATTAATGATTTTTGTCGTTTTCTGCAATTGCAAACTTTGTCGTCTTTCTCTTGAAGTGTGCATGAGAATCAAGTCCATCATCGATGCCAGGCTTCACATCTGCAACAGTGCATAAGTTGAATTATTTGACTCTTCAGTCGCTTGTGTCCGTGAACAATGTCTATAGACCAAGCTGATCTGCCTATAAATACCCTGCCTGGGAAGCGAAGAGCTCATATCCTTTTGAGTGTATGACTTCCTCTAGTTCCATGAGTATTGTAGGATCAATAGTGGAGATGACCGAGCCCCCGGGTATCTTCCTTCTGTAAGATAGATGAGGTGTCCAGAAGAACTCTTGTGAAGGGACCATCCGCCAGGGTGGTTTCCATGTGGTCGCGAGCAGAGGGATATAGAAGTGCGCCTAGAAGAACTCTTGTGACTACCCCTCGTAGATAACCTCGGAGTCACAGGTTGTCAAAAGGCAGCGAGGGTGATGGTCTTCCCCCAAGTTCCTTGAGCACTGGGGCGGTGCCTAAGAACCACCTTGGGATGCACCAAAAAGATAGTGTCTACCCAAGGTTCTGTGTCTGCTTTACTGCATCTCGCTGAACCCGGTCCTTGGTGTATTAGGCATCAGGACTCTGTACCTTGATTACACTAGAATTTTACATCCTGATGGTACTTGTGCTAGTAGTTGCTGTATCTCAAGATGTTTCCATGTATCTCTGTTGTAATTCCGAGTAATAATAAATAAGATCCGGGTACTTGGAATGTTTTCTGAGTCCTCTGTCTTGTTCTCCGAGTACTAAATGTGTCTTGTGAAAGAAGGAAGCTTGTCTGTTTGTTGTATGCCTGTTCACTGTTGCTGACGCCGTCCGAAACGTTCTCCCAGCCGTTAGGGTTTTGAACGGTTTCATAACGCCGTTTGGAAAAGATGAACGGTTGCTGAAACAGATCTATAATAAGCCGTCGTCGGTCCTGTGTTTTCCTCACGCTTTCATCAAGCCATTGCCTTCAGAGTTAGAAATCCCCTAGCCAATCCTCAGTTGATGCGCAGAAAGTCTTTTGTCACCAACATGGGTCCGAAGAAACAAACCGCTGCGGAGAAGAAGAAGGCCAGGATCACCACTACTAGGATGCCGCGCCATCCTTGCCCCTCCCCACTGATGTTTTGGCATGGAAGATGTCGGATACCAGGAAGACGGAGCTAGCATACTTGGCGCAGCTAGGACTTCTCCGAGCACAGCCGCTTGATGGATGGAGGGTACCGACTGATCATCGCGCTCTCGCCCCCAACACCATGGAGATAGTCATGTTCAAATCGTTCGTGGAGCGGGGATTGGGGCTTCCGGCGTCGGACTTCTTGCGAGGGTTACTTCACTATTATGGTTTGACTCTCAACCATATTACTCCCAACACGCCTGCTTCCATATTGCAATCTTTACCCATCTGTGTGAAGCTTTTCTGGGTATCTGCCCATCCTTTACTCTCTTCCGCTACTTCTTCTGGGTGAAGTGTCAACCTAGTGACGCTAGCGTTGAGGTAGATGGAGGGGCTAGCATCCAGCTTAGGCTAGAGGTGGCCACGCAGTATATTACTGTAGAGCTATCAGATTCTGTCCGAGATTGGGCTGCCGGGTGGTTTTATATGGCCAACCCTCCGCCAGCCCTTCGCCGCCATGATGGATGGCCTCCACGAAAGTGCCAGGAATGGAAGGACAAGATTGCCGCCGTTGAGGTAGAGGCTGTCCAACCCTTCATTGACATGATAGATGGATTGAAGCTTGGCGGATTGAACGGGTACACCGTCGTCCAAGACTTCGTCGCGCGCCGCATCCATCCTCTTCAACAGCGAGCCAACTTTGGCTTTGAGTACCTGGGTGCAAAGGACCCGGGTCGTCATGATGCCGAACAGCTGCCTAATCATGAGATCCTGAGGAGGGTGAACTGACTGCTCAAGAGCCATGAACACCTTGTTCCGGTGATGACGACATTCTTCGCCATCAACCCGCCTCCTCAGGTGAATAGTTGTCCTATCTTGTCTTCAAGATTCTTAGTAGATATCGTTCTGACTTGACTGAGTTTTCTTCTTTTATAGGGCCAGGGGAGGGATAACAATGATTGTCCACCCCTGCCTTCGGTGACTGAAGAAGGTGGAGGCATAATTCTAGGAGGTCCTATCCGAAGTGAGGACCTTCCGAGCAACCCAAGCTCTCCTGATGACCTTGGTTGGCTTGACACAGAATCAACTGACTCTGATGTCATGCTCATAGACCTGGAAGCTGAGAGTAGCCGAAAGAGGTCGCCGACTCCACTTCAAGAACCCACGAAATCTGTCCCGAAGAAGGCTCGCACTGGTAGGCGCCGTGCTTGTCGAAAAGTACTTTTGTCACCAGAATTGGCTAAAAAGTGTTGTAATATGGGTGCTCCTAGTAAGGGGAAACCCAAGTACCTTGTACTCCTTTTGCATTTGGATTTTAATAAACCCTTGTCTTATATCTGTTTTTGTACCAGATACTGAAACAACCCAAGAGACTTCGATCAGTGCGGTCCCTAAAGAAACTCCAGCTCCAAACCCACTACTGAAGAAACCTCTCTTGAAGTTGCCGCGGCCATTGAAGCTTATAAAGTAAGTTATAGAACTTTACTTTTAGAGTGTCTGCATATTTTTGGCACTAACATAAATACTCGTCTATTTTAGAAAAACGATGTCGGCTGCAGCAGCCTCAGATGCAGTCCCTGAGACCCGGGCGGTAGAGGAGTCAGAGACGGTGGACAAAGAAGAAACCGGCGCCCCTCCTGTCTTTAGTCAGATAGATCCTCTGCCCGGCTTCTCTACGTCGGGTCCCTAGGCGGATGTAGCACCTGAAGTAGATATTATCCCTCTGCCTCAGGTTGGTGTGCCATATTCGATCTTCCGTTCTCCTGCTCAGTTGGAATTTGACCGGGTAATGAATGAGTGGTTTTTCCGCACTCGATGTTGGTAGTTCTTAGCTTCACTAAAGATAGAGCTAGGCAACTATCCTCGGTAACGGCCCAGGAATGCTTCTTGGCACTTGCTAACATTGTTACTAGAAGTAGACTTTGGAGTATATCCCCGGCAACGGCGTCAGAAATGCTTGAAGCAAGACCGGTCACTATACCTAAAGGAGTGGAGCTAAAGCAGCTATCTACTAATGCCAAGCGGGGTTGTCAATCCCGACACTAGTAGGAGCTAGCTAGAGAGAATGCAATCTACCAGGAGGAGATTCTGCAAGCGCACAGAACAATCGTAGTAGCACTTCGCCTGAGAGTACCAGGTGTTGATTTATTTGATCCCAAGGGAAGGCTAGGGTGGTGTATGAGTCGAGTCAAGGAGGGGATGAGAGTCGAAGAAAAGAGAAAAGAGAAAAGGGGAGAAGGGAAGAGAAAGTGATGGAAGGCTAGAAAGAGTATATGGGTGGATAGGTAAGGATGAAATGGATGGCTAAGGTAAGATGGATGGATAGGCAGATAAAGGGAATAGGTTAACTAAAGGTAACTAACTAACTACTAACTACTAATAACTAATCCTAGATAACCACAAGCAAGATAACTACGAAGCAAGATAGTTACGACGCAAGGCAGGCAAAAGTCAATAAAGCAACTAAGTTGAGTAAAGTTTTATTCCTATCTTATCAAGTATCGAGGCGTACTAGCCTTTACCACTTACTTAGGTTGAACGCTAGCACAACGAGCCTTACTGTTAAACTGGGCCAACTACGTGGTGGAATTCAAGGCGCACAGGGCTGTCACCACCTGCTTGCTACCACAGCTATCCGGGGGTCCAGCCGTATCTGAAGGTAAGTCTATAACTAAGCACCACGCTTAACTATATTCTAACTATCTCTACCCTAGCTTTGAATAGAGACACCCTTGCGGACGTCAGAGCAAATACTTGACTTAATAAGATAAACACTAAACTAACTAAGCAACCTATTGGCAAAGATCAATCACTAAGCTCACGAGAGATTAACTACTATGGCTAAGTGAATTGAACTGTAGGATAGCTAGGCACTCAAGCAATCAATCAAGTATACCACTCAATACTGATAAGTAGAATAAAGTAATACTTGAAATGATAAAATAGAATATAGTAAAGTGCTTGAGTAACAAGAGCAAAACCTGAACTGGAGACGAAGGAAGACTCTTCCCAGCTCCGGGACCGATCACTCGCACGCCTCTACTCTTGAGCTAAGCCTTGAGCAGCGCTACCGCGAGGGCGAAGATGCCTTGCTCTACTAGCTACCTACTTGCCTAAGCTCTATGAGCTTCTAACCTAACTCTCACTTGCTTCTCTTGCTTGGTGTTTCTCTGGGATATGATGGTACTGGATATGAATGAAGTGATGCCTCAGGGGGTATTTATAGCCTTGTGGAGTGAGGGGGTACTTATAGGGGGCAGCCAGCCGACCTAGGGCTAACCCTAGTGGCGGGCGCCAGCCCTAGGTGGCGGCCGCCACCTCCCTCACCGTTGGATGCACCGCCTTTGCTTCAACGGCATCCAGGAGCTCCAGGGAGGCGGTGGTTAGGTCGGTTGCATGTCTGAGTAACCGCCATTTGGTCTTGATCTACGCCATTCCATCCTAAGCCATCCGATGCCACTGACCAAGTGACCAAGGGCCAAGATTTGGCCTTGGCATGGTCACACGGATCAGTGACGTGGCAAGGGGGAGAGTTGGGCCTCTCCATGTGGCGGGTGCCACCTCTGGTTGGCGGGCGCCACCACACTCGGGCCCAAATGGGTCCTGGTGAGTGGGCTTGTCTCCTGGTGGGTCCATTCTCCAAATTTGGTCCAAATCCTGCATTCAAATAAAATTCTATGGACATGTGGAATTTAGTTAGTTTGAAACCTATTTGACTACATTTCATGCCTTTTTGGTGGACTTTAGGGTAAAATGTTGATGGTAAAACAAGTGTTTAAGGACCATCAACAAGCTCCCCCAAGCTAACCTGTTGCTCGTCCTCGAGCAACGATGCGGTTTAAGCATTGAGCATGAAATGAATAGCTACTTCTGATGTATACAAGTGCATATTGTATAGTGAGAAATAACTTAGCATATATCATTAATCATAGCAATGTGGGGCTTATAGCTTTTCACTTCAAACATGCAAGAGTGAAATAAAGCAGTAGATAGGAAACTTTTATCTTGCTTAGGTTTGACTAGGATTCTGTCTGGAGGTTTTTCAAAGTTTTCAAAAGATAACAACTTGCTTAAGTCCTCCAAGATTCACTCAATCACTAAATGGTGTTTAAATCCTCACTTAGGCCAAAATGTAGCCTCTTCTATTTCTAAAGAATGATATGTGGAGTTATAGGTAGGCTAAGAATCATGAGCAAGTTGCCTGATGTTTATTGCTAAGCTAGACACTCAGATCATAAGGAGCAGCAAATCATAAAAATTGATCAAGATGTGCATGTGTGGTCATGTGGAAGTGTATAGAGAGATATTTCATAATCCTTCCTAGTTAATTTCTGGGGTCTAGAGCTAATGATAATTCTCTCTCTCTCTTCTTTTTTTGATACATAGTGAGTAGACAAAAGATGTGTCCTCACATTTTCTTAGGACATAGTCCTCTCTTGAGCTACTTTGCTCACTTTTTTTTCCTTCAGGACATAGTCCTTTCTTGAGCTACTTTGCTCATTTTTCTCTCTCTTTCTCTTTTTTAGCTCTAGATTTCCCCAGACATCTATAGGAAAGGATTTCAGAAATGAAAAAGGGGGAAGAGGGAGAAATGCTCATTCCCAATGTAGGAATAAGCATAAGGCTAGCAATGGGATGTTTGGCAGGGTATTGCATATCTCCGGTGTAGAGAATGAGCAATTTATTTGGTGGTTGCAAACTTCCAAAGTGGAAAGTAGGCAATTTATGGTGGGTGTGTGAATCTTGATTCAAAAGATATGATAAGCTTCTCTACTAAGATCTATGAGGTCTAACAAAGCTCAACACAAACAAAGCTCTTTGTGGTTTTGACTAATGACTAACAAATATTTGGCTGGTGGTGGGATGGGACAAAATCTAGGAGGAACCTTTAGCAAGGTTTTCATAATTTTTTTTAAAAGAAATCCTCCAGATTAGGTCATAATTTCACCTTAGCAAGTT
Source organism: Coix lacryma-jobi var. lacryma-jobi (assembly GCA_009763385.1). Taxonomy (NCBI): domain Eukaryota; kingdom Viridiplantae; phylum Streptophyta; class Magnoliopsida; order Poales; family Poaceae; genus Coix; species Coix lacryma-jobi. The sequence continues at coordinate 69,916,989 of CM019830.1, forward strand.
TAAAGAATTACTCCATTTCTTACTAACTTTATTCACTAAGCATGATTTCAGTTAAAGCATGTGCAACCCACAAAAGCTACAACTTAGATAAGACCAGTTATTCAAACCATAACAATAGCATTTGCATGACATATTTCAAATCTTATTCAGGTTTCAACTTGTTTAAGAAGATTTTATCAATTTTATTCATGGAATGGTTATTTAGGCAAGCATGTGACATTCAAAAGATATAGAATTTAAGAACTGAATGTAAAGTGTAGGCTTGAGACATACCTTATTGGAGCGGGAGTCTCCCCCAAGCTGGCCTCTTGCTTGGTAAAGGGTCTTCTTCTTTCTCGGTCGGAGCTCTTGTTCTCATTTTATTAAAAGGGAAACTATCTAATGTTGTGAAAAGGGAAACTATCCTATTATGATATTTTATTGTTCTAACTAAGTTAACAAATACCTATGCATATAACTAATGATAACTGATTTTTTTAGTTACATGCATGACATATGTTATTTATTTGAAAAGGGGAAATTTGAAGGGAAATAAAAATTAAAAGTAAAACCATACCTTAGGTCCATGGAGTTTCATCCTTATCGGGTGGATCTTCTTCGTTGGGTGCTTCCTCTCTAAGTACTCCATCGGGTTCTTCTTCTTTTGGCACCTCTCCTTTGTCATGTGAATCACACAACTCAGGAGGTGGTTCTTTCTTTCTGCTCCACCTTGTTCTTGGGCGCCTCGTCTTGGTACGAACGGATTTTGCTTCCTGCATGTTAGCGGCATATGCGGGGCCTCGGGAGAAAGAGAATATTTCCTTCCTCCCTCCTAATGTCATTTGCATTTTACCACTTCCCACATATATGCAGGTATCAACAGTGTTCAAGAAGGGTCTACCTAAGATTAGAGGCACATCTTTCCTATTTCCCATATCTAGTATTATGAAATCAGCAGGAACACATGAACCTCTAATATGAACAGGTAAATCATTAACTATTCCTTCTACATAGCAAGTGGATTGATCAGCTAGCACAACATAGGCAGATGTGGATGACATGGGTGGAAAGAATGAGTTTTCATAGAAATCCTTAAATATAATGTTCACACTCGATCCTAAATCACACATGGCATTTTTAAAGACTTCACCAAAGATTGAGCATCTAATTATGGGACTACCAGGATCACCCTTTTTAACAGTCATGGTTTGATCTTCATAATAGTTAAAATATTTTATTTCAACCATGTTTGCAGTTTCCATGTCAGGTTTAGCAGGAATTTTGCCAGGTTCAAAAGATGGTATGATAGCAGCAAGTTGACCTAATTGGGTTTCTAACATCTTATTAATGCTAAGTTGATTTTTCAGAGCAGAGGAGAAATCTTCCAATTTAGCATTTATATTCTCAAGAATAATATCATTCGACATTAATCTCTCTTTCAAGAAATCAGTAGTTTTACCTTGTGAGTAAACTAAATTCTTCAAGAATGAGAAATTATCAGAATTATGAAAATTAGAGCGAGGGAATGAATTGTTACCTTGAGAATTGGAGTGCTGATTCCATCCTTGATTTTGTTGGCGGAAACCGTTGTTGTTGATGAAGTTCAAATCTTCATGTAACTCGGGGCAGTGTTTCCCAGAATGTCCGGTTTCTCCATAGACTTCACAAGTCATGTAGGATTCCAGAGATTGGATACTCTCTTGTTGGTTCATCTTCTCACAGTTGTCCAGCTTCTTTGCCATCAGGTCCATCTTGGACATGATCATGTCGGCTTCCTTAAGGGAATGCATACCTCGCTTACGGGGCTGCAGTCTCTCGTCATTCCATCCTTGGTTCGACACCATCTTCTCTATGAGAGCCTTAGCATCTGCAACATTCAAAGAAAAGAATGCACCGCCGGTGGTGGCATCCAAATGGCTTCTAGAGATTGGGGTTAGGCCATGGTAGAAGTTCTGGATCAATAGCCAGTCCACCATACCATGGTGCGGACAAGCAGCGACATACTTTTGCAACCTCTCCCAAGCCTCGGGAATAGATTCCTTGGCTTGTTGCGTAAAGCTGGAGATTTTGTTGCGAAGAGCATTCATCTTGCCCATCGGAAAAAATTTGGCGAGAAAAGCATTGGAACACTTGTCCCATGTGTCTACAGCGTTGCGATCGGTATAGAACCATTGCTTCGCTTTTCCTAGCAAAGAGAAAGGAAAGAGACGAAGACGGATGGCATCTTGGGTTATCCCCTTAATGGTGAAGGTGCCGCAAATCTCTAAGAATTGTTGGAGGTGAGCATTGGCATCCTCATGAGCCTTGCCACAGAACGGGCTAGCTTGGACCATCGTGATCAGAGCCGGTTTTAACTCAAAATTGAGGTTGGCATCGATCACGTCTGGTCCTATCGCTACATTAGCGGCAGAAGGAGCAGAAAACTCACGAATGTTCTTGTTGGCCATCGTGAAGATAGATCGAGATAAGAAAGAATGAAGTTGAAGAAGATGAAGGAAAAAATAAGAAGGACTAAGGAAAGAAAGAATGGGTTAAGATAGGATTTTCTAAGCGGGAGCTTAAGCGAACGGCGCCAGAAATGCCTGTTGGTAGTTCTTAGCTTCACTAAAGATAGAGCTAGGCAACTATCCCCGGTAACGGCCCAGGAATGCTTGTTGGCACTTGCTAACGTTGTTACTAGAAGTAGACTATGGAGTCTATCCCCGGCAACAGCGTCAGAAATGCTTGAAGCAAGACCGGTCACTATACCTAAAGGAGTGGGGCTAAAGCAGCTATCTACTAATGCCAAGCGGAGTTGTCAATCCCGACACTAGTAGGAGTTAGCTAGAGAGAATGCAATCTACCAGGAGGAGATTCTGCAAGCGCATAGAACTATCGTAGTAGCACTTCGCCTGGGAGTACCAGGTGTCGATTTATTTGATCCCAAGGGAAGGCTAGGGTGGTGTTTGAGTCGAGTCAAGGAGGGGATGAGAGTCGAAGAAAAGAGAAAAGAGAAAAGGGGAGAGAGGAAGAGAAGGGATGGAAGGCTAGAAAGAGTATATGGGTGGATAGGTAAGGATGAAATGTATGGCTAAGGTAAGGTGGATGGATAGGCAGATAAAGGGAATAGGTTAACTAAAGGTAACTAACTAACTACTAACTACTAATAACTAATCCTAGATAACCACAAGCAAGATAACTACGAAGCAAGATAGTTACGACGCAAGGCAGGCAAAAGTCAATAAAGCAACTAAGTTGAGTAAAGTTTTAGTCCTATCTTATCAAGTATCAAGGTGTACTAGCCTTTACCACTTACTTAGGTTGAACGCTAGCACAACGAGCCTTACTGTTAAACTGGGCCAACTACGTGGTGGAATTCAAGGCGCATAGGGCTGTCACCACCTGCTTGCTACCACAGCTATCCGGGGGTCCAGCTGTACCTGAAGGTAAGTCTATAACTAAGCACCACGCTTAACTATATTCTAACTATCTCTACCCTAGCTTTGAATAGAGACACCCTCGCGGACGTCAGAGCAAATACTTGACTTAATAAGATAAACACTAAACTAACTAAGCAATCTATTGGCAAAGATCAATCACTAAGCTCACTAGAGATTAACTACAATGGCTATGTGAATTGAACTGTAGGATAGCTAGGCACTCAAGCAATCAATCAAGTATACCACTCAATACTGATAAGTAGAATAAATTAATACTTGAAATGATAAAATAGAATATAGTAAAGTGCTTGAGTAACAAGAGCAAAACCTGAACTGGAGATGAAGGAAGACTCTTCCCAGCTCCAGGACCGATCACTCGCACACCTCTACTCTTGAGCTAAGCCTTGAGCAGCGCTACCGCGAGGGCGAAGATGCCTTGCTCTACTAGCTACCTACTTGCCTAAGCTCTATGAGCTTCTAACCTAACTCTCACTTGCTTCTCTTGCTTGGTGTTTCTCTAGGATATGATGGTACTGGATATGAATGAAGGGATGCCTCAGGGGGGTATTTATAGCCTTGTGTAGTGAGGGGGTACTTATAGGGGGCAGCCAGCCGACCTAGGGCTAACCCTAGTGGCGGGCGCCAGCCCAAGGTGGCGGCCGCCACCTCCCTCACCGTTGGATGCACCGCCTTTGCTTCAACAGCATCCAGGAGCTCCAGGGAGGCGGTGGTTAGGTCGGTTGCTTGTCTGAGTAACCGCCATTTGGTCTTGATCCACGCCATTCCATCCTGAGCCATCCGATGCCACTGACCGAGTGACCAAGGGCCAAGATTTGGCCTTGGCATGGTCACACGGATCAGTGACGTGGCAAGGGGGAGAGTTGGGCCTCTCCATGTGGCGGGCGCCACTTTGGGGTGGCGGGCGCCACCTCTGGTTGGCGGGCGCCACCACACTCGGGCCCAAATGGGTCCTGGTGAGTGGGCTTGTCTCCTAGTGGGTCCATTCTCCAAATTTGGTCCAAATCTTGCATTCAAATAAAATTCTATGGACATGTGCAATTTGGTTAGTTTGAAACCTATTTGACTACATTTCATGCCTTTTTGGTGGACTTTAGGGTAAAATGTTGATGGTAAAACAAGTGTTTAAGGACCATCAACACTCGACAGCCGGACGAGCCAACCCTGGAGATGGTCTTAGCCGATGTCAATGCTGAGACATCCACTCTTCCACAGGGAGGGTCCGCGGGTTCCCCCGAGTCCTCGCGTCAAGGAGCGACGCTCGATGTCATGGGGTATGACCAGGACCTCACCCGGCTAAAGTAGTTAAGTGAGCAAGTGAGGGCCCCTGTCGAAGCCCTTCAACAGTTTGTTGAGGTAAATCTTTTGAAATCCTCTTCAAATGTTACAATCTCATTTGAGTACTGACGGTAATTTTTTTGTGTAGGGTTTTGATGTAAAGGTCAAGGACCAGATCACTCGAATCCGTCAGGAGATGTCTCGTGAGAATCAAGAGCTTCGAGATTACATCGCCCATGGCCAAATTAGCCAGAAAGTGGCCACCCAACTCCTGCACAATCGCATCAACGAGCTGCAAGGTAGTCTTAAGACTGTAGTAGCTGAGCGCGACGCTGCCAATAGCCGTGAGGTTGCGCTGATAGCCAAAGACGCCTCCTTCGAGCAGAAGATGAAGGAGCTGTGGAAGGCTTCCAAGAAGCAACTTGATGGTAAGTTGAAAATACTGCTCCGAGTCTTTTTTATCCTTGCTAACTGATGACACGGTATCCGACTAATGTGTCTTCAGATGCGAGCATACTGGCGTCCGGGTGGCAAAGCGCGTTCAACCGAAAGCAGGCGGACCTTGAGGAGGTATTTGCTAATGCGCAGAGTGCTCTGCGAGAAGCCAAATTGATTTGTGAGGGTGCTGACCGGGACCTCCTGCAGGCTTTGAAATCTACGAAGGAGTCGCGGGAAGCCCTCGAGTCGTCGCAAGCTTCCTTGAAGGCGTTGGAGCGTGCCGTCGAGCCTATCCTGGATATGATTCCGTGCCCTGGAGGAGTCGAGGAATCTTTGATTGATCGGGCCAAAGCTGCACCTGGACGGCTGGCTCAGTATATCAAAGATATGTCGACTTTAGTGGTGCAGGGTCTAATGGCGACACTGCGGCTGCATCTGCCGTCCTTCGATTTGTCATCTCTTATGATGCTTCCTGAAGGCAAAGGCGATGAGGATCTTGCAGCGATGCAAGTGGTGGTGAGGACCGCGACGGAGGAGTACTCGCAGATCTTAGATCTTGTAGAGTAGTTTAGCCTCCTTTATCGTTTAACTGCCGCTTGTATTCCCCGAAAACAATGATCACCAAATATAAAGAATCAAAGTATTAGTTACTTTTGAGTCTTTGTGAATTTCGTATATAATCAACTCGTCATTGCCAGAAATTTCTTGTCAATGGGTTGTTTCTATTTGATGTGGATGTATGACCAGGCGACTGATTAGACGAGTCTATCCGGGTGCTCTCTAGCACTTAGGTTTGGGTCGTGTGACTTCGTTTCTCTAGTAGTCTTATAACGATTATGTAGAGAACTTAGTCTTGCTAGAGTACTACTCTTAGTACCCTTGGTCAAGGGATTATTTTGATCAAGCACCTCTTGAAGGACCGTAACAATGACTCCTTCTAGGTGAATCATATCCTCTTGGTACTCGCAGCTTGAGTGCGAAAATGGGTGGACCTCTGTCCGGTTAAGTTGTAGCAGGGTGAGTACTACTCGCCTTGTTACACCTTATAGGAACTAGTATCTACTATGGTAGATACCATATTTGCTATAGGTTGATAGTCGGGTATTAAGCCGTATTATCATTGGAGTTGTATTGAGCTCGGAGCTCGTAACTCGGTGGGATACAATATTAGTCGGTGGGATACAATAGCTAAGGCTTATTGTATGACTGATAGGCTTATTATGACTAAATAGTCATAATGAAGTGTAATAAGAGAATAATGCTCTTGTTGCTGATGAACTTCAAACTTTATTAATATATGTGTAGTGAATACATTTGTCCTGAGTCAGGTTTCTAGCGTAGTCCTTAGGTATGGAATTTCTTCAGGTGCTCAATATTCCATGAATTTGGCAACGGAGAACCATCCTCGGTAACTAGCTCAAATGACATGGGTCTTGTTACTTTAGATACTATATAGGGTCCTTCCCATGGACTCATGAGCTTGTGGCGCCCTGTGGTATTCTAAATTTTCTTCAGGACCAGATCACCTACTTGGAAGGTGCGGTGATGGACGTTCTTGTCATAGTAACGCCTCATCCCTTGAAGGTATCTTGCTGACTGAAAGAGTGCGGTTAATCGGGCCTCTTCAAGGTTGTCGACTTCTAGCCGCCTGGTATCATCAGCTTTGCCTTCATTGTACTGCTCTGTTTGTGGGGAGCTCCAGATTAAGTCAGCCGGGAGGATTGCTTCAGTGCCATATACCAAGAAAAAGGGAGTTTGGCCTGTTGCCCGACTTCGTTGTGTCCGTAGCCCCCAGACTACCTTAGGCAGCTCTTCAACCCATTTTCCGCCGTGATCTTTTAGGAGGTCAAATAGCCTTGGTTTTAATCCAGCAAGTATTAGGGCATTTGCTCGTTCAACTTGACCGTTGGATTGTGGATGGGCTACTGATGCGTAGTCTATCTTTATTCCACAGTCGCTGGCCCATGACTTGAACTCAATAGCCGTGAAAGGGGACCCGAGGTCGGTGATAATTCTATGTGGCATCCCAAAACGATGAAAGATGCTCTGCATGAATTGTACTGACTTAGATGCGTTGAACTTGACCAATGGCATGTACTCAATCCACTTGGTGAATTTGTCGATTGCGACGTAGATGTACTCGAAGCCGCATGGAGCACGCTTAAGAGGACCCACCATGTCGAGTCCCCAGTATGAGAAAGGCCATGATGGAGGAATACAGATCAATTCATGTGCAAGTACATGCTGCTGTTTGGCAAAGAACTGGCACGACTGACAGCGGCGGACTAGGTCTTCTGCATCTTTCAAGGCTGAGGGCCAATAGTACCCTGATCTGAAGATTTTTTGACTAGTGTCTGCGGATACATGGGTGTATGCCGAGTCTCTGAGTGAAGAGTGATTGTCAACTAGGATAATGCGCATGTTCTTTGGCTTGTGTTGTGCAGGTGTCGAGCATAGATACAGTGATCAAAGGCAAGGTGAAGGTCAAGTAGAGACGTGCCGTGCCGATGGACCGAGAGTGGCGAAGGGCAGACGTGAGGCTTGGACTGAGGGGCCGGTGGCCCGAGGATCAGCTGTGGTGGCTGACAGCCTGGGACAGCGACGAGCGAAGACTTGTGGGTGGACGGGGTGCACGGGCGGTGCATCCCTTCTACAGCTCGGTTTGGTGGTTGAGCTACAGAAAAACCACCAAATGGACGGTTTCCAGGTTTGGGCCTCAAAACCTGGGCGCTGATGGTTTCCGAGTTTGGGCCACAAAATTCGGGCTGAGGACGGTTTCCAGGTTTGGGCCTCAAAACCTGGCCGCTGCGGGTTTGCTGAGTTTGGGCCACAAAACTTAGGCAATGGTCGGCTGGTTTCCCGGTTTGGGCCTCAAAACCGGGGGTTGGCTATGAAGGCTGGTTTCCCGGTTTGGGCCACAAAACCGGGGGCGACGTCCGGGAAAAGGACAAGCATAGCGGTGGCGGCACGTTGCGGTAATCGGCGAGGTTGCGTCAAGGCAACGCTACCAGTTGTGCGGGCGTGGCCGTCGGATCACCACCTACCATGAGTTGGTCCAGAATAACCCTAGGGTTTAGATGGTTCGCTCTGTAATTAGTTAGGGGTAGAGTGAGAATTAGAATTAGGATAAGTAGGGGGAGACACCCACCTCCCCATCTATCTCAGTCATTTGCTCTTTGTTTCTAGGGTTTCCTGCTCTCCCAATCCCCTGCTGTAGCTACTGAGATCCGCAGAGAACCATACCTCTGTGTACTGGAGATTTTGAGGAAGTGAGACCGTAATCTCACTGTTGTAGCGTGTGGTAGCTACACGGTTGCAGATCGATGACTTGATTCGCGTTTTGTTCATGTTCTTCGCGTTCTTCGTTTCTTCGCGATTTTCCCGTCACTCGATCTCCCTCTCTATTGCGTCTTTGCGAAATCCATTTGAATCAACTTGTTCTTTATAGTGAGGAGATCATTTTCACCAAAGGAATATATCTAACTCCTCACGAACAAGTAGATCGGGTTGATTTCGTTTTCGTGGCGCTTTTTCGTTCATACTCCTTCCCCTTCGATTTGCCGGCGATTGAGTTTTGAGCGGATGATTTCTTGGGGATAGTCTCCTAACTACCTCGTGATCATCCTCTCCAATTTTGGGAACAAGGGATTTTGAGTTGAATCGATTTTGGGAGGATTTTGGAGAAGGGCGACCGAAATCGCCCTCTTTGTTCATCCGCGAACAGTCCGCCAGGGAAACCACGGACAGTCCGCGCGTCGGGGTCGGTCAGACCAGTGGCCTGACTCCGCGCTGTTGGGCAAGTGTTTTTTTGAACTGCGGACAGTCCGCAGTTGTGATCCGCGGACAGTCCGGGATCACTCAGGGAGGTTTCAGAACCAGTGCGTGTTTGCACTTTTGACCGAAGGACAGTCCGCCATCCCCTAGCGAACAGTCTGCAGTAGGGGCAGACGGTCCGAGATCCCAGGTCCAGACAGTCCGCGAGTTGGCTGTTTGTTGCGGTTTAGTGCGTTTGCCCTCCCAACTTCTTCGCTTGGTTTCCGGACTTCCCGTTTGGCCCTAGAGTTGATCAAGGAACCTCTCTAGGTATCTTTGCTACTTGTTAGCATAGGTATTTGGGGATTTCTCGACGTAGCCGTCTATCTACGTTCGGGACTTGGTTTTTGAGGGTCGAACTTGTGCCGGTTCTTTTGGCATTTGGTTCGCTATCGCTTTGTGGTGCCTCGCTGTGATCCTAGGGATCATCCACCCTCTTCCAAGGGTTGTGGGCATCACGGTTTCGATCAAAGCTCTTGGGGTTGATTTTGGGGACAAAAGGCCAAAGTTTCGAGAGAAATTTTTGAGCTCCCATTCACCCCCCTCTGGTCGCCTTTCTATTGCTTTCTCGGTCCTTCAATTGGTATCAGAGCGGGTTAAGGATCTTCCACCTTAGCCGGTTCTAGATCCACAGAAGGCGACATGGATCGCGGCGTGGGCAAACCGCCGTTTTTCGATGGGACGAACTATGCGTATTGGAAGATACGCATGTCAGCCTATCTGCAGAGTATTGGTGCTTCCATTTAGGATATTTGCAACTCTACTGATTACGTGGTCTTGGCTGCTCGTGTTACTCAGCGTCAGATCGATGAGCACGATGCCAATAGCCGAGCTCGTAATGCTCTTTTCTCTTGTTTGAGCATGTCCGAGTTTGACTGTGTTTCTCACCTTGCTATGGCTCGGGAGATTTGGGCTACCCTCATGCGTTTCTATGAGGGAACCTCTCAAGTCAAAACCCGTCTCTACGAGTCGTTCAAGCGAGAGTATGAGAAATTTCGACATATGCCTAGCGAGAGCATAGAAAGTCTATTCGCTCGCTTTCAGGTGATTGTCAACAGGATGAGGGCTAACAAAGGAGCTGTTGCCTTTCGACGATCATGGGAGAGCTTTGAAGCTTTTGCATACTCTTGATCGGTCGGTGTGGGACTCCAAAGTTCAGACGATCATCGAATCACCGAACTATGAGGCCCTCACGTGCGACGAGCTCTTTAGTAAGCTGAAGTCCAGTGAGATTGACGCCATGGCGAGGGCTTCTTATGAAAATCCTTCTGGCCCGTCGATGGCTTTTGTTTCTGGCTCTTCTGCTAACCCCTCTGGAGGCTTTGCACTCTCTTCTCTTCTTTCTGTCACAGAGGAGCAGCTAGAGTTCATGGGGGATAACGAGCTGGCTTTGCCCGCCAACCGGTTCTCGCGGTTCCACAACAACCGCATGAACCATCGCCGCGGAGGAGGACGCTCAAGATGCTTTGAGTGCGGCGACCCCAACCACTTCATCGCCAATTGCGCGAAGAAGAACAAGCAGACCTTCGGCAAGGCGGAACATGGGCACAATTACGACTCAGGCAAGCGCAAGGAGAAGTACGTCCCCGCGAAGCACGAGCGGAAGGGCGGCTTTGAAGGACCGAAAAGGGCGACCAGAGGGGGAGTGAATGGGAGCCGTAAATATTTTTCCAAAATAAATTCGGCCATTGTCCCAAAATCACCGCCAAACACGTGCAACAAACACTGTGATGTCTACGACCCAACGAGAGGGTGGATGTTCCCTATGAACACAACGGGACACCTCAACAAGCATAAGCACAAGCCACTCCCGAACCGAAGGACAGAAAATGAGATACTCCACTCCTATGGCGAAGAAGCGAGGTCCCGAATCTAAAATACCCAAGTCAACTAGTGACAGGAGTACTTAGATAAAGTCTTTGGAACAGTGATTAACTAACGCAAAAATCCGAACGTGAAACGGAACTCAACTGAACACAAAACAGCCAGGAAAACATAAAGGACTAGAATATCCAGGGACTGCACCAGGAATTCTGCAACAGCAAGAAAGTAAGGTGGAGGAACTGTACTCCAAGCATGGCACCAGAAAAAAGAGAGAACTGCTGCTGCACTTATTGAAAACAAAACTCGGTCAACGAACACATAAACGCAAGCACAGCTGCTGGAACCGAGCAAATAAGAACTGAACACTGCTGCTCTTTCTGATTGGTAAAAGAAAACAAAAGGACTAGAAGACCAACGAAGCTACAAAAATCGAATATTAAAGAATTGCTGTTGATAGTCCTTGCTACCAATAAACTGGACCTCGGAGACACCCCTGACAACCTGTCCTCTAGCTGTTGGTGCGGTTCTGAAGATCGATCAAAGGGAAAAGGAAGGCACCGCACGAACCGACTGCAAAAACGCGACCGTAAGCTGCTGGACTCAGAATCATGATCACAAGCAAGGCTCAGCGCTCAACTCGGCTGCAGTGACTTCGGCACGATCTGCTCAGCCTAGACCAAACTGCACCGGTGGTAGTCAGTGTCAGGCGCCAAAGCCGATGAACACGAACAGTGCGCAAAAATAGAAGAGAAGGCGACTACAGAAAAATAAGAAACGGAACAAAACTCTATGGAAAAATCCAAAGAAAATTCTCAGGCAATCTATAGCATGTTGTTGACCTATTCCCAAAAGATCATTGCTTAGGATTAACCCAATCTCTGTAAATTTCAGATCACGTCCAAAAACACCAAAAAGTGCCCGAAAATAAAAACGTCGATTTCTTCGTGCTCGAGTGGAATTGGATCGATTCACTCAAGGATTAGCTTCATCACTTTTCATAGCACGAATCAACGCAAAAAGAACGAACTAAAACGCTCTAGAAATGACGAACAAAAATTCCCCCAAAAATAGCTGCGAAAATCATAGAAAATAAAGAGGGAAACAAATGGAGCACGAATTTGATCCTTGGATTCAGAGAAATGGATGATTGATTAAGCACTCGGTGTCGGGGTACAAGCCACTCCTAGCAACACAAAGCTTGGATGACGAAAAGATCAAGAACAAGAGCCGGTCTCTCCCTAACCCTAGCCTCCTATCAAAATGAACAAAATGAGAGTGACATCTTCCAAGGATGGCTACCCTAGCAGCCCCTTCACATATATATACAGGCGCACGTCCGAAGACCAAAACGCCCTCACATGAAGCACTCAACCCAAATACCCCCCAGGGGTAAAACTGTCCAACCCTAACAGTTCTCATCGGACGGCCACGCCCGCACATCCGGTAGCTTTGCCTCGACGCGACCTCCTTGATGCCGCCACGTGCCGTCATGTCGACCACCACGCCTTCCTCGTGGATAGCTTCGCCGCCGCGCCATCCTCTCAACGCCACCACGCGTCGACCGTCCTTTTGGACCTTCCCTCGGTTTTGAGGCCCAAACCGGGAAACCTGGCGGCCCAGGTTTTGAGGCCCAAACCTGGAAACCGTCCACCCCGAGTTTTGAGGCCCAAACTCGGAAACCGGCCAGCCCAGGTTTTGAGGCCCAAACCTGGAAACCGTCGATGATAGCCTTTTGAGGCTCAGCTACCGGACCCGCACCGTAGACGGGATGTGGTTCTCACACCCCGACCACCGGCACCGATGCCGATGCATGTCCAGCCTCCACGCCGAGCACAACGCCTTCGCCTTCCTTCTTGACTTGGCTGATGGCACTTGCATCGCACGCAAGCCCGTGTCCGACCTCCCGCCAAGTGCCACGACGCCATCGTCTTCCTCCCAACTCGGCCGATGCACCGCACATCCCCATGTGCTCTCGCTCGCCGATGCCACGTGCCAGCTACCACAGCTGGTCCTCTGGCCCTCTGGTCCGTCAGTCCAAGCCTCACGTCCGCCCTTCACCGCTCTGGGTACATCGGCATGGCACGTCCGCCGCACGGCACGCCCATCCTTCACCGCACCCGGTCCATCGGCACAGCACGTCTTTACTTGACCTTCACCTCACCATAGACCACTGTATCTGAGCTCAGCACCTGCACATCAACACAGCCAAGAGACACATGTTGCACACGCACACCAACATAGAAACACCACAACTCAACGCCACCGGTTAGTCATAAGCATTAAGCACATAGAAGATAATGACTCAACCGGGAAAAGCCTCAAACCTTCCTCATCAAAGTCAATCATTCATCATATATGTTCTCAATCTCCCCCTTGATGAATGCATTGACTAAAAATAAAACCACAAAGGAAGGGTTTGAAGGCAAGCCTTATTCAAGTACCCAAAAGCCAAGCAAAAGCAAACACAAGGCGACTTGATATGAGGAAGGATCATGAAAACTCCAAATAAAAGCTCTCGGTCCCGAAAGAAACGGGAAAAGCGGGCAAAGCCTCCACACAACCGAAGAGACAAGAGAAGACAAGAGTTCATGAATCCCAAAAGGCACTCAAAAACCAATCTCCAATAAAATTGTCAAACAATCATCACAAAAGAAACCAGGGTACTTATCCACTTGGATCACAAAAGAAACCACGGTACTTATCCACTTGGTTTTTGAAATTTAAGGTTACTTCTTGGGTTTCGAAATTTCTCCCCCTTGATGATTGAATTGACAAAAACTTGGCACAAGAGATGGTTTGAGATACCAAAACTAAAAATTTGGTCCCCAAAGACATGGGCCACGGCTGAACGCAGCCAAGCAAAGGATCAGAGCAACAACTCAACAAAGAGCAAAACTCGATCACACAGAGCAAGAGACTTGGTTCCCACAGACATGGGCAACGGCTCGACGCAACCAAGTCAAAAATGAGCTAGCCCTCAAGAAAAGGCAGAAAAAGGGCTCAACACCACTAGCTCAAGGCTCGATACCAATTGAGGCTGAATCAACGCATAAGAATGCAAAACTGCTAGTCCCTTAAGATAGAGGCACAGAGGCTCAACACAACTAGCAGAAAACTCGATATCAATCACAAACAACCAAAAATTGGTGAAGACAGCTAGTTCCTCAAGATAGAGGCAAAAGTGGCTCGACACAACTAGCTGAAGGCTCCATACAAATCGAAAATACCAAACAAAAAACTGCTAGTCTCTCAAAAGAGAGGCAAAAGCAGCTCAACACGACTAGCAGGCTCGATACCGACTGATAGAAAAAAAATACAAAGAGAAGCTCAAAACTAAAAGGAGCACAAACACTCGTAGCACGCGGAGAAGCAGCAGGATAAAAACGAATCCCCTTGAAAGTAAGCCTAACACAAAGGCTATGCATTAAAGCTCACTATGAATGATACCAATTGAAGCACATAAAAGAGCTATACCAATTGAAGAGGAACATAAAAGAACTAAACTCCCCCTAGCTCAAAGCTCTCCCCAAAATGCATGACTCTCCAATTTGTATCAACACTCAAGCTCCCCCTTGCAAACAGCTTCTCCCCTTTGACAAAAGGGAACATGCTGAGGGGTTTTGACATTTTTCCACAAAGTTGAAACAAACACAAGACAAGTCATCAACCAAAAGCATATGAGAGCAATCAAAAGCATTGAAAGTGGCCACAAAGTGTATCGGAGCTGGGGGTATGAACACTAAGCTAAAAATGCATGATATGCACAATGCAACAGCTTCAAGTGTATAGCAATCAGAATGAAAAGATGCTCAAAATGGTGCTGCCCTGAAAGTGTAGCAACCAAAACAAATTCTAGCAAAGGCTCAAACTGATCAAATGAATACGAAATATGAACAACTGAGCATATGAGCAGTTTTAAGCCATTCAAAAGGAGTTCACCACTAAAATAGCACTTAGCATGAATAGACAGGAAATCAACCAAGTGCTAACTCAAGTATAAAAGGTGAACTACCCCTAGCAAAGTTCAATCATCATGCCATAGAATGAAGCATAGACTTGTGTTATTTTCAAATTTTCTCGGAGATTGCAGCGGTATTAACACAAGTTCATATTAAAGCATGTGATTATGAGAGGCTGAAAGCATGGTCATTGCCTAACTTTTCAACCGGGCTAAGCCTATGCAAGAAAAGCAATCGGAAGCTTAAAGCACCGGTTTCGGTCTTACACTACACGGCTCAAGTTTAACTCAAAAGTGCAATGAGAAACAGTCTTGATACCGTGATGTGCTGACACATGCAATCTCATCTCGATCTTTTCAATTCACTAAGACTTGGATCAAATTTTAAGCACAAGGTAAATATGAACAATCCAAGCAAGTGAATGACTCAGTGCAAGAGACATAGCAACCTAGCATACAAAAGATAGCACAAGTGATCTCAACACATCCTACCCATGCTAGTTGCCACTCTCAATGGTGAACAAATTAAAGGTTTCATATTTGATTAATCAAGTTCACCATTTGCAAAAATAGCTTAGCTCACAACATGTATCAAGTGATCAAAAAGAGCCTAGGCTACAAGCATCATCATGAATAAACAGGGCATACCAAAAAGAGCATAATCTCATTCTCATTAATATATACATGAAGCTCTAAAATGCAAGATATACATGATGAAATGCATGCAAAAGCTAGCCTATAAGGAAGGAAGCAAAAGTTAGCCTAAAAAGGAAAACCCAAAACAAAAGGGGTATCAGAGAAGTCAAACTAAGATACAACAAGCAAAATGCTTCCCCAACTAAAAGGGAAACACACACCAGACTCACAAGAGAAGAGCCAAGAAACTCTCAAGCGAACAGTCAGCAAAATCCACATCGGAAAAACCACACGACAGAAAGAGGTCGAAGAAGAAGAGTACCAAAACCCGAACTCAAAAATGTGTCGGAGGTACCTCATGAAGCGCATGACTGCCTGCTGGTGTGATACCCTAGGGGACGCCTGAATCTACTGAAATCTCCGGGGCTCCTGCCTCGCCGAAGTCGTCTCGCCCTCGCCTGATGCTGTCGCTCCCACAGGTGCAGCTAGTGCTCGCTGGAAAGCTGCTCGAACGGAACCCCAAGACATGGAAGAAGTGGGATCGGGTCCGCGAGCCGAAATGCTCTCTCCAGGCTCCTGTTCTCCTGCACACTCAAAAGCAGAAGAAAGCCAAAGGCATTGTCTCGTCTAGTGTGACCTCAAGGCCTCCACGAAAACAGTTAGTCACATAATAAGCATAAGGTAAGCTCTCAACAAAAAGAGGTCTACCTATGAATGATACCGCAAGGAGATCTGATCTCAAACTAGTCAAAACTACCATGCAACAGGATAAAGCACTGTATAGCAAAATGCAGCCTAAAGACATGATCAACCCAAACACAGCCTAAATCTCAACACATGGTACAATGCAAGATAATGATAGCAATATATCTAGAAGCATGTAATATAATAAAAGTGAGGAAAGACTAGTGCTCAACCTAAACATGTCAACAGGGTACATGTAGCTACACAAAACTAGCACCTGAAAAGTGACACCTAATGAACATCATAGCACTACAAATCAAGCTCATGGAGTAATATGGTAAAACATGGCACAATGTTCATGAGGATCACAAACTAGCATGAAAAGTGGATTAACCACCAAAGCTGTACACAAGACTAGCATGACATGATATACAAGATGGCTCATGCTAGACTAAAACAAAACATGAAACAAAAGAAAATGTACATGCAAGAACTATACAAGTGAGCACATGAAAGACCATCTCATACCACAAGACATAAATCATGGATATACAAGGTATGAGTGTATAAGATAGCTCACCAAATAGCAAAGGCCTCTTTGGAGGCAATTCTAAGCGGGGTGTAGAGAACCATCAAATCTTGATCACATCTAAAAGATCAAGCTCCACCAGGCGCATGTTCTCCACCCCGCATCCTCATATCTACACACAAGAGGACAATGTAACCCGAGTCTTGGATCCCGAAGGGTTAGCAAGCATATACTTGGGAACCCAAGACTTGGTCACACAACTCAACTTATCTTGTGGGTTAGCATGATGCAAATGTTGGTTCAAATTCAATTGTGAAACACCCTTGGAAGCATTCCTCAAAAGGACAACTCGAGGAGAAGAACGAGTCGTACCACGGGAAAAGAGGCAAACATCCTCCAAGGTTTTTGTAGAAGAACCAATAGAAGCACCATCAGAAGCATGACGTGGACCAAGAGAAGAAGCACTAGAGGCATGTCCACGACCATGACCCAACCCACTAGAAAAGGAGTCATAAAACCCATCAACAAAGAGGGGCTTCTTACTAGGAACACAAGCGTTCATGCCATGAGAAGGGCTATGAACCACCATCTTCCTAGAAGAGCGAGCTTGGCGCAAGCGTTTGGCACGTCGATAGCAAAAGCTTTCTTGATGCCCATCTTTCTCACAAAAAGAGCAATGGTACAAAGGCCTACTGGAAGGCACACCATTCTCTGACAAGTGAGAAGTCCCTTGGGTCTTAGAACAAGAAGCATCAACGTTCAACTTGGGGCCAACACTCGGAGCACACGTGCCATGGGAAAGGCTACGTGGCTTCCTAAAAGCCTTAGCTCGAATACGTCGCTCGTGTTTGACACGACAGAAACAAAAATCAAATGAGTGTCCATCTTTCTTGCAAAAGGTGCAATGGAAAACCGGATTGGGAGCACGAGTCCCAAAAATGTGAGAAGCACCCTTGTCAAGAGAAGTCCCTTGCACATCACTCAAAGAACCAACAAGGTTAGGAGTAGCTATGAAAGAGCTATCCAAAACCTTGGTACAAGTGCTATCGTCAAAAGACTCATGCGCAGCACAAGAACTTAACTCCGGTTGCAAAGAAGCAATTTTAGAAGCATCAACATCGGAGTTGCAAGAAATGTGTGACTCAAAAGACTTAGCACAAAGACTCTTGCATCTTTTAGCTAAAACCTTATTTTCAAACATGAGGCGATCACAAGTACCACAAGGAGTGTTTTTCAAATTTTCCATCTCCTCCCTAATGCACTTGGCATATGTGGTACGCAAGAGCTCAATCTCCTTCTCAAGGTTAGCACTCATATCATTGTGCTCAACCAACTTAGCGCTCATATCATCGCGCAAAACCCTCAAAGCCAAAACCTCTTTTTCCAAATCAATGCATGAAGTGCAAATGAAATCGGTGGAAGAAACATCACCATTCACATCAAGCAAAGAATCATGAATAGCACTAGAGGCATGGCAAGCATTTTTATTTAAAGAGCACAAGCTACAAGGCCTAGCATTTATCTCAACAATTTCAGCCCTAGCATGCTCAAGTTTATCTACACATGTGGTGTGAGTCAATTTTAGTTCATTAATTTCAACATGCAAAGACTCACATGAAACACATGGTGCAACAGCTTTTGACCTAAGCAAGGCTATTTCAGATTTAGCATCAACAAGGTCCTTGTGCAAGTCAAAGCAAACAAGACATGGTATGGAAGCATTTGATTTCAACATTTCATTCTCAGATTTTAAGCTAGCAAGGGAAAAGCATAGCTCATCATTCTTCCTAACCATGTCACTACAAGAGGTGCAAGGTAAAGATGCACTAGACTTCCAATGAAAAAGGCCACATTTTAACCTAGTGACGGAGCATTTCAATTTCTTGATCTTTCTATGCAAGGTATCACAAAGCTCATCATATCTCAGGTTATCATCACAGCAAGCTTCAAATTGTTGGGATAAAATCCCAAGACAGGCAGCAAGAATACCTTTCTTGGCCTTGCCAAGTTCACGTATACGATCCTCCGTTGAATGCTCATCATCTCCTAGGAAGCCCAGCAAAGCATCCACCTCGCGTTCCGCCTCAAGAGCCGTACTCCTCCTTCTTGCCAAAGTGTCATCCTCAATCGCATGTCCAAGACTCAAACCTAAGGACAAAGACACACTGGAAGAAGAACTTGATGCCATTTCCAAAAGCACCGTTAGTGTTAGCAAAAACACAAGCTCAACACCTCGACAAGCAAAGTCGGAAACACAACTGCTCTCAAAAGGTCGCCTTCACGGATCCGGAACCGGTTAAGGTAGAGAGATCCTTAACTGGCTCTGATACCAATTGAAGGACCGAAAAGGGCGACCAGAGGGGGGGTGAATGGGAGCCGTAAATATTTTTCCAAAATAAATTCGGCCGTTGTCCCAAAATCACCGCCAAACACGTGCAACAAACACTGTGATATCCACGACCCAACGAGAGGGTGGATGTTCCCTATGAACACAACGGGACACCTCAACAAGCATAAGCACAAGCCACTCCCGAACCGAAGGACAAAAAATGAGATACTCCACTCCTATGGGGAAGAAGCGAGTTCCCGAATCTAAAATACCCAAGTCAACTAGTGACAGGAGTACTTAGATAAAGTCTTTGGAACAGTGATTAACTAACGCAAAAATCCGAATGTGAAACGGAACTCAACTGAACACAAAACAGCTAGAAAAACATAAAGGACTAGAATATCCAGGGACTGCACCAGGAATTCTGCAACAGCAAGAAAGTAAGGTGGAGGAACTGTACTCCAAGCACGGCACCATAAAAAAGAGAGAACTGCTGCTGCACTTATTGAAAACAAAACTCGGTCAACGAACACATAAACGCAAGCACAGCTGCTGGAACCGAGCAAATAAGAACTGAACACTGCTGCTCTTTCTGATTGGTAAAAGAAAACAAAAGGACTAGAAGACCAACGAAGCTACAAAAATCGAATATTAAAGAATTGCTGTTGATAGTCCTTGCTACCAATAAACTGGACCTCGGAGACACCCCTGACAACCTGTCCTCTAGCTGTTGGTGCGGTTCTGAAGATCGATCAAAGGGAAAAGGAAGGCACCGCACGAACCGACTGCAAAAACGCGACCGTAAGCTGCTGGACTCAGAATCATGATCACAAGCAAGGCTCAGCGCTCAACTCGGCTGCAGTGACTTCGGCACGATCTGCTCAGCCTAGACCAAACTGCACCGGTGGTAGTCAGTGTCAGGCGCCAAAGCCGATGAACACGAACAGTGCGCAAAAATAGAAGAGAAGGCGACTATAGAAAAATAAGAAACGGAACAAAACTCTATGGAAAAATCCAAAGAAAATTCTCAGGCAATCTATAGCATGTTCTTGACCTCACTACTGCAAAAAGCTTAACCGCAGCGGGCGTTTTGGCTTTACCGCAGCGGGCAACAGCATCTGCTGCGGTGCTAAGGCCACGGTTATTTGTGGCCATTACCGCAGCGGGTGTTGTTGCCCGCTGCGGTAAAAGCCTTAACCGCAGCGGGCAACATAAGGAGCCAGCCGCGGTTAATAGCATTTACCGCAGCGGACAACCTAAAGCGTCCGCCGCGGTAAATTATTAACCGCAGCTGTCGTTTTAGGTTGCCCGCTACGGTAGTTGCGTTTAACCGTAGCGGGCAGCTTATGTTGCCCGCCACGGTTATTAATTTTGGATTAAAAAAAATAAATAATGCAGCCAGCAGAAACAGCAGGATATGAATTCAAATCTGTAGTTTTCAAATAATTCCAGAATTCCAGATTTCTAACAGATATATATATATATGCACATATAAACCATCTGGACATAACATACAAAGTGACTTAGTTGTTTGTTGCCGTCATATACACATTGACTTAGTTGATTTCAAATTCAAATTACAATTCATATTTCAACTTGATGAGCATAATCTGTCAGACGAAGCATTGTGTTCCATTTGCGGAGCTTCTCGTATTGGGATAGCAATGCCAGCTCAGATTCTTTGTCAAAGAACGTTTCTCCTTCAAGAATGCATTTCTCCATTACAAACATGCATATGTCCGCCTTGACTTGTTTAAAGCACATCATGCGACTCTGCTTCTCTCCCCAATACTTGACACCTTCCTTGAGCTTCTTCCAGCTATTGGTGTACTCCTTGCTTTCCCTTAGAAACTCGCATGTGTACAAGCCACATGTCTTCGATCCTAGTGGTTGTTTGGCGCACTGCACGATTGATACACAAGCATTAGAACCCATATATATGTATGAAACATGAATCGAACCTTTGAAATACTTACCGGGAAATCTCGTCGGATTTTGAGGTGGTACCTATGCTTGTCCTTAAACTTTTGAGTTCTTCAGTCCCAGAATGCGGGCACCTTTTGGTATTCCTTATAAGCGCTGTACGAAATATAATAGTTTTAGCCACATTTTAAAAATGTATGGTAACCGTAACTGATGAAAAAGCTGGATGACTTACTTTTTCAGACAATCTTCGAATGCCTTGTACCCTTGCTTGTTTGGTACGCTCAAGGAGTCAAACACACAGGCCCTGCCATCTTGAGGGTATATGATAAAAGCGACCCAGTGGCCACCCACGAGGCCCTGGCTGCACCATTGCAACAAAATAGTGTTTATGATGACTAGAAGGCATGATATGCTAGCGACTTAGGTGTACGTACATGTATTTGACTTACCCAAAGTGATAGGCAGCCATTATACACTCTGGCCCATCCGGCTTGATCTTCTTTATGCATTCTAATATGTAATTTTTCAACTTAGTCTTCTCGGCTTTCATATTTTCTTCATATTTCTTCTCTCGCTGTCGAACTGTCATCTCCAGATCAGTGATCTCGAAACCATTGATGACTCTTTCGACAATATGTGCAGGAGAGAGGTAGTGTACAGGATGTGTCTTTTTATTACTTACAGTGACCGTCATGCTGCACGGACAAGTCATCGTGACATAATAAGTATAGAACTATGGAAAATACGAATGTAGTGATCTGTGGAAGTTGCATTCATCGCTTACAGTGTGAATAGGGTGATTTGAACGATGTCCAGGTCTTCTTCCCGCATCAGGTTGTACATGTCGCTAAAGTCGACGGGTAGGTGCATTTCGTTACCAGCGGGCAAGTGGAAGTACTCCGTGGGAATCTTGATGTTAAAACTTGACATCCCGGCTTTTGCAGCTTCCATGTACCATAGATGGAACCTCCTTGTATCCCACTTTTCCTCGTCGATGAGCTGGGCCTTGGGAATCATGAACTTCCCGCACATATAGTGGCCAGGGCAGTCTTCGGCCTCATCAAATAGTTAACGGGTAGTTTTAGGCCTGGCAAACGATGGATAGGGATGTTAGTAGCATATATACTATGGACGTGGTATTATGCTCAATGTTACCATACCTTTCGAACGTGAGCGTGTACGGGAGCTTGTCGGTGGACGTTCTTGGATTCTTGTTGGGCGAGGGAGGACATTGGCTTGTGGTTGACGGGGGAGGTGTCTTCGTCCCTGTTGCCTCCCCCATCGTGCCTCCCTGTTGCTCGTTCGTGCTTGGCTGGCTTGTCGTTGTCGTGTTGTCGCCCTTACCGGCCTCTGAGCTTCTTGCCTCATTGACCGGGCCGATCAACGGACTATTTGGAGGCGGGGGAGACATAGTTCCCATGTCAGTGCCCTTTTCCTTTTCGCCGCCATCACCTTCTACCTTTTCCTTGTCCCCGCCTTCGCTACCGCCTTCTCCTTTGTCCTTTCCCTTGCCCTTGTCCCCGCCCTTTTCTTCGTCATCATCGCTGTCGTGATCTGGATCTTCCGGAGGACAAGATCCGGCGGCTGATGGTTGTGATGCTGGTGTCGGCGTTGGAGTTGGCGTCCGAGCAATGATCTCGATGTCCTCGCGGTTCCATAGGACTTCCAATCCAAGTGCCTGCCCTAGGTGCCTGGCCATTTGTAGGTTGGAATGGTCCAATTCAAAATGTTCCTGGTCGAGAACGTGCCATAAAGGGCTCACGACCACATAGTCTTCAGGGATGTTGTCTTTGTTGAAGTCGTGAATATCGTGGGGAGCAAGAATGCATCCCTCGGCCACCACCATCTTCTTGGACCTTCCGAACGGGATGAGGAGTTGGACGTGCTGGTTTTCCTTGAAGTCCTCGTTCGAGACCCTTGGGCGATCCTCGTTCATCGGCAGTAAGGCTTTCTTTTCCCATGCTTGAGGATTGGGCAGCCCATGGTGATCAAACATCTTTGACCTCATCGCGATCATCTCCGGGTCGTTGCTCGTGAAGGCTTCCTTTATTGAGCTTTTGATCATTTCAGCCACGCCTTCATTGAAGCCCTTCTTATATAGCTCATCTTTATACCTCTGCCTGGACTTGTATGTGGCCGCGTCGGATTGCCACGACTCAACCGACTTCCAGCTCATCTTTGACCCGACACCACAAACGGGGTCGCGGTGCTCGGGGGTTCCCAGGACCTCGGTGAGCAAGTCGTGGCCCCGGCGGACCACGATGCTGTCCTTAAGCTTTGCTTTCTCCATCAAAGTCTTCTCGACGTCCTCGAGGTGGGGCTCGTTAAACTTGGCCGCCCCGGGCTTCAGCCTCTTTGGAATGCGAGCCCTCATGTAGTCCTTTGCCCTTGGGTCGATGCTCTCATACGGATCTGGAACCCCGGCAGCCTGTCTTGCTTGTTCTTCTTGCTGCCACTTGGTCCTCTGACCGGCAAAGCCAGTCATGCCCAAGTGGTGAGGATTCTTGTTCCTCTTCGCGAGCTCACTGAACTTAGCGCTCTTTTCCTCTGCTTCTTGCGTCTTTCTCATTTCGCAGAAAGCGTCCCACACGTGTGCCTTGACCATATTGTACTTCAGCAGTGGCGACTTTCCCTTCTTCAGGTAATTTCTGGTCAGCATGGACCTGAAGTTGCGAAGCGCAGTCGACGCCACGTGCAAAGCCCACTCTTGGCACTTCTTCATGTCAGCTGAGGGCGGATATCTGAATCTCCTTGTCACCTCACCCCATACATTGTTTTTTATGTCTTTTGGTACATCGTGCCAGTTGGGCCAAGTGATCTCCACCTTCTCATTGGCTATACACGCCACTTGATTGCTGAACTTGCCAATGACTATATCTGGAGCTATTGGGTTTCCCTCTGGCCCCACCACATCGATGACATGCACCTCGTTTTCTTTGTCCAACTTGTGCCTCCCGTGTTGTCCTCTCACCCTCTTCTGGCCCTTAGATTTGGACGAAGAGGTTGCCATAGAGGGAGCAGGGGCTTCTTCCTCCCTGACCGTGTCTTCGTCCCTAAACTCGAGCTGACGAGGCACAATCGGCAGCTGTTGACAAGAGTCACGAGCCTTTAGTGATTCAATCGCGTCTTTGTACATGTTAGAAAGCTAGCGTGTTGCGTAAACCTTGAGACTCTCTGCTTCGTCTGCCCCTGGTTCGTACGTGGGATCGTTGCCCTCCTTTGTACGCTGCTTCTTCGGCGGTGGAGTCACGGACACCTCACTCATCAAGCTGGTTGACGAGGAGCTAGGGGTAGGGTCCCTCCATTCGTTTGTTTTGTCTTTCGCCATTTCAGTTCTACATATACACAGACGCGTATATAATATGATCAGTTCAAAGCTTTTGAATAAAAAATGACACGTATAAGTTTTTGGCTCAGATTTGCCCCTAGGTCAACACGTCACTGCTAAACTGGTTACTTGTAAAATACAAGCCATCCTAGTCTAGCAGCTGACTCAGCATAGAAAGTAGGGGGGCAATTGATCATCATCGCCGCTGCCTCAGCATAGATCGAAAGGGGTCACATCATCGCATTTGCCACTACCTCAACTTACAAGTTCGAAAAAAAATCATCAATGGAAATGCCATAGTAGGGAGTAGGGAGAGTAGTAACAGAGAGTAGTAGTAGGGAGAGGAGTATAAAGAGAGGAGTAGGGATAGTAGTAACAAAGGACTAGTAGGGAGAGTTGTATAGAGAGGACTAGTACATAGACTAGATAGAGAGTAGGGAGAGGAGTAGTACAGTAGTATAGAGTAGTAGGGAGAGGAGTAGTACAGTAGTATATATAGAGTAGTAATGAAGCACTAGTACAAAGTAGTAGTAGAGAGTAGGGCATTGGCATAGTGTAAAAAAACATCACATGGCATCATAGGTCGCAAATAAAAAAAACATCACATGGCAACATAAAGAGCCCGCTGCGGTTAATATTTACCGCAGCGGGCTCCTTATGTTGCCCGCTGCGGTAAAAACAAATAACCGCAGCGGGCATCTTAATGTGCCCGCTGCGGTTATGACAAAGATTTGTTATTAATAATATTAACTTATTAATGACTCATTAACAAATTGAGATTTGTTATTATTAATATTAACTTATTAATGAGTCATTAACAAATTGAGATTTGTTATTAATAATATTAACTTATTAACAAAAATCTATTACAAAACTTGTCTCGAATATTATTACATAACTTTCCACTACTTCATTACAAAACATGTGGCATATATATGAATAATATTAACTTATAAACAAAAATCTTATTTTGGTGCGGGCGCTTTCACGGATCGCTTCTCACCATCGGGACGGGCCCAGGGCTTCATACCGCTCTTGTTGCAACGGTCCTCGACGACCTTGATCTTCTTTGTAAAATCAGTAAAAAGTTGGAGCTCTGCATAGTTGTTGTATTGTTCTAGGCTTTGGACCCCATCAGCTCCAACAATCCACTGCTTTCTAGACACGACCACATGCCTCTTTGGGTCGTCCGGATAGATATAGTAGGCCACTTGCGCGACATTGGTTGCGAGTACCCATTGGTCATCTTTGTACCCGATACTTTTGAGGTTCACAGTGGTTAGCCCAAAACTGTCGACCGCAACCGCTTTGGGGTTTACCCAGTGGCACGGGAAGACCGTTACGCATACGTCCTTGCCATAGTCAAGTTCCCATATTTCTTCAATCTGGCCATAGTATTGCATCCTCGTGTTTGTGGCCTCGTCGACGCCCTCATATCGAACACCGCAGTTCTGTGCCGCGCTCTTCTTGTCCTTCTCTTTCGTGTGGAACCTATACCCCTTCACATCGTACCCTTGCCACGTCGTGATTTGGCTTGACAGGCCTTGCAGAAGCTTCTGCACGGTCTCCGTATCTTCATCATCAGGGCATCTTTCTAGGGGTACGTGTTGCTCTTTGAGCCAATCTATGAAACTGTTCCTGTGCTCATTCTGGACCCATGCCTCTGTGCGTTGTCCGTCATTAGCGGCGCGGATCTCTTCTATGTGCCTCTCGACATATTTCTCCATGCTCACCAACTGATGAAGGATGTTGTAATGAGCTTGTTCAATATCCTTGTATGGTATATCCGTGCGAACTTTTCGGCCCGTGCACCCCATGCCCGCGGTTCTGCCCTGGTGCTGATGGACAGGCAACCCAATCGCCCTCCCATCTTTTATGTACCTCATACACCAGTTCACTGCCTCTTCGGTTGTGTACGCCTCGATCATAGAGCCCTCTGGGTGAGCACGGTTATGAACATATCTGTTGAGGGTGGACATGAACCGCTCATACGTCCACATCTCGTGTAGGTACACGGGGCCTAGTTGCTCGATCTGATCCACCATGTGCATCATTAGGTGTACCATAATATCAAAATATGATGGGGAAAGCACATCTCAAGCTGGCAAAGGGTCTCCGCGATGAAGTCCTTAAGGGCAGGGAGGTCAGCCTTACCGATGACCTTTTGCGTGATGCGGTTAAAGAAGTATGATATCCGAGTGACCACCATCTTCACGTACTCTGGACCGATAACCCTTATCACAATTGGAAGGAACACCGTCAGCATGATGTGGCAGTCATGTGCGTTGTAGCCAGTCAATGTGAGGTCTTTCAAGGAGACGAGGCTTTTAATGTTGGAAGAGAAACCGGTAGGCACCTTGATACCCCTGAGAAGGTTGAGCATAGCAGACTTCTCGCCATGCCTTAGGTTGTAGGCCGCACCTGGAAGATCGACTTTACCATTATGAGGTGACCCAGGGTGAAGGTCCTGCCTGATGCCCTGGTTGAGAAGATCCGTCCGTGACATCAGACCATCCTTCATCTCTCCCGGGATGTCCAGCAGGACACCGATCGTGCTATCAAGGACGTTCTTCTCGAGATGCATATAGTAGATGTCATGGGGTGTTTTCAGTGTCTTCCAATATGACAGGTACTCGAAGAAAATCGACCTCTTCTTGAAAGGAACAGAGGGGACCTGTGATGCTTCCTCCGTCGTGTCTCGCTTTCGCTTCCTCGTTTGTTTTGTCCCCTCCTCTGGTGGCTACTTCTTCTTCCCAAACTCGATCTGATCAATATCCTTCACCATCTCATACACCTTTGGCCCCCAACTAGTCTGCGCCGGTGGTTCACCCTGTGGCTCGCCCTGATCATCGAACAATTCATTCATGACACTTCTTCTATATCTGTGCCTTTTCGGAAGGAACCGCTTGTGCCTCATGTAGACCATCTTGTTTGATCCCTTGAGGTAAGTGTAGCATGTCTCATCGATGCACATTACGCAGCCGGTCTTCCCTTTGATCTGCCCCGACAGTGAGAAGAGGTCGGGGTAGTCGGTGATGGTGACAAAGATGATGGCTTTTAGGGTGAACTTCTCCTTGAGGGACGCATCCACCATCTCGACCCCAACATCAAATAGCTCCTTCATTTCCTCCATTACCGGTTCCAGGAAAACATCAATATCATTGCCGGGCTGCTTCGGTCCCGAGATAAGCATGGTCAACAGAAGATACCTGCGCCTCTGACACAGATGGGGAGGTAGGTTGTAGATGGTTTGTACGACCGGCCAGGTGCTGTGGGAGCTGCTCAACTCACCGAACGGATTCATCCCAACGGTGCTAAGCGCGAACCGAACGTTCCTGGGATCTTTGCCAAATTGCGGGTAGGCCTTGTCGAAATCTTTCCACTGCTGGCCATCGGAGGGGTGCCGCAGCATGCCATCGTCCTTCAAGCGGTCAGCTGATGCATGCCAGGACATGAGCTTCGCGTCCTTTGGGTTCCCAAATAGCGCACGGAGGCGGTCGATCAATGGCATGTACCACACTGACAGTGCCGGACTTCTCCTCAACGTGTAACCCTCTTCTTCCTCGTACTGCTGATGAGCCGAGATGCGATTGGCTGCAACATTGCTCTTCTTGACACCCTTCTTCTTCTTCCTCTGACCACCTCGCAAGGCCTCATCGTTGTCTGCATCCACGCGACAGCCAGCATTTCTCTTGTAGCGACTGGCACCACATTGCGGACATCTCTTCAAATTCTCATACTTTATGCCCCGATAGAGGATGCAGTGGTTAGGGCAGGCATCGAACTTTCTAAGCTTCATCGCCACTGGCCGGATAAGCTTCTTCGCACGATACGTATTTGCTGGGATCTTCTTACTCGTCGGGAATGTTTTAGCAAGGTAACCTAACAGCTCATCAAAGCTAGTGTCTGACCACCCATGCCGAGCCTTCATCATCAACATGTGGAGGTTGAAACGGAGCACCGTGCAATCCTTCGGACATTCCACGCCGTCCTTACATAAAGGATCAAGTGACGCATGCTTCATCTCTCTGAAATTTTCCAGCCACTTCGGGGAGCCATACACGACGTCGTCTTCGTCGATGTGGTTGACTAAATCCTGAAACAGCTGCACATCCGCAGGGTCCTGTACTGTAGCGTCCTCAACATCTCCACCACCATCATCTGTCATATCCTGGAGTACATCTGCCTCCACAGCGATGTGGTCACGAGCACTACTATCACTGAAGGCAGGCGCTACTGTTGCTGATGAGACGTGCGCTCCAGGATCTTGGTTCACCGTCGCCGTCGACGCTGAGCTTACTCCAGATGCCGCCCCGACACTCGGATCGAATCTCTCGCCGTGATGAGTCCACACCGTGTAATCATCCATGAAACCAAAATGAATCAAATGAGATTGCACTGTGCCTTCGTCTTTGAAGGCGGTCAGATTCTTGCAACAATGACATGGACATATGATTGTCGTCTGGTTCGATCTCTCACGGTCAGCTTTCGCAGCGGAAATAAACTTTCTCACTTCAACGATATACCGCACATCAAGTACTCTATTGATCTTATACATCCATTCCGACCGGTCCATCGTACCTACGATCCTTAATTAATAACACACATCATGAATCACAAAACAAAGATGAATTAGAAAAACATAATAATTTATTATATTTATGTAAAATCTAGGGACAGAATTAATAACGACGGAAAATAAAATTAATGCATCCATGATGAACTTAGCGGTCTTCTTTACACGCCTGCTGCGGTTAATCATCTTTAACTGCAGCGGTCTTCTTTACACGCCCGCTGCGGTTAATAATTAACCGAAGCGGCCAAATATGGAAGCCCGCTACGGTTAAATAAGATTAACCGCAGCGGGCTCCTTACGTTGCCCGCTTTGGTTAATGATTAACCGCAGCGGGCGCTTCCGCGGCCGGCCGAGGTAGGCCGGCCACCAAATAACCGTGGCAGGCAAAAACTGTGCCCGCCACGGAGCCCATTTAGGCAACGCTGCGCAAGTTCTTTTTTATAGTAGTGCCTATTCCCAAAAGATCATTGCTTAGGATTAACCCAAACTCTGGAAATTTCAGATCACGTCCAAAAACACCAAAAAGTGCCCAAAAATAAAAACGTCGATGTCTTTGTGCTCGAGTGGAATTGGATCGATTCACTCAAGGATTAGCTTCATCACTTGTCATAGCATGAATCAATGCAAAAAAAACGAACTAAAATGCTCTATAAATGACGAACAAAAATTCCCCCAAAAATAGCTGCGAAAATCACAGAAAATAAAGAGGGGGAACAAATGGAGCACGAATTTGATCCTTGGATTCAGAGGAATGGATGATTGATTAAGCACTCGGTGTCGGGCTACAAGCCACTCCTAGCAACACAAAGCTTGGATGACGAAAAGATCAAGAACAAGAGCCGGTCTCTCCCTAACCCTAGCCTCCTCTCAAAATGAACAAAATGAGAGTGACATCTTCCAAGGATGGCTACCCTAGCAGCCCCTTCACATATATAAATGGGCGCACGTCCGAAGACCAAAACGCCCTCACATGAAGCACTCAACCCAAATACCCCCAGGGGTAAAACTGTCCAACCCTAACAGTTCTCATCCGACGGCCACGCCCGCACATCCGGTAGCTTCGCCTCGACGTGACCTCCCTGATGTCGCCACGTGCCGTCATGTCGACCACCGCGCCTTCCTCGTGGATAGCTTCGCCGCCGCGCCAGCCTCTCCACGTCGCCACGCGTCGACCGTCCTTTTGGACCTTCCCCCGGTTTTGAGGCCCAAACCGGGAAACCTGCCGGCCCAGGTTTTGAGGCCCAAACCTGGAAACCGTCCAGCCCGAGTTTTGAGGCCCAAACTCGGAAATCGACCAGCCCAGGTTTTGAGGCCCAAACCTGGAAACCGTCGATGATAGCTTTTTGAGGCTCAGCTACCGAACCCGCACCGTAGACGGGATGTGGTTCGCACACCCCAACCACCGGCACCGATGCCGATGCATGTCCAGCCTCCACGCCGGGCACAACGCCTTCGCCTTCCTTCTTGACTTGGCCGACGGCACTTGCGCCGCACGCAAGCCCGTGTCCGACCTCCCACCAAGTGCCACGACGCCATCGTCTTCCTCCTGACTCGGCTGATGCACCACACATCCCCATGTGCTCTCGCTCGCCGATGCCACGTGCCAGCTACCACAGTTGGTCCTCTGGCCCTCTGGTTCGTCAGTCCAGGCCTCACGTCCGCCCTTCACCGCTCTGGGTACATCGGCATGGCACGTCCGCCGCACGGCACGCCCATCCTTCACCGCACCCGGTCCATCGGCACAACACGTCTTTACTTGACCTTCACCTCGCCATAGACCACTGTATCTGAGGTCAACACCTGCACATCAACACAGCCAAGAGACACATGTTGCACACGCACACCAACACAGAAACACCACAACTCAACGCCACCGGTTAGTCATAAGCATTAAGCACATAGAAGATAATGACTCAACCGGGAAAAGTCTCAAACTTTCCTCATCAAAGTCAATCATTCATCATATATGTTCTCAGGCCTCGACAAAGAGTACATCAAGACGAAGTACTTGGAGAAGGCCTAGGCTGAGCAGCGTGCGTTCTTCGCCACGCTCAGCGACGTCGACGACTCGGATGACGACTCCGCTTCCTCAAGCGACGACAAGTCCGAGAAGAAGAAGAGGATCGAGGACAAGCTGAACGGCCTCTGCTTCTTCGCCGCCGACGACGGTTTCTGCACCATGGCCTTCGGCAAGGAGGTCGACGGCGAGCTGGTGGACACCCCTCGGTACGACGACGACGACACCTCCCAGGTATCTCAGTCCCCCGACGAGCTTTCTGCTGAGGTCGAGAAGCTTACTGCCGCGCTCCTTAGTCCGGATAAGTTGGTTAGGCGTGCTACTAGAGAGCGCAAGGAGTTTAGGCAAAAGTGGGAGGATACGGTGAAGGAACTTGAATCTGTCAAGTCCACCATCATTGTTACCGATGAGGAGGAGTGTGAGATGTGCACCACACACATGACTGACCTTCTCACTTTGAGAAGGAAGTATGCTGTGTTGGTAGGAGAGGTGGATGAGCTGAAGGCTAGATCCTCGCTGTTGGGTGCGTGCAAGTCCTGTGCGGGCTTGCAATCTGAGTTGGCAGAGCAGAATGTCAAAATTGTGTCTCTTGAGAAGGCCAGCGCAGATAGCACGTGCGTGACTAGGTGTGTTCTTTATGAGGGTTTGGAGATGGAGATTGCGAACGTGAAGCATGACAAGATGCAAACCGAGGAGGAAAACACATACCTTTGGACCATCTTGTCATGGGTGTCTAGTGGTGAGCCGCAGCTCGGGATGATGATCTCCCAATTCAAGCAAGCTGCTGGAGGTCCAGGTGTAGGTTTTGCTCCAGGTGTTGATGTTTCATCTTTCGGCAAGATTGGAGAGTCGAGTGGTCTTAACCCATGTGAGAAGCCCAACTCCACCACTACTCCCAAGCTTACCAAGATTCCACCCAAAGAGCCTCTCAAGCCTAACACCAAGGATGGGGTCTTTGTTGAACCTCTGAGAGCTCCACCCAAGAAACAATCATGGGCTCCCAAACCAAACCACCTCAAGAACAAGCTGGACACCATGCCACCCATTCAGGAGGAGCTTATGCCACAGAAGGGCAAAGTGATCCACACCCACTACCGTGAGTACCAACAACCCCCTATGAGAGCGGTGAGGTACCATTGTGAGCACTGTGGGAGAGATGGTCACTTGAGTGAGTTATGCTTTCGGCGCAAGAGAGAGGCGCGCCGTGCTAAGGAGACGAACAACACGGACATGTACCATCCTTTCCATGATGTACATGTGCCGAATGTTCAGAGGCGTGTTGTTAGGCCCAGAGGTCCAGAACCTCAAGTTCCTAGGCTAGGCAGTGGAGAGGACGTGCCCGGCGGGAGCCTGCAGTTGTAGGCTATGGACCCCGTGGCGGTGGCTTTGTTGTAGAGCATTTTCCCCCACCGCGTTTTGAGTATCGCGATGGACGCTATTCCCTTAGCGGACCACGTTTTCCTCAACGTGGTGATCACTTTCCCCGTAGGCGTGCTAGGAATGGTTTTTCTGCTAACCGTTCTTTTGAGCAGCCAGCCCAACACTGGTATTCTCCTTACTTCACTAACCCCAGTGTTGGACCATATCCTCACCCTATGTCTTTTTATTGATGTAGGTAAAACGATTGGAGAACGTTTGGTTGGTGGATTCCGGTTGCTCGAGGCACATGACCGGAAACGCCAAGTGGTTCTCCAGTCTTAGTCCGGCCGCCGGAAAGGAGTTTATCACCTTCGGCGACAATAGCAAAGGTAGAGTGTTGTCTCGTGGGTCGGTGCGAGTTAATGAGCACTTTGTGTTGCGCGATGTTGCTCTTGTTTCTAACTTGCATTTTAACCTTCTTTCTATTTCGCAACTCTTTGATGACCACTATGAGATTTGTTTTAAGCCGAATCTCAGTCGTATTTTGGATCCTCAGGGCAATCTTGTTTGTGTGATTTCGCCCTTTGGAAAAGTCTTTCGTGCGGATTTATCGGAGTCGTTTGGAGTTTCTCGTTGTCTTTTGGCTGGACCTTACTCCTCTGATCTTTGGAAGTGGCATAGGAGACTAGGACATTTGAGCTTCGACTTGCTTGCAAGACTTAGCTCACTTGGCCTAATCTAAGGATTGCCCAAGTTATCCATGGAGAAGGATCTTGTTTGCCATTCTTGTAGACATGGGAAGATGGTTACCGCTCCCCACCATCCAGTGACTCAGGTCATGGCCAAGCGCCCTGGAGAGCTTTTGCACATGGACCTTGTTGGTCCGGCTCGGGTGAGCTCGGTTGGAGGGAAGTGGTATGTGCTTGTCGTTGTTGACGATTTTTCGAGATATTCATGGGTTTTCTTTTTAGCTGAGAAAACTGAGACTTTCTCTTTTGCTCGCAATCTGATTTTGTGTCTTCAGAATGAGTTCCCTTTGAACTCAATGCGAGCAATTAGGAGTGATAATGGTTCCGAATTCAAGAATTTGGATTTTGAGAAGTTTTTTACCTCTTTGGGTTTAGAGCATCAGTTTTCTTCTCCCTACACACCACCTCAGAATGGTGTCGTAGAAAGGAAGAATCGGACCCTTGTAGAGATGGCCAGGACGATGCTCGATGAGCATAGGACTCCTAGGCGATATTGAGCCGAAGCTATGAGCACTGCGTGCTACATTTCCAATCGCATTTTTCTCTGAGCCTTCTTGAAAAAGACTTCTTATGAGTTGCGTTTTGGAAAACTGCCCAAGGTGAGTTATTTTAGAGTTTTCGGTTGCCACTGTTTTATACTCAATAAAGGCAACGTGGACAAATTTAGTCTCGTTCTTCAGACGGTGTATTTTTTGGTTATGGCACTGACACTCGTGCATATCGTGTACTTAACCTTGATACTAACTGAGTCATGGAGACATCAGATGTCACCTTCGACGAGACCATGGTTTGTCCTTCTTCTTGTTTTGAGCGTGCAGGTGATCATGAGGTTGGCGAGCCTCTTTTCGATGATGAAGAAGAGTGTGCTGAAGGGATGGATGACCCAGCACCTCCTCCACCTGCTATGCCGCAAAGAGCGGCTTCTACGAGACTCATGGCCCCGATCCCTCTTCTTCGACTTGGGGGTCGTGGGATCCGCCACCTCAAGCGATATCTTTTGTACCCGAGGGGGCACCTGCTGCTATTGAGGGGAGGCCACATCGGCAAGGGATGCGCCACGACACATTCAGCGCCAACACCCGCCTTAGCAGATGATCTACAGCATCGGCGAATGTGTCACCCGGTCAAGGTCACAACAAATCTCTCACTTTGCTCATTCTGCATTTGTTGCTAATTTTGAACCCCGAGATGTTGGACACGCTTTGACGAATCCGGATTGGGTCAATGCCATGCATGAGAACTTGAGAACTTTGAGAGAAATCGGGTTTGGGTTCTTGTTCCTCTTCCTCCTGAGTGTCACCCTATTGGGACAAAATGGGTTTTGAAAAACAAACAAGGAGAAGATGGCCATGTTGTGAGAAACAAGGCCAGACTTGTAGCCCAGGGGTATAGTCAGAAGGAGGGGATAGACTATGAGGAGACTTTTGCTCCTGTAGCTCGTTTGGAGGCGATTAGGATACTCTTGGCTTTTGCTGCATCCAAAGGGTTTAAACTTTTTCAAATGGATGTCAAGAGTGCCTTCTTAAACGGCTACATAGAAGAGGAAGTATATGTGAGACAACCCTCTGGTTTCGAAAATCCCAAGTTTCCAAACCATGTCTTTAAACTTCACAAAGCTTTATATGGTTTGAAACAAGCCCCGAGAGCCTGGTGTGATAGGTTGAAAACCTTTTTGCTTGCTAAGGGTTTTAAAATGGGATGTGTGGATAAACGCTCTTTCTCCTCAAGCAAGGTAGTGACACTCTCTTGGTCCAGATTTACGTGGATGATATCATTTTCGGTGGTTCTTCTCACGCTTTGGTTGCCAAGTTTGCATATACTATGAGCAAGGAATTTGAGATCAGCATGATGGGCGAGTTGACGTTTTTCCTCGGATTGCAAATCAAGCAGTCTCAAGAGGGAACGTTTGTGCACCAGGGTAAGTATACCAAGGATATCCTGAAGAAATTCGATATGGGTGAGGCCAAGCCTCTTCCAACACCCATGTCGACCACGACAGCCCTGGATGTGGACACGGAGGGAGAAGCGGTGGACCAGAAGGAGTACCGGAGTATGATCGGGTCGCTGCTGTACCTGACGGCGACACGCCCAGACATCCAGTTCGCGATGTGTCTCTGCGCGCGATTTCAGTCTTCGTCGCGCACCTCTCACCGTCAAGCGGTCAAGTGCATTATGAGGTACTTATGCTTCACTCCTGAGTTTGGGATTTGGTATTCTGCTTCCTCCACCCTTTCCCTTTGCGCTTATTCCAATGCCGATTTTGCTGGTTGTCGCATTGAGCGCAAGTCCACTTCTGGGACATGCCAGTTTATTGGTTCTTCTCTTGTATCGTGGTCTTCTCGCAAGCAGTCTAGTGTCGTCCAGTCTACCACGGAGGCTGAGTATGTTGCTGCGGCTAGCTGCTGTTCCCAGTTGCTTTGGATGATGGCCACTTTGCGTGATTTTGGTCTGAGTTTTTCTCGCGTTCCTTTGCTTTGTGACAACACGAGTGCTATTAGCGTTGCTAAGAACCCCGTGCTGCACTCCAAGACCAAACACATTGATGTGACCTGTCATTTTCTGTGAGACCACTATGAGAAGGGTGATATTGACCTTCGCCATGTCGATACTCATCATCAGTTGGCTGATATTTTCACCAAGCCTTTGGACCAATCAACTTTTGCTAGGTTGAGAGGTGAGCTTGCTGTGTGTTTCCCCTTTTAGATGGGGGAAACATTTTGACTCTTGTATCATTCACTGATTTTTTGTTTTTCAGTTGTTATCTTTCTCTTTACATCTTTTCTGCATTTTGCATATTTACATTCAGAGCTTCATGTATATAATCCTTAGAATGTGACTGTGCTCTGCTTAGTGTATGCTCTGATGCTTTATGATGATGCTTGTAGCTTATGCTCTTTCTGATAACTGATACATGTTGTGAGCTGAGGTATTTTCTGAATGGTGAATCTGATTAATGAATATAAATCTTGAAAATGTTCACCATTGAGATATGCAACTAGCATGTGTAGGATGTGTTGAATTCACTTGTGTTTTCCATATATGCTAGGTTGCTATGTCTCTAGTTCTGAGTCTTTCACTTGCTTGGTCTGCTCATATTCTGTTATTAAAATGAACCAAGTTAAGTGTTTTGGAAATATCGAGATGGGATTGCTTCTCAACACATCACAGTTTTGAGATTGTTTCTCATTGCACTTTCAGTTAAACTTGAGTTGTATAGTGTATGACCGAAACTGTTGCTTTAAGCTTCTGATTGCTTCTGCATAGGCTTCGTACAGTTGAAAAGTTAGGCAATGACAAGCTCTCAACCTCTCGCAATCACATGCTGATTTTAAACTTGTGTAATTTCACCGCTGCAACTCCGATAAAATTTGGATACACAAGTCTATGTTTCATTCTATAGCATGATTAATGAACTGTGCTAGGGGTAGTTCACCTTGTCTACATGTTTAGCACTTGTTTGAATTCCTGTCTATACATGTACAGTGCTATCTTTGTGGTGAACGTCCTTTTCTAAATGGCTAAAACTACTCACTTTGCTCAAATGCTTATATTTCGTATTAGGTGATCAATTTGAGCCTTTGCTAGCATTCTGTGCATACTCTGAGTCATCAGATCAGCATTTTGACTAGCATTTTCATATTCTATCGACTATATTCCTGAAGCTGCTAACTTGCATTTTGACTCATATGCATTTTGGAAGGGGAGCTATTTGTTTAAGGGAGAGAAATCAGCTCCTTGGTGCATTTTTTCTTGATAGTGCATTTTCAACTAAGGGGGAGAAATTTGACAAATCATATGTTTCTGAAGTTTAACTAAGGGGGAGAAAATATGTCCAAATCTTTGCTTTCCGAGTTGAACTTTAGGGGAGATTTCCTGGTTGTGTGCACTATTTGAGGGGGAGTTTGCTAGTTGTGTTGAGCCTTTGCCTCTTTCTTGAGGGACTAGCAAACATTTTCAGTTCCCAATTGGTATCAAACTCTTTTGTTTTTGAGTTGGTAACAGTTGGTATCAAGTTTTCTCGCTAGCGGTGTGGAGCCTGTTCTACCTCTTCTTGAGGGCTAGCTTTGCTTTGCTTGGTCGCGTCGAGCCGTTGCCCATGTCTTTGGGGACCAAGTTGTCTTGCTCTTTCCATTTGATCTTCTTCGGCTTTGCTATGCTTTTGGGTCATTTGGTTGAGTTCTCTCTCTCTCTCTTCTTCCTTCCTTTATTTCATTATGATTTGTGTTGGTAGTTGACAATGCACTCATCAAGGGGGAGATTGCGGATACATGGGTGTATGCCGAGTCTCTAAGTGATGAGTGATTGTCAACTGGGATAATGCGCATGTTCTTTGGCTTGTGTTGTGCAGGTGTCGAGCACGGATACAGTGATTAGAGGCAAGGTGAAGGTCAAGTAGAGACGTGTCGTGCCGATGGACCGAGAGTGGCGAAGGGCGGACGTGAGGATTGGACTGAGGGACCGGTGGCCCGAGGATCAGCTGTGGTGGCTGACAGCCTGGGACAGCGACGAACGAGGACTTGTGGGTGGACGGGGTGCACGGGCGGTGCATCCCTTCTACGACTCGGTTTGGTGGTTGAGTCACAGAAAAACCACCAAGTGGACGGTTTCCAGGTTTGGGCCTCAAAACCTGGGCGCTGATGGTTTCCGAGTTTGGGCCACAAAACTCGGGCTGAGGACGGTTTCCAGGTTTGGGCCTCAAAACCAGGGCGCTGCAGGTTTGCTGAGTTTGGGCCACAAAACTCAGGCGATGGTCGGCTGGTTTCCCGGTTTGGGCCTCAAAACCGGGGGTTGGCTGTGAAGGCTGGTTTCCCGGTTTGGGCCACAAAACCGGGGGCGACGTCCGGGAAAAGGACAAGCAGAGCGGTGGCGGCACGTGGCGGCAATCGATGAGGTTGCGTCGAGGCAACGCTACCAGTTGTGCGGGCGTGGCCGTCGGATCACCACCTACCATGAGTTGGTCCAGAATAACCCTAGGGTTTAGATGGTTCGCTCTGTAATTAGTTAGGGGTAGAGTGGGAATTAGAATTAGGATAAGTAGGGGGAGACACCCACCTCCCCATCTATCTCAGTCATTTGCTCTTTGTTTCTAGGGTTTCCTGCTCTCCCAATCCCCTGCTGTAGCTACTGAGATCCGCAGAGAACCATACCTATGTGTACTGGAGATTTTGAGGAAGTGAGACCGTAATCTCACTGTTGTAGCGTGTGGTAGCTACACGGTTGCAGATCGAAGACTTGATTCGCGTTTTGATTGTGTTCTTCGCGTTCTTCGTTTCTCCGCGATTTTCCCATCACTCAATCTCCCTCTCTATTGCGTCTTTGTGAAATCCGTTTGAATCAACTTGTTCTTTATAGTGAGGAGATCATTTCCACTGAAGGAATTTATCTAACTCCTCACGAACAAGTAGATCGGGTTGATTTCGTTTTCGTGGCGCTTTTTCGTTCATACTCCTTCCCCTTCGATTTCCCGGCGATTGAGTTTTGAGCGGATGATTTCTTGGGGATAGTCTCCTAACTACCTCGTGATCATCCTCTCCAATTTTGGGAACAAGGGATTTTGAGTTGAATCGATTTTGGGAGGATTTTGGAGAAGGGCGACCGAAATCACCCTCTCTGTTCATCCGCGAACAGTCCGCCAGGGGAACCACGGACAGTCCGCGCGTCGGGGTCGGTCAGACCAGTGGCCTGACTTCGCGCTGTTGGGCAAGTGTTTTTTTGAACTGCGGACAGTCCGCCGTTGTGATCCGCGGACAGTCCGGGATCACTCAGGGAGGTTTCAGAACCAGTGCGTGTTTGCACTTTTGACCGGCGGACAGTCCGCCATCCCCTAGCGGACAGTCTGCAGTAGGGGCGGACAGTCCGGGATCCTAGGTCCGAACAGTCCGCGAGTTGGTTGTTTGTTGCGGTTTAGTGCGTTTGCTCTCCCAGCTTCTTTGCTTGGTTTCCGGACTTCCCGTTTGGCCCTAGAGTTGATCAAGGAACCTCTCTAGGTATCTTTGCTACTTGTTAGCATAGGTATTTGGGGATTTCTCGATGTAGCCGTCTATCTATGTTCGGGACTTAGTTTTTGAGGGTCGAACTTGTGCCAGTTCTTTTGGCGTTTGGTTCACTATCGCTTTGTGGTGCCTCGCTGTGATCCTAGGGATCATCCACCCTCTTCCAAGGGTCGTGGGCATCACGGTTTCGATCGAAGCTATTGGGGTTGATTTTGGGGACAAAAGGCCAAAGTTTCGAGAGAAATTTTTGAGCTCCCATTCCCCCCCCTCTGGTCGCCTTGCTATTGCTTTCTCGGTCCTTCAGTGTCCTTGATGCTGCATGGTTGCCACAGCACCCGGAGTGAACTTCATTTAGGATTTCTGTGCCCTCTTCTGGTGAGATGCACTTGAGGAGGACTCCTGACGAAGCTCCGCGTTGGTATAGCCGGTCCCCGACTAGAACATAGTTTTTGCTACGTCTGGTGACTTGCTCTGCAGCTGTTTTGTCACTTGGCAGTTTATGCTCTTTGAAGTAGTCGGCGAAAACTTGTGTCCAGTAGGGTGCTAGGGCTAGAACCTGAGCGGATGGTGCTGGGTCAACTTCTTCCTTATCTTGAATTGACGACTTGGATAACTCATGTACGAAGGTACCATTAGGAACCAGAGCTCTGTCGGAACCCAATTTGGCTAGGACATCTGCTGCTACATTGAGATCCCGGGTGATATGAATGAGTTCCATCCCAAAAAAGCGTTTTCCAGCTTACGGACTGCCGCGCAGTAGGCATTCATTGTTTCCTTGGTACAATCCCAGTCTTTGTTGACTTGGTGAATTACCACGGAAGAGTCACCGTAGACTAGGAGTCACTTGATGCCCAATGCGACTGCTAGCTTGAGTCCGTGGAGTAGTGCTTCATATTCTGCTTCATTGTTGGCAGCAGGCCACAATATCTGCAGAACGTACTTGAGCTGCTCTCCGGTGGGTGATACAAGTAGTACTCTGGCTGCTGCTCCTCCAAGTTTTAGGGACCCATCGAAGTACATCTTCCAATGGTCGGGAATAACGTGGTCTTGGATCTGCTGTATTTCTGTCCACTCGGCGACGAAATCAGCTATAGCCTGTGACTTGATTGCTTTCCTGTGAGTGAACTTGATGTTTGAAGGACCGAGAAGCAACTAGAAAGTGACCAGAGAGGGGGTGAATGAGAGCTTCAAGTTTTCCTTTCGGAAACTAGTAGCCACTGTCCCAAGAATCAACCCCCAAAGCAAACCTTAGAGCTTGCTAGTGTCCACGATCCTAGGTGTAGGGTGGATGCTTCCAAGAAGCACAGCGGGACACTACACAACTCTAGAAAGCCAACGCAAAAGACGAAAATCGAATCCGACCAAGAACGAGCCAATCCGCGAACGAAAACGTGCTGAGACAGTACTGACCGGACTCACCCTGCGTCCGGTCAACAAGCACCGGACGCGTCCGGTCACAGAAAAACAGTTCTGGAACCTCTCTGTTCCTGATCGGACTCACTGAAGGGAGCGTCCGGTCGTTTGTACAGAGCGTCCGGTCGAACAGCAAAAATGCACGTGAACAGTAGCTCCGTCGAGTCCGGTCACACAGGGAATGGAGCGTCCGGTCAAGACCAAAAGGGATACAGCGAGTGTTCAACCACCGGACGCACAGCCTGAGCGTCCGGTCGACACGATCAAGCGTCCGGTCACCCCGTGAATCCACGGTTCGTCCACCGATTCGACTCAATCCCACCCAAAACGAAACCTCTAGGATTCAAACTTGGTGAGTAGAATCACAAGGAGGATAGTGAGCTATCTCTAAGAGATCATGGCTCGAACCTATCTCCAAATCGATGAATCGAAGAATTTCGGGGGAGGGGAGAAAACTTGACCCGAAACGAAAATCGAACGATCTCCTAGACCGTGAGGTTAGAGGAGAATTCCTTCGGTGGAAAGAAGTGCCTCACGATCTAGAACAACTTGGTTCAAACGGTTTTGCAAAAGATGAACCGAGCAAAGAGATCAAGCGAAGAGAAAATCGTGGAGAAAAAGGATTCTGCGAAGAACACGAACAAAACGCGAATCACAACCACGAATTGCAACCGTGTGGCTACCACACGCTACAACCGTGAGGATACGGCCTCACTTCCTCAAATCAACAGTACACAGAGACAAGTCTCTCTGCGGATCTCAGCTAGCTACAGCAGGGGGTGGGAGAGCAGGAAACCCTAAGTGCGAAAGAGCAAATGACTGAGATATGAAGGGAGGAGGGTGTCTCCCTCTACTTATCCTAATTCTAACCTAAGTCTAATTCCT
Source organism: Coix lacryma-jobi var. lacryma-jobi (assembly GCA_009763385.1). Classification (NCBI taxonomy): domain Eukaryota; kingdom Viridiplantae; phylum Streptophyta; class Magnoliopsida; order Poales; family Poaceae; genus Coix; species Coix lacryma-jobi. The sequence goes on from CM019830.1 coordinate 69,958,140, forward strand.
ACTCTACCCCTCACTATTCTAAATACAGAGCGAACCAGCTAAACCCTAGGGTTATTCTGGACCAACTCGGTGGTAGGTGTATCCGACGGCCACGCCCGCTCGATTCAAAGCGTCGCCTCGACGCAACCTCCAGATCGCCGCCACGTGCCGCCCTCGCTCTGCACCCCCGGTTTTGTGGCCCAAACCGGGAAACCAGCCTTTTCCAGCCAACCCCCAGTTTTGAGGCCCAAACCGGGAAACCAGCCCACTAGCTTTTGAGTTTTGAGGCCAAACTCAGCAAACCCTCAGCGCCCAGGTTTTGAGGCCCAAACCTGGAAACCGTCCTCAGTCCGAGTTTTGTGGCCAAACTCGGAAACCTTCAGCCCGAGTTTTGTGGCCAAACTCGGAAACCGTCCACGCCCAGATTTTGAGGCCCAAACCTAGAAACCGTCCATCCGATGGTTTTTCTCTGGCCCTACCACCAAACCGACGTCGTAGATGGGATGCACCTCTCGTGCACCCCGTCCATCGACACGTGTCCCTGAGTCCACGACTCAGGCAACACATGACCGCACTTCTTCACTTGTCGTCGTCACAGGCTGCCAGCCACCACAGCTGATTCTCGGACCTCTGGTCCCTCAGTCCAAGCCTCACGTCCGCCCTTCACCGCTCGGTACCTCGGCATGGCACGTCCGCCGCACGGCACGCCCATCCTTCACCGCACCCGATCCATCGGCATGGCACGTCTCAACTTGACCTTCACCTCGCCGTCGATCACTGTATCCGTGCTCGACACCTGCACAACACAAGCCAAAGAACATGCGCATCATCCCAGTTGACAATCACTCATCACTCAGAGACCCGGCATACACCCATGTATCCGCAATGTTGAGTGCCCCCAATTCGACCGCCCACATGGAAATTTTTCCAGTAGCATCACGATTGTGGAGGATTTCTCCCAAAGGAAAATCCGTAACAGCTGTGATCTCATGGGCTTCGAAGTAATGTCATAGCTTTCTCGAAGATATGAGTAGAGCGTAGAGTAATTTCTGTACTTGCGGGTATCTGGCCCTTGAATTGGAGAGTACCTCGCTGATGTAGTATACTGGTCACTGGGTGTGGTAGATGTGCTTGTCATCCTTGCGCTCCACTACGATCGCTGTGCTTACAACATGTGTGGTAGCTGCGATATAAAGCATCATCGGCTCCCTAGGTTCTGGTGGCGTCAGTATATGTGAATTGGTAAGGTATCCTTTGAGTTGTTCAAAGGCCCTGTCCGTTCTTCTGTCCACTGAAATTTATCGCCAGCCTTGAGTAATTTGAAGAAAGGGAGTCCCTTTTCTCCCAGCCGTGAGATAAATTGATTTAGCGCGGCCATGCACCCGGTGAGCTTCCGAACATCCCTGACTGAGGTACGTGGCTTCATGTTGATGATGGCTGTGATCTGCTTTTGACTAGCCTCGATACCCCGATGGCTAACGAGAAATCCGAGTAACTGGCCTGAGGGTACTCCGAAAACGCATTTTGTGGGATTGAGTCTCCATTGATATGCGCACAGTCAGTTGAAGGTTTCCTCCAGGTCTGGTATGAGAGTAGTTGGATCCTTTGTCTTTATGACCACATCATCGTCATAAGCTTCTGCGTTGCGGCCAATTTGGTCACCCAAGCAATCTTGGATAGCTCGTTGATAAGTGGCCCCTGCATTCTTCAGCCCAAAGGACATGGTTTTATAACAGTAGGCGCCAAAGGGAGTTATAAACGATGTCTTGGGTTGATCTTCTTCTTTGAGAGCGATCTGGTGGTACCCGGAGTAGCAATCCAGAAAGGATAATAGAGTAGAGCCTGCGGTGGCATCAACTATTTGATCTATCCTCGTTAATCCGAAAGGATCCTTTGGATAGTGTTTGTTGAGGTCTGTGTAGTCGACACACATGCGCCACTCAGCAGAGTTCTTCTTTTTGACTAGCACTGGGTTGGCTAACCACTCGGGATGAAGGATTTCTCTGATGAAACCGGCTGCGAGTAGTTTGGCTATTTCCTTCTTGATCGCCTCTTTCTTCTCTGGTCAGAACCGTCGTAGTCTTTGCTTGATAGGTCTAGAACTTTCTTTTAATTCCAATTTGTGCTCAGCCAAATTCCTTGGGACTCCTAGCATATCAGCCGGTTTCCAAGCAAATATATCTTTGTTTGCTCTAAGGAACTTGGTGAGCGCGAGTTCCTATTCTTCAGATAGGTGAGCACTGATAACTGCTGTATTGGAGGGATCATCGGTTTCCAGGTCAATGGTTTTTGTAGAGACTTCTGCTGATGGTTGGATAGTACCCGCCTTCTTGGTTGGGATTTCTGAATCTCCAGGCTTGGTATTATGCACCATCTGAGCGAGTTCTTGTACTTCCAGAGTGAGTTGAGCTTTTTCAGCGATTTGAACAGCCTCTGTGTCACAATCGAATGATCGCTTCAAGTCGCCTCTGAAGGTTAGGATTCCCTTAGGACCTGACATCTTCAACAGAAGGTACGAGTAATGAGGTACTGCCATAAACTTGGCGATGGCAGGTCGTCCAAATATGGCATGGTACGATGATTCGAAGTCGGCTACCTTAAAACTGATGTACTCAGTCCGGTAATTGATCTGAGTTCCAAAAGTGACTGGTAGTATGATCCTTCCGAGTGGTACAGCCGCCTTTCTGGGTACTATGCCTTAGAAGGGGGCACTTGATGGTGTGAGCTGAGTGGCGAGATCCAGATTCATCTTGCGTAGAGTGCTTGCAAAGATGACGTTAAGTCCTGCCCCTCCATCGATGAGTACTCTTCCCAATGTAAACCCGGCAACCGTAGGATCCAGGACTAGCGGGTAATGCCCTGCATTAGAGACGCTGGTCCATTGGTCCGCTCGGGAGAAATTAATCGGGTGCTCAGACCAGTCAAGATATCTGGGAATGGCTGGTTCTGTAGACATGATCTCTCATAGGGAAAGCTTCTAGAGCCTTTTATTATCGTTGGTAGTTACTCCCCCAAATATGACATTGATGGTTCCTTTGGGGTGCTGGAAACCGCCAGCGTCCTGCTGAGGGTCTTCGGCTGCTTTTTTCCCTTTGTCTTTCTTATTTTTATTGAAGTCGGAGTTTAAGCCTCTCTCCTTGAGCTGTCGACAATGCCTAGCCTGATGTCCTCCTTTAGCCTGATGTCTCTCCTTGCGGGTGTTTTGCTGTGGTGCCTGGGTGCCTCTCTGATTGTTCCCTCGATCGCCCTGCGTGTTCCTCTCGGGGAAGCGTTCTAGAGTGCGTTCTTCTGTTGCCATCATGGAATTTACGGCCCGATAGAACTCGTCGGCGGTGGTCGGGTCCTGCTTGATGAAGTCTTTGTAATTGTACCTTTCACAGATTCCGTTGTCAAAAAGGTCAATTACTTCTCTGTCTGTAATGTCAGATACTGTGGAGCGGATCTCTGAGAAGCGCCTATAGTACTCCCGTATTGACTCATTTTTCTGTTGCTTGCAGGTCCTTAGCTTAGTCCGGGGATCTGATCTCTCGGGGACACCCGCAAAGTTCTCTATGAAGATACGATGGAGTTGTTCCCAGGAGTCGATGGACTCGGGCTTAAGCCTGTTGAACCAAGCGAGTGGCATTGTCTCTAAAGCCATTGGGAGAAAAAGTGCTTTGACGTCGTTGCTTCCTCCTGCTAACTCGACTGCTTGAGCGTACAGCCTAAGCCACCTTTTAGGTTATGTCTTCCCATCATACTTTGAGTAGTTCCCGGGTTTGAATTTTCATGGAAACGGGACTGCTCGTAGCCTCTGACAAAAGCAAGGGAAACGATCAACTGCGTCAGATGCCGCAATTGCGACTCCTCGGTATGAAGATTCGGCTCCTCCTTCAGCTTGATCAGGTGCTCGGTGGCCCAGACGACTCCTTGCTGGAACCCGGCCGAGTCGCTCCTGAACGGGTCGCCTCTGGCTTGGGTGGGATGATGCTTGCTCATCAGCTAGAGACTCAAGGTTCCGTCCCCAGAGTTGTAGCGCAGTAGTCTGAAGCATGATCAATCGTCGCTCTTCATCAGTGGTGCGGTTGTCCTTGGCTCCCATCTCTATAGCTAGGGCCATAATGTTCTGGTAAGGTGTCTGGAATACCTTGTGACCAGCGACTCTCATAAACTCAGGCTCGAGGTTGCGGGAGCAATCAGCTCATCGGCGACTGTGATCGTTCTATGATTGATGCTCCTCATCATGTTGGGCGCGAGCTTGATTTTCCACGTCCGCTTCGAGGCGCCTCCGAGTATTATATTCTTCGAGTCATACATTGTAACGGTCTACGGCTTCCTTGTGGTGATTTGCTCGCCTTCTGCGAGCTTCTTTTGCTTGGTTCTTTCTGATTCTCTCAGCCTTTATTGACTCGGTTTCTCCGGGTCCTTCTGGGTCGTTGTCAGATATCATACTCAGAGTTTCATCATCCTGGAAGACATCTGGAGGGGTTGGCGGTCGTAGAGACGACTGATGCCCCGCCATGAAAACTTCACGGGAGTAGCCCTATTTTGTTGATCTTGGCGTGACCGACTCCAAAGTAGATGTGCTGGAGATTAGTTCTGTTGAGCTGTCGTGTTCCTCAAAAGGGAGCTATTGTCCGTGTTGGTATGGAAGTTGTTGGTCGATTGTGCCAACCAACCTAGCCGGAGCTGGCTGTATTGGCCAATGAACAATGTTACCCTCCATGGTAGAGCTGAAAACGAGTCCTTGTTGAGCTCCAGTCAGAGGTATCTGTTGATACTCTTTGAATTTTGCGTCAATCAGGTCTTGGTAGTTTTCAGCCGAGTTCCGCAGTCCAAAGGTGATGCCATGTTTGGTCTTCGAGTCCGTTTCGTTCTCAGAATTTGAGTTCGAGTACGAGTCGGATGCCTCAGGTTGGTCTCCAGAATCTTGCGGATCTTGGATAGTAAGGTTTGCTAGGTTCTGGATGGGATCACTCATCTTTGGTGTGTCTTGCGCTTCTAGATCAGTGTGAAGTTGTCGATGCAGCTTTCCTTGATCTTCCGCGACGCAAGTCCATGAGCCAAAAACAAAAATTGATCCCGCCGAGAACATGTTGTCGTGGTTCGCCGGGCTCCTGGTCGTCGAATCGACGAAAGCCCCTACCTGGCGCTCCAGCTATCGGTGTTTGTTAACCGGCAACTCGTCTTGAGTAATCTCAGACGATTTGTTCGGTGGGGATCGGCGTTCGTAGGACTCAGCGAGTACACAGGGACAGCGATTTATACTAGTTCAGGCCGCTAAATAGCGTAATACCTTACGTCCAGTGCGGCGTATGCCTTGTGTATGATTATGATTCAATTGATTGGAGCCTGCGCCTGGTTCCCCTTATATATCCGGGTGAAGCATAGCACAGTCCGAGTCTTAGTCGGTTCCAACAGGGGAGTCCTATTCTAATTACAAGACTTCCTTTAAGAACTCGACTAAGTTACAGTGAGAGTCCTAATCCAAGTACACTTCGTATCAAGTCTTCGGATCTCCCGTTCCATCCGGGATTAGTCGGAGTAGTCATCTTTTGATGATATCTCTGACATTCTGGTCCATCAGGTCTGTGAAAAGGACGAGCAGAGCGGAGGCGGCACGTGGCGGCAATCGGTGAGGTTGCGTCGAGGCAACGCTACCAGTTGTGCGGGCGTGGCCGTCGGATCAGCATCTACTTCAATTTGGTCCAGAATAACCCTAGGGTTTAGCTGGTTCGCTCTGTAATTAGTTATGGGTAGAGTGGGAACTAGAATTAGGCTAAGTAGAGGGAGACACCCACCTCCCATCCTATCTCAGTCATTTGCTATTTTCATTCTAGGGTTTCCTCTCTCCCATTCCCTGCTGTAGCTACTGAGATCCGTAGAGACGGTGAACAATACCTCTTTGTATTTGCTTTTTGAGGAAACGAGACCATAATCTCGTTGTCTCCTCGTGGGGACGAATTTCGGCTGGCAATTCGTGGTTCGATTCGCGTTTTGATCTTGTTCTTCGCGTTCTTCGTTTTCTCCACGATTTTCTCATCACTCGATTTCCCTCCTCGCTGTGTCTTTTTTGATTCCACTTCAATCATCTTGTTCTTTGATGTGAGGAGAACATTTCCATCGAAGGAATTCATCTCTACCCTCACGAACAAGTATTTTGGGTTGATTCAAGTTTTGTAGCAACTTTTCTCTTCTTTCCCGAAGTTCTTCGATTCATCGATTTGGAGATAGGTTCGAGCCATGATCTCTTAGAGGTAGCTCACTATCATCCTTGTGACTTCTCTCACCATGTTTGATACTTGGAGGATTCGTTTTGGGTGAGATCGAGTCGAATCGGTGGACGAACAACACAAAATCGGGGTGACCGGACGCTCAGTCGGGTTGACCGGACGCTAGGGTCAGAGTCCGGTCGTTGAACACGGTCACTGTGTTGTTCTTCGATACTCGACCAGACGCTCGACCTGTCACTGACCGGACGCAGCGCTTGAACTGTTCATCGGTTTTTGTCCTTGTGACCGGACGCTCGACCCTTGATCGGACGCTCCACTTCAGTGAGTCCGGTCAGGAACAGAGAGGTTCCAAACCGGTTTTTGATCGACCGGACACGTCCGGTGCCTGTTTACCGGACGCTCCAGTGAGTCTGGTCAGTTCAGCCTCGCACGTTTTCGTCCGTGGTTCGTTCGTCTCTTGTCAGTTTTGATTTCCAGCTTTTGTGTTGGGTTTCTAGAGGTGTGTAGTGTCTCGTTGTGCTTCTCGAAAGCATCCACCCTATATCTAGGGTCGTAGACACTATTCAAGCTCTAGGTTAGCTCTTGGGGTTGATTCTCGGAACAGTGGTGACAAGTTTCTGAAAAGAAATTTGAAGCTCCCATTCACCCCCACTGGTCGCTTTCTGGTAGCACTTTCGGTCCTTCAGCCATCCAACTCCATTCAGAGCTGGGAGGATTTGGAAGACAAATTCCATAAATATTTTGACTCTGGAATATTAGAAAAAGGCCTTGTGGACTTAGTCGATACGAGGCAAGGAAATAATGAAACTGGATGCCAGTATCTTCAGAGATTCAGAGAGGTTAAAAATCAGTGTTATACCTTATCATTGACAAATTCAGAGGTTGTTAGCATTGCAATTTGAGGGCTGATACCAGCCATTAGAGAAAAAAATCAGCTTTGGTTGTAACAATATGACTGATTTGACTAAAAAGGTGGTGAATATTGATGCTCAGAATCGGTACAATCAAGTCTTTAAGCCCAAGAAAGCCTATAACACAGAAAGTCATTTCTTCTTGCACGAAGAAGATAATAATTCAAGTGATGAAAATGAAGATGAAGTGGCTGCTATGGACTGGGCTTGGAGAAACAACGAATACATGCCTTGGGCAAAGGCTAAGAGTACCAAGAAAGATGTAAAATATAGCTTTGATATCACTAAAGTCGACAAGATATTTGACTACTTGCTAGAGAAGGGTCAAATCAAGTTAACTGGGAATCACAATATCCCATCGGCTGAAGAGATCAAAAATAAAAGGTACTGCAAATTTCATAACTCTCGTACTCATACTACTAACGATTGTCGAGTTTTCAGAGATATGATCTAGAGGGCTATTGTCAAAGGAAGGATTGGCTTAGAAAAGGCCAAGGGTATGAGCATCAATGGCCATCCTTTTCCACAGAACATGGTGGCTCCTGCACCTCGAAGTGAGATCAAAGTGTTGACTTCTGACAAAGCCAAGGCAGCTGGGATGGTCGATCCAAAGAAACAACTCACAACCAAGGAATATCAGGAAATGGAAGGAAAGAAGAATACTGATCAACATGATCAACCTGAAACCTCAAAAGCTGGTGAGGCAAGAAGACGTCCAACTGTCAGAATCTTGTTAAACAAATGGCAACGTCAGAAGGAAATAAATCAATTGCAAAGAGAAAGAGATGAGCAAGAATATCAAGAGTGGCTTGAAGAGGAGGAGTTTAAAAGATCTCGTGAAGAAGAAAGGCGTGTCAGAGATGAAGAAAAGAGTCATTGGGACTGCCCTTTCTTCAAACATTGTTTGAATGAAGGTTTGAAAATTCCTACTCTTCGTAATTGCTCAGAATGCAGTGAGCAGTATTAGGAATATAGGCAGTCGAGAGACAACCACTGATCTGTACATGAAAGGTTAAGATTTGAAAAGACAGATCGACGCATAAAAAAAGAAAATGTTCATAATCGGCTTGGAGTGAGGCTAGCCGATCATGATCATCCTTGGCAAGAAGGACAATGGTGTCCTGGTGGCCTAACTAAAAGTTAGAAACGACGGGTTCAAAGACTAAGGAATGATGAGATTTAGAAAAAGAAACCCAAAGTCTGGCAAGTAAAGCAAGTAGCCGATAAAGGAGAGTCATCGGCTAATATAGCTGCTCTGTTCATGCTACCTACTGAGTTTAGATCCTCTAATCAGGAAGAAGTGTCTGATGATGAAGAAGCAATTGCTTAGTGGATCTATCAAGCAGAAGAGGCCACATTTCAAAAGCCCGAAAAATATTCACATCTGAAAGCTTTATATTTGAAAGGGTTTGTCGATGGAAGGCCTATAAACAAGATGTTAGTTGATGGAGGTGCAGCTGTTAATTTGATGCCATATGGTACCTTCAGAAAGCTTGGCAAGACTGCAGATGACTTGACTCAGACGGACGTGAGGTTAACTAATTTTGCTGGCAACGTATCAAGTACTAAGGGTGCTGTGTGTGTCAAATTGACAGTTGGTAGCAAAAGTATGCCGACTACTTTCTTCGTAGTCGATGCAAAAGGGTCATACAGTGTGCTTCTTGGAAGGGATTGGATCCACGCCAATTGCTGTGTTCCATGTACCATGCATCAGAATGTGATTCAATGGATCAGCGACACTGTGGAAGTGGTACCAGCCGATTCAACTGTTAGCATTGCTTATTTAGACCCTGATGTTTAGAACTTTGATAACGTGGAGTGCTTTTCTGGGAATACTCTCAAAGAAGGCTTTCTCAAGACATCTGATGATACCAATAGCCGATCCAAGCAGTCGGCTTCAAAAAAATGTATCTAGTCAATTAACAAATTAGAGGATTTGCATCGGCTTAAGTGGTTGAAATAAGTTAAGGCCGATGTATTTTTAAGTAGTCAAAGTTATTTCTTTTTTAGCAGAGATTAGCTTTGTCTCGACTTATATAGCTGATACTAATGTATCGCCTTCAGAACAACAACAGTCGATATGTACGTATCGTCTTTGAATGACTAATTAAATAGCCAATACTGAGGAAGTGTCGCCTTTAGAACATTCAACAAAGAAATAAATCAAAAGGAAGAATCTTGGAAACTCAATAACAACATGAAGAATATCAGGAAGAAAATATTTAAACTTATATAAGCCAGACGATGCAGGGACAGTCTTGAAGATGTTCAGTTTGTTCAGCCATGAGGGCGGATTTACAAAAGAAACATTAAAAACGAAACTAATCTAAGTGGAGCTTGTTCAGGAGATCCTCCAGGTGCGACACCTCCGTCATGGCGAGCCCTAGGGGTTGGAACTCCTTCACCAGTTCCCTGAAGTCTTCCCTCGTCCTGGCACCCACGAAGGAGGGAGAGACTTCCCAGAGATCTCAACACCGCTGAGCTCTACTCCGGCCAGGGCGAAGGTGGCGCCATGGCAGATGGCGTGGAGGGTCAGCTCCCTGATGCGCATCCCGACGTCCTCCAGGCGCGCCTTCAGAGTGTCTCCTCGGGCGTTCACGAAATCAGCGATTGTCGTGGCCCGCCTTGGGAGCCAGTCAAGCGGATATTAGAGTTCTATGATTGAACGGAAAAGAGATTGAAGTTAAAAGGTAGCCGATTTAATCAAATCGAAGAACGAATCAGCTAAGTATTCAGACAAATAGTTACCAAAAGATTGACTAGAACAGCTATGCAAAGGTGATTGAAATGACGAGTTGAAGGATTTGGAAGAAATGTACCAACGACCCAAGCGTCGGACGCCTCTAAGTGTTCCAGAACACTGTTGAGGCAAGCGCGGAGGAACTCTCGCTCCTCCTCGGCACGGGCGGCTCGGCGGCGTTCTTCCTCCAGGAGGCGCCGGGTGTTGGAGTAGCCTCGAATGAAGGCCCAGGCGTCGTCATCCAATGCTAATCCATGGCCCGTCGGAGGTCGGCTAGGACCTTGGCCGTCCACTGGAGGAGAGGGACTACAAGGATGTTAGGGTTTTCTTCGGATAAATGTGAAGTTTTGGATCATAGAAAGGATCGTCGAAGAAGAGATTATTACCCAAACACACGACGACGGATTGCCGGAGGGTCGTCAACGGATTCCGACTCCTCGGCGGGGCGTTTACCACGGTTGTCGGCCATCGGTGTTGGTTGCTGTTCGGAGAAGAAGAGCATTCGCTGGATGAGGAGGACAAAGGCCGAAGAGTAAGGCGATGAATGCGTAGTGTGTTCGGGAAGCCGACGTTTTGTATTTATGAGTAAGGCTCGAGAACATGAAAAGGCGTCGGTTCAGGAGCACCCTCAGATCTAGATCCTAAGGTGAATCGACTAATAAACACGAGAAGCCATTTTAAATACTGATCGGCTAAACAATGAAGGATGAAACGAATAGATAACATCGGCTAAAGGAATAGCTGATAGAGTATCTTAAACACCAACTAATTAATGGAAAATATAAATGTTTACAAAGAAGGATCGAGAGCCAGGGATTACAGACAAGCAGAGTTATATGTTCAGCACAGACTTCAGTACATTCAAAGCATTCAGCGGATGGCGTCTATGTCATCAATCTCCTTCTGATCTTTTTCGATAGAACCTGGGATCGGCTTTTTCTTAGCTTTAATGTCTTGAAGCTCACCATGGAGAAGTGCTATATTTTTCTTTTGCTAGCGAAGAGCAACAGGAATATTGTCCAAGCTATCTTTCTTTGACTTGATCTATTCGTTGATAACCTGAAGCCTGCTCAGCAACTGATCCCTCTCGGCCTCTAAGGATGACAGGTTGCCGATTAGGATAGTGGAATCTGAATTTAGTTGATCTATAGTATCCTTTGCAGCAATCATGTCAGAGATGCAACGTTGCTCATGTGCTGGCAGGTGTACTTGAGCTTCATGTGCCCTGAGTTTGGCTTTGGCCTTGAAGAACTTTGACCCAAGGAATTCTTTATGGGCAACAGAAGATAAAGTTTCTTTTAGGTCTTCCGATATATCATCCTTGATCAGATCAAAAAATGTCCCTAATTCCCTTTGCATCTTGCACCAAGTCGGTTATATTGACCTCTAGAAAGGGGATTAGTGTTCAAAGCCGAGTCTTGACTTCTTCAGGTAGATCTCTTGGGGATCTGGGTGCAGAAGCTTCCTCTTCATCCATGTAATCTTTCAAATTGAAAGGAATAATGGGAGAAGAAGGCTCTCCTTGCTCCTGAAAGCATAGATATTTAAGTAATCCCAAATAAAGGTTATTTACAAAGATAGTGTTGTTGAGAGCACCGGGTCAGATGGAATGATCCGAAGCTCAGGAACAACCGATGAAGACTTAGAGAAGGCATCTGAAAAGGATATTTATCAGGTTTTGTGATCATCTATTGAAAGATAAGATCAATCGGCTAAAATTTGTACCTGACTGAGGGAGCTCTTGATCAATGTCAGGGAGAGGAAGCATTTCAGACTCAATATTATGAGTGCCAGCCTGTTCCTGGAAATTAAAAGACAGAGAGAATTACAGACTTGATGATGAGGGCAGGAAAAGGCAGATTTTTCTTACCTTTGTATTGGCATTTTCAATTAAGGATTGGCTGCTGACAGAAGTATCTTTCTTCTTCCTCTTAGATATAACCTTAGTGGTTGGCTTGTCAGTTTTATGTTTCTTGGAAGAGCCAATTTCCTTTATGAAAGTACTAAGATTCTGATTATCTGGGATATCAGAGACTTTTCTCTTCATCAAGGTTTTGATGGTAGGAGCATCACAACAATCCTTGGATTTGGACACCACACATTGTAAACTATTTTTGGTGGGTCCATAGTGACCAAATCCTGCAAGTACTTGCCATATGACATCAAGAAGAAAGCCAATGGTAGGAATATGTAACTTGAGAAAATTGAGTTGTAACAGAACCGACCAATTTATAAGAGCACAAGTGCGAAATTCTCCGCAGAAGCAGTAAATTTGCCCACTTGAACCCATATAAACCCGGTAGTCCGTGAAATCTCGAAGGATTTCAAACTTTTCCAACATCAACAACATAGGATCGTAATCGTTCAGCGTCAGCCATCACATGACAGAAAATTACATAAGTTCATCAGAGTTGCAAACTTAGTTATTACAAACCGAGTTCCAAATTTAAGTAGCGGAAGTTCAACATTAAAACATAGTTTGGATATCACACACACATAGTCTGATACAGTGCCATTCAGTAGTCATCCTTGACAAAGCAAAAGGTACGAGTAGAACTGGTCATTGCCCTTGACCTAGTTATCTCCCAAAGCTGGGCAGAGACAGTTGATGCAATAACCATAGAAGGTCTAGCCATCTGCAACAACAAGGGAAACAAAGCCCTGAGTACGAGAAGGTACTCAGCTAGACTTACCCTCCTTAAAAAAGAAATAAGAGACACCAAGTAGTATGCAAGGCTAGTGTATAGTGGAGCTGGTATGAGACCACATTTTTGCGCAAAAGCATAAGTAATTACATAACTGGTTCTCCTGCTTACTAGCTGAAAATTAAATAGTAATTAACCTGTTTAGCTAGATTAGCTCCTGCACTATAACAATCATAGTAGTGATCCAACAATCACCATAAAGTAACAAACAGACCGAGTAACCATTGCCAAAAGTATAATGATAACTGTCACGTGTTCCACAATTTCAGTATCAAGGTCGATCAGCATTCAAGTTAAGTGCTCACTATCCAGGAGCGATGGCGATTATAATCGATTCCTAACCAGCTGGTGATTTATTTCCCACACAAACCACACTCACCCGTCACCGTTAGTGAGCTACAGATAACCACAACACCGTTCCAGGAAGCCGCGGATTCGACTGCCACCAACTTTCCCGGGGGCAAGCCCGACTGCCAAGGAGTTGGACTCAACCACCATCACCCGGTTCTTACTTTTCGCGCCCCCGCGTCCCAATACCCCCTTCGTGGCTTCGGCAGATGCGTGGGGTTTGAAAGACCGGCCTGGAACAATGAGCGGCTTCGCGGTCGGAACGACTTATCCTTCCAGCTAAATGTGGGACATGCGTTCAACATGACAAGAAATCTATCTTAACAAGATACTGATTCCCATACTGATTCCAGCTAAATGTCTCGAACCTATCTCTAGTTAGGTAACAAGGATAATATATCAGTGATAGCAAGATAAGGAATATAATGCATCAACGGTATCAAACAACTCCTAAACTTAATGCAACAAGAATAACCATTTAGAGAGTTAATTGCAAAACATAGGTAGTTAGAAATGCTCCGGGGCTTGCCTTTCTCAAACGTGCTGGGCAAATGGTTTGGGCACTCCGGGAGCTCCTCTTCAGGTTCTTCTCCAGCAGCTCCCTGCTCCTGCTCCTGGGGCTGCTGCTCTTCGGTTTCCTCCGCGGTGATTGGCTCCTCTACCAAACCTATCATGATGCATATGCACGAATGAACAAGTGCCAACAGTGCATAGGAGGGATGCATTTTAATTGAATTTGACCGAATACGTGCATATCTCTTCTGCGGTAGAGTGTAACACCCTACTCAGAGAGTAGCTATACTCTTCATGCCAAGTTCAGCAAATATGAATGCACTGAAAATACCATTTCACCCCTGCGGGTCCCACAAAAAGGGATGCATAAGCTTGACTTAATTAAACAAATTAACCCATTAAAACAATCCTATAACAGCAACTCATAGCTAACAATTTTAGAAAAATCTACAAAAATTACTGTAGGTTCACATTTGGAAGCAAAGCATGCTGTACAAATTTCATGTCATTTGGACTTAAGCACTGTTCTATATTAAAAAGACAAATAACAGGGTGACAAAGCACTTTGAACTACACCTTATCTTGAAAAGTGTCAAACAACAAATTTCACATTTTTATCCAGAACTTCTTAGCACAAGAGCAGTCTATAAAAGTTATCAAGCTCATATCTCATATATTTTAATTACTAAAAATCATACAAGAAAACAACCTTTAATCAATTTAAAAGCTAACTTCAGATTTTTCCACTGTCAAACATCATCTAATATTTTTTTGTGATTCTACATCACTCAACAATCCTAACAAAACAGAAATCATATTTTTCTGAGCAATACATAATTTACTATGCATTAAACGAGATATCAGCCAAAACACCAATTAATTATTCCTACATATCAAACTATCACAAACTGGACATTTTATATTTTTCACGCATAGAACTTATCAAAACAAACTTAACAAAATTTATTTCACATTTTGAGCATCTACAGAACTCTAGATATGAATTAAACAAACTATACAAGCATTTCTGAAAACTATTTAAACAAAAACCTGAAAACCTTTTTGGCCTAAACTGCTATGCACACCCGACTCTACTAAACCCGAGAGACTGACCACCGGGACCCTCAGTCAAACTGGTCCCACCCGTCATACTCCCGAAAACAGGGGAGACGTTGACCTCGCCGGAGCTCGCCGACGGCGGCTCCTCCGGCGAAATCAACACCACCGGTGGACTCCTCTCTTCCTTTCGCACCCAAGGGTACCACCCTCTAGCCTAGCGACATGGCGGATCGAGCTTGCCGTCGCTAATGGCGGCCTCTGCGGCGCGGACTCACCACGCCGGCTGTCCCTGACCACGACGAGCCAAACCAACTCCTTCTCCCCACTCCTCTGGCTCACCCAACCCTAACGCGAAGCAAGGAGCGAAGGATTCGCGGACGATACAACTAGAACACGAGCATGCCATCGCCGGCGCGCATGGCAGGCGGCAGACGACAGCGTACCGAGGTACTCAAACCCTAATCGGCCAAACCAACTCCACTACCTTCTTGCTGAACCCTCACAGACTCACGAACGCTAGCTAAGACATCACGAAACCCACGGAAAGGGGACCGACCATGGCGGACCGAGCTCGGCGGTCATGGCGGGAGCTCGTCTCGTGGCTCACCTATGGCTTATCGGGAGGCGTTGGCTAGAGCAGGCGATGCGGAAGGTCAAGGCAAGGCTGGCGGTGCGGTTCGCGGGGCGAAGGCACGGCGGACGGCGACGGTAACGGCTTTTCCCCCTTTTCTCCTGCTCGGTCGCCGGCGGGAGCAAACGGAGCGAGGCAGAGAGGGAGGCGCGCGTCTGGCCGTGCAAGTGCACGTTCGGGGGTTAAGGCTCGCCACGCCGCGCGCGCTGGCTGCGTTTGGCCGGAAATCGGGCGCCACGTGGCGCTCAAGCTCTGCGCGCGGTCGGCCACTCCCCCGGCTGATTCAAACTGAATCGGATGATTCAGTTGCCTGATGGCCGACTGACGGCCCGTTTTCAAACGCGATTAACTTCTTAACCACTCCATGAAAAGCTAAACCAACTGCACCATAGGTTAGAGCTACGTACCAGCTACAACTTTGGTTATAAGATCGATCACTGGTTCGACTTGGTTTAGGCTCGGGTGTAACACCCCAGGTGTTCGCCGTCGGTTAAGCAGTCAGTTCAACACAAATATGGTATGTCGAGTGACAATGAAGGAAATTATTTGAATTCAACCAAGCATCACAATTATGCCCAGTCAACTATATATGGACCTACGATCAAAAGTTATGAAAGTTCCGTGTTGAGCAGACGACCGGAAAATGCCCTGACCGACGAGAAACCCTAATTCAGATCCTACCGGGTGATTGCTTTGACCGGCGTTGAACGGTATTTCCGGATGTTCGCATGTCAGTGTGCCCTAAACGAAAGTTGTAGTGCAGATTGAAAGGAACAAATTTCGTTTTATGGTCGAGACCTGGATCGGTGCCGAAAATGGTGAAAACGAGCTCGCAAGATGAAATACATCGCAGTTTTCAGGTTCCGAAAATTGGTTGTCTGTGCTGCGAAATTGGAATTTCGGTCGCCGCGAAGCTGCCGTCGACGATCGTTACCGGGCAAACCATTGGAAATTTGACTAAGTGCCTGTAATGAAAGTCGGAGTACTCATCTAGACAATGACAATAGAATATGTTTCGTCGAAATCGGAATTCGTTTGGACCCGGATCGTGATTTCGGAAAATAGTGAAAAGTTTTTGCGGGAGAATTATTTTTGGAAGAGGGTCTCTAAAAAGAAATAAAAAGGGCAGCACCCTCCCTTCTCTCACACGCCTCCTGCCCCTCCTCTGATTCCAGCGATCCCTCTCTCCCTCCTTGCTGCTCTTCTCCATGGCAGCAGCTTCCCCTCTCCCTTCCTCCTCCATTCCTTCCATGGACGGCAAGCTGCAGGGCACCAGCTCCCCTCCTTGGTTCCCCTCTGTTTCTCCTGCCTCCTCTCCTCCCTCGTTGAAGGGCGCAGGAACCAACAGCAATGGTGACCAGGCAGCAGAGCAGCAGCTCTGGCCGCCCCTCCCTTCTCCTCCCATGGTGAGAAGCAACCCTCTCCTCCATGGTTGAATCAGTGGGGAGCAGCGAGATGCAGCCGAAACCCTAGAAGCCTCCAATCCCTCCCCAATGGCAACCCTTTTCCTCTCCATCTCCATTGCAGCAGCAAGACCTCCATGGCGCCCTGCCCTCTCTCCTCCACATGAACAGCAGCAGGTCCAGCAATGCCGACAGCAGCAACCTAGGGTTAAGTGGGAGATGATTTTCGTTTTTCTTTTATGCTTGCTATGTGACTGAATGTGTAATCTTGTTCATGTCTATTAGAAGTCTTTGATAACTCTGAATGTGTGCTCAAATGGTAGCCAAGCAGGTGTGGGATCCATTTACTAATCTGCTGAAATTTGGTTGCATGCGCAGTTTCTGTTGGTGTGATAATTTTGTAAATTAAATCTTGTTTTCTGTAGGTTTGGTCAATATAAAAGTTGTATAGGATTGCATGATCTAGCTGCTGTTAAAATTTCGTGATTTTTGGCTTAGTAGTTTAAGAGTTATGGCTGTTCAAAGTTATGTTTCAGAAATAGGTGTTCTCTGAGATTTCTAAACCAGATTTGATAAATGCATTAATTTGGCCAAGTTAACTTGAGATTCATGCAGATATGTTTAAAGATGATTGGTAGGCAATTTTATAAGCTTTCTAGATTGTCTTGTTTCATATCTTTTGGATGAGTATAGCTTCAGTTATGGTCCAAGTAACCAGCTGTTGTTGCAGTCTAGATTAATATGTCAATATGCTAATGGACTGCATGTGTGTAAAAATGGAAAAGATGGTTCCATGACTTTGCTAATATATTGTAGTAACCAGTGCATGCCTAAAATGGTCATATGTTCATGTAAAACATGAAGTTCCCATTTATCTTGCTCTCACCTAGTTAATTAGAAATAGAAACTTGCTTAACACATAGTTAGCAAACTATTGTGTGCATGCATGTAACTTTCCAACCTTTGCTTACATATTAATGTTAGGATCCATCTCTGAAAGTTGGAGCCATGATTCATGTGTGCATGACATCTTCTATATATGTAAATAGGCCATATATATATATATATACTAGTAAAGGATCAATGCTTGATAATATGACCATGCATGTGCAGTTGTGTTGTGTGCATGTTTCCACTAAGTTAGTGATATTTTCTGTGAAAATGTTATATATGAAAGCTGTAGATAACATCTTATTATAGCTTGTCACTAAATTGCATGGTCATAGGCTTAATAGTTTAAGAGATATGACTGTTGTAAGATTGCTGTCAAGTTTTGCCTACATTCTGTCCAGATCTGAATGTTTGGATTGTTTCACCTAGTTAACTTGTGATTCATGCTTAGGTTCTTATAAATGAGTTGTATTTCTTTTCATAATATTTCTAAATTATCTTAGCTCATGTCCATTGGAGTTATATAACTTGAGTTATGACTGTTTTAGTGCAGATGGCTAAATCTGTCCAAGTATGGACCGAGATGCCTATTTATGTTAATTGGACCTTATTCACTTGTGAATCATCTTAAGATGATTATAGATGATTTGTAGAAAACTTAATAAACTTTCTAAAAAGTCTAGGGGCAAGTTCCCAGGTATTATAGATCTTTAGTTATGATTGTATTAAGTTACTGTTGTGATGTGTGGCTAGTTCTACCCAAGTGTGGACAGTGCTGCACTAATCATATTGTTTGACCTTGTTAATGATTGATTCACCTTGAGATAACAATAAGAAAGATTTAGATAATCTTGTAAGATTTCTAGAATGTCTAATTGCATGCTCATGTGATGTTTGTATCTTGAGTTATGCTTCTCTGAAGCTCTGTCTGTCCTGCTGTCCAACAGCTGGACAGAGCTGCATTGTTATCTGTTTTTGAGTTAGATAACCTCTGAATTAGCTCTTGTGTTTAATAGCAAAGTTGTAGGTAATCTTTTTAGCTTTCCAGAAAGTCTTAGTTTACTTTATTTGGATGCTTGTATCTCGAGTTATGTTTAAATTAGTGAACCACTGTCCTGCTGTCCAGAGTTTGAAGTGTGACTTGTGTGTGCAACTTGATTGCTTGTTAGGTCTAACTTTAATGAGTTAATTAGTAAGCTAAATAACCCTTCAATGTGTGTAACCTGCTGGTTGTTTGTTGGTCGGCTTACTTAGGCTATGGTTGTTAGTGTCTTGCACTAGCGTAAGTTAATTAACTTAGGTAGTATGTCGATAGACCTTATCATAGTTGTCTTATATGTCTTATGTTGCATCGTGAGTGTTTACCCTGCATTCATACGCTTGCACTATGCATCCTATCTAGGTACGATAGATGCACCGTGAAAGAGGTGATGGTGAGGCTCAACCCGAAGATGGTGTTGGGTGGCCATCCCGAAGAAGGTGTTGGCGAACTCCACAAGTTCCTGGAGCGTTGATGTTCCTGAAGTTGATGACATCTAACACTAGAATAAGTGTTGTTTCCCAGGCAAGCCCCGAAGCATTCTAACTCCTACGGTTTGCAAATGTTTTCTATTTAACCTGATGATGGATGTTGCATTAGGTTATAGGAATTGGTTGCTACCGTTGATGCATAATTACTTATCCTTGTCCACCTGCAATATATCTTGATATCCCTGTTTAGGTCTAGGCTCGTATATGCTTAGCCTGCTTAGACCGGTAAAAGTCGGGTGATTTCCTGTCTCCCGCATATAGGTGGACACTGATCATGTTTAGCCTTGTGCTATCATGGAGATAACCATGTGATAATTAATCTGAGACCGGGCGGGATGTTGGAGCAGCAGGACATGGGTTCTGTGTGCTAGTAGTCTCCCGTCTGTGTCGATTAGGACCCGACGAAGGCACACCTCAGTCATTTTGAACGCGTCAATCACTTAACGGAGTAGGTCGGAGTACCTCCCATGAAGCCGAGTAAGGTTTTTCGAGCCGGTGATGGAGACGTTGACGCCTAACACCCAGGGCCTTACATGTACCGTGGGCAACTATTCTGATCGACCTGGCATGGTCCGAGGGCAGGCAGGGCCTGATCGACCTGGCATGACCGTGGGCAGTTAATAGCTTGAGCGACCTGGCATTGAGATAACCCTCGGTGTAGAAGGGTCCATGGCCGTCCCGCGATTTGGGTTCTTGAACCTCTTGAAGTGGTCGCCAACGGCCACCTGGCAGGGTGTGTCGGGCGAGTGTGCGACATTTTGTCCCCAGCTGGTAGGAATCGATTATAATCGCCATCGCTCCTGGTTAGTGAGTAACTTGACTGAGCATGTGTTACCGTAGTAACTTATGGAACTAAAGATGGTTATGGTACTGAATCTGAAAGGCTATTGATGAAATAGTCACTCTTGCTTGAGTAATTAGCCAAGTGATTGCTCTAGATCAGGTGCAAATCTAGTAATCAGGTTAATTACATAAAATTGACTGCTAATACTCTAATGATGATTCTTTAATAATGAAAATGCTTTTATGCAAAAAGGTAAGTATAGCCAACCCCAGATATAGCCTTGCATACTCCTTGGTGTCACTTTATTTCTGGTTTATGACGGGTAAGTCTAGCTGAGTACATTCGAGTACTCAGGGTTTATCCCACCTTGTTGCAGGTGAAGGTTAGGCCTGCCGAAAGGTGATGGCCAGTGCCGGTGGGCTCGGCAGTTCCATACTTCTTCTCTTATGCTGTTGTTGGAGGATGTCACTCAAGCTAGCAAAGTATTTCAACCTATGTTATGATATTCATTTCAAAGCTATGTTGTTTCTTCTAAATTAAATGGAACTCAACTTGTATCATTATTTGTGAACTCTATTGTAATATTATTCCCGCTGCAAGCTCCGTGGACATGATTTGTATTTGCTTGACCATGCGATCTTGGCTGAGTGTTGAAATGTTTGAAATCCTTCGAGATTTCCGGACTACCGGGTTTATATGGGCTCAAGTGTGCTAATTCAGCTGCTTCGGCGGAGGTTTTCGCACTTGTGCTCTTATAAATTGGTCGGTTCTGTTACATCGGGAAGATGCTAAACATGGTTAGGCCGAACTAAAACCTGGTTTTAGGACTTAGGAAAATTTCTAAGACCAAAACCCATCCAATTCTGCCTTATGGGCCCTAAAACACCTTGTTAGACCCATCTTCATGAGTTGACCTTAAAACAACTTTTGTTCTACTCTAAATTCTACACACTTTTGATTAAGGGCATTCAGCCATGCAAAGCTTCTATCAAGGAGGTTTTAGTTAGTCAAACAAAAGGACTCTTTAGGCTCTATAGGGTTGACTAAGGTTTAGCAACTTGATTAGCCAAAATGACCAGTATAAACATGCGCTGATTTTGACATCTCAACAAAGTTAGATGGTTAGGAAAACCAACCACTCCAAGACAAGCCAAATAACAACACATTATTGCACGTTTATATGCATACCAACACATGAAATAACATTTTATGTGAGAAAGAAAGCAACATATGAATGCTCCATGCTCATGAGATGATTATGCATGATGAGATGATGATGTTATGCTAGCTTAACACCAAAGGTGATACAGCCCTCCCCCCTTAAAGAAATCTCGTCCCGAGATTTACTGACCATTGTTCATGAAAAACTGGATAAACCTTCTATAGATAGTCCTCGGTTTCCCAGGTCGCATCGCCATCGTCATGATGACTCCATAGAACCTTGTATACTTTCACAACACGACTGCGGGTTACTCTCTCCTTGCTCTCAAAAACCCGCACTGGTTGTTCTTGATAGGTTAGGTCGGAGGTAAGCTTTAACTCTTGTGGTTCTATTCTTTCTTCGGGTACGCGTAGACATTTCTTTAACTGTGAAACTTGAAAACAGGAAAGATCGAACTCATAGCTTCGGGTAACTGAAGTTGATACGATACTTCTCCTTTTCTCCTTAGGATACGGTATGGTCCTACATATCTCGGTGCTAGCTTTTTCTTTATGCCGAACCTTTGCACTCCCCTCATCGGAGTTACTTTCAGATAAACATGATCTCCATCCTTGAACTCTAACGGTTTTCTTCTTTTATCTGCATAACTTTTCTATCGAGATTGTGCTGCTTGTATGTGTTGATGGATGCTCTGAACCTTTTTCTCAGCTTCCTCAACGAAGTCGATTCCAAAGTATCTCCTTTCCCCTGGTTCGACCTAGTTTAAAGGAGTCACGCACTTACGTCCATATAAAGCTTCAAACGGTGCCATCTTGATGCTCTCTTGATAGCTGTTATTGTACGATAATTCTGCCAAAGGTAACCATGATTCCCACGATCCTTTGGAGGATAACACACAAGCTCTGAGCATATCTTCAAGCACTTGGTTTACTCTTTCTGTCTGCCCTGCAGTTTGAGGATGATAAGCTGTACTGTGAACCAACTTTGTCCCCAAACCTTTATGCAACTGCTGCCAAAAGTGTGCGGTGAACTGAGGTCCACGATCCAAAACGATTGTCTTATGTATTCCATGAAGACGTACTATCTCTTTGATGTATATATCTGCATACCGAGGCGGTCGATATCCGGTTTTTACTGGAATGAAGTGAGCGGACTTTGTGAGACGATCCACTATTACCGAAATGGAATCATTCCCTTTTTCCGTAGTGGGTAAACTGGTTATAAAATCCATACTGATGTCTTCCCATTTCCAAACAGGCGCAGATAACGGTTGTAGCAACCCTGCAGGTTTCATATGAACTGCTTTAACTCTACAACACGTGTCACATCTTGCGACATATGCCGCTATCTCTTTCTTCATCTTTGTCCACCAAAAACGAGGCCTTAGATCATGATACATTTTGCTACTCCCTGGGTGAAGAGATAACTTGGATGAGTGAGCTTCGTCCAGAATCTTATTCTTAAGATCTTTGTTCTTTGGCACCATGAGACGATCACCAAACCATAACACTCCCTGTTCATCCAGCCTAAAAGAGGTTAAGGGATCTTCCAGCATTCTTCTCTTGATGTGAGAAATCCCTTTGTCAGACTTCTGAGCTTCAACTATCTGGCTTTCAAGCGAACAACTGAGTTGAACGTTGAACAAAACTTCTGGATGTATCAGATTGAATCTTTCTTCAAACAACGGTTGCACCATAACACAGTGCGGCTTACGGCTCAAAGCATCCGCAACCACATTGGCCTTTCCAGGATGATAGTGGACATGCAAGTTATAATCCTTTATCAGTTCTAGCCATCTTCGTTGTCTCATGTTTAACTCAGATTGAGTGAAGATATACTTGAGACTCTTATGGTCCGTGTATATATTGCACACATTCCCTAACAAGTAGTGTCTCCATATCTTCAGAGCATGCACTACGGCCGCCAACTCCAAATCGTGCGTAGGGTAGTTGATCTCATATTTCCTTAACTGCCTTGAAGCATACGCTATCACCCATCCTTCTTGCATTAGCACGCAACCAAGTCCAATCATAGATGCGTCACAAAACACATCAAAAGGTTTCTCTATATTCGGTTGAGCCAAAACAGGAGCAGTGGTTAACAGATCCCACAAAATTTGGAAAGCTGCTTCACACTCTTCTGTCCAGACAAGCTTAACATTCTTCTGAAGCAAAGAAGTCATAGGTTTGGCGATCTTAGAGAAATCCGGAATGAAACGATGGTAATAACCAGCCAAACCTAGAAAACTTCTGACTTCTGTAACCGAGGTCGGAGCTTTCCAATCCATTACCTCTTGTACCTTTCCTGGGTCCACTGAGATCCCATCTTCTGATAGCACATGACCGAGAAAGTGAACTTTCGTCAACCAAAACTCGCACTTACTGAACTTAGCATACAACTTATGTTCCCGGAGTCTGGTTAAAACTATCCGTAGATGCTTAGCGTGATCTTCTACATTTTCCGAATATACCAAGATGTCATCCAAAAAGACTACCACAAAGCGATCTAACTCAGGCATAAACACGGAATTCATTAGGTACATGAAGTATGCGGGAGCATTTGTCAAACCAAAAGACATGACAAGATACTCATACAACCCGTACCTAGTAGAAAAAGCCGTTTTGGGTACATCCTTTGGCCTGATCTTGATCTGATGATAACCCGATCTGAAGTCCAACTTAGAGAACAGTCTGGCCCTTGTTATCTGATCAAAAAGAATATCGATCCGGGGTAGAGGATACTTATTTTTGATCGTTATTGTATTCAAAGGCCTATAGTCCACACACATACGCAAAGCTTTGTCTTTCTTCTTTTTCAGACGAACTAGGTTGAATTAAACCCTTGTCCAAGAGATCCTTTAACTGAATCTTCAACTCTGCTAACTCAATGGGAGGCATACGGTACGGTCTTCTGGATATAGGTGCCGTTCCTGGCATCAGTTCTATTGCAAACTCCACGTCTCGATCCGGAGGTAGACCAGGTAACTCATCCAGAAAAAGATCAGGAAACTCACAAACCACTGGGATTTCCTGAAGAACTGCCACTTGAACTGCACAACTTGTTGAACTAAGGTTGAGATCATTAGGAAGAAACAACTGGTGAAACTACTGCTTTACTGGGTCTCGAAGAGATATCAGTCTTTTCCCTGTATCTATCACCACTTCCCACTCTTTCATGCAGTCCATACCCAAGATGACATCCAACGACAACCCTGGCATAACTACTTGGCTTACTCTGTACTGCCTACCTTCCAAACCAAGAGTCGCCCCTTGTACTACCTGGTTAGATAACACACTTGCACTAGCTCAATTGATACGGAATCCAAAATCCATTGTTACCATTTCCTGATTATGCTTAAGTGCAAATGCTTGACTTATGAAAGAATGTGATGAACCGGAATCAAACAAAACAACTGCGGAGATATCGTTGATATAAAACATACCAGCAGTCACAAGTTCTCCCTCAGAGATGCCTTCTAGAGAAGTATGATGCACGCGGGCTTGCACTTGATTGGTCTTCCTTCTCGAGCTAGGACATGTCCTGGACAGATGTCCTTCCTTGCCACAGTTATAACTTGGTCCTTTGACATAGCTGCCTGCATAGTTCTGAGTTCCGGGCCACATCTTATACTGCGATGACTGACCCTTTGCAACCTTCTGAGTCTTGGCTTGCTGTTGATTTCCAGGAAAACGACACTGAGGAGGTTTGAAACGTGCTCCTGGCACTGCTGAACGAAAAGGAGGGCAGTTGGCCACTTGATTTCTGCCTTGTTGTGCCCCTGCTTCCACGGCTCTCTTGCATGACTTGGATGCACTGTAGATATTATTATTGTTCTCTTGGGTCAAACAGTCACTGACAAAGTCATTGAACTGCGTCCTGGAAGAGTTTCCCACAGACTTCAGAAGGTTGGGTCTCAATCCCCTCTTCATCCAAGCAATCTTTTTAGCCTCTGTGTTGACATATTCAGGCGCATAACAAGCAAGATTGTTGAAAGCATGCAGGTATTCTGCCATGGTCTTGGTACCCTGAGTCAAGCTCAAAAACTGTGTTACCTTCATAGCCATTAAACTAGGAGGAATATAATGGCCCCGAAAAGCTGTTGTAAACTGCTCCCAAACTATCGGTTGATTTGCTGGAAAAGTGGTACGATGGTGTGCCCACCATATACCAGCTGGTCCCTGCAACTAGTGAGCAGCGTACTCCACCTTTAGAGATTCTGTCAGACGTAGCAACCTGAACTTCTACTCGATGGTGTTGATCCATTCATCTGCTTCCAAGGGTTCAACTGCTTCCTTGAAGATCGGAGGCCTAGTGTCCAAGAAGTCCTTGAAAGTACTGTACTAGTTCACATCTTGACCTCCGTGACCTGCAGCCCGACGTGTATTATCTGCAATGTTCCTGAGGTTGGCTTCCATGTTGCACTGCATAGCTTCCATGTTGCGCTGACTTCCAAGAAACTGTGCAAAGAACTGCTCTGCCGTGTATGGGGGAGGAGGAGGAGGATTGGCTTCCTCGCCCTGACCATCACCACCAGCACTGCCGGCTCCACGACGAGTATTCACCATCTGCATAGCCAGTCAATAATCAATGAGTGATGCCATATATATAGATCAAACTGCGTAATGATTGCGGTACTGTACTTGAACATAGTCCATACAATAAGGCACATTCACAAATCATTCCACATAAATAACATCACAAACGGATTATATGAAAGGCGCTTAATACTCGCATGGATAAGCACGGATAAAACGCAACGAAGGTTTGATACTTAAAACGGTTACAACGGTAGCAACAAGGTTCTCAAAGCTCACAACACACATATCTGGTTCGATACATCACAAACACAATGATAGACAATAGGACCTAAACTCTAATCGCTCTCAGCATCGGACACGTGACTCCCGACGTCATCGGCTCCATCGTCCTCTTCTTCTTCTTCCTCATCAGCTTGGTTGGCGAAGAGCATTCCACCATCTTCAGCCCCATCGTCAGCAAGGATGATGCCCATCTCCACCTCCATCTCGGCCGCACCTGGAGGATGGTATGGATGAAGCTGGTTGTGGAGGCGATGCACTTCCACATGAAGGTTGTTGTTGTATGCTTCCGTCGCTGCTAGCTACTGTTCCAGGGTCATGATGCGAGCCCTGAAGTCAAACTCTTCTTCCCATGCCTGGTTCCGCTGCTGAAGAAGCTTTATCATCTGGTTTTCTGCACTTTGGTTAGCGTGTTTGGCATGCCCTAGCTGCTCCTGCAGCCTGATGATCTCCTGAGCTGCAACTACGTTCCGCCGAACTGTCTGATCCTTCTCTATAGTTATCTGCTTCAGCTCTTCTTGCATCTTCTCCATCTCTTCATCAAACTCCCGCTGAGCTTGTCTTTTCTCATTTCTGACATGATGACAAGACTCAGTCATACTGCACAAACTGTGTTGCATGACCGCATATCCCTTCATCACTGCATACATGGCACTTGTGGCTGGGCCATCACATGCCTGAAGCTCGTTGGGACTGCCCTCTAAAGCCTCCTTCTTGGTCTGCACCCAAACATCTTTGAACGGATCAGCTCTTGGAAACACTCCTGCAAAAGCCCGACTGAGATCTTCTGGGAACCGCTCCATGATGTCCCTGAGGATAAGGAACGCTGCTAACTGCGCACCTTCCCAAGGGTCCCTTCCCTTGCTCTGATACATCCATCCGGACCACACAGAACCCTCTTCCCTAGGCTTCACCACCGCTTTCACATACACCAAAGTGGTGTCTCCCCAAGGCTCCTTCGACCAAAAGTAGCGAGGCTCTGTACCGTCTGGGTACCCCACAGAACATAGAACCCTCCAAAGCAACGTCGGTGTCCCAAACACATCCAGAAACTTGTCCTTGCACCGCTCGGACCTGGGTGCTAACTGGTGCCTGGGAACCCTACCACCTGTCGATTTACGTGCAGTCTCCTTGGTACGTTCCATCTGTAGCAAGTTCATCATTTTAACATAAGCATAGGTTTCGAACCGAGAGATATTCCAATAATTAGGGAGGAAGTAATGCAAAAGGAAAGAAAGCAAGCATGCCATGATATATATGTGTGAAACGTTTCGTACGCCCTTTCCACTGCATACGAACTATATAGTGGCATACTACGATACTCTCTTACGCTAACTATTCTGTTATAACGATACGTAGTTAGTGTACCTGCATAAGATTCATTTCAGCCCTGCCCATAGTATGAAAAATCATGCATTGCTGAAATTTAAATCTAGATACTCACCTAGGTGTACACCCCGTATACACGTAAGCAGTATATGCACCCCTCAAACAGTATTACCCCCGTTACCATGTACCTTCACCCGCACCCGTGTGTTGACGCGCACAGGTTCCACTACCAACTAACTCTTCCCTAGGCCGACGGTTGTTCGACCATGCTCTCACAACTCACCTTACCTTGGCGTAGAGGCAAACTGATCCATACATTACCATTCCGAAGAATAGCACCCATACAATTTCACCCTTGCCGTATGGACGACAAAATAAACGAAAATCAAGTATGATGCAAGACCGTTTCCCATGTTAGTACTTAAATAAGCCACCTGAGATCCTATGGGCATAAAGGATATGACCACTGGCACACTCTAATTTTTGCAAGGCACTTTTTAACACCAAATTTGTGAGTTTTAACAAATAATTTTCTATACCCAATTTTTTTTTGCTTCCAAAATTTAGTCATGTGAATAGTATCCACTGAACTATGCTCTGATGCCAGCTGTAACAGAACCGACCAATTTATAAGAGCACAAGTGCGAAATTCTCCGCCGAAGCAGTAAATTTGCCCACTTGAACCCATATAAACCCGGTAGTCCATGAAATCTCGAAGGATTTCAAACTTTTCCAACATCAACAACATAGGATCGTAATCGTTCAGCGTCAGCCATCACATGACAGAAAATTACATAAGTTCATCGGAGTTGCAAACTTAGTTATTACAAACCGAGTTCCAAATTTAAGTAGCGGAAGTTCAACCTTAAAACATAGTTTGGAAATCACACACACATAGTCTGATATAGTGCCATTCAGTAGTCATCCTTGACAAAGCAAAAGGTACGAGTAGAACTGGTCATTGCCCTTGACCTAGTTATCTCCCAAAGCTGGGCAGAGACGGTTGATGCAATAACCATAGAAGGTCTGGCCATCTGCGACAACAAGGGAAACAAAGCCCTGAGTACGAGAAGGTACTCAGCTAGACTTACCCTCCTTAAAAAAGAAATAAGAGACACCAAATAGTATGCAAGGCTAGTGTATAGTGGAGCTGGTATGAGACCACATTTTTGCGCAAAAGCATAAGTAATTACATAACTGGTTCTCCTGCTTACTAGCTGAAAATTAAATAGTAATTAACCTATTTAGCTAGATTAGCTCCTGCACTATAACAATCATAGTAGTGATCCAACAATCACCATAAAGTAACAAACAGACCGAGTAACCATTGCCAAAAGTACAATGATAACTGTCACGTGTTCCACAATTTCAATATCAAGGTCGATCAGCGTTCAAGTCAAGTGCTCACTATCCAGGAGCGATGGCGATTATAATCGATTCCTAACCAGCTGGTGATTTATTTCCCACACAAACCGCACTCACCCGTCAGTGAGCTACAGATAACCACAACACCGTTCCAGGAAGCTGCGGATTTGACTGCCACCAACTTACCTGGGGGCAAGCCCGACTGCCAAGGAGTTGGACTTAACCACCATCACCCGGGTCTTACATTTCGCGCCCCCGCGTCCCAATAACCCCTTCGTGGCTTCGGCAGATGCGTGGGGTTCGAAAGACCGGCCTGGAACAATGAGCTGCTTTGCGGTGGGAACGACTTATCCTTCTAGCTAAATGTGGGACATGCGTTCAACATGACAAGAAATCTATCTTAACAAGATACTGATTCCCATAAAACACGACTAGAGATACTTTAGCACAACGCTACAGGAATCTGTCGATCTCCATTTTCCACAACACTTAGTTATTCCACTTACTGGCAATACCCTGTTACTGGTCGAGTAACCACCTATTACTCGCGGGTAACATAAAAGTCGCCCGACTTCTACCGGTCTAAGCAAGACTAGGCATAGACTCGAACCTATCTCTAGTTAGGTAGCAAGGATAATATATCAATGATAGCAAGATAACGAATATAATGCATCAACGGTATCAAATAACTCCTAAACTTAATGCAACAAGCATAACCATTTAGAGAGTTAATTGCAAAACATAGGTAGTTAGAAATGCTCCGGGGCTTGCCTTTCTCAAACGTGTTGGGCAAATGGTTTGGGCACTCCGGGAGCTCCTCTTCACGTTCTTCTCCAGCAGCTCCCTGCTCCTGCTCCTGGGGCTGCTGCTCTTCGGTTTCCTCCGCGGTGATTGGCTCCTCTACCGAACTTGTCATGATGCATATGCACGAATGAACAAGTGCCAACAGTGCATAGGAGGGATGCATTTTAATTGAATTTGACCGAATATGTGCATATCTCTTCTCCGGTAGAGTGTAACACCCTACTCAGAGAGTAGCTATATTCTTCATGCCAAGTGCAGCTAATATAAATGCACTGAAAAGACCATTTCACCCCTGCGGGTCCCACAAAAAGGGATGCATAAGCTTGACTTAATGAAACAAATTAACCCATTAAAACAAGCCTATAACAACAACTCATAGCTAACAATTTTAGAAAACTCTACAAAAATTACTGTAGGTTCACATCTGGAAATAAAGCATGTTGTACAAATTTCATGTCATTTGGACTTAAGCATTGTTCTATATGAAAAAGACAAATAACAGGGTGACAAAGCACTTTGAACTACACCTTATCTTGAAAAGTGTCAAACAACAAAATTCACATTTTTATCCAGAGCTTCTTAGCACAAGAGCAGTCTATAAAAATTATCAAGCTCATATCTCATATATTTTAATTACTAAACATCATACAAGAAAACAATATTTAATCAATTTAAAAGCTAACTTCAGATTTTTCCACTGTCAAACAACATCTAATATTTTTCTGTGATTCTACATCACTCAACAATCCTAACAAAACAGACATCACATTTTTCTGAGCAATACATAATTTACTATGCATTAAACGAGATATCAGCAAAAACACCAATTAATTATTACTGCATATCAAACTATCACAAACTGGACATTTTATATTTTTAACGCATAGAACTTATCAAAACAAACTTAACAAAATTTATTTCACATTTTTAGCATCTACAGAACTCTAGATATGAATTAAACAAACTATACAAGCATTTCTAAAAACTATTTAAACAAAAACCTGAAAACCTTTTGGCCTAAACTGCTATGCACACCCGACTCTACTTCACCCGAGAGACTGACCACCGGGACCCTCAGTCAAACTGGTCCCACCTATCATACTCCCGAAAATAGGGGAGACGTTGACCTCGCCGGAGCTTGTCGACGGCAGCTCCTCCGGCGAAATCAACACCACCGGTGGACTCCCCTCTTCCTTCCGCACCCGAGGGTACCACCCTCTAGCCTAGTGACACGGCGGATCGAGCTTGCCGTCGCTAATGGCGGCCACGGCGGCACGGACTCACCACGCCGGTCGTCCCTGACCACAACGAGCCAAACCAACTCCTTCTCCCCACTCCTCTGGCTCACCCAACCCTAACGTGAAGCAAGGAGCGAAGGATTCACAGACGATACGGCTGGAACACGAGCATGCCATCGCCGGCGCGCATGGCAGGCGGCGGACGGCAGCGTACCGAGGCACTCAAACCCTAATCGGCCAAACCGACTCCACTACCTTCTTCCTGAACCCTCACAGACTCACGAACGCTAGCTAAGACATCACAAAACCCACGGAAAGTGGACCGACCTTGGCGGACCGAGCTCGGCGGTCATGGCGGGAGCTCATCCCGTGGCTAACCTATGGGTTATCGGGAGGCGTTGGCTAGAGCAAGCGACGCAGAAGGGAAAGGCGAGGCTGGCGGTGCGGTTCACGGGGCGAAGGCACGGCGGACGGCGACGGTAACGGCTTTTCCCCCTTTTCTCCCGCTCGGTCGTCGGCAAGAGCAAACGGAGCGAGGCAGATAGGGAGGGGCGCGTCTGGCCGTGCAAGTGCGCGTTCAGGGGTTAAGGCTCGCCACGCCACGTGCGCTGGGCTGGATTTGGCCGGGAATCTGGCGCCACGCGGCGCTCAAGCTCTGCGCGAGGTCGGCCACTCCCCCGGTTGATTCAAACTGAATCGGCTGATTCAGTTGCGTGATGGCCGGCTGACGGCCTGTTTTCAAACGCGATTAACTTCTTAACCACTCCATGAAAAGCTAAACCAACTACACCATAGGTTAGAGCTACGTACCAGCTACAACTTTGGTTATAAGATCGATCACTGGTTCGACTTGGTTTAGGCTCGGGAAGATGCTAAACATGGTTAGGCCGAACTGAAACCTGGTTTTAGGACTTAGGAAAATTTCTAAGTCCAAAACCCATCCAATTCTGCCTTATGGGCCATAAAACACCTTGTTAGACCCATCTTCATGAGTTGACCTTAAAACAACTTTTGTTCTACTCTAAATTCTACACACTTTTGATTAAGGGCACTCAGCCATGCAAAGCTTTTATCAAGGAGGTTTTAGTTAGTCAAACAAAAGGTCTCTTTAGGCTCTATAGGGTTGACTAAGGTTTAGCAACTTGATTAGCCAAAATGACCAGTATAAACACGGGCTGATTTTGACATCTCAACAAAGTTAGATTGTTTAGAAAACCAAACCACTCAAAGACAAGCCAAACAACAACACATTATTGTAGGTTTATATGCATACCAACACATGAAATAACATTTTATGTGAGAAAGAAAGCAACATATGAATGCTCCATGCTCATGAGATGATTATGCATGATGAGATGATGATGTTATGCTAGCTTAACACCAAAGGCGATACAGCCCTCCCCCCCTTAAAGAAATCTCGTCCCGAGATTTACTGACCATTGTTCATGAAAAACCGGATAAACCTTCTGTAGATAGTCCTCGGTTTCCCAGGTTGCATCGCCATCGTCATGATGACTCCATAGAACCTTGTATACTTTCACAACATGACTGCGGGTTACTCTCTCCTTGCTGTCCAAAACCCACACTGTTTGTTCTTGATAGGTTAGGTCGGAGGTAAGCTTTAACTCTTGTGGTTCTATTCTTTCTTCGGGTACACGTAAACATTTCTTTAACTGTGAAACATGAAAAACGGGAAAGATCGAACTCATAGCTTCGGGTAACTGAAGTTGATACGATACTTCTCCTTTTCTCCTTAGGATACGGTATGGTCCTACATATCTCGGTGCTAGCTTTTTCTTTATGCCGAACCTTTGCACTCCCCTCATCGGAGTTACTTTCAGATAAACATGATCTCCATCCTTGAACTCTAACGGTCTTCTTCTTTTATCTGCATAACTTTTCTATCGAGATTGTGCTGCTTGTATGTGTTGATGGATGATCTGAACCTTTTTCTCAGCTTCCTCAACGAAGTCGATTCCAAAGTATCTCCTTTCCCGTGGTTCGACCTAGTTTAAAGGAGTCACGCACTTACGTCCATATATAGCTTCAACCGGTGCCATCTTAATGCTCTCTTGATAGCTGTTATTGTACGAGAATTCTGCCAAAGGTAACCATGATTCCCACGATCCTTTGGAGGATAACACACAAGCTCTGAGCATGATGAGATGATGATGTTATGCTAGCTTAACACCAGAGGTGTTACATGAGTCATACCTCATCGGTTATTTGGAAGTCTGGATTCAGCTTGAGGCAATAGGTGGCCACAGCTTCATTAAAGAGATGCATAGTCTATTTCTCCCACCAGTTTTGGAAAGAGGATGAGGAGAAAGGACGACAGTTCCATTCTCTAACCATCTTCAAGGAAATAGATTGCTCTAATTGAAATATCCTGTTGTACTCTAAAGCAGAGTCTACTGCTTCCCTTGGTCTGAGCTTATCAGCCAAATAGAGAGATGGGGGCACTTGGCCAAAACCTATTTGTCTGGCTGCCATGATAGGATGATAGAATTCATAGGACATAGGAGGTTTTTCCCTACCATGCCTAATTTCAGTGGGCAGGAGGCAAGGCTTCATTATTTGGCATAAGATCTTCGGACCTTCATCGTCACATTCTCTCTGGAACCTGAAAGTATATGGATTCTGAAATTCTGCAGTGTCTGGATATTGAAACCAGTCAAAATTGGCTGCAGGGAATCCTTTGTAGAAAATCTTAAAAAAGAAGTTGGCTGATGCATCAATGAATATCATGGCGGCAGCTTCTCCAAATGAGGTGCATCTTCTCATTTTAGCATCATCAGCCAGTAGCTTTTCTTGGCTATCTGGATATAATTTTGGGAAGGATAAGGTCCTCAGGTCTGGGGTGGTCAGTTTCTGAAGATAGAGATTGAGCTAGAGCTGAAGCAACCACCAGGGACCTGTTATTGATGGGATGCCTTCGTTTTCCATCAAGCTTTGTGCTACTTTATTCAACATACTATTGCGAATACATGGGTGTATGCCGAGTCTCTGAGTGATGAGTGATTGTCAACTGGGATAATGCGCATGTTCTTTGGCTTGTGTTGTGCAGGTGTCGAGCACGGATACAGTGATCGAAGGCAAGGTGAAGGTCAAGTAGAGACGTGCCGTGCCGATGGACCGAGAGTGGCGAAGGGCGGACGTGAGGCTTGGACTGAGGGACCGGTGGCCTGAGGATCAGCTGTGGTGGTGACAGCCTGGGACAGCGACGAGCGGAGACTTGCGGGCACGGTGTTGCTTGGGTCGAGGACCTGGGGACACATGTCGGTGGACGGGGTGCACGGGCGGTGCATCCCATCTACGGCTTGGTTTGGTGGTTGAGCCACAGAAAAACCACCGAGTGGACGGTTTCCAGGTTTGGGCCTCAAAACCTGGGTGCTGATGGTTTCCGAGTTTGGGCCACAAAACTCGGGCCTCAAAACTAGTTGTGCGGGCGTGGCCGTCGGATCACCACCTACCATGAGTTGGTCCAGAATAACCCTATGGTTTAGCTGGTTCGCTCTGTAATTAGTTAGGGGTAGAGTGGGAATTAGAATTAGGATAAGTAGGGGGAGACACCCACCTCCCCATTCATCTCAGTCATTTGCTCTTTGCCTTCTAGGTTTTCCTGCTCTCCCCATCCCCTGCTGTAGCAACTGAGATCCGCAGAGAACCATACCTCTGTGTACTGGAGATTTTGAGGAAGTGAGACCGTAATCTCACTGTTGTAGCGTGTGGTAGCCACACGGTTGCAGATCGATGACTTGATTCACGTTTTGGTTCGTGTTCTTCGCGTTCTTCGTTTCTCCGTGATTTTCCCGTCACTCGATCTCCCCCTCTACTGCGTCATTTCGAAATCCGTTTGAATCAACTTGTTCTTTACAGTGAGGAGATCATTTCCACCGAAGGAATTTATCTAACTCCTCACGAACAAGTAGATCGGGTTGATTTCGTTTTCGTGGTGTTTTCTTCGTTCATACACCTTCCCCTTCGGATTCCTGTTGATTGAATTGATTTGAGCAGATGATTTCTTGGGGTTAGTCTCCTAACTACCGCGTGATCACTCTCTCCATGTTTGGGAACAAGGGATTGTGTTTTGATTCGGATTTGAGAGGATTTGTGTGAAGGGCGACCGAAATCGCCCTCACTGGGAGATCGCGGACAGTCCGCCGTTCCTCACGCGGACAGTCCGCGCGTCGGGGACCTCGCTAGATCAGTGGCTGCGGGTTCCTACTATTGGTGTCCAGGTTGACCGGCGGACAGTCCGCCGTTGCAAACCGCGGACAGTCCGGGACTGTCCAGAGGTGTTTCAGCAGCAGTGCTATTTTGGGGTTTTTGCCGGCGGACAGTCCGCCATCCCCCCCCCCCCGCGGACAGTCCGCGGTTGAGCCGGACAGTCCGGGACCGTACTGGCGGACAGTCCGGGAATCGGCTGTAGGCTGAGCCTTAGTGCATTTGCTCTCCTGACTTTTCCGTTTCGATTCCGGACTTCTCGTTTAGCCCTAGAGTTGACCAAGGAACCTCTCTAGGTATCTTTGCTACTTATTAGCATAGGTATTTGGGAATTTCTCGACGTAGCCATCTATCTATGTTCGGGACTTGGTTTTTGAGGGTTGAACTTGTGCCAGTGCTTTTGGCGTTTGGTTCGCTATTGGTTTGTGGTGCCTCTCTGTGATCTTAGGGATCATCCACCTTCTTCCATGGGTCGTGGGCATCACGGTTTCGATCGAAGCTCTTGAGGTTGATTTTGGGGACAAAAGGCCAAAGTTTCGAGAGAAATTTTTGAGCTCCCATTCACCCCCCTCTGGTCGCCTTGCTATTGTATTCTCGGTCCTTCAACTATACAAGGCACCTATTAGATACTTTCCCAAGGGTATGTCTGAGTTCACAGGCAATTTTTCTGCTAGTGCCAAAAAATTTGATGTTAGGCCGCAACTTTGCCCACAAAATAAATACTTCTCCAACCACATGTTCAAGAAGATGATGTGCTCTCGTTCAGAAACACTAGACTGAGAAGTGTTGAAAGTGGCAATGTAATTGGACCAACCACCAGTCTTGAGATTTCCAAGTTTGATGGAAGGCTTGATTTGAAGACTGTGGGGGTTGATTGACCCAGTGATGTTTAAGCCGATCAGCATATGCACATCGGCTAAAGTTGGGGTCATGGGGCCCTACTTAAACATGAAAGTGTTGAAGGTTCCAGACAAGAAGTAGCAGGCGCCCTTTAACATTTTCTCATTCCTCTTCATGTCAGCTAAAGACAAAGTGATGCACTGGTCTAGGCTGCGGAGAATCCAATCTGGCTTCTTTTTGTCCTCTACCTTGATCAGCCAGTCTCTCCAGCCTGAAATAATCGATGCCCAGTTCCTAAAGGGAGTTTTGCCCCAATGCTTTGAGGCGAAATCTGAATTCTTGAAGGGGATCCGCTGGGTTTCAGCAGTGATGGCCTCGGTAGGGTCAAGATTGCCTACTGGAACAAGGAAGAAGTCATTCGGACTATCTTGAATCGGGATGAGGATTTGGTCATGAAGCGCCTGAAAATTCAAATATGAGGAAAAATAGGAGAGTAGAAGATCATCAGAAAGGAGAGATGTTAGGGAGCCCAATTTTTACCTTAGGGATAGAATCTTGAGTCGCCATTTGACCTACGGAAGCACCAAATTTGATTTCTCAAAGAATCTTTGTTTGAATTGTGGCGGCGGACGTCCTCGAAGGCTAGGGTTCGAGAATGGCCCTAAAGGGAAAAATAACAGTTGGGAAGAAGACTCGGCTGATCAGCTAAAGGGGAGTTAGTCAATTGGACCCCAAGGAAAGAGGTAGCATTTCTGGAATAAAATAAATTTCATCACAAAATTGGGGGGCATGTGTTTACACCAGATTTTGAACCGAAAGGTTTATTGTTTTGTGAGCACAAACGGCTGATTTTGTTAGTAAAGAAATCGGCTAGAAAAATAAAATAGATGCTTTGACCCTGACACAACCAAAGTTTGTGTGAACCAGACGTGATAAGCTTCAAAGACATATTGGGTTCGGCCGAAGAGTTTGAGTCCGGGTCATCTTTTGTTTTACCTATTATGTAACCTAGTTGTGTTAGGACAGGAGTCAAAGGAGTTATAAATAGCTAGAAAACCCAATTTTTGTGGACGAATCCAATCAACCAACACATCGGCCATCGGCCAAAACCCTAGGAGTAGGAATAACGTAGAACTCGGCGGAACCTTCAACCAGGCAGGGCTGCATCGGCTTCGATCGACCTCCGGTTTGTTTGTAAGTTTCACCAATGGCTCGTGTCATTGTACAATAAGGTTGTATTTGGCATCGACCAAACTCTTGTTAAGCTATGACATGGCTAGTTATCAGTTTAAGATCACCTTTTGTAAGACTGTCTTGACTCTGATCAATCTCTTGCTTTAGTCGATCTTGACTAGTTATCGGCTCTATTGGTTTTGGCAAACCGATTGATTCATTAAGTTATCGATGTTGTTTATGTTTTAACATTTTTCTTTATGTTTTAAACAATATCTTGCCCAATCAAGATTGACAAAGTAGCCTAAACCTAAAAGATGTCTAGTTTCAGCTATCCCAAGGCTTTGCACGCTCACAATGAAGGAAATAGCCGATTCAAGCCTTTCATCGACTATTTTGTCAATCTTGATTGTTACTTGTTGTGCGTTCGAGATATCCGATAAAACCACGTTTTTGATCTAAGAACAAGTAGTTTTGATCTAGCATGTTTATTATGGCCGTATTTCCGAACCCCACTGATATACATGGTAGATTAGATTTGCTTGATCTTAAATCAAATCATGGTTCTAGCGGATAGATCTTGTCCGTGCCTCATGGACCCTGCATCGGCTAAAATAGCCGATCTAGTTTTGCTTTCTTCATAATGTATGCTTTTAGGCTGCTTGGAATCAATGGATCTGCTTGTTGCATTGGACGTGATCTAGTTTGGTCATCATTATGGCAGCATGGAGACACCCCACTGTTGATGTTTAAGCTATTTTATCGATCTATTTGTTATTATGTCTGCATGGAAACACTCCACTATTAACAGATAGAACTGCCTGTGCAATTAGTCGATACGTTGATTTCACGTCGTTTAGACGTACACATAGATCTTTATTTTCCTAATATGTTTAAGCTTATCGGTTGTTTATCTGTCCCGAATGTTTCTTTACATATATCATAGCCGTTTTTGCTTTATATATTTATCAATGCCTTCATATAATTTTTTGGGAGTTGACTTTGTAGTCAATATCCTATTAACAATGGCTATATCAGAGCCGTATAAATTGGAACTGTCTAGCACCAAACCGGAAGGTTCCACAATTTGACAACTTTTTCTTCTCCTTATCAATTGCAGGTCAAATTGACTAGCACGCCCGAGGTCAATCTCACCAAGATTTAGCACCGCCATTTGTTGAAGGTTCAGAAGGTCAGGACCTTGTTCCGTACGCCCTCTGAGGACCATGCGTTCGAGTGTGTTGGCGCTACCGACCGGATTTTTGTGTCAACACAAACAAAATAACTGCATGGTGATCATTGACAAGAAACATACCGACAGTCACAGGTTCCCCTGCACGAGCTTCCTCAGTCGTCGTGTGATGTAGATGCGCTGGGTAGTTGGTTTGCTTCTTCTTCGGATGTGGGCAATATCTTGTTAAGTGCCCTTCTTGGTTGCAATTGAAGCAAGGTCCACGAGAAATAGGCTTGCCTCCGGTGGAACTGCCCTGACCCACTCGAGCTTGCGTGGTTGCTACTTTGTACGGCCTCTGGTTACGTTGGTACTATTGCTGATTCCTCTTCTGGGGTGGCTTGAAACGAGCTCCAGGTACTGGTGGGCGATATTGGGAATGTTAAGCTGGTGGTCCCCTAGGCTGAGATGGTCTAGACTCAAGGGTTCTCTTTTGGGCCTGGCCCGCAACATGCTTGTTGTTGTGGTTCTCTTGAGTCAGACAATCACTGATAAAGTCATTAAAAGAGGTAGGAGATGATGTACCCATAGACTTGCCCATCTTAGTGTTCAACTCTCTCTTGAAACTGGTTATCTTCTTAGCTTCAGTGTTCACGAATTCTGGTGCATAACGAGACAAGGAATTGAACATGCGATGATACTCTGTTATTAAGTGAGTTCCTTGTGTCAAACTCATGAATTCTGCCACCTTCATCTGGGTCAAGCCTGGCGGTATATAATGCCCTCGAACAGCTTGTGAGAACATTTCCCAAGTGATAGGGGTGCGGGCAGGATAGGTAGTGCGATGATGTCCCCACCATATCCCGGCCAGTCCATGAAGTTGATGCGCGGCATACTCTGTCTTCAACTCTTCAGTGAGCCTGAGCAAACAGAACTTCTGTTCTATGGTATGTAGCCATTCTTCCGCTTCCAGAGGTTCCGTAGCTTCCTTGAAAATGGGCGGCTTGGTGTCCAGAAAGTCCTTGAATGAGCTATAGTGGTTTAGCTCGGGCGTCGATTATCACACTCCATGTTTTCCCACGACAGTGCCTCGATATTGCGTTCACTCCCCAAAAACTGAGCAAAGAGTTGCTTGAGAGTGGTTGGTGGAGGATGTGGTGGATTGCGGTTGTCACGGTTGTCATCGTTTCCACCACTACCGCCAGCTCCACTACGAGTTGTCGTCATCTGCATGTGTCGATAACAAGTGATCATTAGGTGATGTTGCAAAAATTGTAGAGAATAATAAACCATGCCACACTGAATTTATTTGGAAAACAAGTTCACCAAACAATTACAGAAGCATTATAATTTTCAATCCACATTGCAGCATCACATAATAAGATCACTCATTAACATAACATGCAAAAGTCAACATAAACATCCATAAATGCCCGAACATACAAGACCTTTCTAAAGGTCTTGCACCATGTGCACATAGGTCAACATCCTAACATTACATCCACTTCCATCATCAGCAAAAGATCAAGCTCACAGCGATATGACACAAAAGATCGCTAGGCACTAGAGACAAGCTATCTATCCTACTCCTTGGCGGCACCATCGTCACCGTCGTCGCTAGACACATCTGAAGTGCCGCTAGAAGAGTCGCGGGGATCTGGGTCCTACTGAGGAAAGATGAGGTTCCTCTCATTCTCCCGGCGATGAATCTCCTCGTGCAGACGGTCGTTGTAGTCCTGGAGATGATGAAGCTGTAACTCCAGGTCTCCCTTCAAAGGATGGTAGGCATGCCGAACTCGTCCAGGAAGTCCTCTGATCTTTCAGCAGTCCACAACCCCAACAGATAATTAGACCTCTTTCCTCCAGCTGACTTACGAGCGGTGCGCTTGGTACGGGCCATCTGAAAGAAGTTTTATCCACATAGTTTAATTAGTTGACAACAACTTTTATTAGAAAATCGGGACGAATAACATAAGGAAGGAAGCATTATTAATGCAAGAGTGTTTAATCATGATGCATGCACGAAACATACGTCCTCATTGTCTAACAAATCTAATGGCTAAGAAGTTTTATCCACATAGTTTAATTAGTTGACAACAACTTTTATTAGAAAATCGGGACGAATAACATAAGGAAGGAAGTATTATTAATGCAAGAGTGTTTAATCATGATGCATGCACGAAACATACGTCCTCATTGTCTAACAAATCTAATGGCTAGATGGTGGCATACCACATTCACTCATAGCGTTAACTACACGAGCTACACGTTCGCAAGTTAGTGTACCTGTAGAAGATCACTTCAGCCCTGCCCACAGTATGATTATAATGCATTGCTGAAATTTAAATCTAGATACTAACTTAGGTGTACACCCCATATACACGTAAGTAGTATATGCGCCCTTCTGAACAATATTACTCACATAATTAAATACCTTCACCTGCATTCATGTGCTTACGAGTACAGATTCCAGTACCAAACTAGCTCTCCCCTAGACCAACGTTTGTTTGGTCATGCTCTCACAACTCACTCATTACCTTGGCGTAGAGGCAATGATCCATACATTACTATTCCGAAGAATAGCACCCATACAATTCCTCATTGCCATATGGACGACAGTATACAACAAGAATAAAAACATGATGCACAACCCCCAAAGTCAGTACTTAATTAAGCCACCTAAGATCATAACTGGGCATAAGGATACGTTCACTGGCACACCATAATTTTCAACCTAAGGTTTCAAATCCTAATATAACTATTAGTTGGCAAATATTGTTCTTAACATGGAAAATACTGGTTTTCAAATACACTTATGAACATTAACGCTAAACCATGCTCTGATACCAGCTGTCGCAGAACCGACCAATTTATCTCCGCTTGCGTGAGGATCATCATGTACTTAAGCTCGTATAAACTCGGTAGTCCGGAAATCTTGAAGGATTTCAAACATTTTGCATTCAGCCAAGATCGTACTAGTTTAGCATACATGTTCATAAGTTACATCACAGTTCGAACATAGTTTAAATCCATCAGAGTGTGAAACAATATTACAAACCATAGTTTGAATAAAAGAGCGGAAGCAACATAGTTTTAAAACATAGCTTGGTTTGTTCACAATACTGGTGCCATCAACCTGATCATCTCCAACAAAAGCATCAGGGAAAGAGAATACAGGACCATGCCCATGGTCTATTCATCACCCATAACCGGGTAAAGACAGTTCTCATAGTAGCCAAAGAAGCTCTGACCATCTGCAGCAACAAGGGAATAAAACCCTGAGTACGAGAAGGTACTCAGCTAGACTTACCCGTCATAAATCAGAAATAATTAGACACCAAGGATCATGAAGGCTATATCTGGAGTTGGCTAGACATACCATTTGCATGAAACCATTTTTGTGAGTAAAACATAATTAAGATAGTGGCGGTCACTTTTATAATTAATCATGATTAACTAGATTTGCACCTGATCTATAGCAAGCACTTGACTAATTAATCAAGCAGGAGTGACTATTTCATCAATAGCCTTTCAGATTTAGTACCATGACCATCTTTAATTTCATAAGTTACTACGGTAACACATGCCCAGTCAAGTTACTCACTGTCCAGGAGCGACGGCGATTATAATCAATTCCTACCTAGCTGGGGATAAAATGTCGCACACTCGCCCGATACGTCCGGCTATGGCAGTCGTAAGCTGCCACTCAGGAAATTCGAGAACAAGTCGCGGGACGGCCATGTGCCCTTCTACACTAGGGGTTATCTCAGCGCCAGGTCGCTCAAGCGATTATGCCCACGGTCATGTTGGGTCGATCAGGCCCTGCCTGCGCCACGGACCATGCCAGGTTGATCAGTAAAGTTGCCCATGGTACATCTGAGGCCCTGGGTGTTAGGCGTCAACATCTCCATCACCGGCTCGAATAACCTTACTCGGCTTCACGGGAGGTACTCGGACCTACTCCGTTAAGTGATTGACGCATTCAAAACGACTAAGGTGTGCCTTCATCGAGTCCTTAGCAACACAGACGGGAGACTACTAGCACACAGAACCCATGTCCTACTGCTCCTACATCCCGCTCGGTCTCAGATTAATTATCACATGGTTATCTCCATGATAGCACCAGGCTAGTCATGATCAGGTTCCACCTATATGCAGGAGACAGGAAATCACCCGACTTTTACCGGTCTAAGTATGGCTAAGCATATTCGAGCCTAGACCTAACAGGGATATCAAGATAATAATTGCGGTGGACAAGGTATAGTAATAATGTAGCAACGGTAGCATTCAACTCCGATAACCTATGCAACAAACATAATAGATTAATTTGTTAAAGATTTGCAAACCACAGGGAGTAAGATGCTCCGGGGCTTGCCTCGCTCGAAGTCAGACGGTCAGTGATCTTGGTGAAGGACCGAAAGTGCAACCAGAAAGCGACCAGAGGGGGCGTGAATGGGAGCTTCAAAATTTCCTATCGGAAACTTGTCACCACTGTCCCGAGAGTCGACCCCAAGAGCAAACCTAGAGCTTGCGAGTGTCCACGACACTAGATGTAGGGTGGAGGCTTCCAAGAAGCACAGCGAGACACTACACAACTCTAGAAACCCAACGCAAAAAACTGAAATCAAAACCGACAATGGACGAACGAACCTCGGACGAAACACCACAAAACAGAGATGACCGGACTCTGCCTGCGTCCGGTCAGTGTGCACCGGACGCGTCCGATCTGGCGAAACCAGGTTTGGGACTTTACTGTTCTGGACCAGACTCACTATAGAGAGCGTCCGGTCAAACTTTGTCAGCGTCCGATCAAAAGAAACAAACAGTGAACAATGTAAGGAGCGAGTCCGGTCACTTGCACGTTTAGAGTCCGGTCAAGTGTAACACCCGGATTTCCGAAGAATTCCAAGTGACCACTATATGTGTGCCCAGGAAGTCCACAAGACACATATAGCAACAAATATGGAATTTTCCCAAAGACAATGCTTTATTACATACCGAAACATATTTACAACAAGACTTACTTCTATTACAAAGCATAGCGGAAACTACTCATCGGGACTCCAAACTCCACAGGGACGGTTGACTGGGGGAGCACCCGCCTAGAACTCTTGGAACATCTTCTGTAAATCTTCACTTGAATCCACCATCTGGTACCCATCCGGGATTTTTATGTGAACCAACGACAAGCATCAGCTCACCATGCTGAGCAAGTACAACTACGGGGATGCAAGGCTCAAAGGCTTGACTCGGTTAACTGCGGTTAGCATTTTAAGTTGATCATATTTTATATTTATCTTACATTACTAAGAATATGATCCCTGTTGTCCCAAAGTGTATGATCATCATTATGTTAAAAAGAGGTAACCAACCAACCACCAACATACCCCACCATGGCCTGCTTAAAAAGGATCCGAGCCGCTCGTATCCATGAGCACGGCTGATATATCAGGTTTACACTCTGCAGAGGTTGTACACTTTCACCTTAGGCCATGATTCACATATGCCGGGGAGAGCCAATCCCACATTACCTCCTCTATGGAAGTATGGCAGGGTTTCACTACGTAGTCTTTCACTAGCTACTCTAACAAGTAGTAGCCGCAAGGTTTCAGCATCTAGGCGAATGGAGGCCCCCTTCAAGATGGCACACCTGACAGCCGACCAGTACACATCTTGACAGGCAAGGAAGCCATTCTAAGCCTAGGCTTCCCTCTAGCGCCTTTCGGTAACTACTACAAGCTAGAGAAAGTCTAGTTACACAACTAAGATCAGAGCCATATAATACCCAAGGTTGCACGGAATCTCCCGGGTGGCCGCTTTAAAAGATAGTCCCTGGGGTGGGTCACTGAGCAACACCAGGCTCCAGTGCCCTAAATGTGGTTAAAAAGCCTCTTTTAACATTTGTTCCATAGTCATTAATCAATATTAACATTTAGCACTTAAGTAGCGCATAGCATTACTAAACATATTATGCAAAACCTTCCCATAGGTACAAGGTAATAAGATCAAGTGAAGCTAGGGTTGTCCTATGGTTCATCAAGTTATGACACATGCATAATGAATATTTAGTCTTGCAGTTAATAGGTAACAAGGAAACCGTAGGTTATACTTGCCTTCCAAAAACTCGTGGTGATGGTCTCGCTTCTTCAGGGATCTTCTTCTTGATAACCTTGATCAACTTGAACTCTAAACGGGGGCAAAGGCACCACACAAACATCCAATCCAATCATCACATGCAAACAATTAATATTTCTATTAGAACAGTACACCAAGCATCAAAAACAAGTAGAG
The DNA here is from genome assembly GCA_009763385.1 of Coix lacryma-jobi var. lacryma-jobi. Lineage (NCBI taxonomy): Eukaryota > Viridiplantae > Streptophyta > Magnoliopsida > Poales > Poaceae > Coix > Coix lacryma-jobi. The sequence continues at coordinate 70,002,263 of CM019830.1, forward strand.
AAACATATATAAAACTATTCTACTCGTCGATACGATCACATGAACGTAAAGTTCACTCTAATCGAATCTAAATCGAGAAAGTTATAAAGAAAACAAGTTTCAGGGGCTATTTTGTAAATAAAAACATTTTCCTAGGGGCTAACCTGCGAAAACCGAGGGCCTAAACGCTATTAAACGTAGCCGGCGGGGGCTAACACGCGAAAACGCGTTCTCTGGACGGCGGGCACTAAAACTAGAAAACTCAGGGTTTAAACCGCAAGAAAACAGGACCTAAATCTAATTACTTTGAACTGCGCTTGGACTGCGGATTTATTTCGCAAAAGCTAGGGGGGTTTCATGCAAAAGCGGCAGCGGCTGCGGGGCTGGCGCCGACAGGGCGCCACGCGGCGCGGCGCGATTGGGCGGGTCCACCAGCGTGGCTGTGGACCGCGCCAGGGTTGCTGGTCCATCAGCTCACGGGTCCGGTGTATACCCCTTCGGGGTATGCATCTAATCCTGGCCGTCCGTAGCAGATCGGACGGCGTAGGCGGCTTAGAGCGACGCGAGGCGGCGGCGGGCGGCGGCGCCGCCATCAGAGCACAGCGGCGCGCCATGGGTGCGCTCGGGAGCTCGCCGTTCCGGCGCTCCCAGGCTCGGTTGGCCACGCGAGCACCACCAGAGGAGAGCGGGGGCCAAGGCGAGCATGATGGAGGGCTTGGCACCGGCGGAAAACTTACCACGGCGTCGGACGGCGTCGGCGGCAATCTGAAAAGGGGGACGAAGCTCGGGTGACCTTGTTTGCGCACAAGAGAGCGAGGGGAGGACACGAAGGCACCACGGGTGAGCGCGACGTCAGCGAGGAGCCTCGGTTGAGGGCTAGGGGCGATCCGGCAGGGCTTCGCGACGGCGGCAGAAAGAGGGCGAGAGCGGGAGGTGTGAGGGAGAGGCTCGGGGTTTCGGCCCGGGCTTTATAGGGTTCGGGGGTGGGCGGCGAAGGGTCGCGGAGCTCCACCGAGCTCGGGTGCAAGCCGAGTGACCATTATGGCCACTCCGCGGCGGTTACGGGAGGGGAGAAGGCGGCGGTGGCCAGCACTGAGCGGGTGTGCGAGGTAGGAGAAGGGTCCGTCGCTGACGGGCGGGCCCGGGGTGGCAGGCGGGGTGGCGCGGGCGAGCAGGCCGCGGGGCGCGCGTGGGCGAGCGAGCGGGCCGAGCGGCTGGGCCGCGAGCGCGCGAGGGGGAATGGGAAGCGGGCCGCGCGGTTGGGCGGGCTGCGCGCGGGGCGAGCAGGCTGGTGTGGGAGCGGGGGAAGGGGAGCGGGGCTGGGCCAGGCCGGAAAGAGAGGAGAGGGGAAGGGGAAGGCAGGCTTGCAGACTGGGCCGCAAGCGCTAGTCGGGCTGAAAGGGTGGAAGAGGAAGAAGGGAAAAAGAAAAGGTTTTTCTTTTGTTTAGATTCAAAACTTGTTCAAATTCAAACAAAGTTTGAATTCAAACCACCCAACACTATTCCTACACTCAAACAAGATTTTATGCTCCAGCATGAATGCAACAAAAATGTTTCTAAGCCCCAACTTAATTTATTAATTCACCAAAAATTATTATTTGACCTATATGTTTCATGAAAAATAAATAAACAAAGTCACATTAAACTCTATTTCCCAAAAGGTGATTTTCAGGGTGTCACAAACCTACCCCCTTAGAAGAATCTCGTCCTCGAGATTCGAAGAGACATGGCACGAAGCGATCAACAAAGGATCTTGAACAGATGGAAAAGAGAACTTGATTTAGACATGCCATCATCTTCACATGTAAACCAGCTTGACAAGCGTCTCATGACAGATCTTGCACATTTGATAACAAAGCAGTTCGGCTAAACGAGCTACCCCCCTTAAAACAAGGGTTACAACTGACTTGCCAATAAAACACTAAACTCAAAAAATATCTGAACTTCATATGACACCTTGGTTGTTATTGTCTTTTTTTTAACTAACCAAAGTCTATCTTGACCTCACTGTGGTCTTGTTATGCTTCAAAAAGGTAAGGAAACTTTGCCTTCATTTGATCCTCATTTTCCAAAGTTGCATCTTCTTTTGATTGGTTATTCCATTGAACTTTGCATATTTTAATCACTCTTCCCTTAAGGGTCCTAACTGGATACTCATCACATGTGAAGTCACCTGTTGTATTTAGCTCTCTTCAAGGGTGCTTGTTCCTCCTTAAGATCATCTAAAGTCTCATAGTTTACGATATCATCCTCTGGGTTTACACCTTCTATTGGGTCAACTTCATACTCCTGGGGTAAAGGTTGAATACCTTGATATTCAATTCTTTCTCCTGATGGGGTTGTTAGAAGTACCAAACGTTGAGCATAGTTAATTACTCCACCACAAGCAGATAGCCATCCAATTCCAAGGATAACATCGACCTCTGTTATCTTCAAAACTATAAGGTTTGCCTCGAAGCTTACTAACTTTATATCCAGTCTGACCTTCGGACACATTCGGTTTGCCTTCATTTTTCCTCTTGAAGAATTAACTATCACGGGTTTCGTCATTGGAAACATAGGTATACCATGACTTTCAACAAAGTCGCTAGAGACGAACGAATGTGAAGCTTTGGGATCAAACAGAACCATGGCATTGACTGAGTTTACTGGTAACAAACCATATATGACCTTCTGAGCTCTGTAAGTGGTATTTATATCCACATGGTTCAATCTACCTTGGATAAAGTTCCTTTTTACTTTATTTCCTTCTGTCGGCTTCTTACGTACCTTTTGTATCTGTTGCTGATGTGGTTGATTTTGACTCTGATTACTCAAGTCAAGATTCTCAGTGCAGTTATTCACATCCTGCCCATTCTTTTCACCATCGTAACATTCCTCACTAGGAGTGTTAATCTTCATCAGGGAGTTGGTAAAATATGACAGGCTTGATTCTTGAAAGGTTGCGCATCTTCATTTCTTCTGCCTGACCTCTGACGTTTAGCAAAGGTGGCATGAGAAAGGGGGAGATGATCTTAAAGCACGACTTGATAAGAGACTTTTTTGTTGGATTTAGGATTGATCGAGAGAACACAAGGATGAGAGATCCTAAACGCTACCCCAACTATCTACTCACTAACTTTTAACAATCATTACAAAGATCCAAAACAAGCATATGCATAATGATAAACCAACTTGCACAAAAAGGTTCACATATCACACAAAGACTCAACTTCGTGACTAGCGATTTTATTACATAAAGGGCATAAGCTCCTAAACCACAAAGATGACATGGTTACAGGGATATCTTGGTAGCATCTCTTGTATGGTTTTGTGAGTGACACATCCAATCTTCTCTCAAACTCATCAGGGGGTTTCTTCGTATGATATGTTGGCAGCACTTGTTAGATGTTGTTCTGCAGAGACTTGACTCTGGTTACTTCCGTGGTACAGTTGTTGATTCTTCTGTGGGCAAAACTTAATAAGGTGCCCTTCTTCTTGGCAGTGATAACATCTTCTTTTGGCTAGATCTTTTGTGTTCAGACTGTCACTCGGTGTATTATTATCTTGCTGACTCGAAAGGTTCACTTTTATTTGATTGGCTTGCTTCTTGGCTTGCTTGGTCTTCCGTGGTTGAAACTCCTTATAGGTGATGGTCCACCCATCTATGTACACTTCTTGTGAAGTTGTTCCAGCTGACTGTTGGTTGCTTTTCATGGAGTCTACCTTTCTCTTCTTATCCTCATTGGCCTTACCATTTGGGTCCTCCTTGTTTTGCTTCTTAGTTGACTTGATTCGAAGACAGGGAAAACCATAATGCTTGCAACAACGACATTGATCTTGACTGCCAAGCATTTTGCTGTCTGCATCTTCATTAGATTTCATATTCTTCCAAGCTTCTGCTACTTGTCTCTTCACTGGCCCTTTGATAGAATTCCCTTGTTGAGCCATACCTTCTAAAACTTTTCTTTGCATAGCTAAGAGTTTCTCCTTGTCGAAAGCATTCTTGGGCAACGTAGCTTGGTCCTCCTGACCTTTGGTGTTGGTGACATCCTTGTTACGATCCATCTAAGGGATAGAGAGAGAAGACTTAGAATAGAAGCAACATTTTGTAATAGAATAGAGATAGAAGTAGCATTTCTTTTATCAAATAACAAGGCTGGATAGAAGGCAAGAACTAAGCAAGGATGAAAGCATGCTAAAACGTCCAGTTCTAACTAGGTTTGCATCCTACAGTCAAGATTGCTCTGATACCAATTTGTAACACCCGGATTTCCGAAGAATTCCAAGTGACCACTATATGTGTGCCCAGGATGTCCACAAGACACATATAGCAACAAATATGGAATTTTCCCAAAGACAATGCTTTATTACATACCGAAATATATTTACAACAAGACTTACTTCTATTACAAAGCATAGCGGAAACTACTCTTTGGGACTCCAAACTCCACAGGGACGGTTGACTGGGAGAGCACCCGCCTAGAACTCTTGGAACATCTTCTGTAAATCTTCACTTGAATCCACCATCTGGTACCCATGTGGGATTTTTATGTGAACCAAGACAAGCGTCATCTCACCATGCTGAGCAAGTACAACTACGGGGATGCAAGGCTCAAAGGCTTGACTCGGTTAACTGCGGTTAGCATTTTAAGTTGATCATATTTTATATTTATCTTACATTACTAAGAATATGATCCCTGTTGTCCCAAAGTGTATGATCATCATTATGTTAAAAAGAGGTAACCAACCAACCACCAACATATCCCACCATGGACTGCTTAAAAAGGATCCGAGCCGCTCATATCCGTGAGCACGGCTGATATATCAGGTTTACCCTCTGCAGAGGTTGTACACTTTCACCTTAGGCCGTGATTCACATATGCCGGGGAGAGCCAATCCCACATTACCTCCTCTATGGAAGTATGGCAGGGTTTCACTACGTAGTCTTTCACTAGCTACTCTAACAAGTAGTAGCCGCAAGGTTTCAGCATCTAGGTGAATGGAGGCCCCCTTCAAGATGGCACACCTGACAGCCGACCAGTACACATCTTGACAGGCAAGGAAGCCATTCTAAGCCTAGGCTCCCCTCTAGCGCCTTTCGGTAACTACTACAAGCTAGAGAAAGTCTAGTTACACAACTAAGATCAGAGCCATATAATACCCAAGGTTGCACGGAATCTCCCGGGTGGCCGCTTTAAAAGATAGTCCCTGGGGTGGGTCACTGAGCAACACCAGGCTCCAGTGCCCTAAATGTGGTTAAAAAGCCTCTTTTAACATTTGTTCCATAGTCATTAATCAATATTAACATTTAGCACTTAAGTAGCGCATAGCATTACTAAACATATTATGCAAAACCTTCCCATAGTTACAAGGTAATAAGATCAAGTGAAGCTAGGGTTGTCCTATGGTTCATCAAGTTATGACACATGCATAATGAATATTTAGTCTTGCAGTTAATAGGTAACAAGGAAACCGTAGGTTATACTTGCCTTCCAAAACTCGTGGTGATGGTCTCGCTTCTTCAGGGATCTTCTTCTTGATAACCTTGATCAACTTGAACTCTAAACGGGGGCAAAGGCACCACACAAACATCCAATCCAATCATCACATGCAAACAATTAATATTTCTATTAGAACAGTACACCAAGCATCAAAAACAAGTAGAGAAACATATATAAAACTATTCTACTCGTCGATACGATCACATGAACGTAAAGTTCACTCTAATCGGATCTAAAACAAGAAAGTTATAAAGAAAACAAGTTTCAGGGGCTATTTTGTAAATAAAAACATTTTCCTAGGGGCTAGCCTGCGAAAACCGAGGGCCTAAACGCTATTAAACGTAGCCGGCGGGGGCTAACACGTGAAAACGCGTTCTCTGGACGGTGGGCACTAAAACCAGAAAACTCAGGGTTTAAACCGCAAGAAAACAGGACCTAAATCTAATTACTTTGAACTGCGCTTGGACTGCGGATTTATTTCGCAAAAGCTAGGGGGGTTTTATGCAAAAGCGGCAGCGGCTGCGGGGCTGGCGCCGACAGGGCGCCACGCGGCGCGGCGCGATTGGGCGGGTCCACCAGCGTGGCTGTGGTCCGCGCCAGGGTTGCTGGTCCACCAGCTCATGGGTCCGGTGTATACCCCTTCGGGGTATGCATCTAATCCTGGCCGTCCGTAGCAGATCGGACGGCGCAGGCGGCTTAGAGCGACGCGAGGCGGCGGCGGGCGGCGGCGCCGCCATCGGAGCACAGCGGCGCGCCATGGGTGCGCTCGGGAGCTCGCCGTTCCGGCGCTCCCGGGCTCTGTTGGCCACGCGAGCACCACCAGAGGAGAGCGGGGGCCAAGGCGAGCATGATGGAGGGCTTGGCACCGGCGGAAAACTTACCATGGCGTCGGACGGCGTCGGCGGCGATCTGAAAAGGGGGACGAAGCTCGGGTGACCTTGTTTGCGCACAAGAGAGCGAGGGGAGGACACGAAGGCACCACGGGTGAGCGCGGCGTCAGCGAGGGGCCTCGGTTGAGGGCTAGGGGCTATCCGGCAGGGCTTCGCGACGACGGCAGAAAGAGGGCGAGAGCGGGAGGTGTGAGGGAGAGGCTCGGGGTTTCGGCCCGGGCTTTATAGGGTTCGGGGGTGGGCGGCGAAGGGTCAGGGAGCTCCACCGAGCTCGGCTGCAAGCCGAGTGGCCATTATGGCCACTCCGCGGCGGTTACGGGAGGGGAGAAGGCGGCGGCGGCGAGCACTGAGCGGGTGTGCGAGGTAGGAGAAGGGTCCGTCGCTGATGGGCGGGCCCGGGGTGGCAGGCGGGGCGCGCGCGGGCGAGCGAGCGGGCCGAGCGGCTGGGCCGCGAGCGCGCGAGGGGGAAGGGGAAGCGGGCTGCGCGGTTGGGCTGGCTGCGCGCGCGGCGAGCAGGCCGGTGTGGGAGCGGGGGAAGGGGAGCGGGGCTGGGCCAGGCCGGAAAGAGAGGAGAGGGGAAGGGGAAGGCAGGCTTGCGGACTGGGCCGCAAGCGCTAGTCGGGCTGAAAGGGTGGAAGAGGAAGAAGGGAAAAAGAAAAGGTTTTTCTTTTGTTTAGATTCAAAACATGTTCAAACTCAAACAAAGTTTGAATTCAAACCACCCAACACTATTCCTACACTCAAACAAGATTTTATGCTCCAGCATGAATGCAACAAAAATGTTTCTAAGCCCCAACTTAATTTATTAATTCACCAAAAATTATTATTTGACCTATATGTTTCATGAAAAATAAATAAACAAAGTCACATTAAACTCTATTTCCCAAAAGGTGATTTTCAGGGTGTCACATCAAGACACAAGGAACACAGTGACCGAGTTTCAACGACCGGACTCAATGACCTAGCGTCCGGTCATCCCAATGCCAGAGTCCGGTCACCTCGAAAGTTCACCGTTCATTCACCGATTCGATCCAAACTCTCCCAAAGCGAAACCACTAGGGATCAAACGTGGAGAGATGGGTCTCAAGGAAGATAGTGAGCTACTCCTAGGAGATCATGGCTCGATCCTATCCCCAAATCATTGAATCGAAGAAATTTGGGGGAAGGGAGATGAACTTGACCCGAAACGAAAATTGACCGATCTACTAGCTCATGAGGTTACAGGAGAATTCCTTCGGTGGAAAGAAATGCCTCTCTTTTCAAACGGAATTGCAAAAGACACAACGAACAAAGAGATCGATCAATGGGAAAATTGTGGAGAAAAGCAATCCGCGAAGAGCAAGAACAAAACGCGAATCACAACCACGAATTTGCAACCGTGTGGCTACCACACACTACAACAGTGAGATTACGTTCTCACTTCCTCAAAATCTCACGGACACAGAGTTATGGTTCTCTTCTCTGTGGATCTCAGTTCGCTACTGCAGGGAATAGGGAGGACAGGAAACCCTAGAAGCAAAGAGCAAATGACTGAGATAGGATGGGAGGTGGGTGTCTCCCTCTACTTATCCTAATTCTAATTCCCACTCTACCCCTAACTAATTACAAAGCGAACCAGCTAAACCCTAGAGTTATTCTGGACCAACTCGAAGATAGTTGTGATCTGACGGCCACGCCCGCACAACTGGTAGCATTGCCTCGACGCAACCTCACCGATTGCCGCCACGTGCCGCCACTGCTCTGCACATCCATTTCCCGGACTTCGCCCCCGGTTTTGTGGCCCAAACCGGGAAACCAGCCTTCACGACCAACCCCCGGTTTTGAGGCCCAAACCGGGAAACCAGCCATCTGTCGCCTGAGTTTTGTGGCCCAAACTCAGCAAACCCGCAGCACCCAGGTTTTGAGGCCCAAACCTGGAAACCGTCCTCAGCCCGAGTTTTGTGACCCAAACTCGGAAACCATCAACACCTAGGTTTTGAGGCCCAAACATGGAAACCGTCCACTCGGTGGTTTTTCTATGGCTCAACCACCAAACCGAGCAGTAGAAGGGATGTACAGCTCATGCACCTCGTCCACCCGCAAGTCTTCGCTCGTCGCTGTCCCAGGATGTCAGCCACCACAGCTGATCCTCAGGCCACCGGTCCCTCAGTCCAAGCCTCACGTCCGCCCTTCACCACTCTCGGTCCATCGGCACGGCACGTCTCTACTTGACCTTCACCTTGCCTTTGATCACCGTATCTGTGCTTGACACCTGCACAACACAAGCCAAAGAACATGCGCATTATCCCAGTTGACAATCACTCATCACTCAGAGACACGGCATACACCCATGTATCCGCAATCTCCCCCTTGATGAGTGCATTGTCAACTACCAACACAAATCATAATGGAATAGAGGAAGGGAGGAAGAAGGAGAGAAAACTCGACCAAATGACCCAAAAGCATATCAAAGCCGAAGAAGGTCAAGTGGAAAGAGCAGAACAACTTGGTCCCCAAAGATGTGGGCAACAGCTCGACGCAACCAAGCAAAGCAAAGCTAGCCCTCAAGAAGAGGTAGAACAAGCTCCACACCGCTAGCGAGAAAACTTGATACCAATTGAAGGATCAACTGAAATTCAAGCAAAATAGAGCTAGCCCTCAAGAAAAGGCAGAACGGGCTCAACACCGCTAGCGAGGAAGCTCAATACCAACTGAAGAAAGCTTGATACCAACTAAAGAGCATAAAAGCAAAGGTGCTAGTTCCTCAAGAAAGAGGCAAAGGCTTAACACAACTAGCTACCAAAAATGCTCCGAACCAACTGTTACCAGCTCAAAAACTCCCCCTCAAGTAGTGCACACAACCAGGAGATCTCCTCCTTAGTTCAACTCAGAAAGCACATGATTTGGCAATATTTTCTCCCCCTTAGTTGAAAATGCACCATCAAGCAAATTTCTCCCCCTTGACAGAATAACTCCCCCTCAAAAAATGCATATAAGTCAAAATGCAAGTTAGCAGCTTCAGGAATATAGTCGATAGAATGAGAAGATGCTCGAGAGAGTGCTGATCCGATGACTCATAAAATGGACAGAATGATAGAAAAGGCTCAAACTGATCACTAAATACGAAATCTGAACATTGGAGCAAAAAGAGCAGTTTTCAGCCAAAAAGGTATTCACCATCAAAATAGCACTAAGCATGTATAGACAGGAAGTCAAACAAGTGCTAAACATGTATACAAGGTGAACTACCCCTAGCAAGGTTCAAACATCATGCTATAGAATGAAACATAGACTTGTGTATTCAAATTTTATCGAAGTTGCAGCGGTCAGATTACACAAGTTCAAATTTCAGCATATGATTGCGAGAGGTTGAAAGCTTGTCAGTGCCTAACTTTTCAACTGTGCAAAGCCTATGCAGAAGCAATCAGAAGCTTAAGGCAACAGTTTCGGTCATACACTACACGGCTCAAGTTTAACTCAATGTGCATTGAGAAACAGTCTTGATACCATGATGTGTTGACAAGCAATCCCATCTGGATCTTTCCAATTTACTTAACTTGGTTCAAATTTAAAACAGAATATGAACATACCAAGCAAGTGAATGACTCAGAACTAGAGACATAGCAACCTAGCATATATGAGAAGCACAAGTGATTTCAACACATTCTACACATGCTAGTTGCATATCTCAATGGTGAACATTTTCAAGTTTTATGTTCATTAATCAAATTCACCATTTACAAAATTGCTCAGCTCACAATATGTACCAGTGATCAGAAAGAGCATAAGCTACAAGCATCATCATAAAGCATCAAAGCATACACTAAGCAGAGCACAGTCACATTCTAAGGATTATATACATGAAGCTCTGAATATAAATGTGCATGATGAAATGCACAGACGATACCAATTGAAAATCAAAAAGTCAGTTTATGATACAAGAACCAAAATGTTTCCCCCATCTAAAAGGGGAAACACACACCAAGCTCACCTCTCAACCTAGCAAAAGTTGATTGGTCCAAAGGCTTGGTGAAAATATCAGCCAACTGATGATGAGTATCAACATGGCGAAGGTCGATATCACCCTTCTCATAGTGGTCTCGCAAAATGAAAGTGCACATCAATGTGTTTGGTCTTTGAAGGACCGAAAGTGCTACCAGAAAGCGACCAGAGGGGGGGTGAATGGGAGCTTCAAATTTTCCTGCCGGAAACTTTCAGCCACTGTCCCTAGAATCACCCTAAGAGCAAACCTAGAGATTGCAAGTGTCCACGACCCTAGATGTAGGGTGGATGCTTCCAAGAAGCACAGCGGGACACCACGCAACCCTAGATACCCAATGCAAAAGACGGAAACCAAATCCGTCAATGAACGTGCGAACCGCAAACGAAACAGCACAAAATTGTACTGACCGGACTCACCCTGCGTCCGGTCAATAGGCACCGGACGCGTCCGGTCACGTGAAAACCGTTTGTAGGCGTCCGGTCACTGAAGAGGAGCGTCCGGTCAAGGGACAAGCGTCCGGTCACAAGGAGAAACACAGATGAACAGTACAAGCGTTGCATCCGGTCAGTGTTAGGTCGAGCGTCCGGTCAAGCAAAGTAAAGCAAAACAGGAACGTGTTCAAGGACCGGACTCTGACCCTAGCGTCCGGTCATCCCGACCGAGCGTTCGGTCACCCCGAAATTGTACAGTTCGATGACCAATTCAACTCGATCTCAGCCAAAACAAATCCTCTCGGGATCAAACTTGGTGAGAAGAGTCACAAGGAAGATAGTGAGCTATCTCTAAGAGATAATGGCTTGATCCTATCTCCAAATCGATGAATCGAAGATATTTGAGGGAAGGGAGAAAAACTTGACCCGAAACGAAAATCGATCGATCTACTAGCTCGTGAGGTTTGAGAAGAATTCCTTTGGTGGAAAGAGGTGCCTCACGATCTAGAACATCTCTGTTCAAACTGAATCGCAAACAATACAACAAACAGAGAGATCGAACAATGGGAAAAAACGTGAAGAAAAGCAACCCGCGAAGAACACGAACAAAACGCGAATCACAACCACGAATTTGCAACCGTGTGGCTACCACACGCTACAACAGTGAGATTACGGTCTCACTTCCTCAAAATCTCACGGACACAGAGGTATTGTTCTCTTCTCTGTGGATCTCAGGTTCGCTACAGCAGGGATGTGGGAGAGCAGGAAACCCTAAGACAGAATAGCAAATGACTGAGATGGATTGGGAGGTGGGTGTCTCCCAGCCTCTTTTTGATGACGAGGACGAGGGTGATGAAGGTATGGATGATCCAGCACCCCCTCCACCTGCTGTGCCGCAAGGAGCGGTTTCTACGACGACTCAAGGCCCCGACACGTCTTCTTCCTGGGGGCCATGGGATCCGCCACCCCGAGCGGTACCTTTTGTACCCGGGGAGGCACCAACTGCTGTTGAGGGGGAGGCCACTTCTGCTCGAGAGGCGCCACGACACATCCAGCGCCAACACCCTTCTCAGCAGATGATCGGCAGCATCAATGAACGTGTCACTCGGTCCAGGTCTCAAATCTCTAACTTTGCTCATTCTGCTTTTGTTGCTGATTTTGAGCCCCGAGATGTTGGACACACTTTGACGGATCCAGATTGGGTCAATGCCATGCATGAGGAGTTAGAGAACTTTGAGCGAAATCGGGTTTGGGTCTTAGTTCCACCTCCTCCCAACTGTAAGCCTATTGGGACAAAATGGGTTTTCAAAAACAAGCAAGGAGAGGATGGCCACGTTGTTAGAAACAAGGCCAGGCTTGTAGTGAAGGGCTATAGTCAGAAGGAGGGGATAGACTATGAGGAGACTTTTGCTCCTGTAGCTCGTTTGGAGGCTATTAGGATACTCTTGGCTTTTGCTACATCCAAAGGTTTCAAACTTTTTCAAATGGATGTCAAGAGTGTCTTCTTAAACGGCTACATAGAAGAAGAGGTTTATGTTGAACAACCCCCCGGTTTTGAAAATCCCATGTTTCCAAACCATGTTTTCAAACTCCACAAAGCTTTATATGGTTTGAAACAAGCCCCTAGAGCCTGGTATGATAGGTTGAAAACCTTTTTGCTTGCTAAGGGTTTTAAAATGGGATGTGTGGATAAAACACTCTTTCTCCTCAAGCAAGGCAAAGACACTCTCTTGGTCCAGATTTACGTGGATGATATCATTTTCGGTGGTTCTTCTCACGCTTTGGTTGCCAAGTTTGCAGATACTATGAGCAGGGAGTTCGAGATGAGTATGATGGGCGAGCTGACTTTCTTTCTCGGATTGCAAATTAAGCAATCCCGAGAAGGGACGTTTGTGCACCAGGGCAAGTATACCAAGGACTTGCTGAAGAGGTTCGATATGGGTGAGGCCAAGCCTCTTCCAACACCCATGTCGACCACGACGGCCCTGGATGCGGACAAGGATGGAGAAGCTGTGGACCAGAAGGATTACCGAAGCATGATTGGGTCGCTGCTCTACTTGACGGCGACACGCCCGGACATCCAGTTCGCGGTGTGCCTGTGCGCACTCTTTCAGGCGTCGCCGCGCACTTCTCACCGTCAGGCGGTCAAACGCATTTTCAGGTACCTTTGTTTCTCACCTGAGTTCGGGATTTGGTATTCAGCTTCCTCCACCCTCTCCCTTTGCGGTTATTCCGATGCCGATTTTGCTGGTTGTCGCATTGAGCGCAAGTCCACTTCTGGGACTTGCCAATTTATTGGTTCTTCTCTTATATCATGGTCTTCTCGCAAGCAGTCTAGTGTCGCCCACTCTACCACGGAGGCTGAGTATGTTGCTGCGGCTAGCTGCTGTTCCCAGTTGCTTTGGATGATGGCCACTTTGCGTGATTTTGGTCTGAGCTTTTCTCGTGTTCCCTTGCTTTGTGACAGCACGAGTGCGATTAGCGTTGCTAAGAACCCCGTGCTTCACTCGAAGACCAAACACATTGATGTGCGCTTTCACTTTTTGTGAGACCACTATGAGAAGGGTGATATCGACCTTCGCCATGTTGATACTCATCATCAGTTGGCTGATATATTCACCAAGCCTTTGGACGAATCAACCTTTAATCGGTTGAGGGGTGAGCTTGGTGTGTGTTTCCCCTTTTAGATGGGGGAAACATTTTAGTTCTTGTATCATAGAATGACTATTTTCTCGTTTGTTTTGTTTTCCTTTGCATTTCAGCATACGCTTTTACATTCTGAGCTTTATGTATATAGTCTTTAGAATGTGATTATGCTCTATGTAGTATGCTCTGATGCTTCTGTTGATGCTTGTAGCTTATGCTCTTTCCGATCACTAATACATGTTGTCAGCTGAGCAATTTTGTATGGTGAACCTGCTTAATGAACTTAAACATGAAAATGTTCACCATTGAGATGTGCAACTAGCATGTGTAGGATGTGTTGAATTCACTCGTGCTTTTCATATATGCTAGGTTTCTATGTCTCTAGTTCTGAGTCTATCACTTGCTTGGTTTGTTCATATTTTGTCAATAAAATCTGAACCAAGTTTTTAAGTGAAATGAAAAGATCGAGATGGGATTGCTTGTCAACACATCACAGTTTCGAGACTGTTTCTCATTGCACTTTGAGTTAAACTTGAGTTGTGTAGTGTATGACCGAAACTGTTGCTTTAAGCTTCTGATTGCTTCTACATAGGCTTCGCACAGTTGAAAAGTTAGGCAATGACAAGCTTTCAACCTCTCGCAATCACATGCTGAAATCTTAACTTGTGTAATCTTAACCGCTGCAACTCCGATAAAATTTGGATACACAAGTCTATGTTTCATTCTATAGCATGATGGTTGAACTTTGCTAGGGGTAGTTCACCTTGTATACATGATTAGCACTTGTCTGATTTCCTGTCTATATATGTCCTGTGCTATTTTGATGGTGAATACCTTTTTGGATATAAACTGCTCACTTTGCTCACATGTTCAAAATACATATTTGGTGATCAGTTTGAGCCATTGCTAGCTTGTATGTTTTCCTGTGAGTCGTTGGAGCTATACTGTTTAGAGCATCCTTACATTTTCTTGACTATATTCCTAAAGCTGCTAACTTGCATTTTGACTCATATGCATGTTGGAAGGGGGGAGAACTTCTCTTGTTGACACACTACTACAACGCAGGGCTATAGTAACACCAAGTTGTGTTACTGTAGGTTAGAAAACATGTTACTAGCGTGTTACTAGCTCTCTTAGTAACACATTTCTGTTTGTGTTCCTATTGACCATGTTACTATAGAAGTGGTTTATTGTAACACATTTACTCCTCTACAGGAATATTTTTTTGTGTTACAATGATTTTTGATGTAACCCTTTTTTTACTTTAGTAACACTTCATATTAGGGTACAATACATGGTTTGTAACACATTTCTTTATCCATTGGATCACTTGCCAAGTGTTACAATGATTCTTTGTTGTAACGCTCTTTTTAGTTCTAGTAACACTTCTACATTAAAGTAGAGCACAATATGGGACATAGGAACATATTTTATCATGGAATATTCAACAAAATCTGAACAAAAAAATTCAAAAAATTAGGAAAAAGAATTTATCATGGGAGGGACCCACCAACCAGCCACACCACCCCATCTCTAACTCCCACAATATTTTTTCATGTATTTTTTGCACTTTGCATCAACTAAGATTCGAACCAGCGACCTCTCACACGTGCACGCATAACCTCTACTACCACTCCACCCATTTGTCACTTGTGTCTATATTCTATTTCAGTTACCCTCATACTATACTAAACCGTGTGTAAATTGCTTGTTTAAGACTCTAAATGAATTCAAATCAAAAAGTTGTTAACTACAAAGTTTCATAACTTTTTGAGATCTACACTTTTCGTTTAGGAAGTTTCTCCATCCAAGGTCATTTACAAAATTTGATTTTCAAATTTCAGAAATTTAAAATGTAGTTTTCATTAACAAGATGATTTCAAATTAAAACAATATCAACTACAAAGTTTCATAACTTTTCGAGATCTACAACTTTCATTTTGGCCGTTTTTCCATCCAAGGTATTTCCAAAATTTGAATCGCAAAATTTTTAAATTCAAATGTAGTTTTGCATGATAATATGATTTCAAATTAAAAAAGTTGTCAACTACAAAGTTTAATAACTTTTCAAGATCTACAAGTTTCATTTTGGTCATTTCTCCATCCGAGGTCTTTTGAAAACTTTGAATTTTAAATTTTTAAAATTAAGATGCAGTTTTGCATGACAAGATGACTTCAAATTAAAAAGTTATCAACTATGAACTTTCTTGATGTCGACCAAAAAGAGAAAATTCTTGATGAACCCATATGGAGGTAGGTGAGTGTGTTCATACAACAAAGTAAAAAAGATATCTATATTACTTCCATTTAATTTTACATTTTTGTATTTTGTTTTTTCTTCTCCATTGTACTTGTTCTTCTTATGATATAGCTCCGTCTAGTGCGTCTCTTGATCTCGGCCTAATAAATTAACAACATACTCTAGCATCGAACTGACCTTTTGAATCCGCTACTCAATGCTAATGGTTCTCCTGTAATGACCATGATGTGATTGCCTAACAGCCTTGATCAGAGCTATATGTGATGTGTTGCCTATAAATAGGAAGGCCTACATGTATTTTCTTTTGTAACACTTGAACAGAAACATTATTTTATGTTACTAGGGGCATATATTTGTATCACATTTTATATGTGTTCCACTTATGTGTTACAACATAGTACACTTTTGTAACATTTTTCTTGTAACATTAATTTTGTGTTACTATAATTGTTGTTAGTAACACCTTTTTTAGAAAAAGTATTTTGTGTTACAACTGAAGTCTGTTACACACTATTTTGTGTTACTATGAAATTTTGCTGGAACACATTAATGAATATGTTACATAAAAGTGTTACAATATCCCTGTTGTGCAGTAGTGACATTTTTGTTGGAGCATTTTCTGTGGGGGAGAAAATCGTTTTCAGTTCCTCTTGCTTGATGGTGCATTTTCGACTAAGGGGGAGAAAATTTGGACAAATCATGACTCTCCTATGTTGGCAGTTGTGTGCACCATGCAAGGGGGAGGGATTTGTTGTGCTGAATTTTTTGAAATTTCCAATTGGTTCGGAGCGTTTCTGCTAGTTGTGTTGAGCCTTTTGCCTCTTTCTTGAAGGACTAGCATTCGCCTTTCAGATTTTTCAATTGGTGTCGAGCTTTCTTGCTAGTTGTGTTAAGCCTCTGTGCCTCTATCTTGAGGGACTAGCATTTTGCTTCGATTTTTGGTTTTCAATTGGTATCGAACCTTTTCTTGCTAGCGGTGTTGAGCCTGTTCTACCTCTTCTTGAGGGCTAGCTTTGCTTTGCTTGGTTGCGTCGAGCCGTTGCCCATGTCTTTGGGAACCAAGTTGTTTCGTTCTTTCCACTTGACCTTCTTCGGCTTTCCTATGCTTTTGGGTCATTTGGTCGAGTTCTATCTTCTCCTTCTTTCTCCTTCTATTTCCATTATGATTTGTGTGTAGTTGACAATGCACTCATAAAGGGGGAGATTGCGGATACATGGGTGTATGCCGAGTCTCTGAGTGATGAGTGATTGTCAACTGGGATAATGGGCATGTTCTTTGGCTTGTGTTGTGCAGGTGTCGAGCACGGAGACAGTGATCGAGGGCAAGGTGAAGGTCAAGTAGAGACGTGCCGTGCCGACGGACCGGGAGCGGTGAAGGGCGGACGTGACGCTTGGACTGAGGGACCGGTGGCCTGAGGATCAGCTATGGTGGCTGGCAGCCTGGGATAGCGACGAGCAAAGACTTGTGGGACATGGTGTTGCTCGGGTCGAGGACCTGGGGACACGTGTCGGTGGACGGGGTGCACGGGCGGTGCATCCCTTCTACAGCTTCGGTTTGGTGGTAGAGCCAGAGAAAAACCATCGGGTGGACGGTTTCCAGGTTTGGGCCTCAAGACCTGGGCGCGGATGGTTTCCGAGTTTGGCCACAAAACTCGGGCTGAGGACGGTTTCTAGGTTTGGGCCTCAAAACCTGGGTGCTGCGGGTTTGCTGAGTTTGGGCCACAAAACTCAGACGCTGTTGGGCTGGTTTCCAGGTTTGGGCCTCAAAACCTGGGTGCTGCGGGTTTGCTGAGTTTGGGCCACAAAACTCAGACGCTGGTGGGCTGGTTTCCCGGTTTGGGCCTCAAAACCGGGGGTTGGTCGTGAAGGCTGGTTTCTCGGTTTGGGCCTCAAAACCGGGGGTGCGACGTCCAGGAAAAGGACGCAGAGTGGTGGCGGCACGTGGAGGCAATCAGGAGTTTGCGTCGAGGCAACGCTACGAGTTGTGCGGGCGTGGCCGTCGGATCCACCTACCATCGAGTTGGTCCAGAATAACCTTAGGGTTTAGCTGGTTCGCTCTGTAAGTAGTTAGGGGTAGAGTGGGAATTAGGTATAGTTAGAATTCGGATAAGTAGGGGGAGACACCCATCTCTCCATCCATACTCTCGATCGGTCGGTGTGGGATTCCAAGGTTCAGGCGATCATCGAATCGCCTAACTATGAGACCCTCACGTGCGACGAGCTCTTCAGTAAGCTCAAGTCCAGTAAGATCGATGCCATGGCGAGGTCTTCTTATGAAAATCCTTCTGGCCCGTCGATGGCTTTGCTTTCTGGCTCTTCTGCTAACCCCTCTGGAGGTTTTGCACTTTTTTCTCTCTTTTCTGTCACAGAGGAGCAGCTGGAGTCTTTGGGGGATGACGAGCTGGCTATGCTCGCCAACCGGTTCTCGCGGTTCCACAACAACCGCATGAACCGTCGCCGCGGAGGAGGACGCTCGGGATGCTACGAGTGCGGCGACCCCAACCACTTCATCGTCAACTGTCCCAAGAAGAAGCACTCATCTAGGAAGGGCGATCATGAGCACAAGTACGACTCCGGCAAGCGCAAGGACAAGTACGTCCCCGCAAGGCACAAGCGGAAGGGCGGCTTCAGCAAGGAGTACATGAAGACAAAGTACTTGGAGAAGGCCCAGGCTGAGCAGCGTGCTTTCTTCGCCACGCTCAGCGACGTTGACGACTCGGACGACGACTCTGCTTCCTCAAGCGACGACGAGTCCGAGAAGAAGAAGAAGATCGAGGACAAGCTGAACGGTCTCTATTTCTTCGCCGATGACGATGGCTTCTGCACCATGGCCCTCGGCAAGGAGGTCGACGGCGAGCTGGAGGAGACCCCTCGGAACGACGACGACGACGACGACGACACCTCCCAGGTATCTCTGACCCCGCGACGAGCTTTCTGCTGAGGTCGAGAAGCCTACTACCGCGCTCCTTAGTCAGGATAAGTTGCTTAGGTGTGCCGCTATAGAGCGCAAGGAGTTTAGGCAGAAGTGGGAAGATACGGTGAAGGAACTTGAATCTGTCAAGTCCACTGTTGTTGTCGCCGAGGAGGAGGAGTGTGAGATGTGCACCACGCACATGACTGACCTTCTCACTTTGAGGGGTAAGTATGTGGCGTTGGTAGGAGAGGTGGGTGAGCTCCTGGCTAGACCCATGCTGTTGGGTGCGTGCAAGACTTGTCCGGTCTTGCAATCTGAGTTGGCAGAGAAGAATGCCAAGATTGTGTCTCTTGAAGAGGCCAACTTAGGTAGCACATGTGTGGCTAGGTGTGTTCTTTGTGAGGGTTTGGAGATGGAGATTGCGAATGTGAAGCATGACAGGATGCAAACCGAGGAGGAAAACACATACCTTCGGACCATCTTGTCATGGGTGTCTAGTGGTGAGCCACAGCTCAGGATGATGATCTCCCAATTCAAGCGAGCTGCTGGAGGTCCTGGTGTAGGTTTTGCTCCGAGTGTTGATGTTTCATCTTTTGGGAAGATTGGAGAGTCGAGTGGTCTTAACCCATGTGAGAAGCCCAACTCCACCACTACTCCCAAGCTTACCAAGATTCCACCCAAAGACCCTCTCAAGCCTAACACCAAGGATGGGGTCTTTGTTGAACCTCCGAGAGCTCCACCAAAGAAGCAATCATGGGCTCCAAAACCAAACCACCTCAAGAACAAGCTTGACACCATGCCACCCATCCAGGAGGAGCTTATGCCACAGAAGGGCAAAGTGATCCAGACCCACTACCGTGAGTACCAACAACCCCTTTTGAGAGTGGTGAGGTACCATTGTGAGCACTGTGGGAGAGATGGACACTTGAGTGAGTTTTGCTTTCGGCGCAAGAGAGAGGCGCGCCGTGCTAGGGAGAGGAACAATCCGGACATGTACCATCCTTTCCATGATGTACATGTGCCTAATGTTTAGAGGAGAGCTCCAAGGAGAGCTGCTAGGCCTAGAGGTCCAGAACCTCAAGTTCCCAGGCCTAGGCAGCAGAGAGGTGAAGGACCGAGAAGCAACCAGAAAGCGACCAGAGGGGGGGGTGAATGGGAGCTTCAAATTTTCCTTTCGGAAACTAGTAGCCACTGTCCCAAGAATCAACCCCCAAAGCAAACCTTAGAGCTTGCTAGTGTCCACGACCCTAGGTGTAGGGTGGATGCTTCCAAGAAGCACAGGGGGACACTACACAACTCTAGAAAGCCAACGAAAAAGACGGAAATCGAATCCGACCAAGAACGAGCCAGCCGCGAACAAAACAACGCAGCAGAGTCTCGACCGGACTCTGGACTGCGTCCGGTCAGAGAGCACCGGACGCGTCCGGTCGTCAGAAAATCGGTTTCGGGCCTTACTGTTCGTGACCGGACTCTGGCCTACGTCCGGTCGCAGAGCACCGGACGCGTCCGGTCAGACAAAAGCCGATTTCGGAGCTCTCTGAGTTGGGCCGGACTCACGGAGACAGAGCGTCCGGTCACAACACGCAGCGTCCGGTCAACACAGAAAACGCAGATGAACAGTAGCACAGTCGAGTCCGATCACACCGGGAATGGAGCGTCCGGTCAAGACCAAAAAGGGGCACAACGAGTGTTCAACCACCGGACGCACATCCCCAGCGTCCGGTCATCTCGAGCCAGCGTCCGGTCACCCCGCAGCAGTACTGTTCGTCCACCGATTTGAATCAAACTCTCCCAAAACGAAACCTCTAGGGTTCAAACTTGGAGAGATGAGTCACAAAGAGTATAGTGAGCTATCTCTAAGAGATCATGGCTCGAACCTATCTTCAAATCGATGAATCGAAGAATTTCGGGGGAAGGGAGAAAACTTGACCCGAAAACGAAAATCGATCGATCTCCTAGACCGTGAGGTTGGAGGGGAATTCCTTCGGTGGAAAGAAGTGCCTCATGATCTAGAACAACTTGGTTTAAATGGATTTGCAAAAGATGAACCGAGCAAAGAGATCAAGCGATGGGAAAATCATGGAGAAAAAGGATTCCGCGAAGAACACGAACAAAACGTGAATCACAACCACAAATTGCAACCGTGTGGCTACCACACGCTACAACCGTGAGGTTACGGCCTCACTTCCTCGAAATCAACAGTACACAGAGGTGAGTCTCTCTGCGGATCTCAGCTAGCTACAGCAGGGGATGGGAGAGCAGGAAACCCTAAGTGCGAAAGAGCAAATGACTGAGATAGGAAGGGAGGAGGGTGTCTCCCTCTACTTATCCTAATTCTAACCTAAGTCTAATTCCTACTCTACCCCTCACTATTCTAAATACAGAGCGAACCAGCTAAACCCTAGGGTTATTCTGGACCAACTCGGTGGTAGGTGTATCCGACGGCCACACCCGCTTGATTCAAAGCGTTGCCTCGACGCAACCTCCAAATCGCCGCCACGTGCCGCCCTCGCTCTGCACCCCCGGTTTTGTGGCCCAAACCGGGAAACCAGCCTTTTCCAGCCAACCCCCGGTTTTGAGGCCGAAACCGGGAAACCAGCCCACCAGCTTCTGAGTTTTGAGGCCAAACTCAGCAAACCCTCAGCGCCCAGGTTTTGAGGCCCAAACCTGGAAACCGTCCTCAGCCCGAGTTTTGTGGCCAAACTCGGAAACCCTCAGCCCGAGTTTTGTGGCCAAACTCGGAAACCGTCCACGCCTAGGTTTTGAGGCCCAAACCTGGAAACCGTCCATCCGATGGTTTTTCTCTGGCTCTACCACCAAACCGACGTCGTAGATGGGATGCACCTCCCGTGCACCCCGTCCACCGACACGTGTCCCTGAGTCCACGACTCAGGCAACACATGACCGCACTTCTTCACTTGTCGTCGTCACAGGCTGCCAGCCACCACACCTGATCCTTGGGCCTCTGGTCCCTCAGTCCAAGCCTCACGTCCGCCCTTCACCGCTCGGTACCTCGGCATGGCACGTCCGCCGCACGGCACGCCCATCCTTCACCGCACCCGGTCCATCGACACGGCACGTCTCAACTTGACCTTCACCTCGCCGTCGATCACTGTATCCGTGCTCGACACCTGCACAACACAAGCCAAAGAACATGCGCATCATTCCAGTTGACAATCACTCATCACTCAGAGACCTGGCATACACCCATGTATCCGCAATCTCCCCCTTGATGAGTGCATTGTCAACTACTCACACAAATCATAATGAAAAGAAGAATAAGGAAGAAGGAGGAAGGAGAAGGAGAAAACTCAACCAAATGACCCAAAAGCATAGCAAAGCCGAAGAAGGTCAAGTGGAAAGAGCGAAAGAACTTGGTCCCCAAAGACATGGGCAACGGCTCGACGCAACCAAGCAAAGCAAAGCTAGCCCTCAAGAAGAGGTAGAACAGGCTCAACACCGCTAGCAGATACCAATTGGAAACTCTAGAGAAAAGAGCTCAACAAATTGAAGCCGAATGAAAATCGAAGCAAAATGCTAGTCCCTCAAGATAGAGGCACAGAGGCTCAACACAACTAGCAAAGAAAGCTCGATACCAATGCCTTTCGGCCAAACACGCTCCGAACCAATTGGAATGTCTCCAAATCAAAAGAGAGCCAATCGAAAACAGAATGCCCTGAAAGTGTTTACTAGTTCCTCAAGACAGAGGCAAAGGCTCAACACAACTAGCAAACTCCCCCTTGACAAATGCAAGCAACTAGGAAAACTCCCCTTAGATGAACATCCAGGAGTATATGATTTGCAATTTCTCCCCCTTAGTTGAAAATGCACTAATCAAGAAAAGGCATCAAGGCAAGAAACTCCTCCTTCCAACATGCATATGAAGTCAGAAATGCAAGTTAGCAGCTTCAGGCATATAATCAAAAGAGTGCAAAAATGCTCCAAACAGTATAACTCCAATGACTCAACTAAGCACTCAAATAGCGAAGGCTCAAACTGATCACAGATACGAAATATGAACATAAGAGCAAAAAGAGCAGTTTTGAGTCAAAAGGGATTCACCATCAAAATAGCACTAGTAATGTATAGACAGGAGTCTGAACAGGTGCTAAACATGTATGCAAAGTGAACTACCCCTAGCAAAGTTCAAACATCATGCTTAAGAATGAAACATACACTTGTGAATTCAACTTTAGATCGGAGTTGTAGCGGTGAAATTACACAAGTTCAATTATTAGCATGTGATTGCGAGAGGTTGAAAGCTTGTCATTGCCTAACTTTTCAACCGAGCGAAGCCTATGCCGAAGCAATCAGAAGCTTAAAGCTACGGTTTCGGTCATACACTACAGGGCTCAAGTTTAGCTCAAAGTGCAATGAGAAACCGTCTCGATACCGTGATGTGTTGACAAGCAATCCCATCTCGATCTTTTCAATTCACTAAAACTTGGTTCAAATTTTATACATGATATGAACAGACCAAGCAAGTGAATGACTCAGAACTAGAGACATAGCAACCTAGCATATATGAAAAGCACGAGTGAACTCAACATATCCTACACATGCTAGTTGCATATCTCAATGGTGAACATTTTCAGATTGTAAGTTATTAAGTAAATTCACCATTTCAAAATAGCTCAGCTCACAGCATGTACTAGTGATCAGAAGGAGCATAAGCTACAAGCATCAAAATAAGCATCAGAGCATACTACATAGAGCATAGTTACATTCTAGTGATTATAAACATGAAGCTTAGAATGTAAATGCGTATGCTGAAATGCAAAAGAAAAGAAGGACAAAAGAGTCAGTCAAATATACATGATCCAAAATGTTTCCCCCATCTAAAAAGGGAAACACACACCAAGCTCACCCCTCAACCGGTTAAAGGTTGATTCATCTGAAGGCTTGGTGAAAATATCAGCCAGTTGATGATGAGTATCGACATGGCGAAGGTCGATATCACCCTTCTCCTGGTGGTCTCGCAGAAAATGAAAGCGCACATCAATGTGTTTGGTCTTCGAGTGAAGCACGGGGTTCTTAGCAACGCTAATGGCACTCGTGCTGTCACAAAGCAAAGGCACACGAGAAAAGTTCAGACCAAAATCACGCAAAGTGGCCATCATCCAGAGCAACTGGGAACAGCAGCTAGCCGCAGCAACATACTCAGCCTCTGTAGTAGACTGGGCGACACTAGACTGCTTGCGAGAAGACCACGAAACAAGAGAAGAACCAATAAACTGGCAAGTCCCAGAAGTGGACTTGCGCTCAATACGGCAACCAAAGCGCGAGAAGAACCACCGAAAATGATATCATCCACATAAATCTGGACCAAGAGAGTGTCTTTACCTTGCCTGAGGAGAAAGAGCGTTTTATCTACACATCCCATTTTAAAACCCTTAGCAAGCAAAAAGGTTTTCAACCTATCATACCAGGCTCTAGGGGCTTGTTTCAAACCATATAAAGCTTTGTGGAGTTTAAAAACATGGTTTGGAAACTTAGGATTTTCAAAACCGGGGGGTTGCTCAACATACACTTCCTCTTCTATGTAGCCGTTTAAGAAGGCACTCTTGACATCCATTTGAAAGAGTTTAAAACCTTTGGATGCAGCAAAAGCCAAGAGTATCCTAATAGCCTCCAAACGAGCTATAGGAGCAAACGTCTCCTCATAGTCTATCCCCTCCTTCTGACTATAACCCTTCGCTACAAGCCTGGCCTTGTTTCTAACAACGTGGCCATCCTCTCCTTGCTTGTTTTTGAAAACCCATTTTGTCCCAATAGGATTACAGTTAGCAGGAGGAGGAACTAGAACCCAAACCCGATCCGTCAAAGCGTGTCCAACACCTCGGGGCTCAAAATTAGCAACAAAAGCAGAATGAGCAAAGTGCGAGATTTGCTGTGACCTGGACCGAGTGACCCGTTCGCCGATGTCGCCGATCATCTGTTGAGGGGGGTGCTGGCGCTGAATATGTCGTGGCGCCTCCCGGGAAGAAGTAACCTCCCCCTCAACAGCAGCTGGTGCCTCCCCGGGTACAGAAGGTACCGCTCGGGGTGGCGGATCCCACGGCCCCCAGGAAGAAGAGGTGTCGGGGCCGTGAGTCGTCGTAGAAGCCGCTGTTTGTGACACGGCAGGAGGAGGCGATGCTGGGTCATCTGTGCCTTCAGCATCCTCGTCCTCATCATCGAAAAGAGGCTCACCAACCTCATGATCACCTGCACGCTCAAAACGAGAAGAAGGACAAACCATGGTCTCGTCGAAGGTGACATCTGATGTCTCCATGACTCGGTTAGTATCAAGGTTAAGTACATGATATGCGCAAGTGTGAGTGCCATAACCTAAGAACACACCGTCAGAAGAACGAGACTCGAACTTGTCCAAGTTGCCCTTTTTGAGTATAAAACAGTGGCAACCAAAAACTCGAAAATAACTCACCTTGGGCAGTTTTCCAAAACGCAGCTCATAAGAAGTCTTTTTCAAGAAAGCTCGGAGAAAAATGCAATTGGAAATGTAGCATGCAGTGTTCATAGCTTCGGCCCAATATCGCCTAGGAGTCCTATGCTCATCGAGCATCGTCCTGGCCATCTCAACAAGGGTCCGATTCTTCCTCTCTACAACACCATTCTGAGGGGGTGTGTAGGGGGAAGAGAACTGATGCTCTAAACCCAAAGAGTTACAAAACTTCTCAAAATTCGAATTTTTGAATTCGGAACCATTATCACTCCGAATTGCTCGCATCGAGTTCAAAGGGAACTCGTTCTAGAGACGCAAAATCAGATTACGAGCAAAGGAGAAAGTCTCGGTCTTCTCAGCTAAAAAGAAGACCCACGAATATCTCGAAAAGTCATCAACAACAACAAGCACATACCACTTCCCCCCAACCGAGCTCACCCGAGCCGGACCAACAAGGTCCATGTGTAAAAGCTCTCCAGGGCGCTTGGTCATGACCTGAGTCACTGGATGGTGGGGAGCGGCAACCATCTTCCCGTGTCTACAAGAGTGGCAAACAAGATCCTTCTCCATATGCAACTTGGGCAATCCTCGGATTAGGCCAAGTGAACTAAGCCTTGCAAGCAAGTCGAAGCTCAAATGTCCAAGTCTCCTATGCCACTTCCAAAGATTAGAGGAGGAAGGTCCAGCCACAAGACAACGAGAAGTGCCAAAAGACTCCGAGAAATTCGCACGAAAGACTTTTCCAAAGGGCGAAATCAAACACACAAGATTGCCCTGAGGATCCAAAATACGACTGAGATTCGGTTTAAAACGAATCTCATAGTCGTCGTCAAAGAGTTGCGAAACAGAAAGAAGGTTAAAATGCAAGTTAGAAACAAGAGCAACATCGCGCAACACAAAGTGCTCATTAACCCGCACAGACCCGCGAGACAATACCTTACCTTTGCTATTGTCGCCGAAGGTTATGTACTCCTTTCCGGCAACAGGGCTAAGGCTGGAGAACCACTTGGCGTTTCCGGTCATGTGCCTCGAGCAACCGGAATCCACCAACCAAATGTCCTCCAACCGTTTTACCTACATCAATAAAAAGACATAGGATGAGCATACGGTCCAACACTGGGGTTAGTGAAGTAGGAAGAATACCAGTGTTGGGCCGGCTGCTCAAAAGAACGGTTAGCGGAAAAACCATTCCTAGCACGTCTACGAGAGGAGCGATCACCACGTAGAGGAAAACGTGGTCTGCTAAGGGAGGAGCGTCCATCGCGATACTCAAACCGCGGTGGGGAAAAACGCTCAACTACAAAACCTCCGCCACGGGGTCCATAGCCTACAACTGCAGGCTCCCGCCGGGCACGCTCTCTACGAGGCCTAGGCCTAGGGACTTGAGGCTCAACACCTCTAGGCCTAGCGACTCTCCTCGGAGCTCTCTGCTGCCTAGGCCTGGGAGCTTGAGGTTCTGGACCTCTGGGCCTAGCAGCACGTCTCAGTGCTTTCCTCTGAACATTCGGCACATGTACATCATGCAAAGGATGGTACATGTCCGGGTTGTTCATCTCCCTAGCACGGCGCGCTTCTCTCTTGCGCCTAAAGCAGAACTCGCTCAAGTGACCATCTCTCCCGCAAAAATCACAATGGTACCTCACCGCACGCAAAGGGGGTTGTTGGTACTCATGGCTGTGGGTGTGGATCACTTTGCCCTTCTGTGGCAACTCCACCTGGATAGGTGGCATTGTGTCCAACTTGTTCTTTAGGTGGTTGGGTTTGGGATGCCACACTTGGTTCTTGGGTGGAGCTCTCGGAGGTTCCTCAAACACCCCATCCTTGGTGGTAGGCTTGATGGGCTCTTTAGGTGGACGCTTGGTCAGTTTGGGAGTAGTGGTGGAATTGGGCTTCTCACTAGGATTCAGACCACTCGACTCTCCAATCTTCCCAAAAGCAGAAAGATCAACACCCTGAGCAAGACCTACACCAGAACCTCCAGCAGCTCGCTTAAATTGGGAGATCATCATTCCGAGCTGCGGCTCACTACAAGAGACCCATGACAAGATGGTCCGAAGGTATGTGTTTTCCTCCTCGGTTTGCATCTTGCCATGCTTGACATTGGCAATCTCCATCTCCAAACCCTCACACAAAGCACACTTAGCCACACAAGTGCTACCTGAGTTGGCCTCTTCAAGAGACACAATCTTGGCATTGTTCTCTGCCAACTCATATTGCAAGACAGGACAAGTCTTGCACGCACCCAACAGAGAAGGTCTAGCCTTCAGCTCATCCACCTCTCCTACCAACGCAGCATACTTACCTCTCAAAGTGAGAAGGTCAGTCATGTGCGTGGTGCCAATCTCACACTCAACCTCCTCCGATACGACCATGGTGGACTTGGCAAACTCAAGCTCCCTCACCGTGTCCTCCCACTTCTGCCTAAACTCCTTGCGCTCTCTAGCGGCACGCCTAAGCAACTTGTCCTGACTAAGGAGCGTGGCAGTAAGCTTCTCAACCTCAGCAGAAAGCTCGTTGTGGGTGAGGGATACTTGGGAGGTGTCGTCGTAGTCGTCGTCCCGAGGAGTGTGCTCCAGCTTGCCGTCGACCTCATCACCAAGCGCCATGGTGCAGAAGCCGTCGTCGTCGGCGAAGAAGCAGAGACCGTTCAGCTTGTCCTCGATCCTCTTCTTCTTCTCGGACTCGTCATCGCTTGAGCAAGCGGAGTCGTCATCTGAGCCGTCGACGTCGCTGAGCGTGGAGAAGAACGCACGCTGCTCAGCCTGGGCCTTCTCCAAGTACTTCTTCTTGATGTACTCCTTGTCGAAGCCGCCCCTCCGCTTGTGCCTCGTGGGGACGTACTTCTCCTTGCGCTTGCCGGAGTCGTACTTGTGCCCATGATCGCCCTTCCTAGATGAATGCTTCTTCTTGGGGCAGTTGGCGATGAAGTGGTCGGGGTCGCCGCACTCATAGCATCCTGAGCGTCCTCCACCGCGGCGACGGTTCATGCAGTTGTTGTGGAACCGCGTGAACCGGTTGGCGAGCATTGCCAACTCGTCATCCTCCAATGACTCAAGCTGGTCCTCTATGACAGAAAAGAGTGAAGAAAGTGCAAAGCCAGCAGAGGGGTTAGCAGAAGAGCCAGAAACCAAAGCCATAGTCGGGCCAGAAGGATTCGCATAAGAAGCCCTCGATATGGCGTCAATCTCACTAGACTTGAGCTTACTAAAGAGCTCGTCGCAAGTGAGAGTCTCATAGTTAGACGATTCGATGATCGCCTGGACCTTTGAGTCCCACACCGATCGATCGAGAGTATGCAAAAGCTTTAAAGCTCTCTCATGATCGTCGAAAGGCAACAGCTCCTTGTTAGCTCGCATCTTGTTGACAATCACCTGAAAGCGAGCGAATAAGCTTTCTATGCTCTCGCCAGGCATATGTCGAAAGTTCTCATACTCCCGCTTGTGCGACTCGTAGAGACGGGATTTGACTTGAGAGGTGCCCTCATGAAAGCGCATGAGGGTGTCCCAAATCTCACGAGCCATGGGGAGGTGAGAAACGCGATCAAACTCCGACATGCTCAAACAGAAGAACATGGCGTTACGCGCCCGGCTATTGGCCTCGTGCTCATCTATCTGAAGCTGAGAGACACGAGCAGCCAGGACAACGTAATCGGCCTTGTCGCAAATCTCCCAAATAGAAGAGCCCATGCTCTGGAGATAGGCCGACATGCGTATCTTCCAATACGCATAGTTCGTCCCATCAAAGAACGGCGGTTAGCCCACGCCGCGATCCATGTCGCCTTTTGTGGATCTGGAACCGGCTAAGGTGCCTTACTGTTCGTGACCGGACTCTGTCCTGCGTCCGGTCGCAGAGCACTGGACACGCGTCCGGTCAGACAAAAGCCGATTTCGGAGCTCTCTGAGTTGGACCGGACTCACGGAGACAGAGCGTCCGGTCACAACACGCAGCGTCCGGTCAACACAGAAAACGCAGATGAACAGTAGCACAGTCGAGTCCGGTCACACCGGGAATGGAGCGTTCGGTCAAGACCAAAAAGGGGCACAGCGAGTGTTCAACCACCGGACGCACATCCCCAGCGTCCGGTCATCTCGAGCCAGCGTTCGGTCACCCCGCAGCAGTACTGTTCGTCCACCGATTTGAATCAAACTCTCCCAAAACGAAACCTCTAGGGTTCAAACTTGGAGAGATGAGTCACAAAGAGTATAGTGAGCTATCTCTAAGAGATCATGGCTCGAACCTATCTCCAAATCGATGAATCGAAGAATTTCGGGGGAAGGGAGAAAACTTGACCCGAAACAAAAATCGATCGATCTCCTAGACCGTGAGGTTGGAGGGGAATTCCTTCGGTGGAAAGAAGTGCCTCACGATCTAGAACAACTTGGTTCAAATGGATTTGCAAAAGATGAACCGAGCAAAGAGATCAAGCGATGGGAAAATCGTGGAGAAAAAGGATTCTCGAAGAACACGAACAAAACGCGAATCACAACCACGAATTGCAACCGTGTGGCTACCACACGCTACAACCGTGAGGTTACGGCCTCACTTCCTCGAAATCAACAGCACACAGAGGTGAGTCTCTCTGCGGATCTCAGCTAGCGTGTGGCTACCACACGCTACAGCAGGTGATGGGAGAGCAGGAAACCCTAAGTGCGAAAGAGCAAATGACTGAGATAGGAAGGGAGGAGGGTGTCTCCCTCTACTTATCCTAATTCTAACCTAAGTCTAATTCCTACTCTACCCCTCACTATTCTAAATACAGAGCGAACCAGCTAAACCCTAGGGTTATTCTGGACCAACTCGGTGGTAGGTGTATCCGACGGCCACGCCCGCTCCATTCGAAGCGTTGCCTCGACGCAACCTCCAGATCGCCGCCACGTGCTGCCCTCGCTCTGCACCCCCGGTTTTGTGGCCCAAACCGGGAAACCAGCCTTTTCCAGCCAACCCCCGGTTTTGAGGCCCAAACCGGGAAACCAGCCCACCAGCTTCTGAGTTTTGAGGCCAAACTCAGCAAACCCTCAGCGCCCAGGTTTTGAGGCCCAAACCTGGAAACCGTCCTCAGCCCGAGTTTTGTGGCCAAACTCGGAAACCCTCAGCCCGAGTTTTGTGGCCAAACTCGGAAACCGTCCACGCCCAGGTTTTGAGGCCCAAACCTGGAAACCGTCCATCCGATGGTTTTTTTCTGGCTCTACCACCAAACCGACGTCGTAGATGGGATGCACCTCCCGTGCACCCCGTCCACCGACACGTGTCCCTGAGTCCATGACTCAGGCAACACATGACCGCACTTCTTCACTTGTCGTCGTCACAGGCTGTCAGCCACTACAGCTGATCCTTGGGCCTCTGGTCCCTCAGTCCAAGCCTCACGTCCGCCCTTCACCGCTCGGTACCTCGGCATGGCACGTCCGCCACACGGCACGCCCATCCTTCATCGCACCCGGTCCATCGGCACGACACGTCTCAACTTGACCTTCACCTCGCCGTCGATCACTGTATCCGTGCTCGACACCTGCACAACACAAGCCAAAGAACATGTGCATCATCCCAGTTGACAATCACTCATCACTCAGAGACCCGACATACACCCATGTATCCGCAAGAGGACGTGCCCGGCGGGAGCCTGCAATTGTAGGCTATGGACCCCGTGGCGGTGGCTTTGTAGTTGAGCGTTTTCCTCCACCGCGTTTTGAGTATCGCGGTGAGCGCTCCTTCCCCAGCGGACCATGTTTTCCTCAGCGTGGTGATCGCTTTCCCCGTAGGCGTGCTAGGAATGGTTTTTCCTCTAACCGTTCTTTTGAGCAGCCGGCCCAACACTGGTATTCTTCCTACTTCACTAACCCCAGTGTTGGACCGTATGCTCACCCTATGTCTTTTTATTGATGTAGGTAAAACGATTGGAGAACGTTTGGTTGGTGGATTCTGGTTGCTCGAGGCACATGACCGGAAATGCCAAGTGGTTCTCCAGTCTTAGTCCGGTCGCCTGAAAGGAGTATATCACCTTCGGCGACAACAGCAAAGGTAAGGTGTTGTCTCGTGGGTCTGTGCGAGTTAATGAGCACATTGTGTTGCGCGATGTTGCTCTTGTTTCTAACTTGCATTCTAACCTTCTTTCTGTTTCGCAACTCTTTGATGATGACTATGAGATTCGTTTTAAACCGAATCTCAGTCGTATTTTGGACCCTCAGGGCAATCTTGTTTGTGTGATTTCACCCTTTGGGAAAGTTTTCGTGCGGATTTCTCGGATTCTTTTGGCATTTCCCGCTGTCTTGTGGCTGGACCTTCCTCCTCTGATCTTTGGAAGTGGCATAGGAGACTAGGACATTTGAGCTTCGACTTGCTTGCAAGACTTAGCTCACTTGGCCGAATCCGAGGATTGCCCAAGTTATCCATGGAGAAGGATCTTGTTTGCCATTCTTGTAGACATGGGAAGATGGTTGCCGCTCCCCACCATCCAGTGACTCTGGTCATGACCAAGCGCCCTGGAGAGCTTTTGCACATGGACCTTGTTGGTCCGGCTCGGGTGACCTCGGTTGGGGGGAAGTGGTATGTGCTTTTTGTTGTTGACGACTTTTCGAGATATTCGTGGATCTTCTTTTTAGCTGAGAAGACCGAGACCTTCTCCTTTGCTCACAATCTGATTTTGCGTCTTCAAAATGAGTTCCCTTTGAACTCGATGCGAGCTATTAGGAGTGATAATGGTTCCGAATTCAAGAATTCGGATTTTGAGAAATTTTGTAACTCTTTGGGTTTAGAGCATCAGTTTTCTTCCCCCTACACACCGCCACAGAATGGTGTTGTAGAGAGGAAGAATCGGACCCTTGTAGAGATGACCAGGACGATGCTCGATGAGCATAGGACTCCTAGACGACATTGGGCCGAAGCTATGAGCACTGCATGCTACATTTCGAATCGCATTTTTCTCCGAGCTTTCTTGAAAAAGACTTCTTATGAGTTGCGTTTTCGAAAACTACCCAAGGTGAGTTATTTTCGAGTTTTTGGTTGCTATTGTTTTATACTCAAAAAGGGCAATTTGGACAAGTTTGAGTCTCGTTCTTCTGACGGTGTGTTTTTGGGTTATGGCACCCATACTCGAGCTTATCGTGTACTTAACCTTGACACTAACCGAGTAATGGAGACATCAGATGTCACCTTCGACGAGACCATGGTTTGTCCTTCTTCTCGTTTTGAGCGTGCAGGTGATCATGAGGTTGGTGAGCCTCAAAGCTGTCTCATGATCGTCGAAAGGCAACAGTTCCTTGTTAGCCCTCATTCTGTTGACAATCACCTGAAAGCGAGGGAATAAACTTTCTATGCTCTCGTCGGGCATATGTCAAAAGTTCTCATACTCTCACTTGAACGTCTCGTAGAGACAGGTTTTGACTTGAGAGGTTCCCTCATGGAAGCGCATGAGGGTAGCCCAAATCTCCCGAGCCGTAGCGAGGTGAGAAACGCGATCAAACTCACTCATGCTCAGACATAAGAAAAGAGCATTACGGGCTCGGCTATTGGCATCGTGCTCATCGATCTGAAGCTAAGAGACACGAGCAGCCAAGACCACGTAATCGGCAGAGTTGCAAATATCCCAGATGGAAGCACCCAAACTCTGCAGATAGGCCGACATGCGTATCTTCCAATACGCATAGTTCGTCCCATCAAAAAACGGCAGTTTGCCCACGTCGCGATCCATGTCGCCTTCTGTGGATCTGGAACCGGCTAAGGTGGAAGATCCTTAACCCACTCCGATACCAATTGAAGGACTGAAAGTGCCACCAGAAAGCGACTAGAGGGGGGGTGAATGGGAGCTTCAAATTTTCCTGCCGGAAACTTTCAGCCACTGTCCCTAGAATCACCCTAGGAGCAAACCTAGAGCTTGCAAGTGTCCACCACCCTAGATGTAGGGTGGATGCTTCCAAGAAGCACACCGGGACACCACGCAACCCTAGATACCCAATGCAAAAGACGGAAACCAAATCCGTCAACGAACGTGCGAACCGCAAACAAAACAGCACAAAATTGTACTGACCGGACTCACCCTGCGTCTGGTCAATAGGCACCGGACGCGTCCGGTCACGTGAAAACCGTTTTCGGAGCTCTCTGTTCCTGACCGGACTCACTGAAGAGGAGCGTCCGGTCAAGGGACAAGCGTCCGGTCACAAGGAGAAACGCAGATGAACAGTACAAGCGTTGCGTCCGGTCAGTGTTAGGTCGAGCGTCCGGTCAAGCAAAGAAAAGCAGAATAGGAACGTGTTCAAGGACCGGACTCTAACCCTAGCGTCCGGTCATCCCGACCGAGCGTCCGGTCACCCCGAAATTGTACAGTTCGATCACCAATTCAACTTGATCTCACCCAAAACAAATCCTCTAGGGATCAAACTTGGTGAGAAGAGTCACAAGGAAGATAGTGAGCTATCTCTAAGAGATCAGCACCCAGGTTTTGAGGCCCAAACCTGGAAACTAGCCCACCAGCGTCTGAGTTTTGTGGCCCAAACTCAGCAAACCCGCAGCACCCAGGTTTTGAGGCCCAAACCTGGAAACCGTCCTCAGCCCGAGTTTTGTGGCCAAACTCGGAAACCATCCGCGCCCAGGTTTTGAGGCCCAAACCTGGAAACCGTCCACCCGATGCTTTTTCTCTGGCTCTACCACCAAACCGAAGCTGTAGAAGGGATGCACCGCCCGTGCACCCCGTCCACCGACACGTGTCCCCAGGTCCTCGACCCGAGCAACACCATGTCCCACAAGTCTTCGCTCATCGCTGTCCCAGGCTGCCAGCCACCACAGCTGATCCTCAGGCCACTGGTCCCTCAGTCCAAGCCTCACGTCCGCCCTTCACCGCTCCCGGTCCGTTGGCACGGCACGTCTCTACTTGACCTTCACCTTGCCCTCGATCACTGTCTCCGTGCTCGACACCTGCACAACACAAGCCAACGAACGTGCGCATTATCCTAGTTGACAATCACTCATCACTCAGAGACTCGGCATACACCCATGTATCCACAGTCTTAGAGTGCAGCACGGGGTTCTTAGTAACGCTAATAGCACTCATGGTGTCACAAAGCAAAGGAACACGAGAAAAGCTCAGACCAAAATCACGCAAAGTGGCCATCATCCAAAGCAACTGGGAACAGCAGCTGGCCGCAGCAACATACTCAGCCTCCGTGGTAGACTGGGCGACACTAGACTGCTTGCGAGAAGACCAGATATAAGAGAAGACCCAAAAAACTGACAAGTCCCAGAAGTGGACTTGCGCTCAATGCGACAACAAGCAAAATTGGCATCGAAATAACCGCAAAGGGAGAGGGTAGAAGAAGCAGAATACCAAATCCCAAACTCAGGTGTGAAGCATAAGTACCTCATAATGCGCTTGACTGCCTAACAGTGAGAGGTGCGCGGCGAAGACTGAAATCACGCGCAAAGACACACCGCGAATTGAATGTCCGGGCGTGTCGCCGTCAGGTACAGCAGCGACCCTATCATACTCTGGTACTCCTTCTGGTCCACAGCTTCTCCATCCTTGTCCGCATCCAGGGCCGTCGTGGTCGACATGGGTGTTGGAAGAGGCTTGGCCTCACCCATATCGAATTTCTTCAGGATATCCTTGGTATACTTACCCTAGTGCACAAACGTTCCCTCTCGAGATTGCTTGATTTGCAATCCGAGGAAAAACGTCAACTCGCCCATCATGCTCATCTCAAACTCCCTGCTCATAGTATCTACAAACTTGGCAACCAAAGCGTGAGAAGAACCACCGAAAATGATATCATCCACGTAAATCTGGACCAAGAGAGTGTCACTGTCTTGCTGGAGAAGAAAGAGTGTTTTATCCACATATCCCATTTCAAAACCCTTAGCAAGCAAAAAGGTTTTCAACCTATCATACCAGGCTCTAGGGGCTTGTTTCAAACCATATAAAGCTTTGTGAAGTTTAAAAACATGGTTTGGAAACTTGGGATTTTCGAAACCGGGGGTTTGTTTCACATACACCTCCTCTTCTATGTAGCCATTTAAGAAGGCACTCTTGACATCCATTTGAAAAAGTTTAAACCCTTTGGATGCAGCAAAATCCAAGAGTATCCTAATCGCCTCCAAACGAGCTACAAGAGCAAAAGTCTCCTCATAGTCTATCCCCTCGTTCGGACTATACCCCTGGGCTCCAAGTCTGGCCTTGTTTCTCACAACATGGCCATCCTCTCCTTGTTTGTTTTTGAAAACCCATTTTGTCCCAATAGGGTGACACTCAGGAGGAAGAGGAACAAGAACCCAAACCCGATTTCTCTCAAAGTTCTCAAGCTCCTCATGCATGGCATTGACCCAATCTGGATCCGTCAAAGCGTGTCCAACATCTCGGGGTTCAAAATCTGCAACAAATGCAGAATGAGCAAAGTCAGAGATTTGTTGTGACCTTGACCGAGTTACACGTTCACCGATGCTGCCGATCATCTGTTGAGGCAGGTGTTGGCGCTGAATGTGTCGTGGCGCCTCCCGAGCTGATGTAGCCTCCCCCTCAACAGCAGCTGGTGCCTCCTCGGGTACAAAAGGTACCTCTCGAGGTGGCGGATCCCACGGCCCCAAGTCGAAGAAGAAGGGTCGGGGCCGTGAGTGGTAGTAGAGGCCGCTCTTTGCGGCACAGCAGGTGGAGGAGGTGCTGGGTCATCCATCCCTTCAGCACCCTCTTCCTCATCATCAAAAATAGGCTCGCCAACCTCATGATCACCTGCACGCTCAAAACAAGAAGAAGGACAAACCATGGTCTCGTCGAAGGTGACATCGGATGTCTCCATGACTCGGTTAGTATCAAGGTTAAGTACACGATATGCTCGAGTGTGAGTGCCATAACCCAAAAATACACCGTCAGAAGAACAAGACTCAAATTTGTCCAAGTTGCCCTTTTTGAGTATAAAACAATGGAAACCGAAAACTCTAAAATAACTCACTTTGGGCTGTTTTCCAAAACGCAACTCATAAGAAGTCTTTTTCAAGAAAGCTCGGAGAAAAATGCGATTGGAAAACCCAAGGGCATCGGCCCAATATCGCCTAGGAGTCCTATGCTCATCGAGCATCGTCCTGGCCATCTCTACAAGGGTCCGATTCTTCCTTTCTACAAGACCATTCTGAGGCGGTGTGTAGGGAGAAGAAAACTGATGCTCTAAACCCAAAGAATTACAAAACTTCTCAAAATCCGAGTTTTTGAACCCGGAACCATTATCACTTCTAATAGCTCGCATTGAGTTCAAAGAGAACTCATTCTGAAGACGCAAAATCAGATTGCGAGCAAAAGAGAAAGTCTCAGTTTTCTCAGCTAAAAAGAAAACCCACAAATATCTCGAAAAGTCGTCAACAACAACAAGCACATACCACTTCCCCCCAACCGAGCCGAACCAACAAGGTCCATGAGCAAAAGCTCTCCAGGGCGCTAGGTCATGACCTGAGTCACTAGATGGTGGGGAGCAGCAACCATCTTCCCATGTCTACAAGAGCGGCAAACAAGATCCTTCTCCATGCACAACATGGGCAATCCTCGGATTAGGCCAAGTGAACTAAGCCTTGCAAGCAAGTCGAAGCTCAAATGTCCTAGTCTCCTATGCCACTTCCAAAGATCAGAGGAGGAGGGTCCAACAAAAAGACAACGAGAAACTCCAAATGACACCGAGAAGTTCGCACGAAAGACTTTCTCAAAGGGCGAAATCACACAAACAAGATTGCCCTGAGGATCCAAAATACGACTGAGATTCGGCTTAAAACGAATCTCATAGTCGTCATCGAAAAGTTGCGAAACAGAAAGAAGGTTAAAATGCAAGTTAGAAACAAGAGCAACATCGCGCAACACAAAGTGCTCATTAACTCACACCGACCCACGAGACAACACTTTACCTTTGCTATTGTCGCCGAAGGTGATAAACTCCTTTCCGGCGACCGGACTAAGACTGGAGAACCACTTGGCGTTTCCGGTCATGTGCCTCAAACAACTGAAATCCACCAACCAAACGTTCTCCAATCGTTTTACCTACATCAATAAAAAGACATAGGGTGAGCATACGGTGCAACACTGGGGTTAGTGAAGTATGAAGAATACCAATGTTGGTCCGGCTGCTCAAAAGAACAGTTAGCAGAAAAACCATTCCTAGCATGCCTACGGGAAGAGCGATCACCACGTAGAGGAAACCATGGTCCGCTAAGGGAGGAGCGTCCATCGCGGTACTCAAAACGCGATGGGGGGAAACCCTCAACTATAAAGCCATCGCCACGGGGTCCATAGCCCACAACTGCAGGCTCCCGCCGGGCACGTTCTCTTCGTGGCCTAGGCCTAGTAACTTGAGGTTTTGGACCTCTAGGCCTAGCAGCACGCCTCTGAACATTTGGCACATGTACATCATGGAAAGGATGGTACATGTCCATGTTGTTCATCTCCTTTGCACGGTGCGCCTCTCTCTTGCGCCGAAAGCAAAACTCATTCAAGTGTCCATCTCTCCCACAGTGCTCACAATGGTACCTCATCGCTCTCATAGGGGGTTGTTGGTACTCACGGTAGTGGGTATGGATCACTTTGCCCTTCTATGGCATAAGCTCCTCTTGGGTAGGTGGCATTGTGTCAAGTTTGTTTTTCAGGTGGTTGGGTTTGGGATGCCACATCTGTTTCTTGGGTGGAGCTCTCGGAGGTTCCTCAAATATTCCATCTTTGGTGTTAGGCTTGAGTGGCTCTTTGCGTGGAATCTTGGTAAGCTTGGGAGTAGTGGTAGAGTTGGGCTTCTCACTCGGGTAAAGACCACTCGACTCTCCAATCTTGCCAAAAGAAGAAGCATCAACGCCCTAAGCAAAACCTACACCAGGTCCTCCAGCAGCACGCTTGAACTAGGAGATCATCATCCCAAGCTGCGGCTCACCACTAGACACCCATGACAAGATGGTCTGAAGGTATGTGTTTTCCTCCTCAGTTTGCATCTTGTCATGATTCACATTAGCTATCTCCATCTCCAAACCCTCACACAAAGCGCATCTAGACACACAAGTGTTATCCGAGCTGGCCTTGCCAAGAGACACAATCTTGGCATTCTTCTCTGCCAACTCGGATTGCAAGCCTGCACAAGACTTGCACGCACCAAGCACCGAAGATCTAGCTCTAAGCTCATCCACCTCTCCTACCAACACAGCATACTTACTTCTCAAAGTGAGAAGATCAGTCATGTTTGTGGAGCACATCTCACACTCCTCATCTGTGACAACAACGGTGGACTTGACAGATTCAAGTTCCTTCACCGTATCCTCCCACTTCTGCCTAAACTCCTTCCTCTCTCTAGTAGCGCGCCTAAGCAGCTTGTCTTGACTAAAGAGAGCGGCAGTGAGTTTCTCGACCTCAGCAGAAAGTTCATCAGAGGTTTGAGATACCTGGGAGGTGTCGTCATCATCGTTCCGAGGGATGTCCTCCAGCTCGCCGTCAACCTCCTTGTCGAGGGCCATGATGCAGAAACCCTCGTCATCGGCGAAGAAGCAGAGGCCGTTCAGCTTGTCCTCGATCCTCTTCTTCTTCTCGGACTCATCGTTGCTTGATGAAGCGGAGTCGTCATCCGAGTCATCAACGTCGGTGAGCGTGGCGAAGAACGCACGCTGCTCAGCCTTGGCCTTCTCCAAGTACTTCGTCTTGATGTACTCCTTGTCGAAGCCGCCCTTCCGCTTGTGCTTCGCGGGGACGTACTTCTCCTTGCGCTTGCCGGAGTTGTACTTGTGCCCATGATCCGCCTTGCCGAAGGTCTGCTTGTTCTTCTTCGGGCAATTGGCGATGAAGTGGTTGGGATCGCCGTACTCGAAACATCCCGAGCGTCCTCCTCCGCGGCAACGGTTCATGCGGTTGTTGCGGAACCGCGAGAACCGGTTGGCGAGCAAAGCCAACTCGTCATCCCCCATGAACTCCAGCTACTCCTCTGAAGGACCGAGAATGCAATAGCAAGGCGACCAGAGGGGGGGTGAATGGGAGCTCAAAAATTTCTCTCGAAACTTTGGCCTTTTGTTCCAAAATCAACCCCAAGAGCTTCGATCGAAACCGTGATGCCCATGACCCTTGGAAGAGGGTGGATGATCCCTAGGATCACAGCGAGGCACCACAAAGCGATAGCGAACCAACCGTCAAAAGCACCGGCACAAGTTCGACCCTCAAAAATCAAGTCCTGAATGTAGATAGACGGCTACGTCGAGAAATCACCAAATACCTATGCTAACAAGTAGCAAAGATACCTAGAGAGTTTCCTTGATCAACTCTAGGGCCAAACGGAAAGTTCGGAAACCAAGCGAAGAAGTCGGAAGAGCAAACGCACAAAAACGCAACCTTCAGCAGGATCCCGGACTGTCCGCCGGTACGGTCCCGGACAGTCCGGCCCTACTGCGGACTGTCCGCGAGCAAGTGGCGGATTGTCCGCCGGCTGAAAGTGCAAAACTGCACAGCTCCTGAAGTCCCCTGGTCGACTCACGGACTATTTGCGATCGACTACGGCGGACTGTCCGCCGGTCTAACAGCAGCAAAGCGACCGAGCCACGCAGCCACTGATCAGGCTGAATCCCGGCGCGCGGACTGTCCGCGCCCCAAGTGGCGGACTGTCCGCGGATGAACAGAGAGGGCGATTTCAGTCGCCCCTCTCACGAATCCTCTCAAAACTGAACCAAAACTCAATCCCACATTCCCAAACTTGGAGAAGATGATCACGAGGTAGTTAGAAGACTATCCCCAAGAAATCATCCGCTCAAATCAACTCAAACACCGGGAAATCGAAAGGGGAGGAGTATGAACGAAAAAGCGCCACGAAAACAAAATCAACCCGATCTACTTGTTCGTGAGGAGTTAGATGAATTCCTTCAGTGGAAATGATCTCCTCACTATAAAGAACAAGTTGATTCAAATGGATTTCGCAAAGACGCAATAGAGAGGGAGATCGAGTGACGGGAAAATCGCGGAGAAACGAAGAACGCGAAGAACACGAACAAAACGCGAATCAAGTCATCGATCTGCAACCGTGTGGCTACCACATGCTACAACAGTGAGATTACGGTCTCACTTCCTCAAAATCTCCAGTACACAGAGGTATGGTTCTCTGCGGATCTCAGCTAGCTACAGCAGGGGATTGGGAGAGCAGAAAACCCTAGAAGCAAAGAGAAAATGACTGAGATAGATGGGGAGGTGGGTGTCTCCCCCTACTTATCCTAATTCTAACTATTCCTAATTCTCATTCTACCCCTAACTAATTACAGAGCGAACCGGCTAAACCCTAAGGTTATTCTGGACCAACTCGTGGTAGGTGGTGATCCGACGGCCACGCCCGCACAACTGGTAGCGTTGCCTCGACGCAACCTCACCGATTGCCGCCACGTGCCGCCACCGCTCTGCTTGTCCTTTCCCGGACGTTGCACCCCCGGTTTTGTGGCCCAAACCGGGAAACCAGCCGACCAACGCCTGAGTTTTGTGGCCCAAACTCAGCAAACCCACAGGACCCAGGTTTTGAGGCCCAAACCTGGAAACCGTCCTCAGCCCGAGTTTTGTGGCCCAAACTCAGAAACCATCCGCGCCGAGGTTTTAAGGACCAAACCTGGAAACCGTCCACTCGGTGGTTTTTCTGTGGCTCAACCACCAAACCGAGCCGTAGAGGGGATGCACCGCCCGTGCACCCCGTCCACCCGCAAGTTTTCGCTCGTCGCTGTTCCAGGCTGTCAGCCACCACAGCTGATCCTCAGGCCACCGGTCCCTCAGTCCAAGCCTCACGTCCGCCCTTCGCCACTCTCGGTCCATCGGCACGGCACGTCTCTACTTGACCTTCACCTTGCCTTTGATCACTGTATCCGTGCTCGACACCTGCACAACACAAGCCAAAGAACATGTGCATTATCCCAGTTGACAATCACTCATCACTCAGAGACTCGGCATACACCCATGTATGTTCAATGCGGTTGACCAGATTGTTCACGTTGCGCGTCAGCTCGGTCATGAGGTTGCGTTGTTCATTCATGAATGTTGTAAGCTCGCCTTTGGACACACACACATTGAGGTCCGTTGGAATTCCTACCATTGTTAGAAGATAGAAAAAGACAGCAGCAAAGTATTATCCTTGTCAACTAAAAGAAACCAAGTGGTGGTGGTGGTGAAAGTGGAATGCAAAATCACAAGCGGCTTACCACCGTCTTGCATGTATTGTTACCAACGCCAAACATGATCAAACCAAAGTGACGAAGCAATCTGTTGTTGAGCGTGGGTAACAGTTGCAAGAGGAACCTGTGCTGACAGAAGTATATGTGTAGCTATGGGAAGGCACAATATGACAACAAGGATTAGCAATTAACGAATGCAGATTAGCAAAGTTCAATAAGTATCCAAAGCACAAGTCACAATTGCTGGCTAAGACGTGTGTAGACGTAGCGCAACAAGATGAAACAAAGAACGATGGAAAGAACTCACAGAACAAGCAAAGAGCACTGATTTTGCCTTTTTTCCTGAATTTTCCATTGATTTTCCAAAAAGGTACTAGTACGAATCAAACTTTTTTATTTTTTCACTATTTTTTTATATTTTTCTCTGAACAACGATCACACAAGATGCAACCACAAAAATTGGCACCTGCAACTGAGGTGGGATGTGGTCTACACAAAATCTGCAAGTTCTCTGAAAAGCGTGCAGAATCCTTGTCAAAGTTTTTTATTTATTTTCCCAAATTTTTTGGCAATTTTGAGGGGACCAAACAGGGCGAAGCCGAGTTTGGGTCGGCTCCAAACGGTGTCAAGAAGCTCCACAAAAAAATTCAGATTTTTCTGACAAACGAGCGAAAAGTTATGCCTGTTTTACCGAAGGTATCTCTAGTTATGTTTTCTAGAGGCACAACATGAAAAACAACAGTTACGGCAAAACGACAGCGGCAGTTAGGGCAAAGCGACCCGAAACTCCAACACTGATCACAAGATCAAGCGTCCTTGTGACTAACAGCAGTAGGTAGATGCGAGATGATGTAAGGAGGGCTGCGATGCAGGCAAAAATTAGAGCGGTTGGCAACCTATCTAGGGTTTGCGCGGCGGCGAGAAGTTACACAAGGCAGCTTGCGGGGCAAGTCGAGTAACGTGGTGACTTTGACTTGTTGTTTGGGAATGGTGGATGGGATAGCGGCGGAAACAAAGAAACAACAACGAGCACATTGAACTACGACGACGAACACAACCTAAACCAGCAACAAGACTCGACCACGGACACAAACTCAACAAAGCGAAACTGAAACGAAATTGCAAAGGCACAAAGGGCGATAGGACAGCGGAAAATTAAAATATTTTTTAGGCTTTTTGTGGACTCTAGGTAATGAACAAATATGAATCTAAGGGCAAACGAGATTATACCTCGCGGAAAACCTGAAATATCTGATACCAATTGATGAGGGACGGCCCGATCTTCCATGAGGTAGCGATAGGTTCGATTGGTGGAGAACTCGACGTTGGCGATCCGGCTTCAAATTAGACACGATTCGAACCCTGCAACCGTTACACCACTGCTTCGTTGGTTATCAACCAAGCACAACTTGATTGACCTCGCCAAGAAGGCTATTCCTGCAAGCGAATCGAAGAACACAAGCAAGAGGGTAAAAACTCGCAATCTGAAATTGCAAATATGAATTATGCAAATATCAATAGATGGGTTCAAGAACTCGGTTCCAAAGGACTAATCGACACAGTGGAGGAGATCAAGAATGGGGGCCCTGGATCACTGTAAAAGGATTCGACACCACAATTACAATGAACGATTCAGTTTCTCGATGGAAAACTAAACTCTAAACAAAACCCAAAACCTAACGACGACGACGGCGGCTAATTATAGGGTTTAGGACGTCATCTACGCTGGACGCGCCCCCTAATGGGCTCTAAGACGATACATGGCCCAACGGACCAAAATACGATGACGCAGCACCCTGGTAGATTCTGGACGCTGACTTGTTTCGATGATTCCCAGCATATCTGGTTCGTCGAAAACGGGTCCGTATGCGTCCGGGGCGTTGATTTTACCCGGGACTGCTCCTGAATTCTGAGGGTGACGAGGTAGCTGAGTTGGAGACGGATTGCAACTTGGGGAAGACCATGGCGTCGGTGTATCCAGCGTGGCGATGTCCTCATCATCGATCTCACTAGACTTGAGCTTACTAAAGAGCTCGTCGCATATGAGGGTCTCATAGTTAGGTGATTCGATGATCGCCTGAACCTTTGAGTCCCACACCGACCTATCGAGAGTGTGCAAAAGCTTCAAAGCTCTCTCATGATCGTCGAAAGGCAACAGCTCCTCGCCTGAAAGCCCTCATCCTGTTGACAATCACCTGAAAGCGAGCGAATAAACTTTCTATGCTCTCGCCAGGCATGTGTCAAAAGTTCTCATACTCTCGCTTATGCGACTCGTAGAGACGGGTTTTGACTTGAGTGGTTCCCTCATGAAAACGC
Source organism: Coix lacryma-jobi var. lacryma-jobi (assembly GCA_009763385.1). Taxonomy (NCBI): domain Eukaryota; kingdom Viridiplantae; phylum Streptophyta; class Magnoliopsida; order Poales; family Poaceae; genus Coix; species Coix lacryma-jobi. The sequence continues at coordinate 70,045,728 of CM019830.1, forward strand.
ATGAGGGTAGCCCAAATCTCCCGAGTCGTAGCGAGGTGAGCAACGCGATCAAACTCCGTCATGCTCAAACATGAGAAAAGAGCATTACGAGCTCAGTTATTGGCATCATGCTCATCGATCTGATGCTGAGTCACACGAGCAGCCAAGACCACGTAATCAGCAGAGTTGCAAATATCCCAAATGGAAGCACCAATACTCTGTAGATAGGCCGACATGCGTATCTTCCAATATGCATAGTTCGTCCCATCGAAAAACGGCGGTTTGCCCATGCCACGATCCATGTCGCCTTCTGTGGATCTGGAACCGGCTAAGGTGGAAGATCCTTAACCCGCTCTGATACCAATTGAAGGACCAAAAGTGCAACCAGAAAGCGACCAGAGGGGGGTGAATGGGAGCATCAAAATTTCCTATCGGAAACTTGTCGCCACTGTTCCGAGAGTCGACCGCAAGAGCAAACCTAGAGCTTGTGAGTGTCCATGACCCTAGATGTAAGGTGGATGCTTCCAAGAAGCACAACGAGACACTACACAACTCTAGAAACCCAACACAAAAAACGGAAATCAAAACCGAGAACGGACGAACGAACCTCGGACGAAACACCACAAAACAGTGATGACCGGACTCTGCCTGCATCCGGTCAGTGTACACCGGACGCGTCCGGTCTGGCAAAACCAGGTTTGGGACCTTACTGTTCTGGACCGGACTCACTATAGAGAGCGTCCGGTCAAACCTTGTCAGCGTCCGATCAAAAGAACCAAGCAGTGAACAGTGTAAGGAGCGAGTCCGGTCACTTGCACGTTCAGAGTCCGGTCAAGACACAAGGAACACAGTGACCGAGTTTCAACGACCGGACTCACTGACCTAGCGTCCGGTCGTCCCAATGCCAGAGTCCGATCACCCCGAAAGTTCACCGTTCATTCACCGATTCGATCCAAACTCTCCCAAAATGAAACCACTAGGGATCAAACGTGGAGAGATGGGTCTCAAGGAAGATAGTGAGCTACTCCTAGGAGATCATGGCTTGAACCTATCCCCAAATCGTTGAATCGAAGAAATTTGGGGGATGGGAGATGAACTTGACCCGAAACGAAAATCGACCGATCTACTAGCTCATGAGGTTAGAGGAGAATTCCTTCAGTGGAAAGAAATGCCTCACGATCTAGAACATCTCTGTTCAAATGGAATCGCAAAAGACGCAACAAACAAAGAGATCGATCAACGGGAAAATTGTGGAGAAAAGCAATCCGCGAAGAGCTAGAACAAAACGTGAATCACAACCACAAATTTGCAACCGTGTGGCTACCACACGCTACAACAGTTAGATTATGGTCTCACTTCCTCAAAATCTCACGGACACAGAGTTATGGTTCTCTTCTCTGTGGATCTCAGTTCGCTACAGCAGTGAATAGGGAGGACAGGGAACCCTAGAAGCAAAGAGCAAATGACTGAGATAGGATGGGAGGTGGGTGTCTCCCTCTACTTATCCTAATTCTAATTCCCACTCTACCCCTAACTAATTACAGAGCGAACCAGCTAAACCCTAAAGTTATTCTGGACCAACTCGAAGATAGTTGTGATCCGACGGCCACGCTCGCACAACTGGTAGCGTTGCCTCGACGCAACCTCACCGATTGCAGCCACGTGCCGGCACCGCTCTGCACGTCCTTTTCCCGGACTTCGCCCCTGGTTTTGTGGCCCAAACCGGGAAACCAGCCTTCACGACCAACCCCCGGTTTTGAGACCCAAACCGGGAAACCAGCCGTCCGTTGCCTGAGTTTTGTGGCCCAAACTCAGCAAACCCGCAGCACCCAGGTTTTGAGGCCCAAACCTGGAAACTGTCCTCAGCCCGAGTTTTGTGGCCCAAACTCGGAAACCATCAGGACCCAGGTTTTGAGGCCCAAACCTGGAAACCGTCCACTCATTGGTTTTTCTGTGGCTCAACCACCAAACCGAGCCGTAGAAGGGATGCACAGCCCGTGCACCCCGTCCACCCACAAGTCTTCGCTCATCGCTGTCCTAGGCTGTCAGCCACCACAGCTGATCCTCAAGCCACCGGTCCCTCAGTCCAAGCCTCACGTCCGCCCTTCGCCACTCTCGTTCCATCGGCACGGCACGTCTCTACTTGACCTTCACCTTGCCTTTGATCACCATATCCGTGCTTGACACCTGCACAACACAAGCCAAAGAACATGCGCATTATCCCAGTTGACAATCACTCAACACTCAGAAACTCGGCATACACCCATGTATCCGCAATTGGCACTCGGGCAACTCTCTCGCGTCGACTTCCTCGGTCCTCTTGTACGGGGTCTCCTCCGGTTCCTGCTCCTCCGACTGTGGCGAGTTCTCCTCTATCGATCTTGTATGATGCATGCGTGTATGAGTATGATGAATGCACATAGGATGCTTAAGAGATAAGTAATCAGGTGATAAGCACATGTCATCTATTGCATTCTCTTCAACAAGGTAGTCAACATCATCTAGTTATCTAGTAACTACCTTGTCAACACCCTACAACCCAGTGTTTAACCTAACCCTTTCTGAACAGCCATTCATTATTCACGACATAACAGGAATAATATAAATAAATCTAATTACTTATTTACCTATCCCTTTTTACTGATTTATTAAACAAGTATAACTATCACCATGTTGAAATGACCTCAAAAAATTCCAAAACTTTTACACAGGCTACTACAGACCAAAACCTGACTACCATTAAAAGTTCAGTCCAAAACAGTAAACCTAGCATACACTAAAAATTAACTCTATTAATTCACAAATCATGCATTTTTCATAGATTGTACTACCAACTGTCAAAACAGACCAGACCAGTATTTTTCCTGGTAACTTCACTCCTTAAAATAACTACAGAAAAATTACCAAGCTCTGAATCTAAGCATTTCTATTTATTAAAATTATAGAAAGAAAACATCACTTAACAACTTTAAATTCTATAGCCAACATTTTCCATGGAACATACACATATTATATTTTTCGCAGATAACACTTATCAACACAAACTTAACAAAATTGAAATCACCTTTTTCTGAGCTATATAGAATTAGTTATGCATTTTTCAAGTTAACAATCATTTACTTAATTAAATCAAACTGCATATAAAAGTACCACAAAATATGCATCTAATAATTTTAACAGGTAGATCTATTTATTTCCAGCACAACAAAATTTGTTTCACACAATTTGGACTTAAAATGAGCCACATATGAATTTTAGAAGCATTTAAACTATTTCTGGAAAAACTAATTAAAGAAAACATGATCTAAAACGCTACGGTTACCCAAGCTAACACACCCAGAGACACAGAGCAAAACGCTAAGTACACCCGGGCTTCCCACACTCTATTCCACACGACTCCTCCTCCTTCTCTCTCTCTCTCTGCTAGTGGGACCCAAGCGCCGCGACTCCACGTCACCGGGTCAACGGGCCCACTGGTCGGTGGCGCCTCTCCCCCGCCATCGTTGACCGGCGAAACCTCGCCAACGGCGAGGTTTCTGGCGACACTACCTACACCTATGGACTCAACTTCGCGAGGCGAACACGGTCGACCTCCTTGCTGGGCTAGAGGGTCACCGGAGCAAGCTCAACGGCGGCCATGGCGAGGTGGCGGCGCTGCAACTCGACGGCGGAGCTGCTCCCGGCTATTCTGAGGCTCAACGCAGCGAGCATAGGCCGCAGCGGACCCTAGGCTACACCCTGGTGCGGTGCTTGAGCCACGCCAACCCCGGCAGTGGCCGATCACACGCACAGCGGCGGACCACGACGGATTCGCCCACAGCGAGGTCGAGTTCTGGCGAGACCACGACGCTAGGATACTCTCCATCTAAACCTAGGCTTTAGCGGTGTTAGGGAAGGCTAGAACGATACTTGGTTGGAGATGGTATGGCTGGAATCGGCCGGACCACGTGAAGGTCACGGCGGCGGACATGGTGGGTGCACGTGAAAGGAACTCGGTGTTCCACCATCTAGCTTGGGAGAGAGGGCAAACCAACCGGAGCAAACAACAGAGGGGATCAAGGCGTAGGGTTTGGCAGGAGGAATCGGGCGGCGGTGCTCTGGCTTGCGAGAGATTGCTCACCGGAGTTCGGCGGGCGGCAGCGGTGTTTGCAACTGGAGAAGATGGAGCAGAGGGCGAGCGAGAGCAAATGAGTGAGGGGGCCTCGGTAGAGCGCTTGCGGGAGAAGGAAGTGGCGCGGCGTGGTTGCTGGGTTCATCGAACCCGGACGGCTTCCATCGTCCGTCCCGACCGGCGCGGCGGCGGCCCGTCCACGGCGGCGGCAATGCAAAGGGAAACAGAGGGTTCGGTCGCGAGAGTGGGAGCGGCGCGACACGAGCGGCCGGTTTTGGTGATTGGTGTTCGGCGCCGCCGAACAACAGAGAGCGACGCGACGCCGGCGTACGGCGCGCGCGTGGGCGGCGGAGCTGAGCGGCACGGGGTGGAAGAGGAGGGGCTGACAGGTGGGACCAGCAGAGGAATAAAGAAAAGAGGTTTTGTCTATTTTCTAAACTATTTTTTCTCCCAAACTAAGTCCAATTAGGAAAAGGTCGTAAAAGCAAAATTGCTTAGAATTTCACAAGGAACAATTCATATTTAAGGCTCAAGTCTAAATTCTGCATGTAAAATTGAATTTCACTCCTAGCTTAATTTTCTAATGCAAAAATAAAATACTAAATGACCTTTTCTGACAGTGCTTTTAAGCAAAGTTGTTTCTTTCACCAAGATCTTCAACTTTGGTTTAAGATACTTTCTCAAAAAAAAACAAAGCATATAATAGCTATACTAGGGACTTAGCAAAGGACTTAAACAATCATACCACACAAGAATGCACATGAAATGATATGATGTTCATGCTCATGACATGTCAAATTATGGGCTCATGACATGTCAAATTATGCATTTAGGGTTGCTTAACACCAGAGGTGTTACAACTAAGAACCTAGCCGTGGGTAAGGACATTGTAGCACGTAGCTAGTCAAGTGCATGTGCAAAAGCCTCTGTCGGAGCAGCTGAATTAGCACACTTGAGCCCATATAAACCTGGTAGGCCGTGAAATCTTGAGGGATTTTAAACCTTTCCAACATTTCAGCCAAGATAGCATGGTCAAACAAATACATATTACGTCCACGGAGCTTTGCAGCAAAAATAATATTATAATAGAGTTCATAAATAAGGATACAAGTTTGAGTTCCACTAAATTTAGAAGAAACAACATAGCTTTGAAATGAATACCATACCATAAGTTGAATATACATTGCTAGCTTGAGTGACATCCGCCAACAACAGTATAATAATGAGAAGAAGTAATATAGACTGCCGAGCCAACTGACAATTAGCCATCACCTTTCAGCAGGCTGAACATTCACCTGCAACAAGGTGGGATAAACCCTGAGTACTCGAAGTACTTAGCTAGACTTACCCATCTTAAACCAAAAATAAATTGACACCAAGCAGGATGCAAGGCTGATATGATAAGTGGAGTTGGCAGGACACACATATTAAAAGCATTAGTAGCATGTAGAGGATATCTTTTAATTACTAGCTGCAAGTTTTAGATAGATATTTAGCCTATACAGACTAGATTAGCACCTGTCTAAGAAAATCATTGAGTAGTGATTAAGCAATAAATAAGGATAACCACAAGCAAATCAATTTAGCCTTGTCAACAATATCAACATAACCATCCTTGTGTTCTTTATTTCTAGTATCACGACAATGAAGCTCAAGTCAAGTGCTCACTGTTCAGGAGCGATGGCGATTCGAATCGATTCCTAAGCAGCTGGTGATTTATTCCCCACAAAAACCACACTCACCTGCTAAAGTGAGCTACAGATAACCACAACACTATTCTAGTAAGCCGCGGTCCTGAATAGGTTCCACCGTACCCAGGGATCGACCGACTGCCAAGAAGGTTCAGGACTTTAAACACCTCCTTTCTTGGGCTTACTCTTCGTGCCCCTGTCATCCCCCATTCATCTCCAATATGGTGCGAACGACTCAGATTCTGGATCGAAATAATGTGCGTCTTTGTGGTCGGAACGACTTATCCTTCTAGCTTAATGTGGGGCATGCGTTCAACATGACAAGAGGGCCGCATAAATGATACTATTCCCAATCGACACGGCCAGAAATGTTGTAGTTCAAACCCTACAGGAATCTGTCGATCACATAAATCCATAACACTCGGTTATCTCACATAATGGCAAAATATGGCTAAAAGTGATCAAGTGACCACTTGTCTCTCGAAGGTGACAGGAAAATCACCCGACTTCTACTAGTCTAAGCATGGCTAAGCATATAGATCGAACCTAGACCAACCAGGGTGAAAGTGATGTGTATAACAAGTAAGAAAGGGATAGATATATACAACAACAGTTTCATCCAACTCCTAACAACCTAATGCACAATACAATTATACTTACTCAAGTGCATTTATAAAAGAATGGGTAGGTGACTTAGAATGCTCCAAGGCTTGCCTGAGATCCAACACTAGGTTAGTGTTTGTTAGGTGACACTCGCTTGATGAGCATCTCCACTTCCAGCACTTGCTTACCTCTTCATCTTTGGGATAAATCCACCAAACACCATCTTTGGGTTTAGCTTCATCATCGTACTTCACGTGGTGTATCTATCGTACCTAAATGAGTTGCACAATACAAGCATATCAGGATAACATAGGCAAGGGACAACACTCATGATGCAAACATAGGCACATAGCACAAGCACTACCAATTATTTCACATAAGCAATCAGGATAACTGCAAAGACAGAAGACATAGCTCTACTATTAGCTTAGCACACAACATAGCATATCAACTCAGTAGATTATGATTATACTAAGGTGTTACACAAGGTTCATTAGGTATTTATAGAGGCTAAAAATAGCAATCTATCAAGACTATATTACAGACATCACTGAAATAGAACACATGCATGCACACATAGCACATTCTTTAGTTAATCAAGTTAACCAACATTATATACATAACATACTTATATGATACCTTGGGTTTATTAATCTAATAACATGAAAGGCACAAGCTAATCATTAACCAGGAAAAATATGTCACAAAAGACTACATAAGCAATCTCAAATTATAACAATCAACTTGGGTCCATTCACATGTTCTGGATAGCAACACAACAACTACTTTAAACAATAATAACTGGGGATACACACATCCAAACAAGGTGATTCTTAACTTTATAGAAAGCTAATGAAATTATCTACAACTTTGTTGTTTTTACTTAAGGATGATTCAATCATTAGAATGGCCAAACATTACATACAAGACATTTGTCCACACTTTGGACAAAATGTTACATTTATCTTCAAACAACCATAACTAGAGATCTAGAGCATCAAAAGACTTGATATAAGACTTACTAGAAATATTATTAAGTTGTCTACATCTTATATATTATCATCTCAAGGTGATTAAACAGTTATCAAGACCACCCAACATAAACAAGCAAATCTGTTCAGACTTGGATAGATTCTGACTTTTCACTTTAAACACTTGTATCTCAAGATCTAGACTACCAAAAATAATGATCCTAGACATTTTAGAAATCTTACGAAATCATTACAGCTCTTGTATTAACATGAGCAGAAGATTCACAAGGTATATTAGCCAAACAGTCCACTCTTTCAGATCTGCACAGGGAGTATGCAAAACCTGACAACAAACTTGTAAAAGCTTTAACTCCTAAACCACTTGGCCTAAAATCATGAAATTTCAGGACAAGCAAGACAAGGAAGTTATATACAATGTTCATATAGACCACATCTACAGCAAACATGAATTTACATCATGAAGTTGTCACAGCAACAGAAACTGGTCTAGCAGCCATTTCAGAACATTAATAAATTCATTCATCACTTGTTTGATTTACATGAGCACACATATGAGCTGTGAACAAACATCAAATACTTATGAACATGGGCATAAAATATGTATCTCAGATCACTATGTAACAAAGGCAAATACATAAACCTATAAGTGTTGATCTGTCACTAGGCTTTTAATAATTATATAATTATTAAACCCAGGCATTATTTTAGGTGGTGTGGTAAACAACTAATTTGGACCTCATATTTTTACATATCAAAGATGGTACCAAAACATGACTATCCTAGAAGTGACATGCCCAGGTTTTATAATTTATTTTTTATAATTAACTCAAATTTTATTCACAACAAGGCATGTGAGAGCAAGATAAATGTATAAATCATATTTTCTGCACTACAACTTTTATTTAGGGCCCCCTACCATGCAAGCACTCCAAATAACCGTTCAAAGTTGGTCAAAGTAGTACCCAATAAATCTCCTGATTAGGGCTTCTGGTCACTCGCGACATTTTCTGGTCATCTGCTCAACATGGACTTTTCATGACTTTTGTTTATGAGTTTTTATAGAGTTGCTCGGGCATAAATGCAAGACTTGTTTCAACTCAAATGTTCACCTTTACTTAATAGGCCATTATAAGAAAAGTTGTGGACTCATCATTTCATGTGACTTTTTGATTCCAATCTTCATAAAACTTTTCCACCAATCACTATAGACAGGAACAAAGGTGGTGTGGGGGTATGGACCCATATACCCTCATGACTAGACTTGGGCTACTTCGAAGAAGCCGGCCCAACTCTATGCAAAGGCCCAATATGACGAGGCCCACCTGGTCGGGCGACGGCGTGATGGACTTTGCAGGATTGGTGATCAAGGAAACCTGATCGATTAGAGAAAATACTACATCCCTTGTGGTATGCTGATTGTAATTGATTTAGTTTCCTTTATCCCTTCTATAGATCTGATCTACCGAGATCTGTAACCCTGCTCCCCATGACTATATAAGGCGAGCAGGGACCCCCCTCAAAAATAGATTGATTCGCACACAGAATACACAACTCGACGCAGGACGTACGGTATTATGCTAAACCTAGAGGCCCAAACTTGAATAAACCTTTGTGTTCATCTAGTTTTGCCTTGTGTCAACATCTGGGTCGTCATCCTGCGCACCTTCCCCTCTAATATACCACCTTGGGCATACCCCTAGGTTGGCTATCGACCATATGTCATCGACAGCTGGCGCCCACCGCGGGGAGTGTGCGTATGAACTTAATGGCGAGTCAGATGGTTTCTTTCCTTGCTTCCATGGATCTCCCGATGGGTCTGACATTTACTGTCGGATCCTTCTCTTGGATCACCAGGGGTGATGGCGCCATCAGGACCTTGGAGGCACCGCAGGCATTGCCTGCGTCAAGATCTTCTTCACCAGCACCGACAGGATCGGCTTCAGGATCTCTCCTGAGGTTGGTACCTTCGGGCAGGCCAGCGCTTCCCCGTTACAAGGGGTGGTGCATCGATAACTCGGATCTTAACGAATCCATCAAACGGATCAACGCCAGTATCGCCAAAACCCTAGTTTTGGTAGATGTGATCATAGATCAGTCGTCTGAGTACGAGGATGACAAGGAGGGGTGGCTACGACCATGGCGACCAGCCCAAGCGAGGTGCAACGAGCGGCTAGGAGCCGGTTTAGTCATCACCTCCACTCTAATGGGGCATACCATCTAGCATTAACCGACCCCCGCCTCTGGCCCAAGGGAGCAAGGAGACCTGGAGGAACGTTCAACCACTGTCCTTCCTTATGGATTGATGAACACGACTGCTATCTGCGGAAGCCGCATCCCGCATCTGTTCGGGAATCACACTAAGCGTGACCACATTCCAGATTTGCAGTCATCAAAGCTCGTGCACTTTGGCCATGGAGCTTGTATGGCAATCTTGACTGCTATTCCGACCACTTCTATGATGTCAAGTTTTGGGTCAACCAGAGCTGACCTATCGACGAAGACTCCAGATCTCCACCAGGTTTTGGGCCACTCCCTCACTATAGGGGATTGGTTTTTGCCATCAGCCATGACGAGCCCGCCGTGCAGGGAGAGACAGAAGAAGCAGGACCCAACGCTTGGCCAGGAATGCCAATCGAGCCACACGCAGAGCGGCTGAGGCCTCGAGACCCAACGGTGCGCGCATACAACGCAACTTGTGAGACGCATTTGATATGTGTGACAACCACCAGGTTCACAAGATGCCTTAGGAGAATCTCACCATGGAAATGAGCCTTGTCGGCTGCCCCCCGTCGATCCACAAGTTGAATAGCTCAACGCCTACTGAAGACATCCCTGGTCTAGGTGCAGGATCAGGTGGTGGTCCCGTTGCAAGTTGCTACCTCTACATCTCGAAGAAGCCAACACAGTCGCCGTCCACAATCGTCTGTCGTGTCATTGCCCATGTCTTTGGGAACCAAGTTTCTGCTCTTTTGATCATGTTTTCACTCTATAAAGGGTTTTTGCTCTTATATTTTGCTTGTTGCATCGAGTCGTTACCCATGTCTTTGGGGACCAAGCTTTGCTTATTTCAAACTGCTCTCTTTTGACCTTTCCTTGGCTTTTCGGGCATTTGAATGAGCAATCTTCCTTTCTTCTTTCGTATCTATTTCTTTTGATCTCGTGTCCGTTCTATGTGTTGACAATGCACTCATCAAGGGGGAGATTGCGAACACAAGGTTGATATGTGCCCTTGTGGTTTGACCCATTGTGATGAGTGATTGATCAACAGACTCATGGGTAGGCGTGACTAGGCAACATGTCTCTTAGTTGTGTTGGTATCAATGTGTGGAGCTCGGAGGCAATGGTCGATAGCGAGCTGAAGGTAAAGTAAAGACGTGCCATGTCGATGGACCGGGAGTGGCGAAGGGCAGACGTGAGGCTTGGACTGACATACCGGAGGGCCGGAGGACTAGTTGCGGTAGCTGGCACATAGCGGTAACAAGCGAGAGCACATGTGATGTGCGACTACATCGGCGAAGTCGAGACGGAAGACGATGGCATCATGGCACTTGGCAGAGGCTGGACATGGCCTTCCTCGGGGCAAGTGTTGTCGGTCAAGTCAAGAAGGAAGGCGAAGGCGTTGTGCTCGGTGGAGGCCGAACATGCATTGACATCGGCGTCAGTGGTCGGGGCATGAGACCCATGCTCTATCTTCGGCACGAGTTTGGTAGTTGAGCCTTAGAAAACTACCTGCTATGGTTTCCGAGTTTGGGCCTCAAAACTCAGGGTGGACGGATTTCCAGGTTTGGGCCTCAAAACCTGGGCTGACGGGTTTGCCGGTTTGGGCCTCAAAACCTAGGCCAATGGGTTTGCCAGTTTGGGCCTCAAAACCTGATGGAGGTTCCTCTGCAGAATGGGATGACGTGTGGTGGCACCGCAAGGCTTGCGTCGAGGCGACAAGAAGGCACGACTGTCGGCGGGACGACACGTGGTGGCATCTGGGCGTTTGCGTTGCGACGAAGCGACCGATGAGGAAGGCGTGTGACCGTCGAATGAAGGTCCTGACAGAATTGGACTAGAATACCCCTAGGGTTAGCTAGTTTGCTCTATGTTTCTATGGGTAGAAGGGGTATAGTGTATTATATTATAAATAAGGATGACATCATCCTTCCCCATCCTTGCAGCATTTCATTCAGACTCTACACATTCATCTGTTAAGGCTCCTCTCTCTCAGTACCTGCTTGTGATCCACAGAGATGGCATAATTCCTCTGTGTATTTTGGATTTTAGGAAAGGAGATTGTAATCTCCTTGTCTCCTCTGGAGCTTTGGCTGAAATCTTTTGTGATTCACATTTTGTTCTTCGCGTTCTTCGTTTCCCCTCGTGTGATCTTTCTCGAGGTTTCTTGATCTGAGGGGTGGATTGAAAATCTGTTTGAACCATCTTGTAGTTCTTCGTGAGAGGCATCTTTCCACCGAAGGATTTTCGCTAACTCCTCACGAGCACGTAGATCGGGCAGTTTTCATTTTGGATCGTGTTCTTGTTCTTGCTCCGCGAATTTCTTCGATTCACCAATTTACAATTAGGAGAGAGCCATGATCTCTTAGGAGTAGCTCGCTAACTTGCTTGTGACCCCTCGTATGAAGTTTGAGCCTTAGAGCTTTTGATTTGAGGGAGATCGGGTTGAATCGGGGGGACCGGACGCTGGCTCTATAGCGATCGGACGCTAACCTAGAGTACGGTCGTTGAACAACAGTTATGTCCAGTTCAAGCTGTTGTGATGGGATGCTGCATTGGAATCGACCAGACACTCCTCTAGTAGAGTCCGGTCAGTTCCAGAGAGGTTCTGTTGTGACCGGACGCACCTAGTGCGAAGTGACCCGACGCTGTGTGGTTACTGTTCACCAAGTGAACGTGATCGGACGCTGGTCCTGTTTTGACCGGACGCTCCCTAAGCAGAGTCAAGTCATGAACAGAGAGGTCCAGAAACGCCTTTTCTTGGACCGGACGCATCCGGTCCCTACTGACCGTGAGAGCATATATGATGAATGATTGACATTGATGAGGAAGGTTTGAGGCTTTTCCCGGTTGGGTCATTATCTCGCTATGTGCTTAATGCTTATGACTAACCGGTGGCGTTGAGTTGTGGTGTTTCTATGTTGGTGTGCGTGTGCAATATGTGTCTCTTGGCTGTGTTGACGTGCAGGTGTTGAGCTCGGATACAGTGGTCGATGGTGAGGTGAAGGTCAAGTAGAGACGTGTCGTGCCGACGGACCGGGATCGGTGAAGGATGGGCATGCCGTGCGGCGGACGTGCCATGTCGATGTACCTAGAGCGGTGAAGGGCGGACGTGAGGCTTGGACCGATGGACCAGAGGGCCAGAGGACCAGCTGTTGTAGCTGGCACGTGGCATCGGCGAGCGAGAGCACATGGGGATGTGCGGTGCATCGGCCGAGTCGGGACGAAGATGATGGCGTCGTGGCACTTGGCGGGAGGTCGGACACGGGCTTGCGTGCGGCGCAAGTGCCGTCGGCCAAGCCAAGAAGGAAGGCGAAGGCGTTATGCCTGGCGTGGAGGCTGGACATGCATCGGCATCGGTGCCGGTGGTCGGGGTGTGCGAACCACATCCCATCTACGGCGCGGGTTCGGTAGCTGAGCCTCAAAAAGCTACCTCGACGGTTTCCGAGTTTGGGCCTCAAAACTCGGGTGGCCGGTTTCCGAGTTTGGGCCTCAAAACTCGGGATGGACGATTTCTAGGTTTGGGCCTCAAAACCTGGGCTCGCGGGTTTCCGAGTTTGGGCCTCAAAACTCGGGGTGGACGGTTTCCAGGTTTGGGACTCAAAACCTGGGCTGGCAGGTTTCTCGGTTTGGGCCTCAAAACCAGGGGAAGGTTCCTATGCGGAACAGTCGACGCATGGCGGCACCGAGAGGCTTGCGTTGCGGCGAAGCTATCGGTGAGAAGGTGCGGCGGTCGACGGTGATGGCACGTGGCGGCATCCTGGAGCTTGCGTCGAGGCGAAGCGAAGGATGAGAAGGCGCGTGGCCGTCGGATGGAAACTGCCAGAGTTGGACAGTTTAACCCCTAGGGGGTATTTGGGTTAGTACTTCATGTTAGGGCATTTGTGTCATTTGGACGTGCGCCTATATATAGATGAAGGGGCTTGTTAGGGCAGCCATCCTTGGAGGTGTCACTCTCATTTTGTTTAGGTGAGAGGAGGCTAGGGTGAGAGGAGAGACCGGCTCTTGTTCTTGAGCTTTTCGCCATCCACGCTTTGTGTTTCGAGGAGTGGCTTGTAACTCGACACAAAGTGCTACACAATTCATCATCTAGTAGCAATCCAAGGATCAATTTCGCCCCTCCTCTTTGTTGGCTGCAGTTTGGATCGAATCGTGTTTTTGTTCTTCGCGTTTTTGTTTTTCCCTTCTCGGAGATTTGTCTCGTTCTCCCTCTTCGAGCGACAATTTGCGATTCCGTTTGAATCAAATTGTTCTATGTCGTGAGCTCCTTCTTTCCACCGAAGGATTTCCCCTCTAACCTCACGAGCACATAGATCGGGTCGAAATCGCGTTCGTTCTTCGTTCATCCCCCTTTTCTAGTGTTCTTCCGATTTCTCATGGATTAGTTGGTTTGGAGCGATGATATCCTAGGATTAGCTTCCCAACACGTAGAAGAACACTTGGGAGAAGTTTGGTCGCAGCCCCGTTCGATTTGGTGAAGATCCAATCGATTTTGGTTTTGTCCCGAGCTGTTTTTGGGCTTTCTAGACAGTGGCGGATTGTCCGGGACTCATCCCCGGACTGTCCGGGGGTCGGGGCTGTTCACGGGCAGCGAGGTCGCTGTTTTTATTTTTGAACGGCGGACTGTCCGGAACTCATTCCCGGACTGTCCGGGGTTCAATAGCGGACAGTCCGTGACTCCACAGTTTTGCTGATTTCATCCGTATCTTTTGCGTACGAGCTCTGATTTGTGATCTGTTTGTTGCGTTGGTTTTCTAACTTCTTAAGGATCATTCCAAAGTACTTATGACACAATTGGTCAAAGTATTTTTGGTCGGACACTTCTTTTTTCTCCATAGGAGTTAAGTGTTCCTCTTTCGGAGTTTCGACGGTTCTAGCGTCCGTATTTTTTGCGTTCGAGCTCCGATTTGAGATCCGTTTGTTGTGTTAGTTTCCTAACTTCATAAGGATATTTCCAAGGTACTTTTTTCCACCAGTTGGCAAAAGTATTTTTGTTCGAACACTTTCCTCTTCAACATAGGAGTGGGGTTTTCCGTTATCGGAGGTTCGATTGTTCTAGGAGCTTGCTTGTGCAGTTTTTGCCCCGTTGCTTTGGCACTTGGTTTTGGGGGTTCTTTGGTAGTTCCGCTGTACCTCTAGGACATTGTTGGGGGGAAGGGACCCTCGACAGTGGCACCGCGTGGGCTGGCTCGAAAAACAACCTTCGCGCGACCCGCGCGCCCTCACAAAACCTTTCCTTTCCGCTAATTGGGGCTCTTCAGGGTCGTTTTCCTAACCCTCGGATGCAAATTCGACCCTCGGAGTTCATTTTTTTTCTCGCAGGTAAAGGCGCTCTGAGAACATAGTAAGTGACCTTCGCGGATTCTGGGGCCTTTAACCTTAAGACGTCAGGCTCGGCGAGGGGCGAGGGAATGCTGACCTGAAGACTAGCGAAGTCGAAGGTCTGGTTTTCACTTTCCCGCGAAGATAAACAAGGCAAGGTGGCGGCGGGCAGGAAAAAGACAAACTAGGGTTTCCACTCCACTCGTGTTTGTACGATTCTGCCCTTCTGTTTGTATAGCACAGAGGAATCTTTCTTGTACCCTATTATAATTTGGTCAGCGCCCCTTGGTATTCCTATAAATACCAAGGGGTGAACAGTGTAATGGGGACGGTTTTTTTGGAAATAGAGCCACAGCATCACTGTTCCAGTTTCTTTTGTACCGTCGCTCATTTTTGACGATTGGCCACCTTCGCCTCACTCCCCTGCACGTGTGTGGAGGTAGGGCAAGTGTGCATTCCAACAGTTTGGCGCCGACCGTGGGGATCGGAGCTCGAAATGGCTAGAAACAGGAGAGCGCCCACTACCAGAGACCATCGAGCGGCTAGAGAGGCTGCGGCGGTAGTTCCACCTGCTGAAGAGATTGTGGAACCTTCGGGTGCAGAGGATGTCACTCCAGATTCAGAGGTCCCGGGCCCTCAAACCCGGATGGCGACGCGGCCGCACCCCCACACCCTCGGAGAAGGTGAGGAAGGAGACGAAGAGGAATTAGGCCTCGAGGCCCTGGAAAGACTTCAAGCCGAGTTGCAAGAGAAGAAAAGGCGCCTAGACCAATTTGAGAGGCATAACAGGCTACGTGCTATCAGGCAGAAAGCGGACGAGGCCAGGGAACAGCTTCGCTGGATGGAGGAGTCCCTCGCAGCAGCTGAGGCCGAAGCCGAGGGTTGGAACGACAGGGAAATGCCACCACTGCAGGAGGGGAATGAAGAGCAGGATCAGGGCAACCTCCGCCACCATCCACCACCCCCACCACCACCAAATCACCCAGACCCATACCCCATGAAACAACCAAACTTTCTCCAACTCTACCCAGACGAGAGAGAGCCAAACCTTCGCAACCAACGGACAGCCCAACAACACCAAATGCCCTATGATCCAAAGTCACCACTCTCCCAGATACTCCAAACCCAACCCCGGCCACCATGCTACAATCCACAAAATCTACCCCGCTACGACGGACTTACCGATCCTCGCCAATTCATAATGATCTATGAAGCAGCAGGCGCTGCGGCAGGGGGAGATGAATCAACAATGGCAAAGTCTTTTGTCATCATCCTTCGTGACATTGCACAAACTTGGTACAGTAACCTTCGCCCCGGAACTGTGAATTCCTGGGCTAACCTCAGAGATAGGCTCTGTACAAACTTCAAAGGTATTACAGCAGCCCCATCAAACCCCATTGAGTTATTCAACTGCAAACAAGAAGAGCGCGAACCACTTCAAGACTATTGGCGAAGGTTTATCCAAATCAGAGCAAGAACTCCGGGGATATCTGACGAGGCTGTCATCCTCGCTGCAGTCAGCGGTCTGCGCCTAGGCCCATGCTCTTCCAAATTTGCCAGGAAGCCGGCAAATACAATCGAGGAATTGCATGAGACAATGGAAAGATATTGTAGAGCGGACATGGATTTCAGGGCAAAGTCCGATGCTCGGAGATCACAGCAGAAGCCGCAGCCGAGGCCTCCACCGAGAGAAAACAACCCTCGCCAAGAACAAAGCAACATTGGCGCTATCAACAAGGCAGCCCACTTTGAAGACCAAAGACGGGGCGCTCAACCTTCGAGCAACCAAAACCCTCAAGGTTTGCCACCCCCGCCGGATCAACGGAACCAACAGAAAGATCCCACGAAAATGTATTGCCATTTTTGCGGTCTTGGAAAGGGGCACACCACCAAACAATGCGAGTGCTTTGCTAAGGGGAAAGAGTACCAGGAGTCCAAAAGAGCCGCTTCGGTAGACAACCGAACAATCAATCATACCAGAAAGCCAAACTTCAACCCAACCCACCCTCCTTACCAGTACACACCCATAAACTACGGCTTACCTTCGCACCAACCTTTCTACACTCAGCAACCACACTACAGCCAACCCTCTTATCAGCCAACCGCCATCCCACAACGCCAAAACGCACCATATACCGTCACATTCCCAACAACCCCTCTAACCCAAACCCAAACCAACCAACAAGTAAACAATACTCTACCACCACCACCACCAATACCAGCATTGCTAGCACCCCAACCTATAAAATCTGAAGCTCAGAACCAGACAACCATCAACAACCCAACATCAACCTTCGGTGTGACACTAGCCATCACCGGAGGCTCAAATGAAGATTATGACAACAAGCGGCAGAGGAAGGAATATGCTAGACGAGTACACCATGTAGCCATCGAAGGACCACACAAATTTGGGCGATTGTCCCACATCCCTATAACCTTCGATTCCAGTGATATGAAGTTAAGGGATTACCCTCACACTGACGCTATGGTGATCAAAACTAATCTAGCAGGGTGGACAGTCACCAAAATTCTGGTCGATACAGGAAGCTCTGCAGACATCTTGTTCGCCTCTACCTTCGACGTCATGAAGCTTGATAGAAACCTCCTGCAACCCGCTGACAACCCACTATACGGCTTCGGCGGTCAACAAGTAAGAGCTGTCGGAAAAATATCTCTGCCCGTAACCTTCAGAGACCAGATGAACTGCAGAACCGAGCACATAACCTTCGACGTGGTTGACATGTTTTATCCTTACAATGCAATATTTGGCCGAGGGGTCACCAATGCATTTAATGCAGTCATGCATCCTGCATACCTCTGCATGAAGCTTCCCGCTCCGAAGGGGGTGGTTGCAGTATATGGAGACCAAGACATTGCAAGGGCAGCTGAGGGAACAGTAGCACTGGGACAACGCAATGTCCACAACTTGTCAAAGCCTTGTGCAACCAACCTCAACACCGAAGGTGAGATACGCGTTGACCAAGAAAAAGCATCACCCAAAGAAGAGACTAAACAAGTCCAACTCTTTGAGGGCAACTCCGAAAGAAGAGTGCTCATCTCGGCCAACTTAGACCCCCAATCAGAAAACAACCTCGTCCTCTTCCTCAAGGAAAACTCCGACACCTTCGCTTGGTCTGCAGATGACCTCAAGGGAGTAAACAGAGCTTTGATAGAGCATAGCCTAAACATAAAGCCAGGCTATCGCCCAGTTAAGCAAAAACTTCGCAAAATGTCAGAAGAAAGAAAAGAAGCAGCGAGGGCCGAGGTAAAAAGACTCCTGGACGCAGGTGTCATCCGTCCAGTCAAATACCCAACATGGCTTTCAAATGTGGTCTTAGTCCAGAAAAAGAACAAGAAGTGGAGAATGTGTGTAGACATCACATGCCTGAACAAAGCCTGCCCGAAGGATGACTTTCCCCTGCCAAACATAAGCACTCTGGTTGACAGAGCAGCTGGTTGCCAAATGCTTTCTCTCCTTGACTGTTTTTCGGGGTACCATCAGATCTGGATGAATGAAGAGGACGAGGAAAAAACAAGCTTCATTACACCTTCGGGCACTTTTTGCTTTCGAAGAATGGCAGAAGGCTTGAGAAACGCAGGATCAACCTTCGCTCGCATGACATCTGAAGTCTTCAAAGACGAACATGCCATCTCTGCCTACGTCGATGATCTGTTTGTCCAAAGCGAACTAAAAGAAAACCACATATCAGACTTATCGAGAGTGTACAGCGATCTCCGGTCCGCCGGATTAAAGCTGAACCCCAAAAAATGTGTTTTCGGGGTAAGCGAAGGAAAACTGCTGGGCTGTATCATCTCAGCAAGGGGAATCGAAGCCAACCCCGAGAAGATTGACGCTATCATCAGTATGGAACCCCCGACAACCAAAAAAGAAGCTCAGCGTTTGTCAGGCCGATTAGCAGCTCTCAGCAGATTCATCTCCAGGTCAGCTGAGCGAGGGTTACCTTTCTTGGAAACATTGAGAAGCGCAGCTCCATTCAATTGGGGACCTCGGCAGCAAAAAGCCTTCGAGGATTTGAAAAGATATCTCACCAATTTAACTGTCTTAACCAGCCCAAGCAAAGGGGGCCTGTTACTGCTATATGTCGCAGCCTCGCCTCACGCAGCAAGCGTAGTTCTGATCAAAGAGTTGCACGAGAACAACAGAACCAAGCAAGCCCTAATCTACTATGTCTCAGAAACTCTCGAAGGTCCTAAAAGAAACTACTCAGAGCTCAAGAAGGTAGCTTACGCCGTGGTCATGGCGTCAAGAAAACTAAAACATTACTTTTAGGCTCACGAGATCCATGTACCTTCGGCATACCCACTTGATAACATTTTCAAGAACAATGAGGCAGTCGGTAGAATAGCGAAATGGGCAGTCAGGCTGAACGGCTACGCTATAACCTTCGTCGGAAGAACAACAATCAAATCGCAGGCAATAGCAGATTTCATAGCTGAATGGACCCCGAACCCTCGCAATGATGGAGCCCTTTCGGAGCCGTTTTGGACAGTGTATGTCGATGGAGCCTGGGGAGTAGCCGGAGCAGGAGCCTCGACCATCTTAGTTTTGCCATCTGGGTCGAAGCTAAGATACACAAAAAGACTCGATTTCAAGTGCACAAACAACTCCGCAGAGTATGAAGCTGTGATACTAGCACTATCAAAGCTCCGATCCTTGTCAGTCCGAAGGGCGGTCATCAACTTAGACTCCCAAGTTATATCGGGACACATTGAGAAAAATTACAAAGCAAAAGACCTAGAGCTCCAAAAATATTTCCAGTACGTGAGAAGGTTGGAATCATTCTTCCTCGGCATAACAGTGAAAGTCATACCAAGGTCGGAAAACAACGAGGCAGACAACCTAACTAAAGCAGCAGCACAACAGCTGCAGCTACCGCCAGACGTCTGAAAAGAATGCCAAACTAGTCAACGCAATCCAGAACAAAGATTGGAGAGCACCCATCATGGCCTATATCAATGGATTGCATGAACCCGAATCCAAAGAGGAAGAAAACAGACTAAAACAAAGAGTTTGAGGGTACCAAATTGTGGACAACATTTTGTTCAAAGCTTCGGTAACCTCGCCGTGGCTCAAGTGCGTGTCACAGATCGAAGGAACTGACATTCTCAAGCTTATTCACGAAGGTATCTGCGGTTCACACAACGGCCCAAGGGCATTAGTTGGGAAAGTTTTTCGACAAGGTTTCTACTGGCCAACGGCATTAAGAGATGCAGAAAGCATCGTCAAACGTTGCGAGGGTTGCCAACTAACGGCAAAGACACAAAACGCCCCAGGGGCTCCAACAACTTTGATATGCCCAACATGGCCCCTGCAAAGATGGGCAATGGACCTCGTTGGCCCACTACCAACAGCTCCAGGAAACCTTCGCTACGCAGTGGTAGCCGTGGAATGCTTCACGAAGTGGATTGAAACTAGACCGCTGGTTACAATTACCTCCCTCGCCGTGAAAAAGTTCTTCTGGCAGCAATTAGTTTGTCGGTTTGGAGTCCCCAAACATTTAACTGTCGACAACTGCACTCAGTTTGACAGCGAGGTTTTCAAAGAATTATGCGCTCAAATCGGAACAATTTTATGCTTCGCCTCAGTCCGACACCCTCAATCCAATGGCTTAGTCGAAAGAGCCAATACAACAATTTTTCAAGCCATATCTAAGAAATTGCAACACAGACCCAAGGGAAAATGAGCGGAAGAGCTAACCTCCGTCACCTGGTCCCACAACACCTCGGAATGCAGAGCCACCAAATTCACACCCTTCAGGCTCTTGTTTGGGGAAGAAGCTGTGTTACCAGAGGAATTGAAGCATGGGTCACTCAGAACAACCCTCGAAACAGACAAACAAAACTAACTGATTGACAAAGACCTACTCGAAGAAACAAGATGCAACGCAGTGCACAACCTTCGCAAGTACCAGGAAGAAACAAAAAAATGGAGAGACAAAAAGGTGAGAATCAAAGAACTAAAGAAGGGTGACCTCGTTCTCATTCGGAAACAAAACGCCAACATGGCGGGAAAGTTTCAGCCAAAGTGGACCGGTCCATACCTAATAGTAGAATGCAATCGTCCCGGCTCCTTTCACCTCTCCGACAACGAGGGAAACATCCTGCCTCACACCTGGAATGTTGATGACCTTCGCAAATACTACCCGTAGCGGAGCCTTAGCGAGCCCTCGCAATTTGTAATTTGTTATTTCTTTTATGCTTTCTTTCATTTCCAAGCATGTAACAAAAACAAAGGAGCTGCACTCTTTTTCCTTACGAAGGGGCGTAAGGTTTTTTAACGAGGCAGTATCCAAATCATTAATACAGGCTAGAACCCCTGAAAAAAGCAAACTCCAATCTGTATACTTTTGCCAACAAACATCGAACAAAGCATCTCTTTTTCAAGAGTGCAATAATCGATGTAAACACCCCCAAAGATTGCTTCAAAAAACAAACTTTTTCGAAACAAACTTGAAAAAAAAAGTCGAGCACCCTCGCAAAACACGCCAGGGGCTCGCAAAAAAGCAAACTTCACCTCCACCTAAGGAAAGGGGAGGCGCGAAGTAAAAAAAGTCGAGCACCCTGGCAAAAAACGCCAGGGGCTCGCAAAGCAAACTTCACCTCCACCTAAGACAAGGGGAGGCGCGAAGTCCAAAAAAGTCGAACACCCTCGCAAAAAACGCCAGGGGCTCGCAAAGCAAACTTCACCTCCACCTAAGACAAGGGGAGGCGCGAAGTCCAAAAAAATCGAGCACCCTCGCAAAAAACGCCAGGGGCTCGCAAAGCTAACTTCACCTCCACCTAAGACAAGGGGAGGCACGAAGTCAAAAAAGTCGAGCACCCTGGCAAAAAACGCCAGGGGCTCGCAAAGCAAACTTCACCTCCACCCAAGACAAGGGGAGGCGCGAAGTCCAAAAAAGTCGAGCACCCTCGCAAAAAACGCCAGGGGCTCGCAAAGCGAACAACACCTCCACAAAAAACAAGGGGAAGTGCGAAGTCCAAAAGTCAAGCACCCCCGCAAAACCAAAGCATTACGCGAGACTCGCTAAAAAAGAAAAGGGGGCATCGCTGTTTTTCCAAACCAGCTTATGAAAGCGTTACGCGAGCCTCGCTAAAAAAGAAAAGGGGGCATCGCTGTTTTTCCAAACCAGCTTATGAAAGCGTTACGCGAGCCTCATTAAAAAAGAAAAGGGGGCGTCGCTGTTTTTCCAAACCAGCTTATGAAAGCGTTACGCGAGCCTCGCTAAAAAAGAAAAGGGGGCGTCGCTGTTTTTCCAAATCAGCTTATAGAAGCATTACGCGAGCCTCGCTAAAAAAGAAAAGGGGGCGTCACTGTTTTTCCAAACCAGCTTATGAAAGCGTTACGCGAGCCTCGCTAAAAAAGAAAAGGGGGCGTCGCCGTTTTTCCAAATCAGCTTATAAAAGCATTACGCGAGCCACGCTAAAAAAGAAAAGGGGGCGTCGCTGTTTTTCCAAACCAGCTTATCAAAGCGTTACGCGAGCCTCGCTAAAAAAGAAAAGCGGGCGTCGCTGTTTTTTCAAATTAGCTTATGAAAGCGTTACGCGAGCCTCGCTAAAAAAGAAAAGGGGGCGTCGCTGTTTTTCCAAATCAGCTTATGAAAGCGGTAATACAAAATAGTTTGCTTCTCCACAAAGCAACTACAGTATGTCGAACAATCAATAGAAAGAATAAAATTACAAGGATTCATCACCATCCTCAATCATCATTAAATCATCAAAACCCTCGCTACCCTCAACAAACCCCACTTCCACCGGAACTATGGGTCCCCACAACAAAGGAGCCACACGAACAATCGGCAATTCCCCGGGCAAAACCCTCGCCCTATACTTATATCCCCGGTCCGTATCACTAACTTCCGAAGGCACCTCCTTCGGAATTACAAGTGAACCATCGGAACCCACTTCAAGATTACTTCGTTCAAACAAAAAATCCAAAGCCGTTCTATCGTCGATATCATCATCAATAGCAGCTGGCGCGAACGAAGAAGAACCAAACAAAAAACGTGTAGCTTGTCGATCGGTATAATCCGCCTCGCGCCAAAAACGCCTCGACCTGCTGTTCTTCAAGTCGTACCTTCGCAACTTTGACCACCAAAAACGCTCAAAACTCAGCAGAGGATGTTTTAATTTAGCCCGAGCCCAACATTCACCAGTTATAAAGACATCCTGATAATTTAGCATCAGTGGCGTCACATCAAAAACCTCTAGCACGGTTCCATCAGGAACCTGCATTTTCATAGATATAAAAAGTGTCTCAGTGTCATCAAGTCTTTCCAACTCCACACATATTACAAAATAACCCTCTCGTCAGAGTAATCCTAAGTTTTCACACCTGCCCGGCTCCCCACTGCTGATCTGCTCCAGCTTCGGCAGCGGCAGCATCTAGACCTTCGCCAGCGGCAGCTGCCAAGTTCTCAGGTGCCTTCTCAATCGTCGCCTCTTCTATGTTACCTTCTCCAGTCATCAGAGCATCCTCAGCCGAGGGTACCTCCTCCGCTGGAAGAACCTCCGCAGAACTGGGCGCAAGACCAGACTTGGAGCATCCGGCAGCATCTTCAGGCGCGCTCGGCGATGGCAGTGCATCTTTCTGAGCATGCATAAATAGACCACCAAATTAGAATACCATCATGATCGTCCATGAAACAGTGACATGGAGTAAACAACTCATACAAATTAGTACCTGACGAGTAGCCTCCACTGCCTCTTCGAAGTAGCAAGCGCATCGCGCAGTTCCGAACCTCCGCATCATCAATCTTCATTTTCCGCACCTCGTCGACCGTTGGAAAAACGTGGTTCGGTTTCCTAATTTTCCGAAGATGCTCGCAATCGGCCTGGCAAAGAGTGGCGGCCATGGCCAACGCTCCGGCGTAACAGCCAAAGTCAGCCGCGTTCTCAACTAGCGAGCTGAAAACATCAAGCTCATTTACAAGCCAACCCTCGAACGCCTCAGACTCAGCAGCAGGCAACGGCTCCCCAGCAGAACCGCCAGCTTCGGTCAAGCAGGCGTCAACTTTATTCTTTATTTTCCCCATACTTTCCCGCCACGCCTCGGACTGCGAAGCCACCTCCGAGGACAGTTCATTTATGCGACTATTCGCTGATAACAAATCTTTGTCTTTTTGACGACAAGCCGCCAGGAGCTCAATGTTACTATTTGCAGCCTCCTATGCCTCCTCTCGAGACTTTCTAACATTTTCCAAGGCGGCCTTTAGCTCAATTTCCTTATTCTCCAAACTTTGGTGAAGGTCTTTATTATCTTTTTCAACTTCAATCAACCGATCATTCAAACGGTGAAGATTATAACTCGCCCTCCGGCGCGCCGAGCGGTTAAGGAGCATCAACTCAGCCACTTTGACATTGATGTCATCGTGAAGGTTGTCCAAGGGCTCGTTGGCCAGTCGAAGCTCCGCCTCCGGCACACAGATACGGTTAAACACCCGACCAAGAAAATGCCTTTCCTCCGGAGCACACTGTAAGTGACACTCTCGAAGGTCCGGACTCATGAAAAGCTCCGTCGCCGGATCAGAGACTCCAATCTTCTTGGCGAAATAAGGAAGGCTTGATCGACTAGCCTCGCCATATGGCCTTTTCCTGGGGGTCCGTTCGGATTCAAGATCACCAGTAAACTCGAAGCCATCAACCCATATGTGCGAGCCTGCAAACTCGGGAAATGACCCTCGTGGAGGGCTCTCTGGCTCAAAGTCCCGAATGATATCATCAATACTTCGAGTAGCCGCAGCGCCAGCACTAGACGAGACTATCCTTTTTCCTCGGTCATCCTCAATGGACACATCTTCATCAGAATTACCTTCGCTACTAGAGGTATCACTAACCTCATCGGATGAATCCTCTTCAGTGCCCCCTCCTTTTCATCCTCTTTCTCTTCCTCTTTCTCATCATCATCAGAGACACCTTCATCGTCTGAGATCTGGATCAAAGCACTAATCCCGCCAACGCGGGGCACCCGTCCTCCAACCCTTCCAACACCTCGGCCGCTTGAAACAATGGCCGAGGAGGAGGAAGTACCGGCAGCACCCGAACCTACTGCGGCCTTCGTCGCAAGCGCCTTCACCCGGCCGGCGGCGCCGCCGCGGCCACGACCACGACCCCTCTTCGGCCGCGAAACATTCTCTTTCTCCTCCGCAGAAGCACGCTTCCTTTTCTTTGGCGCATCCTCGCTCGACGGAGCAGGCCAATCAGCATACTGAATCCCAAGAATGTCGAACAGCCGGTTAACTCGACCTCCGCCACCCACCGAGCTGTGGATCGCCTTGACCTCCAATGTGGACAACTTTCCAACAAGTTCTTCAGCCCACTCCTGAACATGCTTATAGACTGCTTCGATCCCATCTTCTCGCCTGGGAAATTTCCTGAGAACTTTCTCCCAAACCTTGTTAAGGTCAACCTTCGGTTTCTTCAAACCCTTACCCTCGTACTTGGGGTCATCCTCGATTGCAAACCATACCTGCTTCCGGCTAAGGGGCCAAATCTTGGCGCAACAGTACTCCTCGACTAAGTCGCGAGCACACTGAGAGCGCGCCACCACCCTTAGAGAGTCAACAGCAGCATGAGCCTCGGGCCTCATCATAGCTTCGGCGCTAACGTCACCATGTGGCGGAAGCTCGCCGCAAAGCTCAACATTACCACTAAGCTTGTAGTAGAACCAGAACTCCTGCCACCCACTGGTCCATTTGTTTTTCTGGGCCTGCACTAGCAACTCCGATCCGGCGCAATGGCAAAAGGTATACACCGCAAACTGGCCAAGACTGGTGTTACCTTCGCGATCCAAAATCTTGCGAGGCTGCATGTGCACATGGTGGGTTCGAACAAAACTCTCGACATGAGGAGCAACACCCTGAGAACGGCACGCCTAGACATAAACTGACATCTTCGTGAAGCACGAAGGTGTGAGCTGATGGAAACGCAGATTGAACTTTTGAAGAACCGAAGTCACAAAAGAATCAGCAGGGAATCGCAAACCAACCGCGAAGAACTCCTCAAAAACAACAACCTCGTCAGCATCAGGCTTCGGCACAGTCTCCCCAGCGCTGGTCCTCGCTTTCCCATCCTCAATCCAACCCCGCTTGACATAAGTTGACAACTCCGAGGCACAAACCCGGCTGAGTCCGAACTCGAAGGTAACTCCTTCATCTGCACCACTCGGAGAAGCAACTCGAGCAGTCTGTTTCAACCTAGCCATCTTTACAGCTGACTCTAACTTCGAACAACGAGCGCCTATCTCAACCTTCGCACACAAGCTAAAACAAACCTTCGCTACAAGCAAATAGCGGCAGCAGGATGGCTAGAGCAAAGGAGGGCTCGACCTCAAACCCCATACCAACCCCATCTATTTATAGGCCGTGAGGCAAGTCACCCCACCCGACAAAACCGGCACGACAACCAAAATCTACGGCGCAAAAAACGAAACAGACTGCTATAGTACAAACAACAATACAACGGCCCGACCCAAAGCAGCCGCGGGCATCGCTGCTAAGGGTCCTGTTACATTTCCCATCAAAGAGCGCTGCTTGGGCCTAAATATTGTTCTTTAGATCCAAGGCAACGAGGGGCTACTGTTGGGGGAAGGGACACACGGCAGTGGTGCCGCGCGGGCTGGCTCGAAAAACAACCTTCGCGCGACCCGCGCGCCCTCACAAAACCTTTCCTTTCCGCTAATTGGGGCTCTTCAGGGTCGTTTTCCTAACCTTCGGATGCAAATTTGACCCTCGGAGTTCATTTTGTTTCTCGCAGGTAAAGGCGCTCTGAGAACACAGTAAGTGACCTTCGCGGGTTCTGGGGCCTTTTCGCTTAAGACGTCAGGCTCGGCGAGGGGCGAGGGAATGCTGACCTGAAGACTACCGAAGTCGAAGGTCTGGTTTTCACTTTCCCGCGAAGATAAACAAGGCAAGGTGGCGGCGGGCAGGAGGAAGACAAACTAGGGTTTCCACTCCACTCATGTTTGTACGATTCTGCCCTTCTGTTTGTGTAGCGCAGAGGAATCTTTCTTGTACCCTATTATAATTTGGTCATCGCCCCTTGGTATTCCCTATAAATACCAAGGGGTGAACAGTGTAATGGGGACGGTTTTTTTGGAAATAGAGCCACAACATCACTGTTCCAGTTTCTTTTGTACCTTCGCTCGTATCTGACGATTGGCCACCTTCGCCTCACTCCCCTGCACGTGTGCGGAGGTAGGGCAAGTGTGCATTCCAACAGACATCTCCTAGGGTATCCACCTATTCGTAGGTCGTGAACTCACCGGTTGTTTGAGTCTTCGCTTTCGGGGTGATTTTCTGGGACAAGGGCCATCATTTCTCGAGAAGAAATTTAAGGCTCCCATTCACCCCCCTCTGGTCGCCAATTCGGTCCTTCAATTGGTATCGGAGCCAGTTAAGGATCCCTCTACCTTAACCGGTTCTGGATCCGCGAAAGCGACCTTTTAGAGTGGTTTTGCTTCCGACGTGGTTTGACGAGGTGTTGAGCTTTTGTTTTGCTAACACTAACGGTGCTTTTATAAGTGGCACCAAGTTCTTCTTCTAGTATGTCTTTGTTCTCAGGTTTGAATCATGGACATACGATCGAGGATGACATTTCCAGAAGAAGGAGGAGTGCAGCTCTTGAGACGGAACATGAGGTGGATGCTTTGCTGGACTTCCTGGATGGTGATGAGGTTTCAATGGAGGATCTTCTACGTGAACTTGGCAAGGCCAAGAAAGGTACACTCGCTGGTAGTCTTGTGACTTTGTATGACCGGTATGATGCTTGCTATGATGATAACTCTAGAAATGAAGAGCTTTGTGATACCTTGCGTAGAAAGATCAAGAAGTTGAAATGATCTATTGCTAGGTTGAAATGTGGTCTTTCTCATTGGAAGTCTGGTGCATCTTTACCTTGCACCTCTAGTAGTGACATGGAAAGGAAGGTTGATGAGCTACGCTTTTCTCTTGCTAGCTTAAAATCTGAAAATGAAATGTTGAAATCGAATGCTTCCAAACCATGTCTAGTTTGCATTGACTTACGCAAGGATCTTGATTGTGCTAAAACTGAATTAGCCTTTGCTTAAGTCAAATGCTTTGTTACCATGTGTTTCTTGTGAGTCTTTGCATGCTGTAATTAATGAACTAAAATTGACTCACACCACATGTGTAGATGAACTTGAGCATGCTAGGGCAGAAATTGTTGATATAAATTATAGGCCTTGTAGCTCATGCTCTTTGAATAAAAATGCTTGCCTTACTTCTTGTGCTATGCATGATTCTTTGCTTGATGTGAATTGTGATGCTTCTTCCACCGATTTTGTGTGCACATCATGCATTGATTTAGAAAAAGAAGTTTTGGCTTTGAAAGCTTTGCGCGATGATATGAGCGCTAAGTTGGTTGAGTACAATGATATGAGTGCCAACCTTGAGAAGGAGATTGAGCTCTTGCATACCACATATGCCGAGTGCATTGAAAAGGAGATGGAAAACTTGATAAACACTCCTTGTGGTACTTGTGACCGCCTCATGTTTGAAAATGAGGTTTTGGCCAAAAGATGCAAGAACCTTTGTGCTAAGTCGTTTGAGTCACGCATTTCTTCCAACTCTGATGTTGATGTTTCCAAGTCTGAATCTTTGCAATCGGAGTTGAGTTCTTGTGTTGCGCGTGAGTCTTTTGACGTTAGCACTAGTGTCAAGGTTTCGGATAGCTCTTTCATAGCTACTCCTAACCTTGTTGTTTCTTCGAGTGATGTCCAAGGGATTTCTCTTGATAAGGGTGCTTCTCATATTTTTGGGACTCGTGCTCCCAATCCGGTTTTCCATTGCACCTTTTGCAAGAAGGATGGACACTCATTCGATTTTTGTTTCTGCCATGTCAAACACGAGCGACGAATTCGAGCTAAGGCTTTTAGGAAGCCGCGTAGCCTTTCCCATGGCATGTGTGCTCCTAGTGTTGGCACCAAGTTAAATGTTGATGCTTCTTGTTGTAAGCCCCAAGGGACTTCTCACTTGTCGGAGAATGGTGTGCCTTCCAGTAGGCCTTTGTACCATTGCTCTTTTTGTGAGAAAGTTGGGCATCAAGAAAGCTTTTGCTATCGGTGTGCCAAACGTTTGCGCCAAGCTCGCTCTTCTAGGAAGATGGTGGTTCATAGCCCTCCTCATGGCATGAACGCTTGTGCTCCTAGTAAGAAGCCCCTCTTTGTTGATGGGTTTTATGACTCCTTTTCTAGCGGGATAGGTCATGGTCGTGGACATGCTTCTAGTGCTTCTTCTCTTGGTCCACATCATGCTTTTCATGATGCTTCTAGTGGTTCTTCTACAAAAACCTTGGAAGATGTTTGCCTCTTTTCCCGTGGTACGACTCGTTCTTCTCCTCGAGTTGTCCTTTTGAGGAATGCTTCCAAGGGTGTTTCACAATTGCATTTGAACCAACATTTGCATCATGCTAACCCACAAGATAAGTTGAGTTTTGTGACCAAGTCTTGGGTTCCCAAGTATATGCTTGCTAACCCTTCGAGATCCAAGACTTGGGATACTTTGTCCTCTTGTGTGTAGATATGAGGACGCGGGGTGGAGAACATGCGCCTGATGGAGCTTGATCTTTTAGATGTGATCAAGAGTTGATGGTTCTCTACACCCCGCTTAGATTTGCCTCCAAAGAGGCTTTTGTAGCTTGGTGAGCTTTCTTATACACTCATACCTTGTACATCCATGTGCTATTTCTTGTGGTATGAGATGGACGTTCAGGTGCTCACTTGTATAGTTCTTACATGCACATTTTCCTTTGTATCCTGTTTTGCTTTAGTCTAGCATGTGCTATCTTCTATATCATATGTCATGCTAGCTTTGTGTATAGCTTTTGTGGAATATCCACTTTTCATGCTAGGTTGTGATCCTTATAAACATTATGCCATGCTTTACCATACTTCTCCATGAGCTTTACTTGTAGAGGTATGATGTTCATTAGGTGTCACTTTTCAGGTGCTAGTTTTGGTTAGCTACATGTATCCTGTTGATATGATTAGTTTGAGCACTAGCCTTTACACAAATTTATCATGTTACATGTTTTTGGATCTATTGCTATTATTATCTTGCATTGTAGCATGTGTTGAGGTTTAGGCTGTGTTTGGGTTGATCATGTTTTTAGGCTGCATTTTGCTATATGGTGCTTTATCCTGTTGCATGGTAGTTTTGACTAGTTTGAGTTCAGATCTCCTTGCGGTATCATTCATAGGTAGATCTCTTTTTGTTGAGAGTTCACCTTATGCTTATTATATGACTAACCGCTTTGTGGAGACCTTGAGGTCACACTAGACGAGACAATGCCTTGTGTTTTCTTCTGCTTTTGAGTGTGCAGGAGAACAGGAGCTTGGAGAGGGCATTTCGGCTCACGGACCCGATCCCACTTCTTCCATGACTTGGGGTTCCGTTCGAGCAGCTCTCCAGCGAGCACTAGCTGCACCTGTGGGAGCGACAGCATCAGGCGAGGGGGAGATGAATTTGGCGAGGCAGGCGCCCCGGAGACTTCAGTAGATTCAGGCGTCCCCTCGGGTATCACACCAGCAGGCGGTCATGCGCTTCATGAGGTACCTCTGACACACTTATGAGTTCGGGTTTTGGTACTCTTCTTCCTTGACCTCTTTTTGCTGTGTGGTCTTTTCGATGTGGATTTTGCTGGCTGTCGCTTGAACGTTTCCTGGCTCTTCGCTTGTGAGTTTGGTGTGTGTTTCCCTTTTAGTTGGGGAATCATTTTGCTTGTTGTATCATAGTTTGACTTCTCCGATACCCTTTTGTTTTGGGTTTTTCCTTTTTTAGGCTAGTTTTTCTTTGTCTTTTATAGACTAGCTTTTACATGCATTTCATCATGTATTCTAGTGCATTTTAGAGCTTCATGTATAGAGCAATGAGAATGAGATTATGCTCTTTTTGGTATGCCCTGTTTATTCATGATGATGCTTGTAGCTTAGGATCTTTTTGATCACTTGATACATGTTATGAGCTAAGCTATTTTTGCAAATGGTGAACTTGATTAATCAACTATGAAACCTTTAATTTGTTCACCATTGAGATTGGCAACTAGCATGGGTAGGATGTGTTGAGATCACTTGTGCTATCTTTTGTATGCTAGGTTGCTATGTCTCTTGCACTGAGTCATTCACTTGCTTGGTTTGTTCATGTTTACCTTGTGCTTAAAATTTGAACCAAGTCTAAGTGAAATGAAAAGATCGAGATGGGATTGCATGTGTCAGCACCTCACGGTATCGAGACTGTTTCTCATTGCACTTTTGAGTTAAACTTGAGCCGTGTAGTGTAAGACCAAAACCGGTGTTTTAAGCTTCTGATTGCTTTTCTTGCATAGGCTTCGCCCGGTTGAAAAGTTAGGCAATGACCATGCTTTCAACCTCTCGCAATCACATGCTTTTAATTTGAACTTGTGTTAATACCGCTGCAAATTCCGATAAAATTTGATAATGACACAAGTCTATGCTTCATTCTATGGCATGATGATTGAACTTTGCTATCGATAGTTCACCTTGTATACTTGAGTTCTTGGTTGATTTACTGTCTATTCATGCTAAGTGCTATTTTAGTGGTGAACTGCTTTTGAATGGTTTAAAACTGCTCATATGCTTAATTGTTCATATTTCGTATTCACTTGATCAGTTTGAGCCTTTGCTAGCATTTGTATTGGTTGCTACACTATTAGGGCAGCATCCTTTTGAGCATCTTTTCATTCTAATTGCTATACACTTGAAGCTGTTGCATTGAGCATATCATGCATTTTTAGCTTAGTGTACATACCCCCAGCTCCGACACACTTTGTGGTCACTTTCAATGCTTTTCATAGCCCCCATATGCTTTTGGTTGATGACTTATCTTGTGTTTGTGTCAACTTTGTGAAAAATGTCAAAACTCCTCAGCATGTTCCCTTTTGTCAAGGGGGAGAAGCTGTTTGCAAGGGGGAGCTTGAGTGTTGGCACAAAGGGGAGATTCATGCATTTTGGGGAGAGCTTTGAGCTAGGGGGAGTTTAGCTCTTTTATGTTTTTCTTCAATTGGTATAGCTCTTTTATGTGTTTCAATTGGTGTCCTTCATAGTGAGCTTTGGTGCATAGCCTTTGTGTGTAGGCTTGCTTTCAGGGGGAGTCGCTTTTGTCTTGCTGCTTCTCCGCATGCTCCGAGTGTTTGTGCTCCATTTAGTGTTGAGCTTCTCTTTGTATTTTTCTCACTCGGTGTCGAGCCTGCTAGTCGTGTTGGGTCGTTGTTGCCTCTCTCTTGAGAGACTAGCAGTTTTTGCTTGGTATTTTCGATTGATATGGAGCCTTCAGCTAGTTGCGTCGAGCCTATGTGCCTCTGTCTTGAGGAACTAGCTGTTTTCACCAATTTTTGGCTGCTTGTGATTGGTATTGAGTCTTCTGCTAGTTGTGTTGAGCATCTGTGCCTCTATCTTGAGGGACTAGTAGTTTTGCATTCTTATGCGTTGATTCAGCCTCAATTGGTATCGAGCCTTGAGCTAGTGGTGTTGAGCCATTTTCTGCCTTTTCTTGAGGGCTAGCTCATTTTTGACTTGGTTGCATCGAGCCGTTGTCCATGTCTTTGGGAACCAAGTCTTTCGCTCTATGTGATCAAGTTTTGCTCTTTTATGAGTTGTTGCTCCGATCCTTTGCTTGGTTGCGTTGAGCCGTTGCCCATATCTTTGGGGACCAAGTTTTCCATTTTGGTATCTCAAACCATCTCTTTGTGTTTAGTCTTTGTCAATTCAATCATCAAGGGGGAGAAATTTGGAAACCCAAGTGGATAAGTACCTTGGTTTCGTTTGTGATGATTGTTTGACAATTTATTTGAAATTGGTTTTCGAGTACCTTTTGGGATTCAAGAAACTCTTGTTTCTCTTGACTCTTCGGTTGTGTGGAGGATTTGCCCGCTTTTCCAGTTTCTTTCGGGATCTAGAGCTTTTATTTGGAGTTTTCATGATCCTTCCTCATATCAAGTGGCCTTGTGTTTGCTTTTGCTTGGCTTTTGGGCACTTGAATGAGGCTTGCCTTCAAACCCTGCTTTGTGGTTTTATTTTTAGTCAATGCATTCATCAAGGGGGAGATTGAGAACATATATGATGTATGATTGACATTGATGAGGAAGGTTTGAGGCTTTTCCCGGTTGTGTCATTATCTCGCTATGTGCTTAATGCTTATGACTAACCGGTGGCGTTGAGTTGTGGTGTTTCTATGTTGGTGTGCGTGTGCAACATGTGTCTCTTGGCTGTGTTGATGTGCAGGTGTTGAGCTCGGATACAGTGGTCGATGGTGAGGTGAAGGTCAAGTAGAGACGTCTCGTGCCGACGGACCGGGATCGGTGAAGGCTGGGCGTGTCGTGCGGCGGACGTGCCATGCCGATGTACCTAGAGCGGTGAAGGGTGGACGTGAGGCTTGGACCGACGGACCAGAGGGCCAGAGGACCAGCTGTGGTAGCTGGCACGTGGCACCGGCGAGCGAGAGCACATGGGGATGTGCGGTGCATCGGCTGAGTCGGGATGAAGACGATGGCGTCGTGGCACTTGGCGGGAGGTCGGACACGGGCTTGTGTGCGGCGCAAGTGCCGTCGGCCAAGTCAAGAAGGAAGGCGAAGGCGTTGTGCCCGGCGTGGAGGCTGGACATGCATCGGCATCGGTGCCGGTGGTCGGGGTGTGCGAACCACATCCCGTCTACGGCGCGGGTTCGGTAGCTGAGCCTCAAAAAGCTACCTCGACGGTTTCCGAGTTTGGGCCTCAAAACTGGGGTGGCCGGTTTCCGAGTTTGGGCCTCAAAACACGGGATGGACGGTTTCTAGGTTTGGGCCTCAAAACCTGGGCTCGCGGGTTTCCGAGTTTGGGCCTCAAAAATCGGGGTGGACGGTTTCCAGGTTTGGGCCTCAAAACCTGGGCTGGCAGGTTTCCCGGTTTGGGCCTCAAAACCGGGGGAAGGTTCCTATGCGGAACGGTCGACGCATGGCGGCACCGAGAGGCTTGCGTTGCGGCGAAGCTATCGGTGAGAAGGCGCGGCGGTCGATGGTGATGGCACGTGGTGGCATCCTGGAGCTTGCGTCGAGGCGAAGCGAAGGATGAGAAGGTGCGTGGCCGTCGGATGCAAAACTGCCAGAGTTGGACAGTTTAACACCTAGGGGGTATTTGGGTTAGTACTTCATGTTAGGGCGTTTGTGTCATTTGGACATGCGCCTATATATAGATGAAGGGGCTGGTTAGGGCAGCCATCCTTGGAGGTGTCACTCTCATTTTTTTAGGTGAGAGGAGGCTAGGGTGAGAGGAGAGACCGGCTCTTGTTCTTGAGCTTTTCGCCATCCACGCTTTGTGTTGCGAGGAGTGGCTTGTAACCCGACACAGAGTGCTACACAATTCATCATCTAGTAGCAATCCAAGGATCAATTTCGCCCCTCCTCTTTGTTGGCTACAATTTGGATTGAATCGCGTTTTCGTTTTTCCCTTCTCGGAGATTTGCCTCGTTCTCCCTCTCCGAGCGACGATTTGCGATTCCGTTTGAATCAAATTGTTCTATGTCGTGAGCTCCTTCTTTCCACCGAAGGATTTCCCCTCTAACCTCACGAGCACATAGATCGGGTCGAAATCGCGTTTGTTCTTCGTTCTTCCCCCTTTTCTAGTGTTCTTCCGATTTCTCATGGATTAGTTGGTTTGGAGCGATGATATCCTAGGATTAGCTTCCCAACACGTAGAAGAACACTTGGGAGAAGTTTGGTTGCAGCCCCGTTCGATTTTGGTTTTGTCCCGAGCTGTTTTTGGGCTTTCTGGACAGTGGCGGACTGTCCGGGACTCATCCCCGGACTGTCCGGGGGTCGGGGCTGTTCACGGGCAGCGAGGTCGCTGTTTTTATTTTTGAACGGCGGACTGTCCGGGACTCATTCCCGGACTGTTCGGGGTTCAATAGCGGACAGTCCGCGACTGCACAGTTTTGCTGATTTCGTCCGTATCTTTTGCGTACGAGCTCCGATTTGTGATCGTTTATTGCGTTGGTTTTCTAACTTCTTAAGGATCATTCCAAAGTACTTTTGACACCATTGGTCAAAGTATTTTTGGTCGGACACTTCCTTTTTCTTCATAGGAGTTAAGTGTTCCTCTTTCGGAGTTTCGATGGTTCTAGCGTCCGTATCTTTTGCGTTCGAGCTTCGATTTGAGATCCGTTTGTTGTGTTAGTTTCCTAACTTCATAAGGATGTTTCCAAGTTACTTTTTCCATTAGTTGGCCAAAGTATTTTTGGTCGAACACTTTCCTCTTCAACATAGGAGTGGGGTGTTCCATTATCGGAGGTTCGATTGTTATAGGAGGTTGCTTGTGCAGTTTTTGCCCTGTTGCTTTGGCGCTTGGTTTTGGGGGTTCTTTGGTAGTTCCGCTGTACCTCTAGGACATCTCCTAGGGTATCCACCTATTCGTAGGTCGTGAACTCACTGGTTGTTTGAGTCTTCGCTTTTGGGGTGATTTTCTAGGACAAGGGCCATCATTTCTCGAGAAGAAATTTGAGGCTCCCATTCACCCCCCCCCCTCTGGTCGCCAATTCGGTCCTTCAGACCGGACGCACCCCGAGTCCGGTCAGTGGTGTTGCTGCGCATTTTCATCCAATTCTAGGGGTATAGTCTTTGGTGGGTTTCCAGTTTGCGATCCAGCTTCTGCGTGTGGTTCCTTGACCTCAGTAGTGTCCCGCTGTGTTCCTTGGGAGCATCCACCCTACCATTAGGGTTGTGGAGATTATGAGAGTCGGCTTTGGTTTTGGGGTTTGAACTTGGGATAGGGGCTATCCATTATTAAAAATCAATTTATGGCTCTCATTGACCCCCCCCTGGTCGCCCTTTTCGGTCCTTCACTTCTTGGACAGTCTGCGGGTAGACCCGGGATAGTCTAAGCCTGTGTAGTTTTCTCTGGCTTTGGTGTTCTGCTTTGCACTTGTTCTTGGTGCTTCTCCGGTAGTTCCACTGTACCTCTAGAACATCTCCTATAAAGTATCCAACCACCCGTTAGCTCGTGGACTTGCCGCTCGCGTGTGTGTTTTCTTTGGGTTTGATTTGTGATAGTGGATGATCATTTCTTGAAAAAAATGCAGCTCTCATTCACCCCCTCTGTTTGCCATATCCAGACCTTCAGGTTCCTGCTACAAAAGCTACGACTCTAGCTGTTCGGCAAGAAACTTTAGACCTAAGTTGAAGGCTCCAACCGGCTCTAATCCCTTCAATAGTCATGGACCCAAAAATGACCGGGGCTAAAGCCTAAAACTGAAATTATGTTCTCTACTAGTGCATTGATGGAGCTACAGTTGCATCTGGTTAATTTAGGAGTTGATTCTAGGAAGTTTGGACAACTTCCATGAATACTTCATGTTGTGACCAGAAATTTGCTAACTAAATGGTATTTGGATGAGGAATTTTTGTGCTCATAGCTTTACACATGAGCACAATAAGCGTTTGCACAGGTTCACCACTCTTAATTGGGTGCTCTAGTTTGATCTTCTATTAGAAACTAGAGTAGTATTCCATAGTATAAGCATGGTGCTTATACTAGAGTTTACTTATGTTTGTGGTATGCTCCTTAGATGTATGGTAGCTATGTGGTGGTGACAATCCAACCTCATCTAGTCTCTATAGTCCACCATGTGTTTTAGCAAGTTCTTAAAGCGTAGACTCGCAGTTGTAAGAAAACAAGTTATCTTTTACGCTGCTTCCTTCACCAAAATAGAGCTCCAAAGTACATGGTGTGTGATTATTAATCTTGTTATACTTGGTGGATTGCTAAGAAATACATAAGCTAAACCCTTTGTGACAGAGGACTTAATAAACTCTCGCACTTGTTGTCCTCCCACTTAACTACACTTTCACTATACCTTTCTAGAGTGGTACTTCAATATGTGTCACGCTACCTTTTATATTATCATTACCCCTAGCTACACTTTGATTTGTTAGTTGATATATAATCAATTGAATATATTTCTCAATACTCTTAGCCACTGCTTTCTTGGAGGATGACTTGTGGTTTTCAGAAAATCAAGGTTAGCTAGAGCCAAAAAAAATGATCTTGCATTGTGGAACTGGGTGCCAACTATCTATATACATATTTACAAAGTTGTGTTTCTAACTCCTAAACACTATTGCATTAGTCCTTAATTCTAGTAACAGATCAGATGTAAAGTTTCTTGCGATCTTGGTTTGGACCAAACCAAGTTTTGATTACGTTGTTCACGAAGTCATCTTCCTCGGACAGATCCTCCTCATGCAGTAATTTGGAATGAAAAATAGCACATCATAAGAAAGGATAATGAAAAGGAAACTTTCTGTGTAAAACCAAATTTCTTCACCAAAACAGGTCCATTAATACATACTTTTGATTTATCTCTAATTTGGCAAGTAATTTTGCATCATAGGATAATCGCAACCACACCAGGGAATATTGAGTGTAAATTCAAAATTAACAATGTGAAATGTTTCCTTGGATTCAAATTATAAGTCGTTTTGGCTCTTCTAGATACAAAATTTTTACCATGTATCTAGACATAGTGTATATCTAGATACTTAATAAAAATAATGCACCTAGAAAAGCATTTATGACTTTACTTTAGGTAGGCTCAGCTCATTTCCTCCCGTTTTATATCCATTTCTAGACTGGGGCAACAGTCAACCGGATAAGCATGAATCTCCCAAAAAATTGGAGGCATTAAATAAGTAGAATCAAAAGGATTTTTTCTAGACGGTTACCAAGGATGGAATTGATTGTTATGTGAATCCAGCACAACAGATATACATGTTTATAAGCGGGTCACACCTCCTCATGCTTGTTACGTCAAGGAGAGAGAACGGTAGAGACTATTGGTAGTTCTTAGCTTCACTAAAGATAGAGCTAGGCAACTATCCCGGTAACGGTCCAGGAATGCTTGTTGGCACTTGCTAACGTTGTTACTAGGAGTAGACTATGGAGTCTATCCCCGGCAACGGCGTCAGAAGTGCTTGAAGCAAGACCGGTCACTATACCTAAAGGAGTGGAGCTAAAGCAGCTATCTACTAATGCCAAGCGGGGTTGTCAATCCCGACACTAGTAGCAGCTAGCTAGAGAGAATGCAATCTACGAGGAGGAGATTCTGCAAGCGCACAGAACTATCATAGTAGCACTTCGCCTGGGAGTACCAGGTGTCGATTTATTTGATGCCAAGGGAAGGCTAGGGTGGTGTATGAGTCGAGTCAAGGAGGGGATGAGAGTCGAAGAAAAGAGAAAAGAGAAAAGGGGAGAAGGGAAGAGAGGGGATGAAAGGCTAGAAAGAATATATGGATGGATAGGTAAGGATGAAATGGATGGCTAAGGTAGGTGGATGGATAGGTAGATAAAGGGAATAAGATAACTAACTACTAACTAATAACTACTCCTAGATAGCCACGAAGCAAGATAACTATGAAGCAAGACAGTTACGAAGAAAGGCAGGCAAAAGTCAATAAAGCAACTAAGTTGAGTAAAGTTATATTCCTATCTTGTCAAGTATCGAGGCGTACTATCTTTTACCACTTACTTAGGTTGAACGCTAGCACAACGAGCCTTACTGTTAAACTGGGCCAACTACGTGGTGGAATTCAAGGCGCACAAGGCTGTCAGCACCTGCTTGCTACCACAGCTATCCGGGGGTCCAGCCGTATCTGAAGGTAAGTCTATAACTAAGCACCACGCTTAACTATATTCTAACTATCTCTACCCTAGCTTTGAATAGAGACACCCTTGCGGACGTCAGAGCAAATACTTGACTTAATAAGATAAACACTAAACTAACTAAGCAACCTATTGGCAAAGATCAATCACTAAGCTCACTAGAGATTAACTACTATGGCTAAGTGAATTGAACTGTAGGATAGCTAGGTCACACTCAAGGTACTTGATAAAGTAATACTGAAAGTAATACTGAAAGTAATGCTTAAAGTAATACTGAGATAAAGATAAATGTACCTGAGATACAAGAGAGCAAACCAGACCAGAGACGCCGGGAAATCAACCGACCTCCGATGCCAGTCGCTCGCACCCGCTTCTCTCTTAGCAAGCTCTACGCTCCTTTTACCAAGGACTTAGGCTGAGCTGTGCTAAACTAAGAGCCGCGCTGTAGCGAGGGCACTAGAGCTATACTCTCTCTACTAGCTAACCTACTTGCCTAAGCTCTTTGAGCTTCTAA
Source organism: Coix lacryma-jobi var. lacryma-jobi (assembly GCA_009763385.1). Taxonomy (NCBI): domain Eukaryota; kingdom Viridiplantae; phylum Streptophyta; class Magnoliopsida; order Poales; family Poaceae; genus Coix; species Coix lacryma-jobi. The sequence goes on from CM019830.1 coordinate 70,084,837, forward strand.
CTTGCTCTCTGCATCTCTTGCTTGGTGTTGCTTTGCTTTCTTTGGTGTGGTACTGGATATGAATGAAGTGATGCCTCAGGGAGGGTATTTATAGCCTTGTGGAGTGAGGGGGTGTTGGTATTTCTTAGTGTCGCTACTAAGAATAGAGTTTTAATCTATCCCCGGCAACGGCGCCAGAAGTGTCTTGGTGGTAAAACTATTGACTATTGGATAGTTCCGCAAGCGCACAGAAAATACCGATGTAGCACTTCACCCGGGAGTATTCCAAGGTATCATTATTTATTTTATCCCAAAGGAAAGCAAGCTAGGAAAGATGTAGAGAGAGGAAAGATAGATCCTTTAGTCTTACTATAATCTATTATCAATTAGAGAAGCAAAAGGGTATACGTGGATATAAAGGAGGATTGATAGATAAGATAATAAGTTAAGCAAAGAGTATATGATATGAAAGATAACTTTAGTAGAGTTAGCTAGGTGGGAGGACAACGAGTGAGTATAAAGTACTCCTATGTTTCTACCTTTACTCCTATGAACTAATCCTAATTAAATAGATGACTTAACTAGATTGACGCCTTGCTACTTGTGTGAGAGGGATAAACGAGAAAGTAAAGCGATAGAAGGTTGTTCACCTAACCCAGACTCAAGCGGATATTTGGCTTATGGACGCCTTACCTTTTAAGAACTAGCCTGAGTTCATGTGAGGGGATCTAGGTAGCCAGGCAAAATCTGTCACCTTTTGCCCATGCGCCCCTACTGTCCGTGCAAGCCAGCGGTAGTCAAAGCTAAGATGAAGTATGAGCACCACGCTCACACTTATCTACACCTTTAGCTATCGATCAAAATAGCTAAAGCCCCTATCCTAAGATAGGACAATGACGCACACACAAGAAGCTATTTAAAGGAAATCAATCTAAGACAACTATAGAACTAAGATAAGCACACAACAAGACTATATAAATATAGACTTTCACTAAGTAAATACTTAAATAAATACTTGGAAAGTAAATACTTAAGTAAATGCAAAGTAAAGTAAAGAAAGAATAATATATTAAATAAATAAAGTCTTACAAAAGAAGAAAGATACAAGGGCTATACCAGACTCCCAGAAGACGACTCCGGAGACCCGAGCTTCGCCCGAGTCGACTCTAACTCCCACTCTAGACTAACTACTACTACTCTTGCTTGATCTCACATGAGAGTGTAGATGTGTGAGATGGGATGTGTGTGAATGAGAGGGTGAAGGCCTCTATTTATAGTGGAGGTGGAGTAGGGGCTACTCTAGCTCCACGTCAGCGATCCGTGTGCTCCCCATCTCTCAACCCTTGGATCCACCATCATTGTAACTGCCATGGATGGATGGCTTGGATGTTCTTCACGTGTCAAACATGCATTTTGCCACCGACTTGGATGAGGGTCACCATGGGGTCGGCCGACCCCTGTCTCTGACATGTGGGCTCGCGGTACATCTTCTAGAAGGTGCTGATGTCACCCTGATGAATAGTGCTGCTGGGTCCCACCAAGGGGGATCGGCTGACCCCCTATGACAGGGCTGGCCCACCTTCTTCTCTCCCTTGGTGACCCCACATGTCATGGAGCAAGTCTTGTGAAGTTGGTTGCATTTGGTTTTCGGTGTGGACCCATGAATCCATGTGCTTCTCATCTTGTTCCATTGAGCAAAAGCACATGCTTGATCCAATGGTTGATATTGGCTTGAACATGCTTCTCTTGAATCATGCCATGTCACCATGGCCGAGGTGGCCCAAAGATGGGGTCGCCCGACACCCTTGGTGGGTCCACCTGGCCTTATTTTGTTCTTTTTGCCATCTCCTACATGTTCACAAGCTAAGAGTACAAGTGGAACTTATTAGTGATAAATATGCTCATGATATGCTATTCTTCCTTGAAACCGAGGCCTGTTGACGGTATTTTGATAAGGTAAAACATGCTATAACTTCCGTCAACAAGACCCCCCAAGCTTAACCTTTGCTCGTCCCGAGCAAACAATCAAACTTGGCCTCGGTGGATCAGTCTTGTTACTATGCATCACATTTCAAGAGTTCCATGTGCACAACAAAGTTCTTCTCTTTGAATGGAAAAATGAGCTATGTAAATCACCCATATTACCTTAGTACTCTATGGGGCTTATGGCTTTTCCTTTGTCTTAGGTGGTTGAAAGATAGAACAGTTTGACTTGAGCACTAACTTTCTTGTTTTTAGCAAGTTTCATACCGAAGGTTTTGCAATATTTTTCAAAAGAAAGACTTAATGTTCCTCATATGGTTATCTCATGTCGCTCAAATGGTGTATGATTCCTCACCAAGGCATATGGTAAGTGTTGCCTTCTTTATTTCATCGTACTTCTAAACAGGCTTATGTGTTGCTCAAGGTAGAGATGAAAGAAGATGGCATACTTACTTGCATTTTGTTGCGATGTCAAAGCTCGGATCCTTGAAGAGAAGTGTCATACTCCCAGGTCAAGATGTGTAAGTGTGTGGTGTATGGTGGACTAGATTGCTTCTTTATTTGATAAGATCTATCTCCCTTTTTTTTCTTTTTCTCTCTTTTCTAATGAGACATGGCTAGCATTTCTTTTCATGGACTTTCACTTGTCCATCTTTTTCTTTTTTTTCTTTTTTTTCATGGACTTTCACTTGTCCATCTTTTTTTTATCTTTATTTTGCCTAGCCTTTTGAGTCTCATCTAAATAATTGAGAGAGATTTCCTAACACTTGGAGTATGAAGCAAACTATTTGGTGGAAATGAAAGGCATGTTTCTGCGTACATCCAGTGTAGAAGCAGCATGTATATGAGGTGTGTATGTGATCTTGATCTTAGGAGCATGAAAAGTCTCTTAACAAGGGTCAACAAGACTTGACAACACTCAATACAAAGCAAATAGCCTATGTAGAAGGTTTGTAAACATGTAAAGCATATATGGCTGTGGTGGAAATTTATCACCATTGAGGAACAATTAAGATTTTGATCATTTTAAGAATAAATTCTCCGGTAATCTATCATGCTTAGAACAATATTATAGCAGCTCTTGTCTCACTATATCATGTCTCACAACAACTTAGACTTAGTTTTAGCACTTGCAACCCACAAAGTTTTAGGTTCATGATGGTTTAAATGAGCTAAGTGATCCATACTTAGAGAAATACTAAGTTGTAAACTAGGCACTAGAGAAACATTAGCAAGGCAACTAGTCATCATTTCCATGGGGAAGATAGACATATATGAGACATATGTGCTAAGGGGAATGCTAAGCAAATATTTTTGGTATTTTTTTTTATTTTTTTTTATTTTTTTTAAATGCAATGAGAAAACTAATTGAAACGTAAATAACTTAAGATACAGGACTTACCTTGGTGGGGGAGAGGATCTCCTGCAAGCTTGGTTCTTGCCTACTGTGGTGGTGGATAATGCTGGTACCACCCGACCCAACGTCGTGCTTCTTCTTCTTGAATGGCCTTCAGGAGTTGGGCGTTTTGTTGTGCAAGAAGCAATGTTGCCTCTTGTTCGATGTTCATCGCACCCATGTTGTCTATGAGCTCGTCCATCGGCGTCCTTTGATGTTGCCTTCCTCTACCCCGTGGGTGAGGAGTGTCTTGAGAGCGAGGGGTGTTCTGTGAGCGAGGAGGCCTCCCCAAGGACCCTGAAATGTCCATAGAGGCTGCCTCATCTCCCTCCTCAACTTCATCAGCCTGATGTGAAGGTCCGCCTTGTTCCATTCGAGTAGCACAGGACGCTTTCCTTGTCCTTCTGCTAGTACCTGCAACTTTTGGGGCTCTTTCCTCGAGGTCCAAATCAAAGGTTAGCGTACGAAGCGCATACAATCGAAGTCCCTCACAAGGGAGAGTGATTTCGACTGCATGGCCTGGATAAATCATTATTAGTTCACCGTTGGGACCCCTTTTGAGTACATTGCAACCAGTAAATACATTTTCTTCCAACATATCTCTCACGGTTTCAATGTACTCAAAAGTTTGGGATTCTAGTGCACCCAAAGCTTCGGCTATGCGTGTGATGAATGATGTGAAGTATATGGGTTTCCTAGGCTTTACGTAGCTAAGCCAATAGTTCACTAGCATTTTAATAGGTGAAACTTTAACTTTGCTAACCATGGCATAGAGTAGTTTTAGCTCATCATCACTTACCAAAGCTGCTCTCATGCCAAGGAAAAGAGTGGTGAACAGCCAGTAGTGCATGAAATGTAAGGTTGGGTTATAAATTTTGTGTGGTGAGGGGTTGGAACAATCACTAGAGCCAGTAATGGCATACCAGAAAGCATTCTTGTCATAATGAAAAGCATGGTCTACATCAAGATGGCAAGAGTGATCAAATCCTAAAGCAGTGTTTAATGTGCTCCAAGTCAAGTCATATTTCATCCCAAACATTCGAAATGCTATCCCACCATTATTCACTTTTAATGTGCATAAAAACTCAATGGTTAAGTTCTTTATGCCAAATTCAAGAATTTCAAAGAATCCTCCCCAACCAATGGTATTGAAAATAGCATAGAATTCTGAATCCATACCTGTTTCTTTCAGGAGGGCCGGATCAATGACACTTGTGTGTGAGAAACTACACTCACTAAGAGTGAAGAATTTTCCCATCTCTTCGGCATTTAGCCTAAGGCCACTCTCGGTCTCCATTACTCTAGCCGGGGGAATGAAGGGTACTAGCTCACTTCTTTCCACCTCTCTCCTCTCATGAGCACTAGCATGGTGAGGTTCTTGGGAAGAACTCTCACACTTGTTGGACTTTTTGAAACGGGAGGCAAGCAACTTTTTCATCTTACTACAAGATAAGCTACCAAGCTTCTACCACTACTATGAAATGGGGACTATTTTTGGGTTTTTGGTTTTTGGATGGCTACTAGTAAGCTAAGCTTGAGAATGAACTTGCAACTAAGGAAGAAAAGGAAAAACTTGTGAGCTCGAGATGGTTCTGGTGGTTTTGGTGTGGAGTTGAGCTCACAATGCAAGGGTATATATAGGGGAAGAAGGGCAAGTGGTGACCACCCATAGCATGGGTCGGCCGACCCCCCTTCTTGGCACTTTCAAATTTGCTTTTGCTTTAGCCAGGGGACATGTCTAAAGTGAGAAAACATCTTTTCAGGATTGGCCAACACATGGGTCGGCCGACCCCCATACATGTCCCCTCAAACTTTAAACTTTGTGCCATCATGTGTCTAGTAAAGATGCAACTATGTTTGGTCCAAAGTTGACACAATTTTCAGAGATTCCCTTGCTTAGTGTTTGGTGAAAGAGAAAAGATGAATTGCCAAAGTGGAGACATGTCTAAAGTGATTCCCATGGACCATGAGAGCACTAAGACATGCCTTTGGCTGGTTGTTGTGGTCCCATGAGCATCCAACATAAAGAGGAACATCTCATGCTTAAAGAGTAAAGCAAAGGACCATTTCTTTTCAGATGTTGGCTTTGGTGATATGCATGATGTTCTTGAGCATGCTGAGTGGAATGCAGCAGGGTGCAGGAGGGCACCATGGTGGGATCGGCCGATCCCATCTTGGATGCTCCTTGAGCACTAAAGTGTTGTGTCATATTCAGGGTACTAACCCAAGATAGGTCATGTGCCAGTGGGCCCAATGGTGGGGTCGGCCGACCCCACCTTGGGGTGGTCCCATGGCTCAAAAGTGTTGCAAGTTATTGTCAAGGTGTTACTAGCATGAAAATTTATTTTGTCGAAAAGAAATATGCAGAATTAAACTAAGTATGCAATTGAAGGGAAATGCAAGAATTGAAATGCATGAAAAGTTAAATATGAGATAACTACTGATTTACCTTATCAGCAAGGGCTCCATGTTTCAGGTCCGTAGAGCAGGACCTCTCCGTCTTGTCATTCATTGGGTGCTTCGGTTGGTCCCGGAGATGGAGACCGTGGTTGCACCTCGTCGGCGAGTTCTTCTTTTACTTCGGCCTTGTTGGCCGACTCGCTCTATTTCTTGTTCCTACGGCGTGGGTGACGACGATGATGTTTGTTGTCTCGAGGTTCTTTGTCCTTCACCTGTATGTTAGCTTTATAACCGTTGAATGGTCACTTTACCTTATATTCCGGGAATTGGAGGTGAAGTTGGCCGGATCCCACGTAGATGACGGCGTTAACCGTATTAAGGAATGGCCTTCCCAGGATGATCGCGACGTCTAGATTGGATCCAATGTCCAATATAAGGAAATCGACGGGGACGTAGCTGTTTTGGACTTTGATGAGGATGTCCGTTGCTAGTCCCTCGGGGAACCGTAGCGTCTGATCGGCCAGCTGCAAACGAACAAATGTAGGGAGCAAAGGCCCCCCTAGTAAGTTATCATACGTTACCTTGGACATGATGTTGACACTCGATCCAAGGTCGCATAAGGCGTCATGGAAGACTTGTGGTCCAATCTGGCAGGTGATGGTTGGCAGGCCTGGATCTTCCTTCTTTGTGATGAAGGGTGGATCAAGTAGATAACCCTAGTTTGACCGGAGCGGAGGCTTACCGTACCTCGTAGTAACCAATTTTACACCTTCTATTGGATCTTCAGGTTTCCCCCGGGATCTTACCTTGCTCGTAGGATGGGACAGCTGCTGCTAGTTGAGCTAATTGTGTTTCTAGCATTTTATTAAAGCTCAATTGATTTTTCATAGCAGAATTAAAGCTATCCATTTTCTCATTTATATTTTCAAGAGTCTTATCATTAGCCATCATCTTTTTATTAATACTATCATTTATTTAGATTGGCCTAAGACAAAATCTCTTAAAGAAGGTTGGTTATTATAAGAATTATTGAAATTATTGCTATAACCGTTACCTTGATTTTGGTAGAAGGGGCGCGAATTCCATCCTTGTTGTTGTTGTTGGGGCCGGTACCCGTTGTTGTTGGTGTTGTTGATGAAGCTCACTTCCTCCTTCGTCTCGGGACAATTATTTCCCGAATGGTCATTGCCTCCGCATACCTCGCACCATTGGTTGGCTTCGACGGCTCGTGTGGTTGCATAAGGTTGAACGACCTCTTGTTCCCTCTTGGAACTTTCTTCTACTTTCTTCATCAGGAGGTCCATCTTCGCGTAGAGCATGTCCACCTCATTGAGAGCATGAACACCTCTCTTCTTGGGCTGAAGACGTTCCTCATTCCAACCTTGGTTGGTAACCATCTTCTCTATGAGGTCTTTGGCATCTCTCACATTGTGTTGTAAGAATGCCCCTCCAGCGGCTGCATCTAGGTGACTACGGGCCATACCGGTCAGGCCATGGTAGAAACCTTGGATAATGAGCCACTCCTCTATCCCATGATGAGGACAGGCGCGAATGTACTCTTGTAGACGTTCCCATGCTTCGGGAATCGTCTCATCAGCTTGTTGCTGGAAGCTGGAAATCTTTCCACGAAGGGCGCTGGTCTTGCCCATCGGGAAGAACTTCTTGAGAAATGCATTGGCGCACTCCTCCCAAGTGTTGGCTTCACTCTTGTTGGCGTAGAACCATTGCTTCGCCTTTCCCAATAACGAGAATGGGAAAAGACGAAGACGGATGGCGTCTGCAGACACATTCTTCATAGTGAAGGTACCACATACCTCCAAGAAGTGTTGGAGATGGGCGTTGGCATCCTCATGCGGCTTCCCACAGAATGGATTGACTTGCACCATGTTGATGAGAGCCGGCTTGAGCTCGAAAGTCGCATCCCCCAAGTTAAGCTGCGGACCCGTGGCAACATTGTCGGCCGAGGGCGCAGAGTACTCGGAGATGGTCTTTTGGGCCATGGCTTCTCTTCTAGCTGGTGCAGAAACTTTCTCCTCGAACGGATTCTGGTTCGAGATGAACCTCTGAGGTGGAACTTGACGAAGTCTAGTCCTCCTCAACAACTGCTCAGGATTTTCAACGAAGTTCGACGGCAGTTGGAAACCGCTCATACACCTACTAGTTTCACGATAACAAAAAGAAACTAGACAGGTGAGGGGTTAGCCCCTATACTAATTGATAACTAATAAATAGCAGACTCCGGATTCACTCTCTCTAAACTCCTAGGCGATAGCTTTCCCCGCCAACGGCGCCAGAAATGCTTATTGGTATTTCTTAGCGTCGCTACTAAGAATAGAGTTTTAATCTATCCCCGGCAATGGCGCCAGAAATGCTTGTTGGTATTTCTTAGCGTCGCTACTAAGAATAGAGTTTTAATCTATCCCCGGCAACGGCGCCAGAAGTGTCTTGGTGGTAAAACTATTGACTATTGGATAGTTCCGCAAGCGCACAGAAAATACCGATGTAGCACTTCACCCGGGAGTATTCCAAGGTATCGTTATTTATTTTATCCCAAAGGAAAGCAAGCTAGGAAAGATGTAGAGAGAGGAAAGATAGATCCTTTAGTCTTACTATAATCTATTATCAATTAGAGAAGCAAAAGGGTATACGTGGATATAATGGAGGATAGATAGATAAGATAATAAGTTAAGCAAAGAGTATATGATATGAAAGATAACTTTAGTAGAGTTAGCTAGGTGGGAGGACAACGAGTGAGTATAAAGTACTCCTATGTTTCTACCTTTACTCCTATGAACTAATCCTAATTAAATAGATGACTTAACTAGATTGACGCCTTGCTACTTGTGTGAGAGGGATAAACGAGAAAGTAAAGCGATAGAAGGTTGTTCACCTAACCCAGTACTCAAGCGGATATTTGGCTTATGGACGCCTTACCTTTTAAGAACTAGCCTGAGTTCACGTGAGGGGATCTAGGTAGCCAGGCAAAATCTGTCACCTTTTGCCCATGCGCCCCTACTGTCCGTGCAAGCCAGCGGTAGTCAAAGATAAGATGAAGTATGAGCACCACGCTCACACTTATCTACACCTTTAGCTATCGATCAAAATAGCTAAAGCCCCTATCCTAAGATAGGACGATGACGCACACACAAGAAGCTATTTAAAGGAAATCAATTTAACTAAGACAACTATAGAACTAAGATAAGCACACAACAAAACTATATAAATATAGACTTGCACTAAGTAAATACTTAAATAAATACTTGGAAAGTAAATACTTAAGTAAATGCAAAGTAAAGTAAAGAAAGAATAATATATTAAATAAATAAAGTCTTACAAAAGAAGAAAGATACAACGGCTATACCAGACTCCCAGAAGACGACTCTGGAGACCCGAGCTTCGCCCGACTCGACTCTAACTCCCACTCTAGACTAACTACTACTACTCTTGCTTGATCTCACATGAGAGTGGAGATGTGTGAGATGGGATGTGTGTGAATGAGAGGGTAAAGGCCTCTATTTATAGTGGAGGTGGAGTAGGGGCTACTCCGGCGCCACGTCAGCGATCCGTGTGCTCCCTATCTCTCAACCCTTGGAACCACCGTCATTGTAACTGCCATGGATGGATGGCTTGGATGTTCTTCACGTGTCAAACATGCATTTTGCCACCGACTTGGATGAGGGTCACCATGGGGTCGGCCGACCCCTGTCTCTGACCTGTGGGCCTGGGGTACATCTTCTAGAAGGTGCTGATGTCACCCTGATGAATAGTGCTGCTGGGTCCCACCAAGGGGGGAATGGCCGACCCCCCTATGACAGGGCTGGCCCACCTTCTTCTCTCCCTTGGTGACCCCACATGTCGTGGAGCAAGTCTTGTGAAGTTGGTTGCATTTGGTTTTCGGTGTGGACCCATGAATCCATGTGCTTCTCATCTTGTTCCATTGAGCAAAAGCACATGCTTGATCCAATGGTTGATATTGGCTTGAACATGCTTCTCTTGGATCATGTCATGTCACCATGGCCGAGGTGGCCCAAAGATGGGGTCGCCCGACCCCCTTGGTGGGTCCACCTGGCCTTATTTTGTTCTTTTTGCCATCTCCTACATGTTCACAAGCTAAGAGTACAAGTGGATCTTATTAGTGATAAATATGCTCATGATATGCTATTCTTCCTTGAAACCGAGGCCTGTTGACGGTATTTTGATAAGGTAAAACATGCTATAACTTCCGTCAACAGGGGGGTACTTATAGGGGGCAACCAGCCGACCTAGGGCTAACCCTAGTGGCGGGCGCCAGCCCTAGGTGGCGGCCGCCACCTCCCTCACCGTTGGATGCACCGCCTTTGCTTCAACGGCATCCTGGAGCTCCAGGGAGGCGGTGGTTAGGTCGGTTGCATGTCTGAGTAACCGCCATTTGGTCTTGATCCACGCCATTCCATCCTGAGCCGTCCGATGCCACTGACCTAGTGACCAAGGGCCAAGATTTGGCCTTGGGGTGGTCACACGGATCAGTGACATGGCAGGGGGGAGAGTTGGGCCTCTCCATGTGGCGGGCGCCACCCCACTCAGGCCCAAATGGGTCCTGGTGAGTGGGCTCGTCTTCTGGTGGGTCCATTCTCCAAATTTGGTCCAAATCCTGCATTCAAATAAAATTCTATGGACATGTGGAATGTGGTTAGTTTGAAACCTATTTGACTACATTTCATGCCTTTTTGGTGGACTTTAGGGTCAAATGTTGATGGTAAAACAGGTGTTTAAGGACCATCAACAGAGCCCACAGACACATCTAGCTCATCGGAACATAGGTTAGTGCATCTGATCTAGAACCACAAAAATGGAGTTGGTTGTGCTGATCGTCGGTGCCGGCCTAGCAGGACTGGCGACGGCGGCATGCCTCGGCCAGCGTTCCATCCCCTACCTCATCGTTGACCGTGAGGACTGCAGTGCATCGCTATGGCACTACCGCACCTACGACCGCGTCAAGCTTCACCTGTCCAAGGAGTTCAGCTCTCTGCCCTACATGCCGCACCCGGACGGCACCCCGACCTACATTCCCAAGGAGGAGTTTCTCAAGTACTTGGACGGCTACGCCGAATGTTTTGACATCAAGCCTAGATATTGCACTTCCGTTTTGTCAGCAACGTACAATGAGGGAACCGACCGCTGGGTCGTCGCCACGCATGACACGGTTGTCGGCACAGAAATCCTGTATGCCGCCAGATTCCTAGTCATGGCCACCTGTGAGAATGCAGTGGGGAGGATTCCGGAGATTCTGGGTCTAGAGAGCTTCCACGGGGAGGCTGTCCACTCTTCGACCTACAAGTTAGGGAGCAGCTATGCTGGGAAAAGGATTCTCGTGGTTGGTGGTGGAAATTCCGGGATGGAGATTGCCTATGATCTTGCAAGCCATGGTGCCGACACCTCGATTGTTGTTCGCAGTCCGGTATGTATATGTTTTGTGTTTAGTAAGTAATATGTTCATATTAGTCAGAGTAGTTTATTATGTCATGTAAATGGATCGGAGTCTTATAAAACATTTATATGCATATTATATTATGATCTATGTAGTAAGTAATGTGTTCATATTAGTCAGAGTAGTTTATTATATCATGTAAATTGAGTCCTATAAAACATTTATATGCATAGTAAGTAATGATCTATGTAATAAGTAATGCGCGTTCATATTAGTCAGAGTAGATTATTATATCATGCATGCATGTATATATGTCGTGGAACTAGGCCTTTGTGGATGAGTTCCTCTTCTTTGATATATTGGGCGATGCATATTCTTTTATTGTTTATTGTTGAATACTTGGAAGGGATTTTTTTTCTGGTGTTTCTTTAACCTTCCATTTTTTATTTGAGTGTAGGTACACATAATGAGCAAGGATTTGATCCGTCTGGGAATGACATTTGTCCAACATATACCAATTACAATTGTGGATACTTCTATAGTGAAAATAGCCAATTTTATATTTGGTGATCTATCAAAGTATGGCATTGTGCGGCCAAGAATTGGCCCCCTCCTACTCAAATCTAAAACGGGTAGATCTTCCGTAATTGATGTTGGGACAGCAGAGTTGATGAAGAAAGGCATCGTCAAGGTATGTGTTACTATTACCTTTAAATATAATAATAGTCCTGGTAATAAGCATGTAGTCGATCCAATATACAGTAGATTTCTTACGAAGGGGTGTGGTGCAAAAATATTATGTTTCTGCTTAGGTGTTCAAGGGGATATCGAAGATCACTGGAAACAAAGTTCAGTTCGAATGCGGGAAGGACAGCGAATTTGATGCCATCGTGTTTGCAACAGGTTACAAAAGCACTGCGAATTCGTGGCTCAAGGTACATACAAGAGATTGTACGTACTATTTGAATTGTGTCTCTGGTCAAGTTTCATAGTCCGCTGCCTTGGCATGGCTTCTGTCCTTACAATTAGATTTACGTTTTCTCTTACATGGCGCACACGAGGACAAGTGCATGCTGAATAGTGACGGACGTCCAAACAAAGGTTATCCTAATATTTGGAAAAGTGAAAATGATGGCCTCTATTTCTCTGGTTTTGCGAGCATGAGATTGGCTGGTATTTCTAAGGATGCTTACAATATTGCCAATGACATATAAAACTCTTTACCCGTGGGAGGATTCCTGCACGGAGAGTCGCCTCCCCTGTACCGCGGCTTACAAATGAACATGCGACATGTGTCCACGGGCCACGGCGTAGTGTCACCTCCCGAAGAAAATCGCCATTGTGTGATTGGTGGCGTGCTACTCACGCCGTCACGTGCTATACTGTTGTTTCTATGTTTTTTCGTATGCAAGCACCAACAGAGTCGTCTCTCTTATCTCATCCTCATCGTAATTTCTCACGTCCCCTGACGCGGGCTTCCAGAGCAGGATCAGCCCAGCGTCTTTCTCATCATCCTAATCTTGGTCGTCATCTTCTTCATCTCTGGCCTGCTGCACCTCCTCGTCCGGTTCCTGCTTCGCCCCGCGCCGCGAGATCCCGGTGACGCGTACGAGGGCGACGCGAATGCCACCGCGTTCTAGGGGCAGCTTCAGCAGCTGTTCCACCTCCACGACGCCGGTGTGGACCAGTCCTTCAACGATGCGCTACCGGTGTTCCTCTATGGCGCCGTGGTCGGCGCTAGAGGGGAAGACCCCTTCGACTGCGCGGTCTGCCTCTGCGAGTTCACGGACGACGACCGCCTCCGCCTCCTACCCAAGTGCAGGCACGCGTTCCACGTCGACTGTATCGACACCTGGCTGCTGTCGCACTCCACCTGCCGGCTCTGACGCCGCAGCCTCCTCGCCGACTTCTCCCCCTACGGCAGCGGTTGCAGCGCGCTGGTGTTCGTCCTCGAGTCCGACTCCTAGGGCTCGGTCTTCGATTGCCTCGACGCGGCGTCCTCCGTGCGCCTCAGCTTTGTCTTGGATCAGGAGCAGGCGGGGCAGGACCGGAACACGCCGCCGCATAGGTTGCGGAGAAGAAGGACGAGGTGGTCGTTGTTGTGAAGCTCGGCAAGTTCAGAACACGCTGTCGCCTGGTAAGTTCCATGGCCCCACGTTGATCTCCAATCCACTCAGTCAGATCGATGCAGCCTTCCCTTTCTCATCCATGGTCATTGTGCGCACCCATTACAACATCTGGTTTTTGCCTGCTATGTGTTTGACGAAATGTTTGTGAGGTTCGGTTGCTGGGTCACTTTGAGCTGCAAACAACTGAAGGAGCGCGATGCATGCAAGCTACGAGCTTCAAAAGTATTTCTGAATTACAGTGTCCCTCATTGCTAATCTGGCCCAATGACCACCATGAATTGGCAGTCCAGGTCTTCCCAATATGTGGAACTGTGGATTAGGAAAAATATTGTTTAAAATACAAGTTCTGTTAGTGGCAAAGCAATTTCAGCGTTACTTATTTGTTCAATTGATTCTTCCACGTTGAAAACACTCCCCTCCCTCATTTCTCTCACAAATTAGCGTTTCGTATCATTGTTATCTTATTCAATGGCATGTCTATTTTTCTTTGTTTGTAAAACAACACTTATGCACCCTCTGTCCAAAACAGGGTACGAAAAGTATTCTCCTTCATATATGTCTTAGATTATTCCCAAATATAATTAAAGGTCTTTGTGCATCAACTGTATTTTTGTTTCAATGTTACCTATATTTTGTTGCTATTGGTTCACTCTGAACAATGTAAGGTAGATGTCTAACCAACTAGAGCAGCACTGATTCTATTGATAGTCGTTCCTAAGTTATCATCACATTTATTGTACGAAGGAGATGATCTCAGATTTTAACCCATTCAAAGGGTTCCGAGGGAATATGATTTTTGTTCTATACAAATCTAAACTTTGCCCATGTTTGCTCCAAATTGTAGAAGCATCCATTCTTTTTATATCCAGTTATACCTAATTTGTACTTATGTACTTTACGAAGACATCAGAGCATTTGCTTATACAGAGGTAATAGAACATGCGAGAGTGAAGCCAGATGTAATTGGCAATTTAACATGCGTCTTACAGTATTCCGTTACGTAATTTGCCTTGAAGATATTGTTGATGGGTTTGGCATTTTGGCTATCTCAAAGTGACACGTTTTTTCTTATGAGCCTTTTGTATTTGTACCAAATTACACAAATTCATGCTTTGCCTGTCATCTTAATCACCATTTGCATTCAACAATATAATTCACCATTTGCATTCAGCAATACAATGCGCGCGCAGCAAAGCACGCGTTTCTTCGTAGTTGTGTCTGTCTATTGGGGATTTCTTTGTCTCGTTTGGTTAAGTCGGGATAAATCTACGTTAGTTCGATCCCTTGCACCATACAAGCTAGTGTATGAAATCCGTAGTAGTGCATTGGCTTCAGAAAGTCTAGGTAACACTCGAGTGTTTTTGCCTCATTGAACACACGAATTTTGTGTCCATCGGATCTGCATCGCGCGTCTGTGCTCTCCCCGCACCGTTGTTCGGCTGACATGTGGGTCCCACTTCTGGCGAGTATTGTTCGAAATTATCGGGAGTCCCACCCGTTTGTTTCTCTGAGTCACGTGCCTTTCCATTTCGCGTATGTTCCCCTTCTCTCCTCCCTCATCCCTGGCGATTTGGGCGGCGAGGGCGACGACCGCGGCGATTTGGACGGCGAAGGCGACGACGAAGGCGACGCTCTCCCGGGGTGGCGGCTGCTTCATCGGCGACCGCTGTGAGGATCTCCGTGCCGGTGTTGCTCCTCCTGCCGGGCGATTCGCCTTCTTCGTCGGCTACGGCGGTGACGCTCTCCGTCTCGGCGTCGTGTCTGCTTCCTCATCGTCTGCAGCGGCGATTCTCTGTCCCTGCGGTGGCTACTTTCGCGCAGCGGCTTCGGTGTTGTCTCCGGATTCAGGCGAGTTCCTCTTCATTTCTCTCCTATTTGTAGCTTCGGTTCCTCTTCATGGTTCTAGGGTTTTGCACCTTAGGGTGCGTGCTGTGATCTGATTTGGGTGTCCATTGATTTCGGTGATTGTTGGTGTGTAGGGTTCTAGGGTTTGTTGTAGATCTGTGTTCGTCGTTTTGTTTGTGTCTCCTCCCAGTCTCTGTAAATCTTGTAGTGTGAGTGCTGGAAGTAGAGGTCGGTTGAGCCGTGCGGACAGGAGTTCTGCACGCCGCCCCGGACCCGGAGACGGACATGTCGCCGTCGACGCACCCTGCAAAGAAGTGAAGGGGGTAGGTCATGAGATCATGAGTGGAAGGGGGAGGGGAGTGGTTCCTGTTTTCATCCAGTTGTTCTATACTGAATGCAGAGCATGAGTTGTTCAGTTAGTGAGGTTTAGGCTCTTGTCCTCATATGAAGCCATGCTACAATTAGTTAAAAATCTGAATGGAGAGCATGAGTAGTTTATGCTGAGCATGTGCAGAGCATGAGCATGAGTAGTTATGTCAGGTATTGTGGATTTCTGAATTTGTTGTTCAGTGGCACTGATAGTACTAGATAGTGAAAGAATTTGTTGTGCAGTGCATGAGTAGCAAAAATCTGAATGTTGTTCACACTGATATGTCGATGAAGCATCTATTTTTGCCTTGTTGACGTGCAGTGCCACTGATAGTACTGAATGCAGAGAATGAGTTGTTCAGTTATCTTATTCAGTTATACATATGTAGAGTTTGTCTTGTTGGATCCAGTGACTAGCTTATCTTTTTTTTCAAGGCTTGAGTACTATTGTCTTCTTTGTAAAGTTCTTTGTAGTCATATAAAATATGATGATGTGTATAATTGTTAGGCTTGTCTTTGACCATGTCTTGATTTGTTAGGCTTGTCTTCAATCCAGTATGACCATGTCTTGATTTGTTAGGCTTGTCTTCAATCCAGTATGACCATGTATCTGATGATGCTATGTGTTTCAGGCTGAGTTGTTCTCGAAAATTGTTGGGATTATTGTGATTGGGCTGATTAGTTCATTACTTGTCAACCTATCAGTTAACTGATATCAGGTAATTGTTAGTTATTGTGATTTATTTATTGTCTTTATCTAATTACATATTACATTTTTGTTGTGGTCCTCATATACAAATAATAGAATATTGTTAATTATCTTTGTGGCTTGCGGAAAATTGTAGATTGCACATACTGTAATTGCAATGAACGAAACATTCAATTTTAGTAAAAATTATATGCAAAGAGGGGCCCGTAGTAAGGGCATTATTAGTTAAATTGTCCTATATATATTTTTTTTCTTCTTTTGTGTGCAGTCTATTTTTAGGAGAGATGGAAAGAGAGCATTTGTCACGTCAAAGGAGGGGCCATACATGAACAGCCGTCTTTGGTTGGAGCTTGGGCTTGCAGCTTCAATACCTCCTCCTGAGCGTTTGTGTGCATCTTTAGAACCTCCTCCTCAAACTCAGCCACTTTTACCCGAAGATGTTGAAGATAGTGGAGATAGCTATGTCAAGTATGAAGAAGTTCCAAAGTTTCATGGCCCTGGAAAAGATAAATGGTTGACTGGAGTGGACCTTGATGAAAAGTGCAGCATTTGCTTGATGAGGCTTTCAGAGCCATTTGAAGATGATGTGTATAATTGTTTAGAGTTGGTTGAGGAGAACCTTCGGGCCATGCCATGTCATCATACATTCCATAAGGATTGTATCTACAAGTGGTTGAGTGAAAGTCCTACGTGTCCTGTTTGTCGCTGGAGGCCCCCTGAGTTGAGTGAAGAAAAGAGAGAGGAGTAGGGTATTAGAACAGAATCGTTATTTGTGTATTAGAATCGTTGAAGTTGAAGTTTTTATTGATGTAAAGTTATGTTTAAGAACAGTATTATTTGTTGTTAAATTTTAAGAATATAACCATATATCTTGTTGTTTGATTGGATCAGCTCTGGCCCTCCTGGCCTTTTGCATTTCTATGTTTCATTTTCCAGGTTGCAGTATATCTTTTGATGATGACCTTTGGTCCAGCTAGTTGATTGGTTAATCTGATCTATTTTGTTGTTTTAGTGTAGATCCCTGTTCGTCTTAAGCGAGAAGGAACTACTATCAGGACAACCTATCAGTTAACTGCTATCAGGTAATTCTTACTTATTGTGATTTGTTACTTGTCTTTGTCTCATTATCAACATAAATTAATTTTATTAACAACATTATATATGTGTTTGTACTGGTATTTGTGTAGCTATGGATTCTGAAGAGTATTGTGCTGCTGAAGTGAGCATGAGTTCACAACAGATAGTGAAGATGAGATGAACTCTGATTCAGTGGACGTTGTTGAGGTAGTAGGTGTAGTTTTTGTTTGTTTATTTAGTTGTCTACTACAGTTAAACATAGCATATGTATGTTGAAGTTTGTTTCAATTTTGTCAGGAATCAAATGGTCCAGATAATGATGATGTTTCTACTGCTGAGATGTTGAAGACTTTCAAGCATGTTCAACATGCTTTTGCTGGAGTATGTTTTCCAACAATCTTTTATTGGAATGTGAATTAGTACGTTTATGTAACTTCATTATAATTGTTTATTTCAGTTTGCTAAAATTGTTGAGAAGAAAGTGAAGAGAAGGCAGCCTAGAGTGCATGCTCGTTCTTCAAAGGTAAATTATGTTTTTTTCGTAACATTCTGAAGTAAACTGTAGTAGGCTAATTATATATTATAATTTTTGTTTATAAATTTGTTTGTAGAGGTCAACAACTTTGAGAGGCAGAGGCAAAGCGAAGTCCAGTGGTGCTGCATCTACATCGGAAAGAGCAGGCAGTAGGTTCAACAGCAAATATTTTGGAGAAAAAATAATAGCAAATTTGGATGAGCGGAAGAAGAAGATTATTCGCGAACATGGTTTTGGCATTTTGTTGGAATATGATGGTTGTTCTGCGCCTAAAGGCTTTGTGCAGTGGATAGCAGATCAAGTAGACTTGAATTGCCGTGACATAGTTGTTGGAGGAAAAGTGATTCCGTTCACTCCATTGTCTGTTCATCTGTTCTTGGGACTGCCAATAGATGGTCAAGACATAAAGGAGAATTACAGTGATTCTTCAAAGACCAATTTCCTAAAGGAAATCAAAGAGTCTTCTTTGCCACTGATTAAGACTTTTGATGACAAGTTGCTAGGAAACACTTTATCTGATGATGACGTGTTTCGTTACTTTATGGTTGTTTCCCTATCAACATTTATTTGTGCAAATTCAAGCACTCTGCCCAGCCCTCAGTATCTTGGGGCTTTGATTGATGTGTCTAGGGTGAAGGAATGGGATTGGTCAAAGTTTGTGTTCGATTGGATGTTTGCATCGATATCAAACTATAGAAAGAAGAATCGCAGCACAATTGGAGGGTGCCGATACTTTCTTGCTGTAAGTATCTTTCTTCTGTGTCCTTATTTATATGTTTTATTGAGTGATATCTTGTATTGTTGTCTTAGGTTGACGTTTACACTATGATTTTGTAGGGTTATTACCTTGACTTTGTACGATTTGGGTTGCATCTTGAGGTGCCTGCTAGTTTGCCAAGAATAATTTGTTGGAAGGGTTCTATGATTACAAAGTTTGCTTCTTATGATTGTGTGTCTGGTGAAATGTATGGAAAGTATCCTGTGAGTTTCCTTTCTTTTCAATTCTTTTCAATTGGTTTTGAAAGGCGTTGATGATTATAATTATTTGTTATGTGCAGCTGTTATCTGTTGATGAGACTTGCTATGCAGAAGAGTTTCTACCTGAAGAAGTTTGTGCTTCTTTTAGGAGATGTTTGGATAAATCATGTGATTTCATTGCAGAAGAGGTACTTGCATTTTTTAAAAAAGTTGTTTATTTTTAAAAATAACTCTTTGATATTGGTGTTGTTATTTTTTATATTACAGGATAGAGCAAATTTGACTGAGATTTTTGAGTCACACCACATGAGGTTTGGCTATAGGAGACCTGGCCCACTGGTGTCCAAAATGTTCAAGTACATGCATTTAACTCATGTTGTTGGGACTTCTGGACATGGTGGTCAAGCATCTGTTGAAGCTGAGACTTCTGCTGGCAGAGTGTCTCCTCCAGCTGATGGTGATGGAGACCATGCTGTTCCTGTTGAAAATGTTGCGCTAGTTCCATGTTCAGGACATGGAGTTAATGTAGAAAATGTATTGGATGCGACCATGCCTCCTGTTGCAACTGTAACAGGTGCAAAAAAAGATGTCTTGGATGCTGATGTTGAAAAAGGTATTGCTAAAGATGCAAATGTGAAATTTGTTGAACCGAAGAATGCATATGCACCTAATAATCATAAAGAAGAAGGCTCTCGGACAGAGGTGCTTGAATCAGAAGGTGGTTTGTATGAATCAGAGAATTGTGGTGCTTCTCAGTCAACTGAAATTCTTCCTTCTGCTAACTCATCTGCTGATGGTATATGGATTGTTTTGTGTTTGTTTGTTTGATCCTAGTGATAAGATTTTGTATTCATTGTATAAAATCTTTTAATCATGTGCAGAATCATGTGCAAGTAAAGGGAAGAGAAAACAAATAGTACCACCTGAGGCATCTGAATTTTTTTCTTCTCAAGACGGTGCAGTTCAAGGTAGTTGAAGTGCTCAATGAGTTGGCTGTTGATTCTGTTTGCCATAATTATTTGTTTACAATTTTTTATGCGCATCTTTAGTTACAAAGAAAAAGAAGAGGAAAAGCAGCAGTTTGCACCTTAGCCCTGACATTGATCGGAAGATGCGGTTGAGGATGTCTACAAGACTTTCCCGATCAAATCCAGTATCTGGAGCTGGAGCTACTGCAGAGAACCCTCTTATTCTTGAAGATGCCTCTCCACAAAAGGGTAAGTGTGCAATGAAAGAGAGAAATATAGGCAGTTTATCTTCAATGCTTAGTATTTTTAGCCTTCAATGCTTTTTGTTTTCCTATATTTTAGTTGCTGAATCCAAGATAGGTGGGAAGAGGAAAGAAAGTACATCTGAATCTTCAATGCCTGCCACTGCATCACCTAAGTGTCGACGTGCAGTTAAGAAAAAAGTTGTCAGATCGCCACTTAGCCGTGCGGATGCTGGTAATGCTTTTGGTGATAAAGCTGAAATTGCTTCTACTTCTGTTGGGCCATCTTCAGTGAGTGACTATGCATGTTTCAATTTGTAAAAGCTTTATTTTCTTTTTGATCTATTGATGGTAGTCAATACTAATTTTACTTGTTCCATTTACCAACATGTTGTTGTCCCATTGGTGTGTACAGTTGAGGTTGTTCGAAATCATGTCTTCATTCACAATCATGTCTTCATTCACTAATTGTGACCATATCTAGGTTCTAAAATACTATATGTTGTATGCATGTCTTGATTTGCTAATTGTAAACATGTGACGCTGCTGGACTTATGCTTAGGTTGTTGGTGTTGCTCATAATTTTTTGCGTTCCTTTGTTCTTACGTAGTTAATAAACTCATAAATTATTATCTGAAAAATGTTGGTAAACATTAGTTTGATTGATATGTGAGTTGTTTGTATTCATAGTAAATAATTGCAATTAGGATTAATGTAAATTGCAGGTATTGAGTAGTGCAATTTTAGTCTTTAGGACATGCAATAAATAGCCTATACACTTTTACTTTGCTTCACGTGCCTAGTCCTTAGTTGGCAATTGTCTATTTATTTATAGTTAGATGAGGAGGTTATAAATTTAGGAGGAAAAGCACCTGCTCACAAATCTTCGTCCAAAAGGACTCCTTAGTTCAATAGTCCTAGCATGCCTTCGTTCAAGATTCTAGAAGATGAAGATGATTTGGGCAACTATGTTGAAGATCCTAGACTTAGGCGCCCTATTGGTAGTGGAGTTCACTCTAAGGTAAATGTCGTAATATTTATTTCTGTGGTAATTGTTGATGGCGCATGTGCGTATTCATTGTATGTACCCTTAATTATTATCATTTGTTTGGATTTTTCTTAAGGTGCAATCTGAAAGCCATTTTCATTTCCAATTTTGTGCTGGATCTGAAGGATTTGTTGTTATTGTTCCTATCATGAATAATCCATTACCTACAGATTCTCTTCCTGGGAATCTTGAAAGTGCCAATATTTTAGAGGAACAAAATCACAATAATATTGGAAATGTAAGATTCTTTAGCAGCATAGTAGGAAAATTGTGTTTGAAATCTTTCAAATGTTGTGTCCTAATATCATGTTATCCTGATGTATAGGAATGTATCACTATGGAATCTTTGCCTTGGACCGAATATGATAGTATTGATGCTTCAGCTAGTGTTCCTCCTGCAATGAATGAGACAAGTGGTACTGGATTTAATCAGACTAGTGCTGCTGCAGAAGATGAAGATGTTATTGAGCCGGTACCACTTGTTGTTGTTGTTCCTCCTGGAGTACGACAAGATTCCTTGAATTCAGGTTTCTAGTTTAAGCAAGTTGCAATAATTTGGTGGTTTTCGATTATCTTGTGTCCTCTATTAGATGAGGAATGGTTGTAGCTGGGTAACTGATGTAATATTAACTATTATGAGTAGTTGGATGAGGGATGTGTGTATCCAGAACAATGACAATGCATTCGACATGGATGTATAGTGTGGTTGTTGGTGTTGATTTGTTTTGTAGTTTTTTTTTCTTATGACCACTTATATTTGGCCTCTTCGAACAATTTTATGTGCTTTTCTGAATTTTTCAGGTACCTTCTAGCACACCAAGTCCTATGCATGAAGATGTTTCAAATGTTCATGCAATGGCTCTGGCTTCAAGGAGTAATGGTTCGTGCAATGGCTCGTGCAATGGCTCTGGCTTCTTATTCAACCAAGATGGTGCTGAAGCTTCATATCAGTGTTCCAGCTATAAGATTGCAGTTCATAGCCCAAGGAGGGTTGTCATCCCGAGCAAATTCAAGCTGAGCCCTTATATCAAGCCCCATGCTAATATTAGAGTGTCAAGTCTTGAGGCTGATGTCTATGATGTTGTGTTGAGGTTGTCTGAAAGTGAATTCTCAGAGTAAGGTCTAGTCATTATAGTGGCTTGTTAGTTGTTGATGCTTTAGAAGCACGTGGATAACTGTTTTGCTTTTTGTTCTTTGCAATGTTGCAGTGATTGACTATGGACATGTCATTGTTAAGTTTAGTGCGCTTGGAAGTTCTCTTAAACCAGATGGCAAGGTTAATTATTTTGTAGTTAATGCACTGTGCAAACTCTTATTCCATAAGAGACATCCCAGGACCTCTTACAACCACTACTTCTTCTCAAAAGTTGGGGTAAGTATGATTGAATTGTTGATTGCCTTCGTGCTGCAATACCTGTTTGTGACTATGTGATTGAATCTGTTTCTTTTGGACTACTTGATTGGAAATCATGGTCCTAATGACATTAAGGAACAAGTGCTTCGTGATAATGCTAAGAGGTGCTTTGAGGGTGCTTCTCGTGCTAGGACTTTATCAAATTCCAGCTTGGTTAGTAACATATTATTTTTTGTTATTGTTGTGGGCATAGTATAAGTATATGAATTTGGCTTATGGTATTTCTTAATTTGGCAGCATTGCTTCCCAATTCTATTCCCTGAGCGGTGGTATGTAGTTGTTGTGCACATAAAAAGAAGGTTGTTTGTTATCTTGGATTCGTGGTCTGGAGTTGACTCGGATTTCCATAGAGCTGTGCAAGATGAATTTGTAAGTAGGCATACCCCTTGCATTGCACTTGTAGATACTTTTGATCAAACTTAACAACATTTTTTTTGTGCAAGGCAAAACATAGACATGTAGTGTAATAGTTTTGATCAAACTTGTTTCAGGTGGAAAACTTTGCCACACTTTGGAAAGATGTTGTTAAGATTGATATGGGTTTTCATTCGTATTCTATCATATTTGGAAATGTGCCTCAGCAATCTGAGAAGTATGTTTCCTATTTTGTAACTTTTTTCGTATATATGCACATTATACAAACTCACATGAAATTTGTTAACATTTTTTTCCATTTATATCTTGTTTCAGCTTTGATAATGATAGTGGTGTATTTGCCATGAAGTATCTAGAATTGTGGGAACCAAATGTATCTCTGAATGATAAGTTTGCTAAGGCCGATATTCCTCACCTTCGCATCAAGTATGTCAGTGAGATGATCTTCAACGAATTCAACCAATCTGTCGACGGTCGACGTAAAGTTATGGAATATGATGTTGAGGTAAACACTAGCAGATGATTTGCATTCTGTTTTTGTGTCATCTGACATGTTGTAGTTATTTTGTTTTAATTATTTGTTGTCAGGTCTATGAGAAGTACTATAAGACGGCATGAGCTTCATATAATTAGCTTTATAGGGTGTTTTTAATGGAACATGTTCATGGATATGTGTATGAAACAATATATAAACATACCCTATATGAATAATGTCTAGAGTTGTTGCCTGTATATGTTAATTGTTTTGTTTATATGGCACAACTAAGCTGACAGGTGGGAGCATATACATGAAATCTACTAGAAGATAAGTTGACATTTGAGGTTGGGCTAAATGGAACTAAGGTAACTCTGAATTTGTCCTTGTCCCCTCATAGAAAAAAAATTGTCACTTGTGAGTTTGTGCTACACTGAAAATTGTTACTTGTTTTGTTCTGTGCCAACACATTTCATTATTTTGTATTTGATACCCTCTGTCCATGAAAGACATGAAAGAATCATTTCGTAGAATCTAAGTTAGTCAAAAAAATTTAACTCCGCCTATGGTGTGTGACCTATGTTTGTCCCATCATAGCAGGTCCCAGGCCCTGGTAAAGGAGGAGGGTTGAAAATGTTTTTTTTTCTGTTCTGATTGGTGTGATTTGTGCTAGCTCAAACTAATTTTTTTGTCTTTGTCCATTCATAGAAAAAATTGTCATTTATTGTTTATTGTGATTTGTGCTAAAACACACCACATCTCTGTTATTTTTTGTTTTGTGGCGAGACACTATTTTTTTTTCCTTGTCCTCTCATAGAAAAATATTGTTTGTTGTGGTTTCTATGAGCAAACACCGCATCTTTGTTACATTTAATTTGTTCAACTCTCAGTTTTTCTATTTTGTGCATGATTTTATCACATTGTCTTATATTGTGTTCACCACAAATCACTTCTAATTTTGCCAGGTTGTTTTGGATTCAGGATATCTAAAGGTTTAATCCTTGTAATTTCAGTTAATTTAATTCATATGGCAGCAAACCAGCAATTTCTTATTTCGTGTTCTTGTACCTGTCTGTGCCGGCTGTCATAGTGCCATGCCATTGCCATTGCCATGTAGCAACTCCGTCAGATCAGAGACCGTTCTTCCTCGTCTTCTCATGGTGTGGCAGCATGGAATGATCACCGAGCGATCGAGCTTTAGCTTGGTCTTTCCATCATTGATCACTAATAGTTTGCTTAGGTACTATGTGTTTTCCTAGACAGTACATTGTACATAAGGAAAGAACTAGTTGTGAGTCTTTCTAAGTTAATTTATGTGAATTGTGTTTGCACTCTTCTTTCTCCATCTTTGTTCACTGGTAGCCTTATGTTTGGTCAGTGTTTAATGGTAGCTTAGTCTAGGTGTTGCCTTTAGCTCAATCTGGAACTTGCTGAAGTGTCTAATTACTGAGAAGGAGTAATATCTTTTGTTTTTTTATTTTGGGCCCATTTTCAAAGAGGCCCATATATTTTGGGCTCTGCTTTTTATTGGGCCTTTTTTCCATATTATGAAGCCTATTGCATCCTTTTATTACTGGTACACGTGTAGTGCATGTGAAGAGTCAAGTTGTTACCTGTTTTGTCTCGATCCCCTCCTCCTGCATTCACTCCTCACCTATTGTTATTAATGGTTCTGACGCTTTCACTCCCTCCTCTTTCTCCCATTCATCTCCTTGCCTATATAGTTCCTTTTCCTCTTGTTCCATTCATCTATTGGCTTATATGCTTGTCCTTCCTCTTCTCCTCACATTTGCTTGCCTCTCTCCTGTATTATCCCCTTTTCCCCTTTATTTGTTTCCTTCCTGTGAGTTGTATCTTTGAGTTGTTGATAGTAGTTGGATGGCTTCTATGGTGGGGAAGTTTATCTTGGAGGAGAGGAGTGTTTCTAAATATGTCTTTGAGATTTTTGGTTTGGATACTGGTGTCCAGGGTTTTATGATGGCAGTTAGGTGGATTAGACATTGTCCAGCCAAAGTTATGGCTGTCGCACGTGCTTTCAAGCATCTTCATGGCAAAGAATTTGTGAAGAAATTGAGATTCTGTGTTGATGATGTTGATGGTGTTGTTTATGTTTTAGCTGATGATGCTGATATTGCTTTGTACTATCGTGCTTGGAAAATTACAGATGGACTTGATAGTATTGGGATTTATGAAGTGAAAAGTACTGTCCTCAGGAAGGACTCTTCCTCTGAATTTATGAATATTCCTGTAAGGATCAAGGTATGTTTATTTTTTTTATTTATAGTCACAAAAGAAGAAAATATTTGCATGGAGCTGGAGTTGGACACCTTGCTTTCTATCCTGGCTATATAGCTATAGCTAGCTGATGAAAATGCTGCTGCTGAATGCTGCTATACTATTACTCACTCCCCACTCCTGCTTGGATCCCTTTCTCGATCTCTCAGATTGTCTCTCTTCCATATCACACGTACAGCCACACATACACCTGCATGCATATTGTAGCAGAGTAACAAAAGCAAGCAACCCAACAGATTAGTAACTCTTGTTCCATTTATTTGATGCCCCTTCAAGTTAACTAATTAATGGAGTGCTCACTACTGTCACAGCATTAATCCTAGCCCCTTCATATTATTATAGTACATAAAATTGAAAAGTTTATCATTTGCATAAATGATTGAATCCCTTTTTTCTATTTTTAAAAGTTGTTGATATGGTAAGTTGCTGATATTGATTGCTTTCCTTTTTTTCATAGGTTGTTTGTCCACAAAATTCTCTAGTTCCTGATGCTGCAGTTCCATTCTCCTTAGACAATGAAGATGTGTCATTGTTTGTTGTTGAATATTTGGATTTAGTTCCTGGAAACCAAACTCAGCTCATTGCAGCTAAAGGTGTGAGCAGTGTTAAGCTTGTTGCCCGAGTTGTTCGACAGAATCGAGGCTACGAATTTCTTTCTATGTACAAGTTTGTTTTGGATTCAAAGATTGCTACTATTTTTATTTTGGTGAAAGATGACGAAGATGCTAATATGATGGCTGGGCATTCTTTTGAGGTTGACGGTCAAAGGATGTCACTATACCGTGTTATGAGTATCAATGTTAGATCTAAAGATGAAGATTTCTACTAGAATGTTGATGTTGATAGGCTCTGGCCTTTTAGGTCGCAGGGTATTCAGTCTTCATCTTAGTATGTGTTTTGCAAGCTTTGTTGATGGACCTGTTTTATTTGTGGATCTTTCAATGTTGTTCTCTTAATTTCAAGTGTATTATGTGAACTATTTTGGTAACCACATTTTAGCATGTTTGTAATAATATAATTAGCATGTTGTTTTTCTTTAATTGTTATTTAGATTGATTGCGGTTTTTTACTCCGCCTATGGTGTGTGACCTATATTGGTCCCATCATAGCAGGTTTGTAGTCAAATTCTTGCCATATTTTATTTTTTGGAAATAAATTGTTCTACATGTACTATTACCTGCACTTTCAGTGCCATTAGCCTTCTTATTTTTGTTTGATTCTGCAGCTTCTTTCTTTCTCTCTTCAGCAACTTTCTTCCTCTCTTCATTAGCTTTCTTTCTCTCTTCAGTAGCTTTTCTCTTTTCTTGTGCTGCTATTCTCTTCTTCTCTTTTTCTTCCTCTTTTTTTCTCAAGTCCTCCAAGAATGTTTTGAATCTCTTTGGTTTAGCTGGTCTTCCCTGTCTCTTAACCACCTCTGGTGCCTCTATGTCTGTATCTGTAAATTGTTCTGTCTGTGTGGCAGGCATACTATGCCTTTCTTCATCTCCTGGTGGTGCAGAGCTCTGTCCATCCTCAGTAGCTTGAATCTGATTGCCCTCTTGTGTTGATTGCTCATTCGCTAGAATTATATCAAGATTCTTGTCAAGCTTGTCTAAATGGGTCATTAGGTAGTCCATAGCATTTTGACTTTTGGATCCTTTATCACTGATGATTGCTGATTTTCTAGACAGCACATTGTACCTAAGCAAAGAACTAGTTGTCAGACTTTCTTGTTGATCATTTCTAACAATTGTGTTTGCACTCTTCTTTCTCCATCTTTGTATAATGTACTTGTCTGGAATTCTGCTAATCTCCTTCTCAATGATTATCGTTAGGATGTGGGAGCAAAGGATGCCATCTTTGCTGAACTTTGCGCAAATGTAGGAAAACTCTTCTTTGTCTTCTGTTAGGTCAGTGGTTACTGTGTATCTCCTGACTCTATGCACTGTCTGAATCTGGTTGCTCTTTGCCCACACCTCAAATCTTTTTCCTTGTTCTGTCTCCTGGTAGCTTAGTCTAGCTGTTGCCTTTAGCTGAATCTGGAACTTCTTGAATATAGCTCTATTGTATAACTCTGCTGCTTGCATCTCTATTGTGTATCCAAAAATGTATTCCTTTGGTGTTTTCTCATTGTTGTAGCAGTCCTCTTGCTGTTCATTTCTGTTGATAGTCTCTATCAAGCGGTCGTACTCTGTTATGAACTTCATAAAATTTTATGTAAGGCCAACGTTGTTTTTCATCCTTGAGTTTAGCGACTCGCTTCATAAAGTTGTATGAATGAATGGGAAGAAGTCATTCTTGTAATACACTAGAATGAATCTATGCCTCATCTCCCACATCTTTGTTATGTAGTTGTTCCTATCAAGCTGCCTTTCTATGATCAGCTGAACCCAATCTCTTTCAAAATCTTCTACTGTGAGGCTGTTGTTAATGATGTCCTCAAAATCTTCAAAAAGGCCCTTGTTTACCTTGGCTTCAAACATTTTAGCATTCTTGCTGTAACACTTTGTTTTGATGTGAAAGAGTCAGTTCTTCTGCCTTGTGCCCGGAAAAACCACCTCAATTGCAGTTCTCATAGCTTTGTCCTGGTATGTGATTATGGTTTGTGGGTGTTTCCCACCCATTGCCTCTATGAAAGTCTCAAATACCCACTGGAATGTCTCAATAGTTTGATGATGTAAGAATGCGCAGGCAAATATACAGCTCTGTGTGTGACCTGTAATTCCAACAAATGGAGCAAACGAGAAGTTGTACCGGTTTGTCATGAAGGTTGTGTCGAAGCTGACACATTCACCAAATTCCTAATAATACTTGATTGAGCAAGCATCTGCCCAAAATAGGTTTGTAACCCTTTTGTTGTCATCAAACTGGAACTTGTAGAAGAATGTCCCATCCTCTTTCTGCCTTCTTTTGAAATAGTCCATAACATTTGTCATGTCTAATTTCTTTAACTCTGAGTTGATCTTTGTTCTATAATTGGCAATGTCCTTCTTCTTCATCGGCAGTGCTGCGACACCTCCTCTTAGGAATGATAGGATACTGACCATCTGCCTGGTTGGTATGTTGTTTGCATTTAGTGTCCTTATTAGTACCTTCTCCATATCTGTCATGTATTTATGACCTGAGAAGAGCATATCTCTGTCACCTGGCCTCAATTCGTGGTTGTGGTCAAGATCTAGTTTTACAACCACCCACTTTTCTCCTTCATACTCTTCTTTGGCCAACATTACACAATGGCAATCTGTTTTGTTGTGCACATTAGTATTTCTTTTTTTGTACAGGCTTCTTTCCAGTTTGCTTTTCTACATCAGCCTCTTCTTGCTCAATGGATTTAGATTTCTTTGGTTTTCCTGCTCTTGTGCACTTCATTTCAACCTTGACAATTTCCTGGTTTATGTTCCTGCTAGTTGTTCGTGTGGCGTGCGTGATTGCTACCCTGAAACCAGCAAGGAATGCGTAAAAGCTGAATACATAGTGTGCATCCTCCTTGCTGTTAAATTTCTGATGGAGCTGTGGGGTGTATAAGCTATCAACTGAAGCATTGTTTCCTTCTAACGCAGCAACCTCCTCTATCAAGAGGAATTCATCAATTTCTTTCTCTGTTAGTACTTCATTCGTATCGTCATTTGCTGCTTGATTGTCATTGCCATTTCTAGTTTCATCCGTAAGACCTGATGCAGCCACTGTGCTTGCTGATGCTTGTGCATTCATTGTGCTAAAGCCATTTTCAGATATTGAGTTTTGTGCCTGTAAATAGATTACTAGTTCATGTGAGCCATTGTTTTTTGACATTATAATATCATAAATATTGATGCCTCTGAATACAATAGATTGTGACATGTTTACTTTGAAATTGATGTATTACCTCGTCATAGCTGATGTTGTTGAACAAATGTTTTTGCCAGTCTGTGTATTCTTCGTCAGAAATCTCGTCCTCATTGACGCTAGGTAGTTGTCTATCGTTGTCGTCACCATATTCCTGTGTTGTGCAAAGCTAAGTTTATTAATTTTGTTTCAAGACAACAGTACAGTGCATTTTTTTAAAAAAAAATATATCAGTCAAATTATTGAGGTGTATTTGTACATGGGTATGCTAGTGTTGAGTCCGTTTGTATGCAATAATTTTCTGTTGTAAATGTTTCATCAAGAGCATTTGTGTCATTTGATAGTAGCATCTGTGTCAAGGGTACTGTTATACCTTGTTGTACCTGCATAGTCTGTAATTATATCTTTTATTATACTTGTATTAAATTCTAACTACAGGTATTTAATTTTGTAATTTACAACAGTTGAGGAGGTAATTGTCTACCTAGATTGGAAGTCTTTGTGTCGCATCATTTTCTTCTTGTGAACTCATGATTTGTTCATAAATGAGGTCAGTGTATCCTCCCTGCAATGAATTTGAAAATAGCTCAGATCTCAAACATTTTATCTTGATATTTTTTCAATCTATATAGGCTTTATAATGATAAATATTGAAATGAGACTTGAGGTTCTCATTTGCTCACCTTCTTGATAGTCAATGTGTTTGAAGGGCCAGCTATTGATCCGGTGAGTAGTGATGTAGGAAAAATAGTGTTGCTACTGCTTGGATTTTCTTCATGGAAACCAGGGTTACCAAAATATGTAGGCTGGTTGAATTCCATCATAGGGTTAGGAAAATGATTGTTCTGGTTTGCTTCGAACATTTTTAGGAAATCTTGCTGCCATTTGTGCATCCCTTCTGGTGTGTTGAAATCATAATTTGGTGTTGATTCGTCATCCATATTTGGAATTGGTAGCTGAAAACATTCAAAATGCACAAGATATACATGGATTAGTCTTTGAAGGTTTTGTCAATATAGAACGTATTAACCCAGGTAATGTAATAATCCAGCAAGGAGCTATACTTGATGAAACTGTGAGTTTAAAAAATTGCAATAGATGATACTATGAATTGCATGTACTTGGCACTGCAATTTTAGATCTCTGGATATGCAATTTTATTTCAGGGCAATATATAGTTTCATCAGTTTCATTGGTCATGTTTCATCATTTTCAGGGAATCTGTTCTGTGAATCATCTGTTTCACAGTGAAGTGGTTCAAGTTACCTTGATCGCTTCAATAATGTGCAGGTACATTGGCTAAATCTGTCAGTAACAGGTGTCTACTAGTATACTGCTGAGTTCCTAAATATTTAAGGGACATATGAACTGCAATTGTAGATTTCAGAACTGCAATTGTTTTAGATCAATTAGCACATATTGTCCATAACAAAATGAAAACAAAACAAGTGCATAAGATCATACAATGTTGTGTTGCGGGAGAAAATTGCATTTGACAGTACTATTTATTGCATTCACTAAGCACTGCAATCTTTGTTTTTAGTATGTGCAATTGTGGAAATATGATGAAAATTTAGTTTGTTTTCAGATTTGTTATTCTCTCTGATGAACTGATCGTTTGTGATGAAGAAATGTATAATTGAGGAAACAAGTTATCAGGGGTTGATTGAAATCAAGCAATCAGTTGATCTTAATGAAGGATGCATGGAAATCATTTTGTGCTGACCTTGGATGATCTTGAGGTAACTTCTTGTTCTCTCCCTTTGTTGATTTCTTCTGGATTCGCCTGCTTTGATCTAGGGTTTTCTCCCCTTTGCCCTTCTTGGGTCGAGCACTGCTCATCCCCAGAACAGATCGGGGGATTTGTTTCTTCTTTCTTGTTTCTCAAGTTGGTCTTGTATAGGACCAATTAGCTGTTGGGCTGAGAAGTTGTTGTAGTATATGACATGGGCCTTTCATTATGGTCAGATTTGCTGGGCTGGAAGAATTGGACAAATAACAAATAGGACAACCGGGCCTTATAGACAGATTGTGGGCTTTTTTAAACAGAGAGGCCCAAAACGAGTTCAAGTACAACTCCTAGTACAAATACAATTACTACTTGTACATATACTTATTTGTGTGCTAGTTGACTACCAAACACACGGTTTTATTCTATGTGGTAGCCTAGGAAAAATTCGCGTGTAACAGAGAGGAATAGCACACGAATTTGGAATTGATGGCTGCTAGTTCCTTTTGCTGGTAGGCTGCTAAAATTCGTGTGCTAGGACAGCCTAAAACACTCGAATTGTGGTCAGGCTCCCATTCGTTTGTTTTTCTCAAGGTAAACACTCGAGTGTTGGCAGCCCCTAAAACATACGAGTTTCAACTAGACAGGCCCATTGGCTTCTATGCCAACCTATTATCCTTCCCATTGTTCCTTAACGTATGAGATTGCATGTATGTAAACAGGGTCACTAGACCGATCGCCTATACAATGTTTTTTCATGTTAGGAGGGGTGTTGCTGAAATCTATTTGTGGGTCTTGTAAATAATGAAATAAAAAGAATATAATTTTGACCTCAATATGGGCAACACCATTGGCATGTTTTCTTTTTGAGGTTGGCCTCTATTAACAGAGGCAACTGTCTTAAGATGATTTTATATATAAATAGTTTAATATATAAATTGTTTAATAGAGGTGAGTGTAACACCCTAGTTTTTATTTTTTGTAATTTATTCAAATTTAATAGAATTTAATTTACATTTTGGCAAAATAATAATGGAGGAAAATAATAATTTATAAATTAAAGAATTAATCTTGTTGCATTCATGCCACTTGTATTTATTTTATTTGGGTGAAAAAGAATTTATTAAATTTAAATTAGGATCGACTTGTTTTTGCTCTATTTTTAATATAAATAAATGTTTAACAAGAATATTATAAAAACAAACTAAGCTTTTATTTCTAAAATCTCAGAAAATATTTTACAAATTTTATTTCAGTTAAAATAGGTTTGATATTGAATTTCAAAACAATTTATAAAGAAAAGGAAAAGAAAAGCAAGCCTCTCTCCTCTTCCCCGGGCCCACCCAACACGGTTGTCTCATGCCTCTGAACGCTGCTTGTTTCTGCTGCGACCGACAAAGGCGCGAACCAGTCTGACTACAGAAAAAGCTCTCGCCTTGAGTCCATGGCGCCCCACACAGACTATGCACCTCCACACTACTACAAAATTTTTTGGGAGGCGTTTTCAAAAGGGGGTTAGAGACGGTTGGGCTTGCGGCCCACCTCAGTTAATGGAGGCTGGGCTGCTAGCCCAGCAACTGCATCGGTTAATAAGTTAACAGAGGCAGATATCTTAAGGTAACAGCCTCGGTTATTTGTTATTAACTGAGGCGGTTGCTCTAGCGCAACCACCTCTGTTAATGTGTTAACTGAGATGATTGCCCTAATGCGACCACATCTATTAATCTTACTAACCGAGGTGGTTCCGTTACGTCGCCCACCTCGGTTAATATAATGTTAATGGAGATGATTTTTTTATGTTGCCCACCTCGGTTATGTCGGCTCTATATAAGTAGCAGCCACTAGTCTTCTTTCCCTCGGATCTTACTCTATGTTTTAGGATTTTGAGCTCAAAACCCTAAAATTGGCCATTTTAGAGGGGGGAAAGTTTTGCCCTAGGATTTGGTGAAGGGGAAACCCAAGAGATAGATTTCTTACTCTCCAACTCTCATCTTCTATCTTTTACATCATTTAGGTGGTTTTTCTCTAGAACTAGATCTAAATGGAGGAGAGAGAAAACCAGATCTAGAGGTCCTAGGGAACAGTGGATATACATGTGAGCAAGGGTTGACAACGATCTGTCTTTCCTGGGTCATGTGAGAAAGCTTGTTGCCGCTGCGAAAAAGCATCGTCTATGTCTGGGTTGGGAGCACACCATTTGTCCATGTAATAGCTGCAAGAACAAGCTTCTCCAGAAAGGTGACATGGTGCAATCTCATTTGATGTGGTGTGGTTTCATCAAGGATTACACCATTTGGATGTATCACGGCAAAGCAGATCCGAGTGCCACCTTTGGAAACTCGTCGACAACCTCGACGGCGGTGGTGGTGAATAACGGAGGACAACAACCCTCATCATCATCAGCAACGAGTAGGGACATTGCGAATCACGATTACATCAACATTAATGATCTTCTCCAAGATATGGAAGACAATGATGGTCACGGGGATGGTGAGCAGGGAGATGTGTTGGGGCCCGAAGATGCGGAGCTTTTTGAAAACCTTGCTAACTGTATGGACCAAGATGACGTTCTGTTTGGGAATCTAAAGTGGCTGGAGAATTTCAAAGAGATGAAGTAGGTGGCAATTGATCCCCTGTATAAGGACCGTCCGAAGCAATGGACAATGTTGCATTTCTATGTCACACAATCAACTAGAGCTGATATCAAATGCGGAATAAAGCTATCTAGCTCTAGTACAAGTATGATATACAAAAAGTATATGAGACAAGTGTGTGCAATAGATAGACTGAGCAAGCTAATCACAACTAGCTACACAAGTAATAGAACAAGAGATATACAACAAGTGATAGTATCTATACAAGAGAAATAGCTCAATGTAAATACACAAAGTAAACAAGCTAGATAGAATTGATTTCACCGAGCCTTCGGGATCGTCTAGTAGCAAGCCAATCACCGGTGAAATCCGCTTGTGATGCCAATCACCAAGAACGTGAATATGAAGACCAATCACCAAGATGAATGTGCAATCACAATAAGAACACGGGACACCAAGATTTATCCCGAGGTTCACGTGCTTGCCGGCACGCTACTCCCAGTTGTGTCGACCAACACTAGGTGACCCGGTGGCTAATCAACGCAAAGCCAAGCTCACTAAGAGCACCACAAGAATCTACCACTAGTGAGGTAGCTCAATGACACGAGCAATCCACTAAGGATGCCTCTTGCCGCTCCGGCGAGGTGAGGCTCCAAAACCTCTCACAATCACGATCGGTGGCGGCCAAGAACAGTCTCCTTCTCTTGCCAAAACCACCTCAACGCCTCCAAGCCGTCTAGGCACCGGCAAATGCCAAGAGTAACAAGAGAACTCAATGCTGATGCGAAGAACTAGTGCCACTAGATTGAACTCTTTTCAAATCACGCACTAGATCACTCAATCTCACTTGGTTTGATCAAATCAACTTAGGAGATGAGTTGGGAGGCTTGCCAAAGCTCACTAGAATGCCCGGCCAAGCCACTAATATAGGCCACACAAAACGGCCTAGCCGTTGGGCTAAAATCGCGACCATTGGACGCTCCGACGTGCGACCATCGGACGCTGCCCCAGTGTCCGATGCTCTAGATGGAGCCAAGTGTCTCCCTGATATGAATACAGGCCGCCCGATCCCAACGGTCATATCCCTTCGCGCCTCGGTTAAAGTGACAACGGACGCGCCGATGCCAGGCATCGGATGCTCCGATGCCACTG
Source organism: Coix lacryma-jobi var. lacryma-jobi (assembly GCA_009763385.1). NCBI lineage: Eukaryota > Viridiplantae > Streptophyta > Magnoliopsida > Poales > Poaceae > Coix > Coix lacryma-jobi. The sequence goes on from CM019830.1 coordinate 70,119,740, forward strand.
ATCATTTCAGCACAAACCAGTGCCACATCGGACGCGCCGGCACCATCACATCGGACGCTCAACCCCTGGGTCCGATGACACAACAGAAAGGTTCTAGAGAGGTCCATATCACATCGGACGCGTCCGATGGATCGGCATCTGACGCAGCCCAGCGTCTGATGTTCCCTCGAAAGCACGCTCTCGCCATGTCACCTGCATCGGACTCTGCAACAGTGATTCCTCAGCGTCCGTTGCCAGCGTCCGATGCTCCTTCCACTTCTAACAGAAACTAGAGTTAACCATCGGACGCTCAGCCAGCGTCCAATGCTCCTCTGACCAGCGTCCGATGCTCCCTGAGCACACCACTTTACTTCCGAAAACCGCTGAATCCTACCTCGCAAGCTCGGCGGGAGGGAGAGGAACTATACACTAGTTTCTCCCACTTCTCCACAACTCCTTAACATCCCCTTATCCCAAAAGTGCCAACACCACCAAGTGTACATCATCATATGCAAGTGTGTTAGCATTTTGCAAAGCATTTTCCAAGGGGTTTTGTTAGTCACTCACTAGGTCTATAGCATCGATATGTTAGAGAACTCCTAGTGGCACTTGAACATCGCATAAGCCATGAATAAGCTCCTCTTAATAGTACGGCTATGTATCCTAAATGTGATCACACTCGCTAAGTGTCTTGATCACCAAAACAAAGAGCCCTATAGGTTATACCTTTGCCTTCGGGCCTCTTTGCTCCATCTCTTCTCTTCTTCATTTTGCCAATGGTAAAGCACTTGATCTCTTGAGTGCTTGTGGCCATCACCATCCTCCATGGTTGCCACTATGCTAGCTCCACCATTTGGCTTGGTCACAATCCTTTCTTATAAGCTACACACATGCTTAGCAATAGGATTAGACCAAATAGGTTTCATCAATTAACCGAAACCAAACTAGGGCTTTCAATCTCCCCCTTTTTGGTAATTGATGACAACCTATACAAAGATATGTGATTTAAATTTGAGTAACCACATTGATAGTATTAGCTCCCCCTATATATGTGCTATAGAGTTTGGTTCTAAATTTGGCACATATGTATGATTATAAAATGTGGATGAGAAATACTACCAATGATGATGCTAAGGCATAATAATGGACCTTTGAAGCGTGATACCAATCAGAGTGCATATGTTAAACCATCCTTAGCATTATTTGTCACTAGACATACACCAAAACTCAAGAACCCCGTGAGATCAATATAATAATAAGGCTCTTGAACCACTTAAAAAAAGTATGTCTAGTTATCATCCTATTCATGCTAGTGAGTCATATCATCAATCATGTTCTAACACTAGCATTCACCACATAAGCATGAATATCAAAATAAATAGCTTATGCATTGCAATCAAACACATGAATATGCATATTTCAAATGCAACATACATGTTTATGAGCTTGCTCCCCCTATTTGTATGCTCTGATCCCATTTGAAGGTTTCATTAGTATGTTCCTTTTATCTTAGCATTTTCTCCCCATATCTTTGTCATTATTTTTCTCCCCCATTGTCAACAATTCACCATAAAGGTGGGGCAAGTTTTAATGATAGGGAATTACACTTAGTCAAGTTATGGCTTAATCTAGCTCATGAGCATAGGATATTTAACACGGTTTGCTCTAGAGTAAGCTTCTTCACACATCTTACAATGGTTATCTTACTCATGTTGGTTAAACACCCATTGCTCACTTACTAGACCAAACACTAGAGTTTACAAGCTCACAAACAAGTTATATGCTACCACTAGATCAAATCAAACATAGAAGCAATAGTGGTACCATATATACTTCAAATTCATTTGGTTTACCATGAATGAGCCTAAATAAACAATGTGATGGCTATATGAACTAGATCATAACCTAATAAGAATGAATGCACATGCCAAACAATTTCACCTTTGCTTTCTTGGAGGAGAGGCATGACACATGTGGGGGTGCATTCAACTCATGTTGGAGAAGTCTAGGATATTCAGTTCATTCCTTAGCTTGCAAAACCTTCTTTCATCTAATGGCTTGGTGAAGATATCGGCAAGTTGATCATCGGTGCCCACACTCTCAATAGATATGTCTTTCTTTGCTTGATGATCTCTAATGAAGTGATGCCTTATGTCAATGTGCTTTGTCCTTGAATGTTGTACCGGGTTGGTGGCTATTTTGACAGCGCTCTCATTATCACATAGCAATGGAACTTGTCCAAACTAGACTCCATAATCTTGCAATGTTGCTTTCATCCATAGCAATTGTGCACAACAGCTACCCGCGGATATGTATTTGGCTTCGGCGGTAGAGAGTGCAACACTATTTTGCTTCTTTGATGACCATGAGACAAATGATCTTCCAAGCAATTGACAAGTGCCCGATGTGCTCTTCCTATCCACCTTGCATCCCGCATAATCAGAATCCGAGTATCCAATCAATTCAAATTGAGAGCCCTTGGGATACCATAGTCCAACATTAGGAGTGTGCTTTAAATATCTCAATATTCTTTTGGTTGCCTTCAAATGACTTTCTCTTGGTGAAGCTTGGAACCTTGCACACATGCATACACTAAACATGACATCCGGCCTTGATGCGGTCACATAGAGTAGGCTTCCAATCATTGACCGATATAACTTTTGATCCACCATGTCACCACTAGAGTCACTATCCAAATGTCCATTTGTGCCCATTGGAGTGGTTATTGCTTTAGTTTCATCTAACCCAAACTTCTTGAGCATGTCCTTGATATACTTGCCTTGACTAACAAATGTGCCTTTCTTCATTTGCTTGATTTGTAGACCAAGGAAGTAACTAAGCTCTCCAATCATAGACATCTCAAACTCTTTAGCCATCATTTCTCCAAACTCTTCACAAAAATCTTGGTTGGTTGATCCAAATATGATGTCATCCACATAGATTTGCAACACAAACAAGTCACTTCCAATCTTCTTAGTGAAGAGAGTGGTGTCAACCTTCCCCATCTTGAAACCCTTTGATAGCAAGAAATCCCTCAATCATTCATACCATGCTCTAGGTGCTTGCTTCAACCCATATAATGCCTTCTTGAGCTTGTACACATGGTTGGGCTTCTTCAAATCTTCAAATCCGGGAGGTTGTTTAACATATACTAGCTCATTGATGAATCCATTGAGAAAAGCACTTTTCACATCCATTTGATAGAGCTTGATGTTGTGAGAACAAGCATATGCAAGTAGGATTCTAATGGCCTCCAATCAAGCAACCCGTGCATAGGTTTATCCAAAGTCAATGCCTTCTAATTGAGTGTACCCTTGTGCAACCAATCTTGCTTTGTTCCTTACTACAATGTCATCTTCATCTTGCTTGTTCCGGAAGACCCATCTTGTGCCAATAACATTTGTGTTCTTTGGTCTTTCCACTAACTCCCAAACATCATTGCGGGTAAAGTTGTTCAACTCTTCATGCATTGCATTTACCCAATCAACATCCATCAAAGCTTCATCAATCTTTCATCAATCTTGGTTGGCTCAATAGATGAAACAAATGAGTAGTGTTCACAAAATGAAGCCAATTTTGATCTTGTTTGCACACCTCTTCTTATGTCACCAACAATTTGATCTAATGGATGATCTCTTGCAATGTGTGTTGGTTGTAGCACTTGTTCCGGTTGAGCACTTGCGCTTGTACTAGTATCTTGTTGATCTTGAGAACCACTAGAGCTTGCAATGTCATTGTTATGCATTGTTGGAGGAGAGAGCACTTGATCTTTGTCATCTTCGATGTTAATCACTTGCTTTGGCCTAATATCACCAATGTCCATGTTCTTCATGGCTTCCACCAATTGTGTTCCTCTCACATCATCTAGGTTGTCTTGTTCTTCATGTGAACCATTGGTTTCATCAAACTCAACATCATGGACTTCTTCAACTATTCTTGACGTGTTGTTCCACACTTATATGCTTTGCTTGTAGTGGAGTAACCAAGTAGGAACCCTTCATCACACTTCTTTTCAAGCTTTCCAAGTCTTGTGCCCTTCTTCAATATGTAGCATTTGCACCCAAAGACCCGGAAATATGCAATGTTGGGCTTTCTATCATTGAGGAGCTCATATGGTGTCTTCTTCAATAGAGGGTGACAATAGAGCCGGTTGCTATAATAGCATGCCGTGTTGATTGCTTCGGCCCAAAAGGAATCACACACATTGTATTCACTAAGAATGGATCTTGACATATCAATGAGTGTCCTATTCTTCCTTTCAACTATCCCATTGGATTGTGGTGTATACTTGGCCGAGAATTGATGCTTGATCCCAAACTCATCACATAACTCATCAACTCTTGTGTTTCTAAACTCACTTCCATTGTCACTTCTCACTTTCTTGATTCTTCTATCAAACTCATTTTGACTTCTCTTGACAAAGATTTTGAATATGCCAAACACTTCACTCTTGTCAATGAGAAAGAAGACCCATGTGTATCTTGTATAATCATCCACTATCACAAATCCATACTTGTTTCCCCCAATACTTGCATATGTAGTTGGTCCAAACAAGTCCATGTGCAACAACTCAAGTGCATGTGTAGTGCTCATCATTCCTTTGTTGGGATGAGTGTTTCCAACTTGCTTTCCCATTTGACATGCACTACATAGCTTGTCTTTCTCAAAGTGAACATCTTTTAGTCCTCTAACCATGTCATGCTTCACTAGCCTCTTTAGTTGCTTCATTCCAACATGTCCCAAGCGCCTATGCCATAGCCAACCCATACTTGATTTGGTGAATAAGCATGTTGTAAATTGAGCTTCACTTGCATCAAAGTCCACCAAATAAAGGTTCTCATATCTAAATCCTTTGAAGACCAAGTCACTTCCATCAACACTCACTATCTCTACATCATCAACCCCAAATATGCATTTGAAACCCAAGTCACACAATTATGCCACGAACAATAGGTTGAAGTTGAGAGATTCCACTAATAGCACATTGGAGATGCTCAAGTCATTGGATATTGCAATCTTGCCCAAACCTTTGACCTTGCCTTTCTTGTTGTCACCAAATGTGATAGCATCTGCATGATCATTGCAATAGTGTTGATTGATTTGAACATTCTACCATCTCCGGTCATGTGTTGAGTGCACCCACTATCAAGCACCCAATGCCTTCCTCCCACTTTATAGTTCACCTACAAAAGAGATCAATCCTTTTTAGGTACCCAAATCTTTTTGGGTCCGTCCTCCAAGGTTAGTTACCAAGCTCTTGGGCACCCAAATTGCCTTCTTCTTTGGGCCAACCATGGGTGCACCAATATACTTAGCCTTCACACCATTAGTGCCCTTTGTAAGCATATAACAAGAATCAAGTCTAATAGATGAAATATGAGCATTGTTCTTGTTCTTGTTAAAGCAATTTTGCTCTATGTGTCCGGATTACTTGCAATTATAGCAATACCGACCATTGCTCTTCACAAAACTAGTCTTGTGAGGAGCAAAAGCGGCCTTGCCCTTCTTGGGGGTATAGCCAAGTCCCTCCTTGTTGAGTGGACATCTTTGACTACCCAAGCACTTAAGCAAACGAGCATCTCCACCATAGGCATTGCCTAAAGCATGAGTGAGCTCATACACTTTGTTCTTAAGGTTCTCATTTTCTACCACTAATGATGAATCACATGTAGTAGAAGTAGGCATTTTAGTTGAGCTAGATGATGATGATGCATTGGTAGGAGCAACAATAATAGGAGCATAAAAGGATTCATCAAGAATATCACATGTTACTCCTATGTTGCATGTCTCTACAACATCCTCAATCTTACTTTGATCAAGGAGGGAGGAGTGGGCTTCCTTAAGCCTAGTGTGAGCTTGATCAAGCTTCTCATAGGCTTCCTCTAGCCTCTCATGAGTGGACTTGAGCTCATCAAAGGATTGCTCAAGATCCTTGTTGGCCTTGCACATTTCTTGGCACTCCTTCCTCTTAGTCTCAATGTAAGAGTGAGCATCTTGTAGCATGCTCATGAGGTCCTCCTTTGAGTACTCCTCATCATCATCACTATCACTCTCACTATCACTCTCATCGGATGATACCTTAGTGGCCTTAGCCATGAAGCATGTCAATGGAGTGTTGAAAATAGAAGGCTTGCTTGATATAGCAAGACTAGCCATAGCCTTCTTCTTGGTGGTCTTCCTCTCATCATCACTAGAATCATCATCATCGCTTGAGGAAGCATCACTATCCCATGTCACAACATAGGAACCACCCTTCTTCTTCTCTTTCTTTTCTTTCTTTTCCTTCTTGTCCTTCCTCTTGCTCTTCTTGCGGTCATCATCATCTTCATCACTAGAGTATGGACAATCCGCAATGAAGTGATCCTTGCTCTTGCATCTATAGCACCTTTTGGTTGTGCTCTTGGTTGCATCTCTTCTCTTTCTTGCTCCATAGCCCTTCTTCTTCATGAACTTGCCAAACCTCTTCAAAAAGAGAGCCATTTCTTCATCATCCATTTCACTCAAGCTTGTGTTTGCTTCATCATCACTTTCCTCTTTCTTTGCTTTGCCCTTGCTCTTGCTCTTGGAGGATGAAGCCTTGAATGCCACGGTCTTCTTCTTCTTTTCTTCCTCTTGGGCTCCCCCATCCCGTTCCACACGGTATGTGTCTTGTGTGACCACATCACCTAGTAATTGGTTTGGGGTTACCATATCCAAACCTTCTCTCACAAGGATCGTCACCAAAGTATCAAACCTTGGTGGCAAGCATCTCAAGAACTTGTGAGAAAAGTCCTTGTCCTCTATCTTCTCTCCCAAGGCCTTCAAGTCATTGATAATGACCTGCAACCGGTGAAACATCTCCGGTATGCTTTCATCATCTTGCATCTTGAACATGGCAAGCTTGTCCTTGAGAATAAATAGCTTGGCGCCCTTGACCGCCTTGGTGCCTTCATATGTTTCTTCCAATCTTTCCCATATCTTACTTGCTCTTTCACGATCCTTGATTTGCTCAAAGACTTTTGTATCAAATGCTTCATACAACAAGTTGATTGCCACAACATTCCATTGAAGCTTCTCTTCTTCTCTTGGAGTAAGACTTGCCGGATCAATTACCGCAAAGTCATGTTCAATTACTTCCCAAATCTTTCTATTCATTCCTCTTGTGAATGCACACATCTTCCTCTTCCAACAATCAAAGTTGGTGCCATCAAAATGTGGTGGCTTCCCCATATAATTGATTTGAGTCATTTTAACACCGGAGGATGTTAAGCCTCAAACGAACGGTGACCACGGCTCCGATACCACTTGAAAGGTCCAAATTGGCTAGAGGGGGGTGAATAGCCTAATTAAAAATCTACAAAATCACTTAGGCAAACACTATTAGTATAACAAATGGCGAAGCTACTTGCGCTAGCCTAATAGTGTGTTGCAAGCCACCTATCCACAAATTCTACCTAATATTTCTATGTCACACAATCAACTAGAGCTGATATCAAATGCGGAATAAAGCTATCTAGCTCTAGTACAAGTATGATATACAAAAAGTATATGAGACAAGTGTGTGCAATAGATAGACTGAGCAAGCTAATCACAACTAGCTACACAAGTAATAGAACAAGAGATATACAACAAGTGATAGTATCTATACAAGAGAAATAGCTCAATGTAAATACACAAAGTAAACAAGCTAGATAGAATTGATTTCACCGAGCCTTCAGGATCGTCTAGTAGCAAGCCAATCACCGGTGAAATCGGCTTGTGATGCCAATCACCAAGAATGTGAATATGAAGACCAATCACCAAGATGAATGCGCAATCACAATAAGAACACGGGACACCAAGATTTATCCCGAGGTTCACGTGCTTGCCGGCACGCTACTCCCCGTTGTGTCGACCAACACTAGGTGACCCGGTGGCTAATCGGCGCAAAGCCAAGCTCACTAAGAGCACCACAAGAATCTACCACTAGTGAGGTAGCTCAATGACACGAGCAATCCACTAAGGATGCCTCTTGCCGCTCCGGCGAGGTGAGGCTCCAAAACCTCTCACAATCACGATCGGTGGCGGCCAAGAACAGTCTCCTTCTCTTGCCAAAACCACCTCAACGCCTCCAAGCCGTCTAGGCACCGGCAAATGCCAAGAGTAACAAGAGAACTCAATGCCGATGCGAAGAACTAGTGCCACTAGATTGAACTCTTTTCAAATCACGCACTAGATCACTCAATCTCACTTGGTTTGATCAAATCAACTTAGGAGATGAGTTGGGAGGCTTGGCAAAGCTCACTAGAATGCTTAGGAATCAAAATGTGCAAGAGTGAGTCCAAGTGAGCCGGCCAAGCCACTAATATAGGCCACACAAAACGGCCTAGCCGTTGGGCTGAAATCGCGACCATCGGACGCTCCGACGTGCGACCATCGGACGCTGCCCCAGTGTCCGATGCTCTAGATGGAGCCAAGTGTCTCCCTGATATGAATACAGGCCGCCCGATCCCAACGGTCATATCCCTTCGCGCCTCGGTTAAAGTGACAACGGACGCGCCGATGCCAGGCATCGGATGCTCTGATGCCACTGATCATTTTAGCACAAACCAGTGCCACATCGGACACGCCGGCACCATCACATCAGACGCTCAACCCATGCGTCCGATAACACAACAGAAAGGTTCCAGAGAGGTCCATATCACATCGGACGCGTCCGATGGATCGGCATCTGACGCAGCCCAGCATCTGATGTTCCATCGAAAGCACGTTCTCGCCATGTCACCTGCATCGGACTCTGCAACAGTGATTCCTCAGCCTCCGTTGCCAGCGTCCGATGCTCCTTCAACTTCTAACAAAAACTAGGGTTAACCATCGGACGCTCAGCCAGCGTCTGATGCTCCTCTGACCAGCGTCTGATGCTTCCTGAACTCCTTAACATCTCCTTATCCCAAAAGTGCCAACACCACCAAGTGTACATCATCATATGCAAGTGTGTTAGCATTTTGCAAAGCATTTTCCAAGGGGTTTTGTTAGTCACTCACTAGGTATATAGCATCGATATGTTAGAGAACTCCTAGTGGCACTTGAACATCGCATAAGCCGTGAATAAGCTCCTCTTAATAGTACGGCTATGTATCCTAAATGTGATCACACTCGCTAAGTGTCTTGATCACCAAAACAAAGAGCCCTATAGGTTATACTTTTGCCTTCGGGCCTCTTTGCTCCATCTCTTCTCTTCTTCATTTCGCCAATGGTAAAGCACTTGATCTCTTGAGTGCTTGTGGCCATCACCATCCTCCATGGTTGCCACTATGCTAGCTCCACCATTTGGCTTGGTCACAATCCTTTCTTATAAGCTACACACATGCTTAGCAATAGGATTAGACCAAATACGTTTCATCAATTAACCGAAACCAAACTAGGGCTTTCAACTGTGGAGCAAGTCGGTACAAGAGGAATGCCAATTATCACATGGATGCGGAAGACGAGGGATACAATAGAGGGCAGAATAAGAAGAAGACAATGACCAAGAAGCAGATCTCGTCTCCTAAGGATGAGGAAGAAGAGGGTCACATGCAGAACAAAAATCCTGCACTATCAATGTGGTACCTGCCCATGCTCGATCATTTGTGTGTGCTATTAGGGAACCTAGAGGATGCCAAGCGGATGTCCTGTCACGCATCGGCATAATGCATGAGGCACAATGGCAAGCTGCATCACCCCTCCGATGGCAAGCAGCGGAGCCCACCTTGGTTAATCTTTGCCTATATAAGGCACAATATTTCCCCCAAATTTTCTAATTATTTGCCCGCGCTCTTCATCCTCCTGAAGGGCTGCCTAATTTTTTTCCTAGGCCACCGCCACCACCACAATTGATGGTGCCTGCACCATGCCACCGCCCTCGTGCTAGCACCCAGTTTGAGTCCCCCCACTCTTGGTCTTCGTCTTCCATGCCTTAGAGCTTCGGCTGCTGGGGTCTTGGTAAGCCTAGCGCCGCTGCTGCGGTTCATGGGGCCAAGAACCTCCGTCGCTGCCTCCACGGGGGCTTAACCATCTTCACTGGTTCTATCTGCCACTAAGACCCTAGCCGTGGGTGAGGACATTGTAGCACCATCTGTGTGATAGAACTGACCAATTTATAAGAGCACAAGTGTGAAAGCCTCTACCGGAGCAGCTGAATTAGCACACTTGAGCCCATATAAACCTAGTAGTCTGTGAAATCTTGAAGGATTTCAAACCTTTCCAACATTTCAGCCAAGATCGCATGGTTAAGCAAATACATATCACATTGTTGATAGTCCTTACCATCAATATTATACCATCAACTATTGCACGAATTAACATAAAATGAACCATAACGCATAGTTGTAGGGTTTGATTCTAATGAGTTCTACGAGTGGTGTTGTTCTGACTTGCTTTGCAGGATTATCGATATTCCACCACATAAAAGTATCTCAAGTGATGAAATAGAGCACATCATTGCAAAGAGCTCGTCGAGATGATCAAAACAGACATATGATTTGCTATATTTGGAGTCCCAGAGCGAGAGTCCTCAATGTATACAACTTGGAAGATTCAAGAACAACCAGGAACCATCATCACCACAAGTCCAGGGACTAAACTGACAAAAAATATATAACTCTGTGAATCATTATTTACCAGAGACTTATCCAACAAATGGGAAAGCGAAGAATCCAACCACAACATGACTAATTGCCCAAACGGGTCGGAAAATGGCACAAGAAGATTCTAGAAGACACGAGAAGGCAACTCACCGAAGGAGAGGAGGTTGGGCTATAGAGGGAGGCCGACCGGCCTTGTAGATATGTTAAATTTTTATTCCTTGATAACATTAGCAGAATGTCTTGTCCTTTAACTACGAATGAACTACTTAAGTTCAACGTCCCTTGTTTTTTGTTGAACTGGACCGTGCTGTTAAAATTTCACTTTCTATAAGGCGTATTGGTCAAATGCACTCTAATTGAAAGGACAGCCGGCCGTGAGCATTGCGGCCAGCGACGAGAGCATGGGCAGCCGGTCTGGTGGGGAAGAGAGAGGAAAAGAAGAGACAAAGAGACATTGTGAGACCTATCAAAGTATATGTAATTGTGCATTAAAACTGTGCATTGAAAGAGTGATCTATTTCATCTGCAGTTTCATTCGTCTTAGAAATCAAGAGGTGAACTGTGCATTGAGACTGGCCTTAGAGACAGGGCAGACATGTTTGGCTCTTCGAACAAAGCATGCCTCACGTTTGGATTGGATCTGTAGCAAACTTCCTCGTTTCCTGTGCTGGCAAGGTTTTTCCTTACTGGAGAAATAACTAAACTGACTTGTTCTGTGCCTATAAAAATATTCAAGATAAAATGGGACTTCCTTCTTTTCCCTCCAAAGAAATGAAACTTCATTTATGAAATACACAAGACAATTGCTCAACAAACTGTTCTCACCTTTTATATTTTTCTTGCATTTTCAAGTTAAAATTAGTTTCCTCTTTAAGTTATTATGTACACACGGTCTACCTTATCCCCAAATATTATTTGATGATTTTGAAAGTGTTATATTTTTCTTGCATGTTCAAGTTAAAATCAGTTTCCTCTTTAAGTTATTATGTACACACGGTCTACCTTATCCCAAATATTATTCAATGACTTTTGAAAGGGTAAAGTATATTTTTCAGCTTTCAAGCTGCAAGTCAGTTCAGTTTTCAACACTAGACTACAAAACCAGTAATAGACACACTACTATTGAAAACGGACAAATTTAGTCATCTAGCTGGTTCTATAGGTGGTTTTTGGTTTTCTAAAAATAATAAAAATCTGGTTTGATTTCTAAAAATTCATAATTAATTTATTTTCAATTAGAAAAATATCAAACTCGTACAAAAATTCTTCTAAAAAGGTATCTGCTCGTTCATGATCCATAAATAGTTATTTGGAATTGGTTTATTTATGTTCCTATTACTTTATTGTTTATAGTCGTGCTCATTATTTATTTAAAACAAATAAGATCAAAGTAACTCTAAATATAGAACGAACAAACAGATGACAACTTTAGAGGAAATTTGGAATTATTTTCATATTTTTGATTTAGAATAATAAGATATCAGTTTTTAGATATCAAACTGGATATTATTATTTTTAGAAAATAGAAAATCATCTATGAAACAGTCAGGGGATCAAATTTGTCCTGATTTTAACCATTGGAGGGGTTACGCGGTGTCATAGTTCAAGATTCAAAAAATAGGACAGACTGCGGCTTGGAGGTTGAGAAACGCACTTTACCCTTTTCAAAAACCTTTATGGTTATTTCCCCGATATTTTCAGTTCTGACTGCTATGATGAAAAATGTGGAATTTGAGACACTTTCATTGGCCAATCCTTCTATAATCTATGCTAACCGTTTGTTATATATTTTATTGCAAAATGCACTTGTTTAGCTTTCTTTGTCTTGATCAAACAAAAATATGCATTACAACCAAAAAAATATGCAGTACATGTTTGGATTATCCTTCTGATTTTTCTTAGTATTCAAACCCTTCTGGTTTACCACTTTTGTGCTTATCAAGAGTAAAGTTCAAGCATGAGACCAGATACAGAGGGTGGGGGAGGAGAGGAACTATAGATGTCATTCCATCCTGACAAAAAAACTCATGTAAGGGACTTGACTTCTGTCATTACATTAAATTTGACATAAATGATTAAAATTTTCAAACTTATTTAATATGTGAAAATTTTCAGAAGCAACTTATTTCAGTTCGATTACTGATATGTGATTATGTGGGATCATAGGATGACCGAAGAAAGTTTGTTCTATGTAAGAAATTTGACATTGCAACATTAAGTATGTTGACAGTGCAGCAATCACAGCCAGATCAAGGTTTTGGCGGTCTACCTGATATCCATCTTTTCTTTAATTTTTCTACAGAGCAATATGCCCCTGTTATCTGTCCTAGTTTTAGCATTCAAGAATAGGCTCACGCCCTTGTGACCTTAGGAACTTACGTTTTCCCTCTTTACAAAATCCTAATTCGACATTGCAATAGAAGTGTCTGCTCTTTTGTACAGCTCTTGAAGCTTTGCTTCATGATTAAGCTTGGGAGGCAGCCTGAATTTTATGACTTGTTCAATTTGATAGCTATGAAGAAGGCTTCATGTGTTCTTCAGCATGGACAGGTTTTCTCTTCTCCAGAAGAAACTCAAGCAGTATCTGCATGTTGTTTACTAGTATAAGAGAAAGCTTCGATCTATCTAGCGGCATCTACCCACTTAACAATATATAGTCTCTTGATGGAGTAAAATCTTCAGAATGAAGAAAAGGAACATGTCAAGAATGCAAAATTTATCTTAGGTTTCATTAGGTCATGTATATGTGCATAACGATGACAATCTTACCCGCGGGTTTCGTACCCGATGGGTGTGGATATGTGCACGATAGTTTACCCGCAGGTATATAAGGGTCGGGTACCCGCAAATATACGGGTAGAGTGTGGGTATCAACTTTTATCCGCGGGTACCCGATGGATATCCGGAACTTGAGAATATATATAAATATTTGTTATTTATGTTATACTAGTAAAAATGCCCGTGCGTTGCCACGGGTTAATGTTTTTTTGTTGTTACCTATGAATATTATTATTTTTTGTATATTCATTCTGTTTTAATATTTTATGGTTTTGGTTTTTTAAGATTTTTTGTTTGACAATATTTGTTCCTTTCTTATTTAATATAATTTTTTACACATATTATTTTTTTAGTGTCGTTTTTTTATATCCTCATAGACGTTTTTTTGCTTTAAGGTGCCATGTTAGATTTTTTTTGTTTTGAAAATGTTTCTTACATTTTCTTTGTCATTTTTCCCTTCGTTCCGTATTTTTGTTCTGCTGTTCCATTCTTCTAGCTGGCTCATCTATTTCCCTCCTTTATTATTTTATTTTTTGCTTGTTTTTATGGTCCAACGAGATTAATTTGTCCCATTCTCACTACTCGAGACCCAAAGCGTTGCTTTCATCTTCTTTTCATGTATCCCTCTCTCAGTTGCATACACAGGTCGTCGGTGTGTGCAATTTTTTCCCCCTATTCCACTTATTGTTGAACCCTACCTGCTTGCTGGCGAGACGGCGCACGGCGGCGGACGGTGACCGGCGTGCGACACTGGACCACGGGCCTCGGGCGTGCGGTGCAACGTTAGCGCTCAGTGCAGGGCCGTGGACACCCCAGTGTCCCGTTCATGGCCGCCGTCTTGTACACGCGCTCCAGCACCTTCTTGGGGCAGCAGAGGCGCCTGTGGGCCTTCATCACCCGCCCTCTGCCGTCGCCAGAGCGCTCGCCTTGAGAGCTCGCGCGAACGCACCGACGTCGACTCGCCGACGTCAACTCCTCGGTCCCGGTACCCGCCGACACCATCCGTGACGCCGATGGCGCCGACTTTAGCATGCCCGAAGTGCGTGTCCTCGCCATGCAGAGGGAGGACGGATGTCGCCCACTCCATCTCCAGCTCCAGAGCGGGAGCGCATGGCCGCGCATCAGAAGGTTCCTCCGCGCGGCGTCCATGACTGGCGTCGCCGCTCTTCCACTCCGACGGCGCATATTCGTTGGTCCTTAGCGAATCATCCAAAACGGTGGCGACGAACCTGGAGATGCTCACGTCGAGGGTTTGTGCCTTGATCTCGGCTAACCTATCCTAGATCTGCTCTAACGTCTCCAGTTTGGAAGTATTTTCATTCTTACTCTTATTTTAATCTTAAAATTAACGTGTCCACTCCGTCTCCAACTACTCCGTGCCGTTGCTATCCAAATTAACGTGTCCGTCTCCAACTCAACTCTGTGTCGGTGCTGTCGACCAAACGAAAAGAGAGAGAAATTTTTTTGCCTCTTTATTATTACTAGTAAAAATGCTCGTGTGTTGCCACGGGTTAATGTTTTTTTGTTGTTACCTATAAATATTATTATTTTTTGTATATTCATTCTGTTTTAATATTTTATGGTTTTGGGTTTTTAAGATTTTTTGTTTGACAATATTTGTTCCTTTCTTATTTTATATAATTTTTTACACATATTATTTTTTTAGTGTCGTTTTTTTATATCCTCATAGACGTTTTTTTGCTTTAAGGTGCCATGTTAGATTTTTTTTTTGTTTTGAAAATGTTTCTTACATTTTCTTTGTCATTTTTCCCTTCGTTCCATATTTTTGTTCTGCTGTTCCATTCTTCTAGCTGGCTCATATATTTCCCTCCTTTATTATTTTATTTTTCGCTTGTTTTTATGGTCCAACGAGATTAATTTGTCCCATTCTCACTACTCGAGACCCAAAGCATTGCTTTCATTTTCTTTTCCTGTATCGCTCTCTCAGTTGCATACACAGGCCGTCGCTGTGTGCAATTTTTTCCCCCCTATTCCACTTATTGTTGAACCCTAGCTGCTTGCTGGCGAGGCGGCGCACGGCGGCGGACGGCAACCGGCGTGCGACGGTGGACCACGGGCCTCGGGCGTGCGATGCAACGTTAGCGCTCAGTGCAGGGCCGTGGACACCCCAGTGTCCCGTTCATGGCCGCTTTCTTGTACACGCGCTCCAGCACCTTCTTGGGGCAGCAGAGGCGCCTGTGGGCCTTCATCACCCGCCCTCTGCCGTCGCCAGAGCGCTCGCCTTGAGAACTCGCGCGAACGCACCGACGTCGACTCGCCGACGTCAACTCCTCGGTCCCGGTACCCGCCGACACCATCCGTGACGCCGATGGCGCCGACTTTAGCATGCCCGAAGTGCGTGTCCTCGCCATGCAGAGGGAGGACGGATGTCGCCCACTCCATCTCCAGCTCCAGAGCGGGAGCGCATGGCCGCGCATCAGAAGGTTCCTCCGCGCGGCGTCCATGACGGGCGTCGCCGCTCTTCCACTCCGACGGCGCATATTCGTTGGTCCTTAGCGAATCATCCAAAACGGTGGCGACGAACCTGGAGATGCTCACGTCGAGGGTTTGTGCCTTGATCTCGGCTAACGTATCCTAGATCTGCTCTAACGTCTCCAGTTTGGAAGTATTTTCATTCTTACTCTTATTTTAATCTTAAAATTAACGTGTCCATTCCGTCTCCAACTACTCCGTGCCGGTGCTATCCAAATTAACGTGTCCGTCTCCAACTCAACTGTGTGTCGGTGCTGTCGACCAGACGAAAAGAGAGGGAAATTTTTTTGCCTCTTTATTATTATAAGTATAAATATAGATTTACTCTCAGTATGTGAAGATTTTTCTCTTTTTTTATTTTGTTCTTAGTATAATATTTTTCTCTTTTTTTATTTTGTTCTTAGTATAATATTTTTCTCTATTTTTGTTTTTGATATATTTATATAATTGTCGTATTGATGTATCCTTGTTTATATTTGATATATTTATATAATTGTCATATCGACGTATCCTTGTTTTTGGAAAATACCATATCACCGCATCGCCGTATTGGTATCGGCGTATCCGTATCCTGTATCAGTACAACGTAGTGGGTCTCTTACCGGCGCGTGCCACAGTGTTGGGATCACTCCTGCCCAACCTCCGCTGCAAGGCAGGTGTTCGGTGCGAGGGTGGACAACTGTCGGACGAACGTAAGAGGAACGCGAAGGTGAACACTAGCGAAGGAGCAAGAAACAAGTTGGTTGGGAAATTTTACTATTTCCGAAAAATCCTCCTTTTACACTGTTCATCCCTTGGTATTTATAGGGAATACCAACGGACACCGGCCAAATTACAAAAGGGTACAGAAAAGATTCCCCGGCACCCGTACATGAAAAGGGTATAACCGTACAAACACGTGCGGAGTGGAAACCTTAGTTTGCCTTCCTCCTGCCCGCTGCCATCTTGTTCAGCCCACCTTCGTGGAAAGGTGAAGGTCAGACCCTCGCGACTTTGCTGGCCGCGAGGTCAGCATTCACTAGCCATTCGCCGAGCTTGAAGACTTTAGCGAAGGAGCCTCGGAACGTGCGAGGCTCAATTCCTGTGTCCTCGGCGCGCCTTTACCTGCAAGAAATACAATGAACTCCGAGGGTCGGGTTTGTACCCGAAGGTTAGCAAACCGATCCGAAGGGTCCAATCTGACGGAGAGATGAAAGTTTGTGAGGGGCCCGGGTCGTGCGAAGGTTGCCATCCGAGCCAGCCTGCAAGGCGCCACTGTCGAGGGTCCCTTCCCCCAACAGTAGCCCCTCGTTGCCTTGGATCTAAAGAACAGTGTTTAGGCCCAAGCAGCGGTCTTTGATGGGAAATGTAACGGGACCCTTGGCAGCGACGCCCGTGGCTGCTTTGGGCCGGGCTGTTTTATTCTTTTTTGCACTGTTGAGGTTCGTTTCGTTTTTAGCGTCGTGGACTTCGGTTGTCGTGCATGTTTTGTCGGGCTGGGTGTCTCGTCTTCCAGCCTATAAATAGATGGGGTTGGTGGGGGGTTTGAAGTCGTGCCCTCCTTTGGTCTAGCCATCCTGCTGCTGCGCAAATCTTTTTGCGAAGGTTGTTTTCGTCTAGTTGCGAAGGTTTTGCATACTGTGTTCTGTGAGAGTTTTAGTTTTGAGAGATGGCTAGGTTCAAGCAAACCGCTCGTGTCGCTTCCCCCTCCGCTGCGGATGAAGGGGTTAATTTTGAGTTTGGTCTTTGCCGAGTCTGCAGTTCGGAGTTGGCAGCTTATGTGAAGCGGGGTTGGATCGAAGATGGAAAGGCGGGGACTAGTGCTGGAGAGACTATTCTGAAGCCGGACGCTAATGAGGTTGTTGTGTTTGAAGAGTTCTTTGTTGCTGGTCTGCGCTTCCCTGCTGCTTCTTTTGTGACCTCAGTTTTACAGAGGTTTAACCTAAGGTTCCATCAGCTGATACCTTCGTGCTTTACGAAGATGTCGGTGTATGTCTAGGCATGCCACTCCTAGAGCATTGTCCCTCATGTCGAGGGTTTTATTCGCACTCATCGTGTGCATATGCAGCCTCGGAAGATTGTTGATGGCGAAGGTAACACCAGCCTCGGACAATTTGCGGTGTACACCTTCTGCCATCGCGCCGGATCGGAGTTGCCGGTGCAGGCCCAAAAAAAAGTAGACCAGTGGATGGCAAGAGTTCTGGTTCTACTACAAGCTTAGTGGCAACGCCGAGCTCTGTGGTGAGCTTCCGCTGCTCGGTGACGTAAGCGCCGAAGCTAAGATGAGCGTCGAGGCGCACGCTGCTGTTGACTGTCTGAGGGTGGTGGCGCGCTCTTAGTGTGCTCGAGATTTAGTCGAGGAATACTGTTGTGCCAAGGTTTGGCCCCTCAACCGGAGGCAGGTATGGTTTGCAATCGAGGATGACCCCAAGTACGAGGGTAAGGGTTTGAAGAAGCCGAAGGTTGATTTGAACAAGGTTTGGGAAAAAGTTCTCGCGAAGTTTTCGAGGCGCGAGGATGGAATCGAAGTCGTCTACAAGCGTGTTCAGCAGAGGGCGGAGGAACTTGTTGGGAAGTTGTCCACATTGGAGGTTAAGGCTATCCACAGCTCGGTGGGTAGCGGAGGTCGAGTCAACAGGTTGTTCGACATTCTTGGGATCCAGTATGTTGACTGGCCTGCTCCTTCGAGCGAGGATGCGCCAAAGAAAAGGAAGCGTGCTGCTGCGGAGGAGAAAGAGATTGTTTCACAGCCGAAAAGGGGTCGTGGTCGAGGCCACGGTGGCGCCGGTGGCCAAAGGAAAACTCTTGCGACAAAAGTCGTTGTTGTTTCGGGCGTTACCAGTACTTCGTCCTCTTCGGTCGCCGTTTCGTTAGGGAGTGGTCGAGGCCTTGCGAAGGTTGGAGGGCAGGTGCCCCGAGTCGGGGGGATTGGCGCCCTGATCCAAGTTTCGGACGATGAAGACGTCTCCAATGATGTCGAGAAGGAGGAGGAGAAAGATGTTGAAAAAGAGGCGGACACTGAAGATGACTCATCCAACGAGGTTAGCGGCACCTCGAGTGGTGAAGATGACTCTGATGATGATGTGTCTATCGATGATGATCGTGGGAAAGGGATTGCCTCGTCTAGTGCTGGTGCTGCGACTGCTCGAAGTATCGAAGATATCATTCGGGACTTCGAGCCAGAGAGTCCTCCACGAGGGTCATTTCCCGAGTTTGTTGGCTCACACATATGGGTCGATGGTTTCGAGTTTTCTGGTGATCTTGAATCTGAACGGACCCCCAGGAAGAGACCGTATGGCGAGGCTAGCCGATCAAGCCTTCCTTATTTCGCCAAGAAGATTGGAGTCTCTGATCTAGCGACGGAGCTTTTTACGAGTCCGGAACTTCGAGAGTGTCATTTACAATGTGCTCCGGAGGAAAGGCATTTTCTTGGTCGGGTGTTTAACCGTATTTGTGTGCCGAGCTTCGACTGGCCAACGAGCCCTTGGACAACCTTCACGATGACATCGATGTCAAAGTGGCTGAGTTGATGCTCCTTAACCGTTCGGCGCGCCGGAGGGCGAGTTATAATCTTCACCACTTGAATGATCGGTTGATTGAAGTTGAAAAAGATAATAAGGACCTTCGCCAAAGTTTGGAGAATAAGGAAATTGAGCTTAAGGCTGCCTTGGAAAAGGTTAGAAAGTCTCGAGAGGAGGCACAGGAGGCTGCAAATAGTAACGCAGAACTTTTGGCGGCTTGCCGTTAGAAAGACAAGGATTTGTTAACAGCGAACACTCGAATAAGTGAGCTGTCGTCGGAGGTAGCTTCGCAGTCGGGGGCTTGGCAGAGGAGTATGGGGAAAATTAAGAGCAAGCTTGATACCTGCTTGACCGAAGCCGGAGGTTCTACCGGTGAACCGCTGCCTGCTGCCAATGGGGAAGCCTTCGAAGGTTGGCTGTGTAATGAGCTTGATGTGTTTAGCTCATTGGTTGGAAACGCGGCCGACTTTGGTGGGTATGCCGGAGCATTGGCGATGGCCAGTACACTTCGTCAAGCAGATTGCGAGCACCTTCGCAAGATCAGAAAGCCCAACCATAACTTCCCGACAGTTGACGAAGTGCGCCAGATGAAGATTGATGACGCTGAGGTTCGGAACTGTGCGATGCGATTGCTTCGCAAGTTCTGGATTGCTGGTGGTGGCCGTGCTCTTGCTTTCGAAGAAGCTGCCGAGGCTACTCGTCAGGTTTGTGGTATTGGAGACAATTTGGTTTTGGGTTTGTTTCAATAATGAAGGAGTTATTATTAATTTTTGAGGGTTCGCCCTTATTATTCCTTGCAGGCTCGGAAGGAAGCGATGCCTTCGCCGCCTGCGACTAACGATGCTGCCGGTGGTTCCGAAGCTGCTCCTGCGCCCGATTCTGCGGGGGTTCCACCCGTCGAGGTTGAGCACTTGGCTGAGGACGCTCCGATCACTGGAGAAGCTAATGTTGAAGAGGCGGCGACGGAGGAGGCACTTTCTGAGGGCTTGGATGCTGCCACTGGCGAAGGTTTAGAGGCTGCGACTGGCGAAGCTAGGGCGGATGAGCAGGGGGAAACCGAGCAGGTGTGAAAACTTAGGATTGCTCGGACGAGAGGGTTGTTTTGTATTATGTGTGGTAGTTGGAATGACTTGATGAGACTGAGATGCTTTTTAATTCTGTGGAAATGCAGGGCCCTGATGGAACCGTGCTAGAAGCATTTGATGTGAGGCCACTGACGCTAAATTATCAAGATACTTTTATAACTGGTGAATCGTGGGCTCAGGCTAGGCTTAAACACCCTTCGCTGTCTTTTGAACGCTTTTGGTGGTCGAAGGTACGAAGGTACGATTTGAAGAACAGCAGATCGAGTCGTTTTTGGCGCGAGGCAGATTATACTGATCGACAGGCCACACGTTTTTTGTTTGGTTCTTCTTCGTCCTCGCAAGCTGTTATTGATGATGATATTGATGAGAATATAGCTCTGGATTACTTATTTGGGCGAAGCAAACTAGATCTAGGTTCGGATGGATCACTTGTGGTTCCGAAAGAGGAACCTTTGGAAGTTAGTGATGTAGATCGTAGATATATGTATAGGGCGAGGGTTTTGCCCAGTGAGCTTCCGATTGTTCCTGCAGCTCCTTTGTTGTGGGGACCCATAGTTTCGGTGGAAATAGGATTTGAAGAGGGCAGCGGGGGTTTTAGTGATTTGATGTTAATTGAGGGAGGTGACGGTTCCTTGTAATTTTGTATCCTTTATTGATTGTGTGATGTTGTGAAGTTGTTTTGTATATGAACGGGAGAATTGTATCTTTGTTTTTAGTTAATGCGATTCACTTTTGTAATTTTTGTAGTGGATGTTTTGTCCTTGCTGAATGTTTGACGAGGTCCGTTAGTTGTCCGGCTTTGCGTTGCTTGTTGTGTATAATGTTCAGTGAAAAAGCTATGTCCCCTTTTATGTTTAGCGAGGCTCGCTTTACGTTGAAGAGAGATGTTTTCAGAAAAAACAGCGACGCCTCCTTTTCTTTTTAGCGAGGCTCGCTTTTCGTTGAAGAGAGATGTTTTGAGAAAAACAGCGACGCCCCCTTTTCTTTTTAGCGAGGCTCGCTTTTCGTTGAAGAGAGATGTTTTGAGAAAAACAGGGGCGCCCCCTTTTCTTTTTGCGAGGCTCGCTTTTCGCTGAAGAAAGATGTTTTGAGAAAAACAGCGACGCCCCCTTTTCTTTTTAGCGAGGCTCGCTTTTCGTTGAAGAGAGATGTTTTGAGAAAAACAGCGGCGCCCCCTTTTCTTTTTGCGAGGCTCGCTTTTCGTTGAAGAGAGATGTTTTGAGAAAAACAGCTACGCCCCCTTTTCTTTTTAGCGAGGCTCGCTTTTCATTGAAGAGAGATGTTTTGATAAAAACAGCGACGCCCCCTTTTTTTTGCGAGGCTTGCTTTACGTTGAGAAAGGTGGAGGTAGAGTTTGTCTTGCGTGTTTGACTTTTTTGTACTTCGCGCCTCCCCTTGTCTTGGGTGGCGGTGAATTTTGTGTTGCGAGCCCCTGGCGTGTTTTGCGAGGGTGTTCAATGTTTTTGTACTTCGCGCCTCCCCTTGTCTTAGGTAGAGGTGAAGTTTGCTTTGCGAGCCTCTGGCGTATTTTGCGAGGGTGCTCGGCTTTTTGTACTTCGCGCCTCCCCTTTTTTTAGGTGGAGGTGAAGTTTGCTTTGCGAGCCCCTGGTGTGTTTGCGAGGGTGCTCGACTTTTTTTGTACTTCGCGCCTCCCCTTGTCTTAGGTAGAGGTGAAGTTTGCTTTACGAGCCCCTGGCGTGTTTTGCGAGGGTGTTCGATGTTTTTGTACTTTGCGCCTCCCCTTGTCTTAGGTAGAGGTGAAGTTTGCTTTGCGAGCCTCTGGCGTGTTTTGCGAGGGTGTTCGATGTTGTTGTACTTCGCGCCTCCCCTTGTCTTAGGTAGAGGTGAAGTTTGCTTTGCGAGCCCCTGGCGTGTTTTGCGAGGGTGCTCGACTTTTTGTACTTCGCGCCTCCCCTTGTCTTAGGTAGAGGTGAAGTTTGCTTTGCGAGCCCCTGGCGTGTTTTGCGAGGGTGCTCGACTTTTTTTCAAGTTTGTTTCGAAAAAGTTTGTTTTTCGAAGCAATCTTCGGGGTGTTTACATCAATTATTGCGCTCTTGAAGAAGAGCTGCTTTTTTCGATGTTTGTTACCAAAGGTAAACAAATTGGAGTTTTGCTTTTTTTGGGGGTTCTAGCCTGTATTAAGGATTTGGATACTGCCTCGTTAAAAAACCTTACGCCCCTTCGTAAGGAAAAAGAGTGCAGCTCCTTTGTTTTTGTTTACATGCATGGAAATGAAAGAAAGCATAAGTGAAATAACAAATTA
Source organism: Coix lacryma-jobi var. lacryma-jobi (assembly GCA_009763385.1). Classification (NCBI taxonomy): domain Eukaryota; kingdom Viridiplantae; phylum Streptophyta; class Magnoliopsida; order Poales; family Poaceae; genus Coix; species Coix lacryma-jobi. The sequence goes on from CM019830.1 coordinate 70,142,424, forward strand.
CATATTGCGAGGGCTCGCTAAGGCTCCGCTACGGGTAGTATTTGCGAAGGTCGTCAACATTCCAGGTGTGAGACATGATGTTTCCCTCGCTGTCAGAGAGGTGAAAGGAGCCGGGACGATTGCATTCTACTATTAGGTATGGACCCATCCACTTTGACTGAAACTTTCCCGCCATGTTGGCGTTTTGCTTCCGAATGAGAACGAGGTCACCATTCTTTAGTTCTTTGATTCTCACCTTTTTGTCTCTCCATTTTTTGTTTCTTCTTGATACTTGCGAAGGTTGTGCACTGCGTTGCATCTTGTTTCTTCGAGTGAGTCTTTGTCAAGCAGTTGGTTTTGTTCATATGTTTCGAGGGTTGTTCTGAGTGATCCATGCTTCAATTCTTCTGGTAACACAGCTTCTTCCCCAAACAGGAGCCTGAAGGGTGTGAATTTGGTGGCTCGGCATTTCGAGGTGTTATGGGACCAGGTGACCGAGGTTAGCTCTTCCGCCCACTTGCTCTTGGGTCTGCCTTGTAATTTTTTGGATATGGCTTGGAAAATTGTTGCATTGGCTCTTTCAACTAAGCCATTGTACTGAGGGTGCTGGACTGAGGCGAAGCATAAGATTGTTCTGATTTGAGCGCAGAATTCTTGGAAAACCTCGTTGTCAAACTGAGTGCCGTTGTCGATAGTTAAATATTTGGGTACTCCAAACCGACAAACTAATTGCTGCCAGAAAAACTTTTTCACGGCAAGGGCGGTGATGGAAACCAGCGGTTTAATTTCAATCCACTTCATGAAGTATTCCACGGCTACCACTGCGTAGCGAATGTTTCCTGGAGCTGTTGGTAGTGGACCGACGAGGTCCATTGCCCATCTTTGCAAGGGCCATGTTAGGTATATCAGAGTTGTTGGAGCCCCTGGGGCGTTTTGTGTCTTTGCTGTTAGTTGGCAACCCTCGCAACGTTTGACGATGGCTTCTGCATCTCGTAATGTTGTTGGCCAGTAGAAACCTTGGCGGAAAGCTTTCCCAACTAGCGCCCTTGGGCCGTTATGTGAACCGCAGATACCTTCGTGAATGAGCTTGAGACTGTCATTTCCTTCAATCTGTGACACGCATCTTAACCATGGCGAGGATACCGAGGCTTTGAACAGAATGTTGTCCACTATTTTGTACCCTCGAGCTCTTTGTTTTAGTCTGTTTTCTTCCTCTTTGGAGTTGGGTTCATGCAACCCTTTGATATAGGCTATGATGGGTGCTCTCCAGTCCTCGTTTTGGATTGCATTGATCAGCTTAGCATTCTTTTCAGAGGCTTCGAAAGCTGATTGAGTTGTTACCTCGTGAAACACGTCAGGCGGCAGCTGTAGTTGTTGAGCTGCTGCTTTAGCTAGGCTGTCTACCTCGTTGTTTTCTGACCTCGGTATTGCTTTCACTGTTATGCCGAGGAAGAAAGATTCTAACCTTCGGACATATTGGAAGTATTTTTGTAGCTCTGGATCTTTTGCTTTGTAATTTTTCTCAATATGTCCCGCAATGACTTGGGAGTCTGTGTTGATGACTGCCCTTCGGACTGACAATGATCGAAGCCTTGAGAGTGCTAGAATTACGGCTTCGTATTCTGCGGAGTTGTTTGTGCACTTGAAGTCGAGTCTTTTTGCATACCTTAGCTTCGACCCGGATGGCGAGACTAGAATGGCGGAGGCTCCTGCTCCAGTTGCTCCCCAGGCTCCATCGACATACACTGTCCAAAATGGATCTTGCTGGGCTCCATTTCCGCGAGGGTCTGGGGTCCATTCAGCTATGAAATCTGCTAGTGCCTGCGATTTGATGGTTGTTCTTCCGACGAAGGTTATAGCGTAGCTGTTCAGCTCAACTGCCCATTTCGCTATTCTGCCGACTGCCTCGTTATTCTTGAAAATGTTCTCGAGGGGGTATGCTGATGGTACTTGGATTTCATGTGCTTCGAAGTAATGTTTTAGCTTTGTTGAAGCCATGACCACAGCGTATGCTACCTTTTCGAGCTCTGAGTAGTTTCGTTTGGGACCTTCAAGGGTTTCTGACACATAGTAGACCGGGGTTTGTCTGGTTCTGCTGTTTTCGTCCAACTCTTTGATCAGTAATGCACTGGCTGCATGAGGCGAGGCTGCGACGTACAGCAGTAGAGTGTCCCCTTTGCTTGGGCTGGTTAAGACAGTCAAGTTGGTGAGGTACTTTTTCAAGTCCTCGAAGGCTTTCTGCTGCCAAGGTCCCCAATTGAATGGGGCTGCACTTCTCAAAGTTTCGAAGAAAGGTAACCCTCGCTCAGCTGATCTCGAGATGAATCTGCTGAATGCTGCTAAACGGCCTGACAGACGCTGAGCTGCTTTTTTGGTTGTTGGGGGCTCCATGTTGATAATGGCGTCAATTTTTTCGGGATTGGCTTCAATTCCCCTTGCTGAGACGATGCAACCTAGCAGTTTTCCTTCGCTTACCCCGAAAACACATTTTTCGGGGTTTAGTTTCAATCCGGCTGATCGAAGGTTGTTGAATACTCTTACCAAATCTGAGATGTGGTTTTCTTTTCCTTCGCTTTGAACAATCAAATCATCGACGTAGGCAGAGATGGCGTGTTCATCTTTGAAGACTTCGGAAGTCATACGTGCGAAGGTAGATCCTGCATTCCTTAAGCCTTCTACCATTCTTCGAAAACAGAAAGTGCCCGAAGGTGTGATGAAGCTTGTTTTTTCCTCGTCCTCTTCATTCATCCAGATTTGATGGTACCCCGAGAAACAGTCAAGGAGAGAAAGCATTTGGCAACCAGCTGCTGTGCCAACCAAGGTGCTTATGTTTGGTAGTGGAAAGTCATCCTTCGGGCAGGCTTTGTTCAAGCAGGTGAAGTCTACGCACATTCTCCATTTCTTGTTCTTTTTCTGGACTAGGACTACATTTGATAGCCATGTTGGATATTTAACTGGGCGGATGACCCCTGCGTCCAAGAGTCTTTTTACCTCTGCCCTCGCTGCCTCTTTCCTTTCTTCTGACATTTTGCGAAGCTTTTGTTTGACTGGGCGATGACCTGGCTTTATGTTTAGGCTATGCTCGACCAGAGTTCTGTTTACTCCCTTGAGGTCCTCTGCAGACCAGGCGAAGGTGTCGGAGTTTTCCTTGAGGAAGAGGACGAGGTCGTTTTCTGATTGGGGGTCTAGGTTGGCTGAGATAAACACTTTTCTTTCTGTGTTGCTCTCAAAGAGTTGGACTTGTTTAGTCTCTTCTTTGGGTGATGTTTTTAATCTATCGATGCATACTTCGCCTTCGTCGCTGAGGTTTGTATCTCGAGGCTTTGACAAATTGTGAACATTGCGTTGCCCCGGTGCTACTGTTCCTTCAGCTGCTCTTGCAATGTCTTGATCTCCGTATACTGCAACGACCCCCTTCAGAGCAGGAAGCTTCATGCAGAGGTATGCAGGGTGGATTACAGCATTGAATGCGTTGGTGACGCCTCGGCCAAATATTGCATTGTAAGGATAGAACATGTCAACCACGTCGAAGGTTATGTGTTCAGTTCTGCAGTTCAGCTGATCTCCGAAGGTAACGGGTAGAAATATTTTTCCCACAGCTCTTACTTGTTGCCCGCCGAAACCGTATAGTGGGTTGTCTGCGGGTTGCAAGAGGTTTCTGTCAAGTTTCATGCTGTCGAAGGTTGTGGCGAACAGGATGTCTACGGAGCTTCCTGTATCGACGAGAATTTTGGTGACTGTCCACCCTGCTAAATTAGTCTCGATTACCATTGCATCAGTGTGAGGGTAATCCCTTAACCTCATGTCACTAGAATCAAAATTTATTGGGATGTGAGACCATCGGCCAAATTTGTGCGGTCCTTCGACGGCTACATGATGTACTCTTCTAGCATGTTCTTTCCTTTGCCTCTTATTGTCGTGATCTTCATTCGAGCCCTTGGTGATAGCTAGGATAACACCGAAGGTTGATGTTGGATTGTTGATGGTTGTTTGGGTTTGTGTTTCAGACTTGACGGGTTGGGGAGCTGGTAATGCTGGTAATGGTGGTGGTGGTGGTAAAGTATTGTTTGCTTGTTGGTTGGTTTGGGTTTGGTTTTGGAGGGTTGTTGGGTATGTGACGGTATATGGTGCATTTTGGCGTTGTGGGATGGCGGTTGGCTGATAAGTGCGGATACATGGGTGTATGCCGAGTCTCTGAGTGATGAGTGATTGTCAACTAGGATAATGCGCATGTTCTTTGGCTTGTGTTGTGCAGGTGTCGAGCACGGATACAGTGATCGAAGGCAAGGTGAAGGTCAAGTAGAGACGTGTCGTGCCGAGGGACCGAGAGTAGCGAAGGGCGGACGTGAGGCTTGGACTGAGGGACCGGTGGCCTGAGGATCAGCTGTGGTGGCTGACAGCCTGGGACATCGACGAGCGAAGACTTGCGGGTGGACGGGGTGCACGGGCGGTGCATCCCAACTACGGCTCGGTTTGGTGGTTGAGCCACAGAAAAACCACCGAGTGGACGGTTTCCAGGTTTGGGCCTCAAAACCTGGGCGCTGATGGTTTCCGAGTTTGGGCCACAAAACTTGGGCTGAGGACGGTTTCCAGGTTTGGGCCTCAAAACCTGGGTGCTGCGGGTTTGCTGAGTTTGGGCCACAAAACTCAGGTGCTGGTCGGCTGGTTTCCCGGTTTGGACCTCAAAACCGGGGGTTGGCTGTGAAGGCTGGTTTCCCAGTTTGGGCCACAAAACCGGGGGTGCGACGTTCGGGAAAAGGACAAGCAGAGCGGTGGCGGCACGTGGCGGCAATCGGTGAGGTTGCGTCGAGGCAATGCTATCAGTTGTGCGGGTGTGGCCGTCGGATCACCACCTACCATGAGTTGGTCCAGAATAACCCTAGGGTTTAGCTGGTTCGCTCTGTAATTAGTTAGGGGTAGAGTGGGAATTAGGAATAGTTAGAATTAGGATAAGTAGGGGGAGACACCCACCTCCCCAAGTATCTCAGTCATTTGCTCTTTGCCTCTAGGGTTTCCTGCTCTCCTAATCCCCTGCTGTAGCTAGCTGAGATACGCAGAGAACCATACCTCTGTGTACTGGAGATTTTGAGGAAGTGAGGTCGTAACCTCACTGTTGTAGCGTGTGGTAGCCACACGGTTGCAGATCGATGTGTTGATTCGAGTTTTTGTTCGTGTTCTTCGCGTTCTTCGTTTCTCCGTGATTTTCCCATCACTCGATCTTCCTCTCTACTGCGTCTTTGCGAAATCCGTTTGAATCAACTTGTTCTTTATAGTGACGAGATCATTTCCACCGAAGGAATTCATCTAACTCCTCGCGAACAAGTAGATCGGGTTGATTTCGTTTTCGTGTTGCTTTTTCGTTCATACTCCTCCCCTTTCGATTTCCCGATGATTGTGTTGATTTGAGCAGATGATTTCTTGAGGATAGTCTCCTAAATACCTCATGATCATTCTCTCCAAGTTTGAGATCAAGGGATTTTGGTTTAAAACGATTTGGAGAAGATTTGAGTAAAGGGCGACCAAAATCGCCCTCACTAGGAGTTGGCTGACAGTCCGCCACTCCAGGCCCGGACAGTCCGCCCGTCGGGAGCTAGCCAGATCAGTGGCTGTGTTCTTCGGCTATTTTACTGTTCCTTGACCGGTGGACAGTCCGCCGTTGGTTTTCGCGGACAGTCTGGGAAGGGTCCAGGGAACTTCAGCAGCACTGTTGGTTTGCGTTTTTGATCGGCGGACAGTCCGCCGTTGGATTTCGCGGACAGTCCGGGAATCGGCTGTGTACTCCAGTTTTGTGCGTTTGCTCTCCCGGCTTCCTCGCTTGGTTTACGGACTTCTCGTTTGGCCCTAGAGTTGATCAAGGAACCTCTCTAGGTATCTTTGCTACCTGTTAGCATAGGTACTTGGGGATTTCTCGACGTAGCCGTCTATCTACGTTCAGGACTTGGTTTTTGAGGGTCGAACTCGTTCCAGTGTTTTTGGAGTTTGTTTCGTTCTTGCTTTGTGGTGCCTCGCTGTGATCCTAGGGATCATCCACCCTCCTCAAAGGGTCGTGGGCATCACGGTTCTTGTTCGTAGCTTTTGGGGTTGATTTGTGGGACAAAGGCCAAAATTTCGAGAGAAATTTTTTGAGCTCCCATTCACCCCCCTCTGGTCGCCTTGCTAGTGCTTTCTCGGTCCTTCAATTGTTATCGGAGCGGGTTAAGGATCTTCCACCTTAGCCGGTTCCAGATCCACAGAATGCGACATGGATCGCGACATGGGCAAACCGTCGTTTTTCGATGGGACGAACTATGCGTATTGGAAGATACGCATGTCGGCCTATTTGCAGAGTATTGGAGCTTCCATTTGGGATATTTGCAACTCTGCTGATTACGTGGTCTTGGCTGCTCGTGTTACTCAGCGTCAGATCGTTGAGCACGATGCCAATAGCCGAGCTCGTAATGCTCTTTTCTCTTGTTTGAGCATGTCCGAGTTTGATCGCGTTTCTCACCTCGCTACGGCTCGGGAGATTTGGGCCACCCTCATGCGTTTCCACGAGGGAACCTCTCAAGTCAAAACCCGTCTCTACGAGTCGTTCAAGTGAGAGTATGAGAACTTTCGACATATGCCTGGCGAGAGCATAGAAAGTTTATTCGCTCGCTTTCAGGTGATTGTCAACAGGATGAGGGCTAATAAGGAGCTGTTGCCTTTCGACGATCATGAGAGAGCTTTGAAGCTTTTGCATACTCTTGATCGGTCGGTGTGGGACTCCAAAGTTCAGGCGATCATCGAATCACCGAACTATGAGACCCTCACTTGCGACGAGCTCTTTAGTAAGCTCAAGTTCAGTGAGATTGACGCCATGGTGAGGGCTTCTTATGAAAATCCTTCTGGCCCGTCGATGGCTTTGGTTTCTGGCTCTTCTGCTAACCCCTCTGGAGGCTTTGCACTCTCTTCTCTTCTTTCTGTCACAGAGGAGCAGCTGGAGTTCATGGGGGATGACGAGGGTTGGCATTGCTCGCCAACCGGTTCTCGCGGTTCCACAACAACCGCATGAACCGTCGCCGCGGAGGAGGACGCTCGGGTTGTTTCGAGTGCGGCGACCCCAACCACTTCATCGCCGATTGCCCGAAGAAGAACAAGCAGACCTTCGGCAAGTCGGATCATGGGCACAAGTATGACTCCGGCAAGCGCAAGGAGAAGTACGTCCCCGCGAAGCACAAGCGGAAGGGCGGCTTCGACAAGGAGTACATCAAGACGGAGTACTTGGAGAAGGCCCAGGCTGAGCAGCGTGCTTTCTTCGCCACGCCTAGGGACGTCGACGACTCGGATGACGACTCCGCTGGATCAAGCGACGACGAGTCCGAGAAGAAGAAGAGGATTGAGGACAAGCTGAACGGCCTCTGCTTCTTCGCCGACGACGACGGCTTCTGCACCATGGCCCTCGGCAAGGAGGTCGACGGCAAGCTGGTGGACACTCCTCGGAACGACGATGACACCTCTCAGGTATCTCAGACCCCCGACGAGCTTTCTGCTGAGGTCGAGAAACTTACTGCCGCGCTCCTTAGTCAGGATAAGTTGCTTAGGCGTGCTGCTAGAGATCGCAAGGAGTTTAGGCAGAAGTGGGAGGATACGGTGATGGAACTTGAATCTGTCAAGTCCACCGTAGTTGTTACCGAGGAGGAGGAGTGTGAGATGTGCACCACACACATGCCTGACCTTCTCACTTTGAGAAGCAAGTATGTTGTGTTGGTAGGAGAGGTGGATGAGCTGAAGGCTAGATCCTCGCTGTTGGGTGCGTGCAAGTCCTGTACGGGCTTGCAATCTGAGTTGGCAGAGAAGAATGCCAAATTGTGTCTCTTGAAGAGGCCAACTCAGGTAGCACATGTGTGGCTAGGTGTGTTCTTTGTGAGGGATTGGAGATGGGGATCGCTAATGTGAAGCATGACAAGATGCAAACCGAGGAGCAAAACACATACCTTCGGACCATCTTGTCATGGGTGTCTAGCGGTGAGCCACAGCTCGGGATGATAATCTCCCAATTCAAGCGAGCTGCTGGAGGTCCTGGTGTAGGTTTTGCTCAGGGTGTTGATGTTTCATCTTTCGGCAAGATTGGAGAATCGAGTGGTCTAAACCCATGTGAGAAGCCAAACTCCACCACTACTCCCAAACTTACCAAGCTTCCACCCAAAGAGCCTCTCAAGCCTAACACCAAGAATGGGGTCTTTCTTGAGCCTCCGAGAGCTCCACCCAAGAACAATCATGGGCTCCCAAACCAAACCACCTCAAGAACAAGCTGGACACCATGCCACCCATCCTGGAGGAGCTTATGCCACAGAAGGGCAAAGTGATCCACACCCACTACCGTGAGTACCAACAACCCCCTTTGAGAGCGGTGAGGTACCACTGTGAGCACTGTGGGAGAGATGGTCACTTGAGTGAGTTTTGCTTTCGGCGCAAGAGAGAGGCGCGCCGCACAAAGGAGATGAACAACACGAACATATACCATCCTTTCCATGATGTACATGTGTCAAATGTTCAGAGGCGTGCTGCTAGGCCTAGAGGTCCAAAACCTCAAGTTCCTAGGCCTAGGCCGCGTAGAGAGCGTGCCTGGCGGGAGCCTACAGTTGTGGGCTATGGACCCCGTGGCGGTGGCTTTGTTGTTGAGCGTTTTCCCCCACCGCGTTTTGAGTATCGCGATGGACGCTCCTCCCTTAGCGAACCACGTTTTCCTCAACGTGGTGATCGCTCTTCCCATAGGCGTGCTAGGAATGGTTTTTTTGCTAACCGTTCTTTTGAGCAGCCGGCCCAACACTGGTATTCTCCCTATTTCACTAACCCCAGTGTTGGACCGTATGCTCACCCTATGTCTTTTTATTGATGTAGGTAAAACGATTGGAGAACGTTTGGTTGGTGGATTTCGGTTGTTCGAGGCACATGACCGGGAACGCCAAGTAGTTCTCCAGTCTTAGTCCGGTCGCCGAAAAGGAGTTTATCACCTTCGGCGACAATAGCAAAGGTAGAGTGTTGTCTCGTGGGTCGGTGCGAGTTAATGAGCACTTTGTGTTGCGCGATGTTACTCTTGTTTCTAACTTGCATTTTAACCTTCTTTCTGTTTCGCAACTCTTTGATGATGACTATGAGATTCGTTTTAAGCCGAATCTCAGTCGTATTTTGGATCCTCAGGGCAATCTTGTTTGTGGGATTTCGCCCTTTGGGAAATTCTTTCGTGAGGATTTCTCGGAGTCGTTTGGAGTTTCTCGTTGTCTTTTGGCTGGACCTTCCTCCTCTGATCTTTGGAAGTGGCATAGGAGACTAGGACATTTGAGCTTCGACTTGCTTGCAAGACTTAGTTCACATGGCCTAATCCGAGGATTGCCCAAGTTATCCATGGAGAAGGATCTTGTTTGCCACTCTTGTAAACATGGGAAGATGGTTGCCGCTCCCCACCATCCAGTGACTCGGGTCATGACTAAGCGCCCTGGAGAGCTTTTGCACATGGACCTTGTTGGTCCGGCTCGGGTGAGCTCGGTTGGGGGGAAGTGGTATGTGCTTGTAGTTGTTGATGACTTTTCGAGATATTCGTGGATTTTCTTTTTAGCTGAGAAAACTGAGACTTTCTCCTTTGCTCGCAATCTGATTTTGCGTCTTCAGAATGAGTTCCCTTTGAACTCAATGCGAGCTATTAGGAGTGATAATGGTTCCGAATTCAAGAATTTGGATTTTGAGAAGTTTTGTAACTCTTTGGGTTTAGAGCATCAGCTTTCTTCTCCCTACACACCGCCTCAGAATGGTGTTGTAGAAAGGAAGAATCGGACCCTTGTAGAGATGGCCAGGATGATGCTCGATGAGTATAGGACTCCTAGGCAATATTGGGCCAAAGCTATGAGCACTGCTTGCTACATTTCCAAACGCATTTTTCTCTGAGCTTTCTTGAAAAAGACTTCTTATGAGTTGCGTTTTGGAAAACTGCCCAAAGTGAGTTATTTTAGAGTTTTCGGTTGCCATTGTTTTATACTCAAAAAGGGCAACTTGGACAAGTTTGAGTCTCGTTCTTCTGACGGTGTGTTTTTGGGTTATGGCACTCATACTCGTGCTTATCGTGTACTTAACCTTGACACTAACCGAGTCATGGAGACATCCGATGTCACCTTCGACGAGACCATGGTTTGTCCTTCTTCTCGTTTTGAGCGTGCAGGTGATCATGAGGTTGGCGAGCCTCTTTTTGATGATGAAGAAGAGGGTGCTGAAGGGATGGATGACCCAGCACCTCCTCCACCTGCTATGCCGCAAAGAGCGGCTTCTACTACGACTCACGGCCCTAATCCCTCTTCTTCGACTTGGGGGCCGTGGGATCCGCCACCTCGAGTGGTACCTTTTGTACCCGAGGAGGCACCAGCTGCTGTTGAGGGGAGGCCACTTCGGCTCGGGAGGCGCCACGCCACATTCAGCGCCAACACCAGCCTCAGCAAATGATCGGCAGCATCGGCGAACGCGTTACTCGGTCAAGGTCACAACATATCTCTCACTTTGCTCATTCTGCATTTGTTGCTGATTTTGAACCCTGAGATGTTGGACACGCTTTGACGAATCCAGATTGGGTCAATGCCATGCACGAGGAGTTGGAAAATTTTGAAAGAAATCGGGTTTGGGTTCTAGTTTCTCCTCCCTCTGAGTGTCACCCAATTGGGACAAATGGGTGTTCAAAAACAAACAAGGAGAGGATGGCCATGTGGTGAGAAACAAAGCCAGACTTGTAGCCCAGGGGTATAGTCAGAAGGAGGGGATAGACTATGAGGAGACGTTTGCTCCTGTAGCTCGTTTGGAGGCTATTAGGATACTCTTGGCTTTTGCTGCATCCAAAGGTTTCAAACTTTTTCAAATGGATGTCAAGAGTGCCTTCTTAAATGGCTACATAGAAGAGGAAGTTTATGTGAGACAACCCCCCGGTTTCGAAAATCCCAAGTTTCCAAACCATGTTTTTAAACTTCACAAAGCTTTGTATGGTTTGAAACAAGCCCCTAGAGCCTGGTATGATAGGTTGAAAACCTTTTTGCTTGCTAAGGGTTTTAAAATGGGATGTGTGGATAAAACACTCTTTCTCCTCAAGCAAGGCAGTGACACACTCTTGGTCCAAATTTACGTGGATGATATCATTTTTGGTGGTTCTTCTCACGCTTTGGTTGCCAAGTTTGCAGATACTATGAGCAGGGAATTTGAGATGAGCATGATGGGCGAGTTGACGTTTTTCCTCGGATTGCAAATCAAGCAATCCCGAGAGGGAACGTTTGTGCACCAGGGTAAGTATACCAAGGATATCTTGAAGAAATTCGATATGGGTGAGGCCAAGCCTCTTACAACACCCATGTCGACCACGACGGCCCTGGATGCGGATGTGGATGGAGAAGCTGTAGACCAGAAGGAGTACCGGAGTATGATCGGGTCTCTGCGCGCGATTTCAGTCTTCGCCGCGCACTTCGCATCGTCAGGCGGTCAAGCGCATTATGAGGTACTTATCCTTCACTCCAGAATTTGGGATTTGGTATTCTGCTTCCTCCACTCTTTCTCTCTGTGGTTATTCCGATGCCAATTTTGTTGGTTGTCGCATTGATCGCAAGTCCACTTCTGGGACTTGCCAGTTTATTGGTTCTTCTCTTGTATCGTGGTCTTCTCGCAAGCAGTCTAGTGTCGCCCATTCTACCACGGAGGCTGAGTATGTTGCTGCGGCTAGCTGCTGTTCCCAGTTGCTTTGGATGATGGCCACTTTGCGTGATTTTGGTCTGAGCTTTTCTCGCGTTCCTTTGCTTTGTGACAGCACGAGTGCTATTAGCGTTGCTAAGAACCCCGTGCTGCACTCTAAGACCAAACACATCGATGTGCGCTTTCATTTTCTGCGAGACCACTATGAGAAGGGTGATCGATACTCATCATCAGTTAGCTGATATTTTCACTAAGCCTTTGGACCAATCAACTTTTGCTAGGTTGAGAGGTGAGCTTGGTGTGTGTTTCCCCTTTTAGATGGGGGAAACATTTTGACTTTTGTATCATACACTGACTTTGTGTTTTTCAGCTGTTTTCTTCTTGCATCTTTGCATTTCAATCTTGCATATTTACATTCAGAGCTTCATGTATATAATCTGAAGAATGTAACTATGCTCTGTATAGTCTTTACTCCGATGCTTTCTGATGATGCTGTAGCTTATGCTCTTTCTGGTCACTGTTACATGTTGTGAGCGGAGCTATTTTATGAATGGTGAATCTGAGTAATGAACTTAAAATTTGCAAATATTCACCATTGAGATATGCAACTTGCATGTGTAGAATGTGTAGAATTCACTTGTGCTCTTCATATATGCTAGGTTGCTATGTCTCTAGTGTTGAGTCATTCACTTGCTTGGTATGTTGATATTCTGTTTCAAATCTGAACCAAGTTAAGTGAATTGGAAAGATCGAGATGGGATTGCTTGTCAACACATCACAGTTTTGAGACTGTTTCTCATTGCACTTTGAGTTAAACTTGAGTTGTGTAGTGTATGACCGAAACTGTTGCTTTAAGCTTCTGATTGCTTCTGCATAGGCTTTGCACAGTTGAAAAGTTAGGTACTGACAAGCTTTCAACCTCTCGCAATCACATGCTGCAATTTAAACTTGTGTAATTTAACCGCTGCAACTCCGATAAAATTTGGATACACAAGTCTATGTTTCACTCTCTAGCATGATGTTTGAACTGTGCTAGGGGTAGTTCACCTGGTATACATGTTTAGCACTTGTTTGACTTCCTGTCTATACATGTCTCGTGCAATTTTAATGGTGAATATCTTTTTGGCTGAAAACTGCTCTTTCTGCTCTCATGTTCATATTTCATATCTGGTGATCAGTTTGAGCCTTTGCTAGCTTCTTATGGATGTTGTTGAGTCATCGGATCAGAACTGTGTAGAGCATCCTTGCACTCTTTCAATTATATTCCTGAAGCTGCTAACTTGCATTTTAACTCATATGCATTTCTGGAGGGAGTTTTTCTGTCAAGGGGGAGAAACTTGAGTGCTTGTGCACATTTGCTTGATGATGCATTTTCAACTAAGGGGGAGAAAATATTGACAAATCATGTGTTCCCTGGGTTGTGTGCACTATTTGAGGGGGAGTTTGCTAGTTGTGTTGAGCCCTTGCCTCTTTCTTGAGGGACTAGCAAACATTTTCAGCTTTTTAGTTGGCTTTTCAGCCCTTCAATTGGTGTCGAATCTTCAATTGGTATCGAACTCTTTTGGTTCTTGAGTTGGTAACAGTTGGTATTCGAGCTTCCTCGCTAGCGGTGTTGAGCCCGTTCTGCCTCTTCTTGAGGGCTAGCTCTGTTTTGCTTGATTTTTAGTTGATTCTTCAATTGGTATCAAGTTTTCTTGCTAGCGGTGTTGAGCCTGTTCTACCCCTTCTTGAGGGCTAGCTTTGCTTTGCTTGGTCGCGTCGAGCCGTTGCCCATGTCTTTGGGGACCAAGTTGTCTTGCTCTTTCCACTTGACCTTCTTCGGTTTTGCTATGCGTTTGGATCATTTGGTCGAGTTCTCTCTCCTCCTTCCTTCTTTCTTCCATTTCAATATGATTTGTGTTGGTAGTTGACAATGCACTCATCAAGGGGGAGATTGCGGATACATGGGTGTATGCCGAGTCTCTGAGTGATGAGTGATTGTCAACTGGGATAATGCGCATGTTCTTTGGCTTGTGTTGTGCAGGTGTCGAGCACGGATACAGTGATCGAAGGCAAGGTGAAGGTCAAGTAGAGACGTGCCGTGCCGAGGGACCGAGAGTGGCGAAGGGCGGAAGTGAGGCTTGGACTGAGGGACCGGTGGCCTGAGGATCAGCTGTGGTGGCTGACAGCCTGGGACATCAACGAGCGAAGACTTGCGGGTGGACGGGGTGCACGGGCGGTGCATCACATCTACGGCTCGGTTTGGTGGTTGAGCCATAGAAAAACCACCGAGTGGACTGTTTCCAGGTTTGGGCCCCAAAACCTGGGCGCTGATGGTTTTCGAGTTTGGGCCACAAAACTCGGGCTGAGGACGGTTTCCAGGTTTGGGCCTCAAAACCTGGGTGCTGCGGGTTTGCTGAGTTTGGGCCACAAAACTCAGGTGCTGGTCGGCTGGTTTCCCGGTTTGGACCTCAAAACCGGGGGTTGGCTGTGAAGGCTGGTTTCCCAGTTTGGGCCACAAAACCGGGGGTGCGACGTCCGGGAAAAGGACAAGCAGAGCGGTGGCGGCACGTGGCGGCAATCGGTGAGGTTGCGTCGAGGCAACGCTACCATTTGTGCGGGAGTGGCCGTTGGATCACCACCTACCATGAGTTGGTCCAGAATAACCCTAGGGTTTAGCTGGTTCGCTCTGTAATTAGTTAGGGGTAGAGTGGGAATTAGGAATAGTTAGAATTAGGATAAGTAGGGGGAGACACCCACCTCCCCATGTATCTCAGTCATTTGCTCTTTGCCTCTAGGGTTTCCTGCTCTCCCAATCCCCTGTTGTAGATAGCTGAGATCCGCAGAGAACCATACCTCTGTGTACTGGAGATTTTGAGGAAGTGAGGTCGTAACCTCACTGTTGTAGCGTGTGGTAGCCACACGGTTGCAGATCGATGTGTTGATTTGAGTTTTTGTTCGTGTTCTTCGCGTTCTTTGTTTCTCCGCGATTTTCCCATCACTCGATCTTCCTCTCTACTGCGTCTTTGCGAAATCCGTTTGAATCAACTTGTTCTTTTTAGTGAGGAGATCATTTCCACCGAAGGAATTCATATAACTCCTCGCGAACAAGTAGATCGGGTTGATTTAATTTTTGTGGCGCTTTTTCGTTCATACTCCTCCCCTTTCGATTTCTCGGTGATTGTGTTGATTTGAGCGGATGATTTCTTGAGGATAGTCTCCTAACTACCTCTTGATCATTCTCTCCAAATCTCTTGATCTCAAACCAAAATCGCCCTCACTGAGAGTTGGCGGACAGTCCGCAACTCCAGGCGCGGACAGTCGGCGCGTCGGGAGCTAGCCAGATCAGTGGTTGTGTTCTTCGGCTGTTTTATTGTTCCTTGACCGGCGAACAGTCCGCCATTGGTTTTCGCGGACATTCCGGGAAGGGTCTAGGGAACTTCAGCAGCACTGTTGGTTTGCGTTTTTGACCGGCGGACAGTCCGCCATCCCCTCGCGGACAGTCCGCAGTAGGGGCGGACAGTCCGGGACCTCAGGGCCGGACAGTCCGGGAATCGGTTGTATACTCCAGTTTTGTGCGTTTGCTCTCCTGGCTTCCTCGCTTGGTTTACGGACTTCTCGTTTGGCCCTAGAGTTGATCAAGGAACCTCTCTAGGTATCTTTGCTACCTGTTAGCATAGGTACTTGGGGATTTCTCGACGTAGCCGTCTATCTACGTTCGGGACTTGGTTTTTGAGGGTCGAACTCGTTCTGGTGTTTTTGGAGTTTGGTTCGTTCTTGCTTTGTGGTGCCTCGCTGTGATCCTAGGGATCATCCACCCTCTTCCAAGGGTCGTGGGCATCACGGTTCTTGTTCGTAGCTTTTGGGGTTGATTTGTGGGACAAAGGCCAAAATTTCGAGAGAAATTTTTTGAGCTCCCATTCACCCCCCCCCCCTCTGGTTGCCTTGCTAGTGCTTTCTCGGTCCTTCAATAAGAGGCTTGGCTGTAGTGTGGGTGATGTGCATAGAATGGTTGGTGCGAAGGTAGGCCGTAGTTTATGGGGGCGTAATGGTATGGGGGATTGGGTTGGTTGAAATTTGGTTTTCTAGTGTGGTTGATGGTTCGGTTGTCTGCCGAAGCAGCTCTTTTGGACTCCTGGTACTCTTTCCCCTTAGCGAAACATTCGCATTGCTTGGTGGTGTGCCCTTTCCCTGGACCACAAAAATGGCAGTACATTTTCGCGGGATCTTTCTGTTGGTTTCTTTGGTCTGGTGGGGGTGGAAATCCTTGTGGATTTTGGTTGCCCGAGGGTTGAGCACCCCTTCTTTGCTCCTCAAAGGGGCCTGCCTTGTTGATTGCACCAGTGTTGCTTTGTTCTTGGCGAGGGTTGTTTTCTCTCGCTTGAGGCCTCGGTTGTGGCTTCTATTGTGATCTTCGGGCGTCAGACTTGGCCTTGAAGTCCATATCTGCTCTACAGTATCTCTCCATTGTCTCATGGAGTTCTTTGATAGTGTTTGCTGGTTTCCTGGCAAACTTTGAGGAGCACGGGCCTGGACGCAGACCACTAACTGCAGCGAGGATTACGGCTTCGTCGGATATTCCCGGGGTTCTTACTCTGATTTGGATGAATCTTCGCCAGTAATCCTGCAGTGGTTCGCGCTCTTCTTGTTTGCAGTTGAACAATTCGATGGGGTTTGATGGGGCTGCTGTGATACCCTTAAAGTTTGTGCAGAGCCTATCTCTGAGGTTGGCCCAGGAGTCCACAGTTCCGGGGCGAAGGTTGGTGTACCAAGTTTGCGCGATGTCGCGGAGGATGATTACGAAGGATTTTGCCATTGTTGATTCATCTCCCCCTGCTGCGGCGACTGCCGCTTCATAGCTCATGATGAATTGGCGAGGGTCAGTAAGACCGTCGTAACGGGGTAGATTTTGTGGATTGTAGCATGGTGGCCAAGGTTGAGTTTGTAGTATCTGGGAGAGGGGTGATTTTGGGTCATATGGCATTTGATGTTGTTGGGCTCTCCGTTGGTTGCGAAGGTTTGGCTCTCTTTCCTCTGGGTCGAGTTGGCGAAAGTTTGGTTGTCTTATAGGGTATGGGTTATCTAGGTGAATTGGTGGTGGTGGGGGTGGTGGATGGTGGCGAGGGTTGCCCTGATCCTGCTCTTCATTCCCCTCCTGCAGTGGTGGCATTTCCATATCGTTCCAGCCCTCGGCTTTGGCCTCAGCCACTGCGAGGGACTCCTCCATTCGACGAAGCTGTTCCCTTGCCTCGTCCGCCTTTTGCCTGATGGCGCGCAACCGGTTGTGCCTCTCAAGCTGGTCTAGGCGCCTCTTCTTCTCTTGCAACTCAGCTTGAAGTCTTTCCAGGGCCTCGAGGCCCAATTCCTCTTCGTCTCCTCCCTCACCTTCTCCTGAAGTGTGGGGGTGCGGCTGTGTCGCCGTCCGGGTATGAGGGCCCGGGACTTTTGAATCTGGGATCACATCTTCTGCTTCCGAGGGTTCCACAATCTCTTCAACGGGTGGAACTACCGCCGCGGCCTCTCTAGCCGCGCGATGGTCTCTAGTAGTGGACGCTCTTCTGTTTCCCGCCATTTCGAACTCCGCTCCCCACGGACGGCGCCAAACTGTTGGGATCACTCCTGCCCAACCTCCGCTGCAAGGCGGGGGTTCGGTGCGAGGGTGGACAACTGTCGGACGAACCTAAGAGGAACGCGAAGGTGAATACTAGCGAAGGAGCAAGAAACAAGTCGTATTTCGATCTGGAGTTGGAATTTGGAACGAAGTCGAATTTATGACAAGTCGTGACTCGTGAGCGTGAGCCACAGACGGGGAGCCAAATCGAGAAAGGGAAAGAGAAGAGAATCGGAAGGCACTTTGCGATAGACAGGAGTCCAAAAAAGGATATAGGTCTCGAATATTACGATTACATCTCCCTACCGTATTTGCGCCTTACTCGATAGCGTGACGGAGTATATCAGAGTGAACAGATGAAAAAAAAATCCAGACCAAAAAAATAGGCTGAAATTTTGCCTCTTTATTATTATTAGGTATAGATATAGATATAGATATAGATATAGATAAATATTATGTCGACTACATCATTTAATATGAAATTGTGTATTATGCATAGCATGTTGAGCTGCAAAGATGATATTTTTTATGGATGGGTAAATAAAAGTGATTATGTGAGCTATTAATTTGTTACTTTAGTTCATGTAAATTTTTCATGTCATTCGTATGAGTATAAATGTTTAAATTATGAATAATCTATCATCTATCGTGGCTTGTGAGCTTCCATTTATTGTCTTATTGAGCTCTATGCAAATGACATTGACATATTTGTGTGTTGTTTAACTATGAATTTATCGATTCATATCACATGATTTTATTATTTGATCTCTTTTAATTAGACCCGACGGATACCCGATACCCGCCGGACATGGGTACGGGAACAAAATCTTACCCGCGGGTATGGTCGCGGGCGGGTAAATACTCTAGCCGCACCTTACCCGACCCGTTGCCATCCTTGTATGTGCAGTTCAGTATTTAACTCTTCTTTTTGTGTAAAAATCATATATGTTTGCTGTTGGAATCTAACTAGGAAGTTACTTCGAAGACTGACTTATCTTTGCCTTCTGGAACAATGAACAAACGTCTGTTGATACAACCAATTTGTTCATGATTTTGCGACAGATTTGTGTATACCAAAGCCAGAGCTGTTACTACAAGTGGTAACATTGAAAACACAATGCAAATTCCAAAGCATGATTGAAATCTTATGCACAGATTATTAATATATAATGCCTAGAATTAAAATGTTTTCTCTGGAAAGAAAGATCTCTGTCATTGTCTAGAACTGAAAAGTGTATTCAGACATTGATTTTTCTTACTTATGTATGCATCGTGTCAATTTATTGCTCCGGATATTCAGAACACCTGGGCTCGTTTAGATGCAGTGAATGAGTTTTTTTTCTCAACTGTAGTACTTTCGTCGTTATTTGACAAACTTTGTCCAAATATAGACCAACTAGGCTCAAAAGATTCGTCTCATGATTTACAACTAATCTGTGTAATTAGTTATTTATTTTACCTACATTTAATGCTTCATGCATGCGTCCAAACATTGATGTGATGCTGATGTTGTGGAGAGAGTGAAAAAAAGTTGATAGTTTGAAGGGTAGTGAACAAGGCTCTGCAATATAAGATGCATTCAATTTCATTCTAAGAAATGAAGTTCTCCCTCCTCAAATTGATAAAACAAAATTGTCAATTTATCTGCAGCAGGATGGCATTAAATGCAGCAGTGCAAACACTTCCTAAATTCCTGGTCCTTATTTTTCAATAACCACCGGTCTCTTATTAGAAATTTAGAACTCCGTGGAAATTCAATGGTTTACGAGCTATTGCCGAAGGAAAAGGTTGCACTTTGGCAAAAGATTTTTCTTTTATCCATTTGTAATTTTTGTAAAGCAATGTCTGCGTTCCAGGTATGCCAAACTGTGATAGCAGCATAGTTTGAATGATATATCCGATTAAGGATATGCACAATGCCACAATTAGAGGGGCACCGACAGTTTTCATTCGACATCGCAACAGTAAGAATGTTGACAGTCCAGCAAACACAGTGAGATCAAAGTCTATAAAGAAATCAGCAATTTGGGAAGGACAAACCGGTCCTGTATATTTTTACCCTACATTATCTTTCCTTTAACCTTTTTTTAGAACAGTACATTACTCAAAAGTCAAAACGTCCTTCCATCCTGGTTTCAGCATTTCAGAAATGAAGTCATATGTGTACATGCACCTTCGTGGCCTATTAGAAACTTTCCTCCCATTCTTTTTACAAAACCATAATTTAACATCGTAATGCTAGTTCACTTTATCCTTCTGCACCTTTTCTTTTTTCTTCTTCCGGCAGTTTGTGAAGCTACGCTTCCAGACTAAGGTTGGGAAGCAACCTGACCTTGATGACTTCTTTGATTTTTCACTTCTGCGAGAAGTCCTCATGTGTTCTTCAGCATGAACTGCGCTATTTTCCAAATCGCTACTAACATCGGTGACACTGTCATCCTCGTCGTCATAATGTTGCTTCTCCTGAAGAAGCTCGAGAAGTCTCTGCTTCTTTCGAACCAGAGAAGGACCCGATCTGTCTACCAGCATCCGCTCACTTGAGGGTGTTAATCTCGGATGATCCGGTGTGCCGCCTCTTGATGGCGTGAAATCTTCAGCCAATATGAAGAAACATGTCAAAAGAATGAGGAAAATTTGAATTCCAGTGCTCCAGCACATGTGTATCTAGTTCAGGTTTGTACCTCCTCTCACACTGTAGAAATCGTCTTCGCTGTCGGAATCTAACCAGGGCCTTGCTTCGAAGAATGACTCATCTTTGCTTCCTGGCCACATGAAGAGCTGCATGTTAATATGTTAATTAACATAACAAAATTAACCGCAGTTTGTCACTTTGTCTTTTGCGCTTGTCTTTTTTTTTTGTTGTTGTAAAAAAAAGGAAAAGTGCAGAAGTGCTGTTGCAATTGAAACGACACGAAGTAATGCCTTTTGCGACTACAACTTCATTTAGGTACAACAAGTGCGTTGGAAATAGTACAAGAAACTGTTGTGGTACCATTCAAAAATAAAAAGAAAATTCCGAAGGACAAAGAGTTGCTACTTTTAAGTATTATTATTGTCAAATGCTTGACTTTTCTGTTTTGAAAGAATGGATGTAACTAGATATTATTGTTGACAGGGTGTTTAGTTTCTAAAATTTTTTGGGTTATGACCCTGTAACGTTTTTGTTGTTAGTTTGCTGGACTAACTACGCTCAAAAAATTCGTCTCGATATTTAGATACAAAACATACAATTAATTATTTTACCTACATTTAATGCTCCATGCATACGTTTAAAAATTCGATCTGACCGAGAATCTTGAGAAAAATTGGGAACTAAACATGACCTGAATTTCCAATGTCTAGGAAGTGCTTGACCTTTTCTGTTGTGAAAGAAAGAATATTTGGACATTAATATTTGTTTTGTACTACGTATCTTGTCCATTAATTGGTCATAATATTTGGACATTTAAGCGCCAGTTCAGAATACAACGCATTCGTTGGAAGAAATAAAGTTTTTCCCCCTCATGTTTGACAAACAGAGAAGGTAGTACAACTACAACCTCGCCCGTCCCGTATAGAGTCAATGAAATGGGCCACAGGACAGCATTAATATTCAGATAGTGCAAACCACATTCGTCTCCCATCCTTCGAATTCATCTGCATTAACGATTTTCCAATCGGACGTGCGGGCAATTACCCTTTTTCTTAGGCATAGCCGCATAGGACGACGTAGGATCTGATCAGGTGATCCAGAGAATGGGCTTGGCAAAATTGCCATCAGTCCAGGTCCAGCATTTCATAGACTCAGACAGACCCATAAACCATAGAATCAACAATTACAATATTATATAGACAATCACCAGGATAAACAATCCTACCAAACATTTCATAATGCATCAGCTATGTCTTGTCTTGGTGACATAATCGTCCATCCTGACCACTCACCAGGATGAAAAAATCCTACCAAACAGAAGAACCGACAGCTTGTATTATGCTGCTGCAAAATATGCCGGGCCAACTAACACTCCGGGGGTCTTGCGCTTTCGCGTGTCCAGGTGCCAAGATAACATAGTTAATTTGATGAATCGCTTTTTTGCGTCGATCCATAACAACCCCCACCCACCCACAAATGTAATTACGTGTTTCTGTAAACAGGGTAATTAAATTGATTTTTTTTATAAAAAAAAAAGAGGGAAGACAAATACTAGTCAGTGACGAACATAAAAAATGTGCTATTGTGGTCGTGGATGCATAGCCCTCCATTAAGCAATGACAGAAGATTGTAGCAAAAACAGATGCGATTACTTATATGATAACAGACAGACGCGTACCATTAAGCGCGCCGTCGTTGTGATCTGCGCCTGCTGCGACGAGGGTTACCGCCCCGGCATCCTTGGCGTCCGGGAAAGGAGCCGCCGCCGCCGCCGCCGCCTTGGTGTGGGAGGAGGCAGAGGCACTCTTGCCGGCGATTCTCATGACGCCGCCGCGCCCTGTTGCGCTGCGGGGACTGGAATCTCGAGGCCAGAGCACTCAGAAGGCGGCCAGTTGATGACCGCACCGCACCGCACAGTACCTAATGCAGTTGGTTGGCTCTCGATCGCAGAGGAAAGCGGCGGCGCGCCGGCCCGGCCCACGAGCTGATGGACAGCAGCAGAAAGCTACCGCGGCGCAACCGCAGGGTGGCAGGGAGCAGAGGCTGGAAGAGGGGCTTGATGGATATATGGTGCGGTGCGCGCGAGCAAGCAGACGAGAGAGATTGACGGAACGCGACGCGTCTGAGAGATTTGCCGTCTCGTTTTGGTGGTGCTACTGTGGTGGCCAACTGTGGTGGAAATGGAAGGAGGGAAGGAAGGAGCAGCAGGGCCACGGAAGGAAGGAAGGAAGGAATCGTCGGATTTGATGCATCGCGTGGTATTCTTCTCCATGTCCTGGCCCTCACGCGCTGTATGTCTGTCTCTCCCCGCCGGCCGCTCCACCTCCATCTCCATGGCGTGGCTGGGAGCCGTTTGCGTGGTGGGCCACACGGCCACACGCGGACGCGGGCAGATTGATCAACCACATGACATCCCATTAGGCGCGCGCGTGGATCAGATGACGATGATTTCGTCAAATAATCTCTCGTCCACGGGATGGATGATGTTGGCGACAAATTTATGATTGAACTCAACAACCATTACTGATTATCTGCTTCCAAAAGTGCTGCCTTGCACGACCAAATTTTCCGGAACAGACAGCACGCTGTCTGTGTGTGCCTGCTTCGAGAGGACTCGAGCGAAGATTGCATTGCATATATAATACGAGTACACACCCACCGTCCACACGTTTCTGACGGATGTTGGAGTGTACATGCGCCGCTCGTATTTCCGCTCTCATCATCAACAAACATTCCAAGCTAGGCTCCAGCAGCGCATCCTGCTGATTTGTTCGCGTGTCTGCATCAGGAGATTATTTAAACTACGAACAAGATAATGTAAAGTGAGCAAGAGACGGCAACAAATTATTCAGCACTCGCTCCCTGAATAAATCAAATTTTAGAATTGTGTTAAATCAAATTCTTTTATGTTTGACCGGATTTGTAGATGCACGACAAATGGATACCATTGCAGTCTCTCTCCAATGGACAAGATGAAAGGTATAGTAGTGCTAATTGATCGCTAATTACCTACTTCTAACGCTCCCCTTGATCAATGTTCATGTAATCTTCATGGAAAAAGTAAAAACTCTGCAAAAAAAAAAAAAAAAAAAAAAAAAACTGAGAATCTGAAGTATTGGCAGCGCACCAAAATTTCTTTTGAAACCTAGTGAGAACATAAGAAGAAAATGATATAAATGTATAGATTATTGTCTCATTGAACTTCAATGGAAAGACCATGGTAAGAAAAAATCATAAGAATGTTGTAACAAAAATTCATAATAATGTCTACACAACAAGTCAACAATAGTATGATAAAACTGGTATAACCTCTCCCAAACCTCATCGGAAGTACGAGGCATATGACTTTGATATACCTTCTCAAAACCTTGTCGGAAATAAAAGATGAGACATAATATGCTTTGAATATCTTCTTTAAAACCCTCACGTAGGAAAATAGGACATATGATATGACATATATGCTTGTATTGATATCGCATCTTTACAATCTTTTAAGAGAATTTTTTTGAGAAAAAACTCAGGAAAAAATACAATATAATGTTTGAACATGTTATTATCTACAACATCTCCCAGGAAGCAATTCGAAAGTTCATTGCATACCATTTTCATGAAATATAAATAAAAAAACTTGGGGGCCGTTTAGATAGGATCTGCATTCCAAATAAAACTTCACCAAAAAAACGTTTGAGAAACCTTACGAAGGACCGGAAATGGTGACCAGAGGAGAGGTAAATGGTCTCAAACTGTCGTTCAGTCGAACCCCAAAAGCAATGTCAACTCACGTGGTGTCCACGACCAAGTGATTGGGTGGATGCTCCCTAGTAACATAGCGCGACACCACAAAAAACTCTCACGTCCATGTTCACGCGAGCCAACTAGTGACTAGATGAACTTTGGGCTACCTCAATCTCTCTCAAGCAATGCAAGGGGGATTCAGCCTATTTTGCAAAGCGGGAAGCCCGATTTCTATAGTGTACGAAAGCCGGAAATCCAAAGCAGAAAGCGCATCTCAAAACAAAAGCCGAAAGCAAAAGCTACGGACTGAACAATGTAACTCAAGTGAGCATTGTACTCTCAGTGCTTCCGACATGATAGCCATCCGACGGATGAACACTGAAACCAGTGCGTCTGATGCTTGCCTAAAAATCGTCAGTCTCGGTCAGCGTTTGATGCCTGTCGACCTGATGTGTCCGATGCCAAGTGAGAGTTTTTGGAATCTCACTGTACAACCATCGGACGCTAAACAGTCACATCCAATGCTCTGACCAGGAGCGTCTGATGCCACATGCAGATCTGGACAGCACGGATTAGGCCATCAGACGCGTCCGATGCCTCCGACACAACACTGCTCTTTCACCGAATTGATTCGATTTCCCTTAAATCTTGTGCACTTGGGTTCAAACTCTACACAAGGGATCACAAGCAACTAAGTTAGTAAGCTATTCCTATGAGATCATGGCTCGAACTTAACTGCAAATCGGGGAATCGAAGAAAATTGGTGAAGGGGAGGCAAAACGAGATCCAAAACAAAATCCGTCCGATCTATGTGCTCGTGAGGAATTGGAGAAAATCCTTCGGTGAAAAAATATGTCTCACGACATAGCACAAGATAGTTCAAATGAAATTTGAATCCAACCCTTGAATCAAAAGATCTCGTGAAGCCAAGAGAGGTGAAAACACAAGAATACGAAGAACGAAACCCAAACCAAAAGATTTCAGCAAAAATCCCCTATGAGGAGACAAGGAGATTACGGTCTCCTTTCCTAAAATCGATGTACGTAGATGAAAATTTGTCGTCTCTGCGGATTACTACAACAACTAGAGAAAGAAACCCTAACAGATGAATACCTGGAGTCTAGAAATGAACTACTGAAGTGATGGGGAGGGATGAGGGGTGTCATCCCTTATTTATAGCCTATTACATAATACCCCTTCTATCCCCAGATACATAGAGCAAATAAGCTAGCCCAGGGGCATTCTAGTCTAACTCTGTCAGGATTCTTCCTCGATGATCACGCGCCTTCCTCATCGGTTGCTTCGCCGGAACACAAGCCTCTCGATGCCGCCACGTGTCGTCCTGACACAGGTGCCTTCTCACCGCTAGCTTCGCCTCGACGCAAGCTTCGTGGTGTCGTCACGTGTCATCCTATTCCGCATTGGAACCTCAGTCAGGTTTTGAGTCCCAAACCGGCAAACCCACCAACCTGAGTTTTAAGGCCCAAACTCAGAAACCAGCCACCCTAGGTTTTGAGGCCCAAACCTGAAAACCGTTGTTAGTGGATTTTCGAGGCTCTACCACCAAACCCGCGCCAAAGACAGAGCATGGATCTCACGTCCCGATTGACAACGAGGATGTCGATGCGTGTCCAGCCTCCGCTAAGCATGACACCTTCATCTTCCTTCCTGACTCGACCGACGACATTTGCATCTCTCATACAAAGCCCGTGTCCGGCCTCCGCCAGGTGCCACGACGCCATCTCCTTTCATCTTGACTCGACCGATATCGTTTCAGCCCCATGTACTCTTGCTTGTTGCCAACAAGTGTCAGCTACCGCAACTGGTCCTCCGACCTCCTGGTCCCTCAGTCCAAGCCTCACGTCTAACCTTCGTCACTCCCGGTCCATCGACACAACACGTCTTTACTTGACCTTCACCCCGCCATTGACCATTGCCTCTGAGCTCCACATCTGCACACCAACACAGCCAAGCGATATGTTGCACACTCACGCTAACCCGTGAGCATGTTAACCAATCACTTATCACAAGGACGAACGACAAGAGCACATATCAACCTTGTGTTTGCACCCAACCATCACCCATCTATCGTGAACTCTAGACCTAGTTGAACTTAAGGAACCTTTTTTTGATATCAGGCCTTGACTCTCCCTCACCCCTTTCACCTTCTTCTTAACACGCCCAATGCCATAAGAGAAATCCTTGAGTGTCGTAATCAACTCTTGAACGGTCTCTATCCAACTCTTGAAGATTTGTCATCACTACTATTGTACGTCCATAGACAAAGGCAAGAAAACACATACACTTTGCTTGGATGAATGAAAGCTTAAAAACTAATATATTCACTAGGTAGCATGGTGGTACGTTGCCACATGATACAAAATTGTTTACTAAAAATATACGGATCGCATGATAAGATAACTCGGAGCCGCTCAACGTCACCAAGAATTGGGACGACAATTGGCTAAACCGGCGCTGTTGCTTTGCCTACATTGCACCGAATTGCCACAACCTAGACCTAAGCATTTTGAGCTCGGCTCACGGGCCCGACTCAGCCCGGCCTGGGCCCGCTGGGTTTGGGCCCGACCACGACCTTACTAGGCAGGGCCTGGACAGAGATCTTGCTGCCCAGGAAAAAATTCGGCCCGAATCCGGCCTAAAATGTTTATTTTAGTTGTTTTACACTATAAATTGCGTGGGCAGCCTGCCCAAGCCCGGGCCTGACCCAAAAATAGCAGGCCCGACTCGCCCAGTGGACGGTAATGGACATGATTTTTTTGCCTGACATAACTGGGCTTTTTTCGGCCCGGCCCGAACCAAGCCCAGCCCGCAAAATGCTGAGGTCTACCACAACCACACCTCGCCACTATATCACCATCGTAGCCATCCTGAGCCCACGGTGACTTTTTAGTTGTGTTCAAATTAAAACCAGAACTTCCTGACATTGAAACCACCAATTTAATTAGTGGATGATCAGTTGATCACTCAGAACCTTGCCTATATTTTCAGGATTGTTGTTCCAGTCGACAACAAACTGCACTAACTTCACCATATAAGTTTCCATGTTCATGTTAATGCTAGTTAAAACAATCAACAACTAAAATAGCTTGCCATGTATGCAAAACATGGTGTTGCTTTTTATCCAGTGTGATGGCTCTATAAACCGAATCAAAATTTAATATTTAGAAGTAGAAATTGACTGTGCCAACGTTATGACAACATTTTATATATACCAATCAAAACAATTTAAAAGACAATAAAATATTAGGGAATAAAATAAATTGTCACAATCACACATGTAGGGAGTAAAAAATACGTTGTCACAGTCACATATAGTCATATACTATCATGAGTGTCACAATCTGTGGGGTTCACACCTGTCCACTACCCTCACATGCGGTGCTAGGAGAGGCGCGAGGGCTTACAACAGCCCACGGTCAACGAGAGATAGAAAGTAACGGAGTCATTGCGGTGGAGCAAGCTTCGCTACTTTTTTACTTCCTCTAAAACTCACCCTGTTCACTGTTCATCCCTTGGTATTTATAGAGCATACCAAGGGTCGTCCGGTGAATTACGGAAAAGTACAATGCTAGCTATCAGACGTAGCTGAAAACCGAGGGTACATTCATACAAACACGCGCGAAAAGCCCTAATCATTCCTAGTTCCTCTCCGCCGCCGCCGGGGTCAAGATCGTTATTCTCCGGATCCTTTGAAGTCGGCCGCGTGGTACCTCCGCCCCACGAGGGTTTCCCTTTTCCACTCCTAGGGACAACCTTCACTTGACCTTCGACTCCCCTTGATTCCTGAAAGTGGGGAAAAGAAAACGATGGTGTGGTCTTCTACGCCCTGTCCGATGACGAGGGTTGGGCGGTAAACCTGGTCAGGCGGCCGCAGGGGTTGCTACCGGTATTCCATTTCCCCAACAACAACCCCTCGATGGCTCGGTTCAAATCTTGCGGATACATGGGTGTATGCCGAGTCTCTGAGTGATGAGTGATTGTCAACTGGGATAATGCGCATGTTCTTTGGCTTGTGCAGGTGTCGAGCACGGATACAGTGATCAAAGGCAAGGTGAAGGTCAAGTAGAGACATGTCGTGCCGATGGACCGAGAGTGGCGAAGGGCGGACGTGAGGCTTGGACTGAGGGACCGGTGGCCAGAGGATCAGCTGTGGTGGCTGACAGCCTGGGACAGCGACGAGTGAAGACTTGCGGGTGGACGGGGTGCATGGGCGGTACATCCCCTTTACGGCTTTGTTTGGTGGTTGAGCCACAGAAAAACCACCGAGTGGATGGTTTCCAGGTTTGAGCCTCAAAACTTGGGTACTGATGGTTTCCGAGTTTGGGCCACAAAACTCGGGCTGAGGACGGTTTCTAGGTTTGGGCCTCAAAACCTGGGCGCTGGCGGGTTTCTGAGTTTGGGCCACAAAACTCAGGCAATGGACGGCTGGTTTCCCGGTTTGGGCCTCAAAACCGGGGGTTGGCTGTGAAGGCTGGTTTCCCGGTTTGGGCCTCAAAACCGGGGGCGAATTCCAGAAAAAGGACGAGCAGAGCGGTGGCGGCACGTGGTGGCAATCGGTGAGGTTGCGTCGAGGCAACGCTACCAGTTGTGCGGGCGTGGCCGTCGGATCACCACTTACCACGAGTTGGTCCAGAATAACCCTAGGGTTTAATAGCGTGGCCGTAGGAACTCGCGGACAGTCCGAGAGTCGAACACGGGACTTTCAGCAGCGTTGCTGTTTGGCGATTTTCGCCGGCGGACAGTCCGGGACCGGCTGGCGGACAGTCCGCAGTAGCCGCGGACAGTCCGGGACCTGCAGTCCGGATAGTCCGAGACTTGGCTGAAGCCTCCGGTTTAGTTCGTTTGCTCTCCCGACTTCTTCGCTTGGTTTCCGGACTTCTCGGTTGGTTCTTTAGTTCACCTAGGAACCTCTCTAAGTATCTTTGCTAATTGTTAGCATTGGTATTTGGGGATTTCCCGACGCAGCCTTCAATCTACGTTTGGGACTCGGTTTTTAGGGGTCGAACTTGTGCCGGTGCTTTTGGCGTTTGGTTTGCTATCGCTTTGTGGTGCATCGCTGTGATCCTAGGGATCATCCACCCTCTTCCAAGGGTCGTGGGCATCACAGTTTCGATTGAAGCTCTTGGGGTTGATTTTGGGACAAAAGGGCAAAGTTTCCAGAGAAATTTTTGAGCTCCCATTCACCCCCCTCTGGTCGCGTTGCTATTGCATTCTCGGTCCTTCAATTGGAATCGGAGCGGGTTAAGGATCTTCCACCTTAGCCGGTTCTAGATCAACAGAAGGCGACATGGATCGCGGCGTGGGCAAACCACCATTTTTCGATGGGACGAACTATGCGTATTGGAAGATACGCATGTCGGCCTATCTGCAGAGTATTGGTGCTTCCATTTGGGATATTTGCAACTCTGCCGATTACGTGGTCTTGGCTGCTCGTGTGACTCAGCATCAGATCGATGAGCACGATGCCAATAGCTGAGCCCGTAATGCTCTTTTCTCCTATTTGAGCATGTCCGAGTTTGATCGCGTTTCTCACCTCGCTTTGGCTCGGGAGATCTGGGCTACCCTCATGCGTTTCCATGATGGAACCACTCAAGTCAAAACCCGTCTCTACGAGTCGTTCAAGCGAGAGTATGAGAACTTTCGACATATGCCGGACGAGAGCATAGAAAGTTTATTCGCTCGCTTTCAGGTGATTGTCAACAGGATGAGGGCTAACATGGAGCTGTTGCCTTTCGACGATCATGAGAGAGCTTTGAAGCTTTTGCATACTCTTGATCGATCGGTGTGGGACTCAAAGGTTCAGGTGATCATCGAATCACCTAACTATGAGACCCTCACATGTGACAAGCTCTTTAGTAAGCTCAAGTCCAGTGAGATTGACGCCATGGCGAGGGCTTCTTATGAAAATCCTTCTGGCCCGTCAATGGCTTTGGTTTCTGGCTCTTCTGCTAACCCCTCTAGAGGATTTACACTCTCTTCTCTTCTTTCTGTCACAGAGGAGCAGCTGGAATTCATGGGGGATGACGAGTTGGCTTTGCTCGCCAACCGGTTCTCGTGGTTTCACAATAACCGCATGAACCGTCGCCGCGGAGGAGGATGCTCGGGATGTTTCAAGTGCGGCGACCTCAACCACTTCATCGCCTGCCCGAAGAAGAACAAGCAAGTCTTCGGCAAGGCGGATCATGGGCACAAGTACGACTCCGGCAAGCACAAGGAGAAGTACGTCCCCGCAAAGCACAAGCGGAAGGGCGGCTTCAACAAGGAGTACATCAAGACGAAGTACTTGGAGAAGGCCCAGGCTGAGCAGCGTGCTTTCTTCACCACGCTCAGCGACGTCGATGACTCGATGATGACTCCGCTTCCTCAAGCGACGATGAGTCCGAGAAGAAGAAGAGGATCGAGGACAAGCTGAACGGCCTCTGCTTTTTCGCCGACAACGAGGGCTTCTGCACCATGGCCCTCGGCAAGGAGGTCGACGACGAGCTGGAGGACATCCCTCGGAACGACGACGACGACGATGACACCTCCCAGGTATCTCAGACCCCCGATGAGCTTTCTACTGAGGTCGAGAAACTTACTGCCGCTCTCCTTAGTCAAGACAAGCTGCTTAGGTGCGCTACTAGAGAGAGGAAGGAGTTTAGACAAAAATGGGAGGATACGGTGAAGGAACTTGAATCTGTCAAGTCCACCGTTGTTGTCACCGAGGAGGAGTGTGAGATGTGCTCTACACACATGACTGATCTTCTCACTTTGAGAAGTAAGTATGCTGTGTTGGTAGGTGAGGTGGATGAGCTGAAGGCTAGATCCTCACTGTTGGGTGTGTGCAAGTCTTGTGCAGGCTTGCAATCCGAGTTGGCAGAGAAGAATGCCAAGATTGTGTCTCTTGAGAAGGCCAGCTCGGGTAGCACATGTGTGTCTAGATGCGCTTTGTGTGAGGGTTTGGAGATGGAGATTGCGAACGTGAAGCATGACAAGATGCAAACCGAGGAGGAAAACACATACCTTCGGACCATCTTGTCATGGGTGTCTAGTGGTGAGCCGCAACTTGGGATGATGATCTCCCAGTTCAAGCGTGCTGCTGGAGGTCCAGGTGTAAGCTTTGCTCAGGGTGTTGAGTGTGCTTCATCTTTTGGCAAGGTTGGAGAGTTTAGTGGTCTTAACCCGAGTGAGAAGCCCAACTCCACCACTACTCCCAAGCTTACCAAGATACCACCCAAAGAGCCTCTAGAGCCTAACACCAAGGATGGTGTGTTTGTTGAACCACCGAGAGCTCCACCCAAGAAACAATCATGGGCTCCAAAACCAAACCACCTCAATAACAAGCTGGACACCATGCCACCCATCCAAGAGGAGCTTATGCCACAGAAGGGCAAAGCGATCCACACCCACTACCGTGAGTACCAACAACCCCCTCTGAGAGTGGTGAGGTACCATTGTGAGCACTGTGGGAGAGATGGACACTTGAGTGAGTTTTGCTTTCGGCACAAGAGAGAGGCGCGCCGTGCAAAGGAGATGAACAACACGGACATGTACCATCCTCTCCATGATGTACATGCGTTGAATGTTCAGAGGCGTGCTGCTAGGCCTAGAGGTCCAAAACCTCAAGTTCCTAGGCCTAGGCCGCGAGGAAGTCGTGCCCAGTGGGAGTCTGCAATTGTGGGCTATGGACCCTGTGGCGATGGCTTTGTAGTTGAGCGTTTTCCCCCATCGCGTTTTGAGTATCGCGATGGACGCTCCTCCCTTAGCGGACCACGTTTTCCTCTACGTGGTGATCGCTCTTCCCGTAGGCGTGCTAGGAATGGTTTTTCTGCTAACCGTTCTTTTGAGCAGCCGACCCAACACTGGTACTCTTGCTACTTCACTAACCCCAGTGTTGGACCGTATGCTCACCCTATGTCTTTTTATTGATGTAGCTAAAACGATTGGAGAACGTTTGGTTGGTGGATTCCGGTTGCTTGAGGCACATGACCGGAAACGCCAAGTGGTTCTCCAGTCTTAGTCCGGTCGCCGGAAAGGAGTTTATCACCTTCGGCGACAATAGTAAAGGTAAAGTGTTGTCTCGTGGGTCGGTGCGAGTTAATGAGCACTTTGTAATGCGCGATGTTGCTCTTGTTTCTAACTTGCATTTTAACCTTCTTTCTATTTCGCAACTTTTCGATGATGACTATAAGATTCGTTTTAAGCCGAATCTCAGTCACATTTTGGATCCTTAGGGCAATCTTGTTTGTGTGATTTCGCCCTTTGGGAAAGTCTTTCGTGCGAACTTCTCGGAGTCGTTTGGAGTTTCTCGTTGTCTTTTGGCTGGACCTTCCTCCTCTGATCTTTGGAAGTGGCATAGGAAACTAGGACATTTGAGCTTCGACTTGCTTGCAAGGCTTAGTTCACTTGGCCTAATCCGAGGATTGCCCAAGTTATGCATGGAGAAGGATCTTGTTTGCCATTCTTGTAGACATGGGAAGATGGTTGCCGCTCCCCACCATCCAGTGACTCAGGTCATGACTAAGCGCCCTGGAGAGCTTTTGCACATGGAACTTGTTGGTCCGGCTCGGGTGAGCTCGGTTGGGGGGAAGTGGTATGTGCTTGTTGTTGTTGATGACTTTTCGAGATATTCGTGGGTTTTCTTTTTAGCTGAGAAAACTGAGACTTTCTCTTTTGCTCGCAATCTGATTTTGCGTCTTCAGAATGAGTTCCCTTTCAACTCAATGCGAGCTATTAGAAGTGATAATGGTTCCGAGTTCAAAAACTCGGATTTTGAGAAGTTTTGTAACTCTTTGGGTTTAGAGCATCAGTTTTCTTCTTCCTACACACCACCTCAGAATGGTGTTGTAGAAAGGAAGAATCGAACCCTTGTAGAGATGGCCAGGACGATGTTCGATGAGCATAGGACTCCTAGGCGATATTGGGCCGAAGCTATGAACACTGCATGCTACATTTCCAATCGCATTTTTCTCCGAGCTTTCTTGAAAATGACTTCTTATGAGTTGCGTTTTGGAAAACAACCCAAAGTGAGTTATTTTAGAGTTTTCGGTTGCCACTGTTTTATACTTAAGAAAGGCAACCTGGACAAATTTGAGTCTCGTTCTTCTGACGGTGTATTTTTTGGTTATGGCACTCACACTCGAGCTTATCGTGTACTTAACCTTGATACTAACCAAGTCATGGAGACATCCGATGTCACCTTCGATGAGACCATGGTTTGTCCTTCTTCTCGTTTTGAGCGTGCAGGTGATCATGAGGTTGGCGAGCCTCTTTTTGATGATGAGGAAGAGGGTGCTGAAGGGATGGATGACCCAGGACCTCCTCCACCTGCTGTGCCGCAAAGAGCGGTTTCTACTACCACTCACGGCCCCGACCCTTCTTCTTCGACTACTTGGGGGTCGTGGGATCCGCCACCTCGAGCGGCACCTTTTGTACCCGAGGAGGCACCAGCTGCTGTTGAGGGGGAGGCTACTTCAGTTCGGGAGGCGCCATGACACATTCAGCGCCAACACCCGCCTCAACAGATGATCGGCAGCACCCACGAATGTGTCACTCGGTCAAGGTCACAACAAATCTCTCACTTTGCTCATTCTGCATCTGTTGCTGATTTTGAACCCCGAGATGTTGGACAAGCTTTGACGGATCTGGATTGGGTCAATGCCATGCATGAGGAGCTTGAAAATTTTGAGAGAAATCAGGTTTGGGTTCTTGTTCCTCTTCCTCCTGAGTGTCACCCTATTGGGTCAAAATGGGTTTTCAAAAAAAAAACAAGGAGAAGATGGCTATGTTATGAGAAACAAGGCCAGACTTGTAGCCTAGGGGTATAGTCAAAAGGAGGGGATAGACTATGAGGAGACTTTTGCTCCTGTAGCTCGTTTGGAGGCAATTAGGATACTCTTGGCTTTTGCTGCATCCAAAGGGTTTAAACTTTTTCAAATAGATGTCAAGAGTGCCTTCCTAAACGGCTACATAGAAGAGGATGTGTATGTGGAACAACCCCGTGGTTTCAAAAATCCCAAGTTTCCAAACCATGTTTTAATCTTCACAAAGCTTTGTATGGTTTGAAACAAGCCCCTAGAGCCTGGTACGATAGGTTGAAAACCTTTTTGCTTGCTAAGGGTTTTAAAATGGGATGTGTCGATAAAACGCTCTTTCTCTTCAAGCAAGGCAATGATACTCTCTAGGTCCAGATTTATGTGGATGATATCATTTTCGGTGGTTCTTCTCACGCTTTGGTTGCCAAGTTTGCAGATACTATGAGCAGGGAGTTTGAGATGAGCATGATGGGGGAGTTGACGTTTTTCCTCGGATTGCAAATCAAGCAATCTCGAGAGGGAACGTTTGTGCACCAGGGTAAGTATACCAAGGATATCCTGAAGAAATTCGATATGGGTGAGGCCAAGCCTCTTCCAACACCCATGTCGACCACGACGGCCCTGGATGCGGACAAGGATGGAGAAGCTGTGGACTAGAAGGAGTACCGGAGTATGATCGGGTCGCTGTTGTACCTGACGGCGACACGCCCGGACATTCAGTTCGCGTTGTGTCTTTGCGCGCGATTTCAGTCATCGCCACGCACCTCTCACCGTCACGCGGTCAAGCGCATTATTGAGGTACTTATGCTTCACTCCAGAATTTGGGATTTGGTATTCTGCTTTCTCCACCCTCTCCCTTTGCGGTTATTTTGATGCCGATTTTACTGGTTGCCGTCTGGAGCGCAAGTCCACTTCTGGAACTTGTCAGTTTATTGGTTCTTCTCTTGCATCCTGGTCTTCTCGCAAGCAGTCTAGTGTCGCACAGTCTACCACGGAGGCTGAATATGTTGCTATGACTTGCTGTTGTTCCCAGTTGCTTTGGATGATGGCCACTTTGCGTGATTTTGGTCTGAGTTTTTCTCGCGTTCCTTTGCTTTGTGACAACACAAGTGCTATTAGCGTTGCTAAGAACCCCGTGCTGCACTCTAAGACCAAACACATTGATGTGCGCTTTCATTTTCTGCGAGACCACTATGAGAACGGTGATATCGACCTTCGCCATGTCGATACTCATCATCAGTTGGCTGATATTTTCACCAAGCCTTTGGACCAATCAACTTTTGCTAGGTTGAGAGGTGAGCTTGGTGTGTGTTTTCCCTTTTAGATGAGGGAAACATTTTGGTTTTTATATCATAAACTGACTTTGTGTTTTTCATTTGGTATCTTTTCTGCATTTCATCTTGCATATTTACATTTAGAGCTTCATGTATATAATCCTTAGAATGTGACTATGTTCGGAACAGTGTATGCTCCGATGCTTTATGATGATGCTTGTAGCTTATGCTCTTTCTGATCACTGATACATGTTGTGAGCTGAGCTATATTATTAATGGTGAATTTGCTTAATGAACATAAAACTTGAAAATGTTCACCATTGAGATATGCAACTAGCATGTGTAGGATGTGTTG
Organism: Coix lacryma-jobi var. lacryma-jobi; assembly: GCA_009763385.1. Classification (NCBI taxonomy): domain Eukaryota; kingdom Viridiplantae; phylum Streptophyta; class Magnoliopsida; order Poales; family Poaceae; genus Coix; species Coix lacryma-jobi. The sequence continues at coordinate 70,177,480 of CM019830.1, forward strand.
AAATCCCTTGTGCTTTTCATATATGCTAGGTTGCTATGTCTCTTGTTCTGAGTCATTCACTTGCTTGGTATGTTCATATTCTGTTTTAAATTTGAACCAAGTTAAGTGAATTAGAAAGATCGATATGGGATTGCTTGTCAGCACATCACAGTTTCGAGACTGTTTCTCATTGCACTTTGAGTTAAACTTGAGTTGTGTAGTGCATGACCGAAACTGTTGCTTTAAGCTTCTAATTTCTTTTGCATAGGCTTCGCACAGTTGAAAAGTTTAGGCAATGACAAGCTTTCAACCTCTCGCAATCACATGCTGAAATTTGAACTTGTGTAATTTAACCGCTGCAACTCCGATAAAATTTTGGGTACACAAGTCTATGTTTCATTCTATAGCATGATGATTGAACCTTGCTAGGGGTAGTTCACCTTGTATACATGTTTAGCACTTGTTTGACTTCCTGTCTATACATGCTTAGTGCTATTTTGATGGTGAATACGTTTTTGGCTGAAAACTGCTCATTATGCTCCTGTTGGCGCAAAATGTGGTTCGCCGCGCCTCACACACAGCAAGCCAAAAAAAGCGTGGCTTCAATCGGGTGCCCGGACGGTTTGGAATCCGGAGACGTGCTAGTCGGTTTGACCTGAAAACCAACAAGGGATAAAACTGTGAGAATAAACTAGAACATGCTGGATAAGACCAGACAGTTCCATATGTACGGCTTTAAAGCCAATCACGACGGCATACAGTTACAGAAGCTGTGTAACACCTCTGGTGTTTAAGCATGTAATTAACTTGACAAATCATCATTAGCATCATTAATCATCTTGATCATGATTTCATGTGTATGCATTTGCTTAGTGTATCATTTTATGTGATGTACCTCTATTGCAAAAACCCTTATTAGCCCACTTCTTCCTATAGGGGCAAAATGGTAATTTCACCTCTGTGCCTAGTTCTATGTAATTCTTGTTCAAATTTAGTGCCCTGATGTTTGTTGCTTTGATCCAAGTTTAAAAATCAGATTTGATTTGAATTTCCTTTTGCAAAACCCTAAAATTCCAAATCCTGGATTTATTCCCTTTCTGATAACTTTTTCATAATTCAAAGTTTTGAGTTGGTTCAAAAAGCAAAGTTGTGAATCTGACCTAGAGGAACAACTTTGGTATTTGCAGATTTCCATGTTCTATATAAAATTTGAAGTAATTTCAAATTCATTCAAATTCCAGTTTTTGTCCCCTTTTCAGTTTTCAAAATTAGTTCAAAAACTAATGAGTTTCTGGAAAAGTGTATATTAGCAAAGTTGTAGGTTTTGTCAAATGGAACAACTTTCATATATAAAGATTTTCAAGTTTCAGTTTGAAATCCAAAGTAATTTTGATTTGAATCAAATTTGAAAAGTGTCCCCTTTTCTGTTTTTGAATATAGTTCAAAAACTATTTGGAATTTGAAAATGTGCATATTGACAAAGTTGTAGATCTCATTTTTCTGAACAACTTTGGTATTTTGAGTTTTTGTCGCACAGTTCAAATTTTGGGAGATTTTTGCAAAATACAGATTCTGGCCAAAAGTCAAACCCTAGCCCCTACACTGTTCTTCTTCCCGTAGAGCCAGAGGGGGGGGGGGGGGCGGCTATGGCGCCGGCGCTGCGCCTGCAGCGCATACGGCTGCTCCCCACGCGCCCTTATCCTGCCGCCGCTGTCTCCCTGTTCCCTCCGCGCCCGCACGCGAGCGCTGACCCTCGCTCTCGGCCCCTACAGTGTCCAGCGCGCCGCCGCCGCGTGGCCATTGCCGGCCGAGCTTGCGCCCGAGCCCCGGCTGCACGCCAGCCTATCCGCCAGAGCGCAATCGAGTGCGCACGCCCCCGCAAACCTTACCTGCGTATCCCCGAGGTCTCTACCGGCCCCTGGCCGTGCCTATTTAAGCCCGCCGGAGCCCCGAGCTCCTCACTCACCCCGCCACCGTGGCCAGCCCACTCCAGACACTCCGCCGCTCCACCATCTAGCCCGAAAGCTCCGCCTTGAGCTCGTGAAGCTTTCCCACCCTTCAATTTCACCTTCCCCACCTCCAATCGCCCGGCGTAACCTCATCTTCCCAAACTCCGACGGAACACCGGCGATCTCGGGTTCGTGAAATTCGCCGCCTCCGGCCATGATCATCCCTCACCGACCCCGTGTCGTATTCCTTGGCCCCGCGCGACTCTAACCCGGCCCTTGCGGTCTCGTGTGTTGCGCAGGACCGCCGGACCGCCGGAGCGCCGCCGCGGTCGTCTCCTCCCTCGAGCACGTGTCGAGCCTCACCCTCGAGAACGAGTCGAGCCTCACCCTCGAGCCCTGCCTCCGACCCGTGGTAAGCATCCGAGCCTCCGGCCTCTGCTTCCACTCCGCTTCGCCCGAGCCCAAGCCTCGGTGAGCGCATGCCCTCCGCTTCGCCCGAGCCCAAGCCTCGGCGACGCATGCTCTCCGCTTCGCCCGAGTCAGGCCTCGGACGGAGGCTTACTTCTCCGTCTCGCCCGAGCCTCCGGGCCAGGCCTCGGACGGAGCTGTCGCTCCCGTCTCGACCGAGCCCGTCTCGATCGAGCCCCGCGCGATTCGCCCGAGCCCGCGCGATTCGCCGAGCCCGGCCTAGAAGGAGCACAGTGCCCTTCTCTTTTTCTGAGAGATGTGAATAGTGTTCTGTTTTCTCTTTTTGTATGATTTTCTGTGTGCATCCAAAAATTCTGAAATTTTTGTGGTAGACTCTTTATGCCCTGTAGTATTTTATAAAAATATGAAACTTGAGTTTTGTGCGAAGAGTTAAAAATGTAAAATTCCCCTTTTAATTGAAAAATGGAAGTTTCGGTATTTTTGAAGAGTGATCTATTTCCCCAAAAATCTTGAGATAAATTTTTGTGACCTTGTTATACCATGCTGAACCTCTGGTAAAATTTTGAAGTATTTTGGAGCAATTTGATTTTTGAACATTTATTTTAAATAGGTGAATAGTGCCTTTTGTTAATTAAATGTCTAGAATTATTTGAGCACCTTAATGACCTCCAAAAATTATGAAATTTGTTTTGCCATCTATCTACACCATAATGAACTTATGTGATTAATTTGGTAATTTTTGGAGCAACTTCATAAAATGACCTTTTAAATAAATTAAGAAAATAGAAAAGATGGATTAGGGTTGATGTTAATTGTTTGATGATGTGATTTTTGGGTTGATTGATGTTCATAGACTCCCACCCTCTGGTCTGTGATATTTGTGATGCCATGTGTGGTGATGTTTAGATTAGTTAATAATTCTAACTTATCTTGCTAAAGGAAAGAAATGATAATAATTCTATGTCCACCTTAGAGAAATGCTTATATTCCTGAATCAGTGTTTGTCTTGCACCTTTTTGATCATACTAGCATTCTCATGAGCATACATCATTGCATCCGTATAGTGACCGACGAAGAAGGTACCAGAGTCGAGGCCGCTGCTGACGAACCTACTCCCGAGGCGACCCCGAGCTCCGACACCTACACCACCAACCCCGAGTCCGTCCTTTTTGCCATCCAAGGCAAGCCCCGGTGCATTTAACCCTTTCCTTGAATTTATAAGATGTTTTACTTAAATGCTTTGAGTTAAATTATTGCATTAGGTCTTTAGGAGTTGCGTGATATCCTATCTGATGCATTATCCACCTTGACCACTGATACACCCGATACCTGCTTTCAAAAACTAGTTGCAAAATGCTTAGCAATGCTATACAATAGATTTGCAATAAAAATGCCAATTTCAAAAGTGTGATCACTTAAGAATATTTATGGGAATTTCTGGTTTACTCCCACTATTGGCTAAGTATCTGATCCGTACTTAGTCAATGGGAAGGAGAGGTTGTCCTTGCGTACGGTGCCGTCATGTCGTAGTCCGGGACTCGACAGTTGACACCGACCGGGACGGGTTGAAAAACTGACAGGACTGTTGCGCTTGGGTGAGATATAACCAAGGCACAGTTGCTGGCTGGAAAATTAGGGACCATCCGTATGGGGGCCTGCTGGGCAGGACTTGCAACTATTCACATACTACGGAAAGCTCTGGCTCCGAGGAATCCTTTATTGGACCGACAACCGCGCACTGGGAGTGGAGAGATGGCGGAAGTAGCATGTACCCACGTGGGTTAAAGTCCCGGATTGGAGTGGTGTACTGTACTTCCGGGTGGCGTAGGACCGGGCCCAATAATGGAGGAATCGTGGAAGATGAGTTGGCATATGCAAGCTTGGGTGCTACATATGCAGTGTGGGTAGGGATCCTCAGCTGAGTATTATTTATCCGGATTAACGTTGCTCCTCGGTTATGGAGACTTGTTCCATTGACTCTCAACGGAGAGTGGTTCTCAACTAGGTATGTTTTTGAATGGTAAAATGAATCATGAACGATGAAGAACTGAGGAATACTTGAACCTTTCCAAAAATAAAAAAAAACAAGTTTTACAAAGTGTTTTTCTGCAAACAGGGCCTGTACTCTTGGGTTGGAGTCCCAAGGTACTTGTTGTTGGCAGAACAGCACAAAAATGCTTTTTCCGCAAAATACTTGAACTTGCTTAAAGCTTTACCTTGGCTACCCTAAGCCTCTCATACCTGAGTCTTCTCCCTTTTTCTTTAGTCGGGTAAGTCTTGTTGAGTACCTTTGTACTCAGGGTTTTATTACCCATGCTGCAGGTATGGCAGATCCCTCAGTATGCCTTGGACCCTGCTGTGTGACTGTTGTTCAGGAGGAGGCCGATGAGGCCGATGAGTGATTATTCACCCTCGTGCAGGGTGATGTATCTTTAAGTTGTTGTCATATGCTACTCTGCCAACTCTATCTATTTGAACTATGGTCTGTAATAACTTCATTTAAATTTTATGTTGAACCCTGGTTTGTAAAACTATTGTTATCTAAGTCTTCCGCTATTTACTCCGATGTTATTTGTCAAAATGTTAAAGAGATTGTAACTGAATTGTGAGATGATCCTGCGGACAACGGGCACTGATGTAGCCCAGTAGCGGAACAGGTCTTAATCTCTTGGCTGTACGGATCGACTGTCAGTGGTTGACGGTGGTCAGTGGGCCACGGGATTAGGGCCGTTACGTTACAGAGTGGTATCGGAGCATCTCACTACGACGTTGCAATTTCTTTTGTGAAAACTTCAAAATGTTTTTAACAAAGAAATAAAATTGACTATTTTGAGTACAAATTGCTTCTCTCATCTCATCTTGTCTTTGGCAACTTTAGTAGCAAGACAACTTGTTTAAGCCCTATGTACCTTACCTTAGTAGTTGCATTGCCTTGTTCCGTAGGAACGATTCATGCATCATGTCATATTCACCTAAGTTAATAACTTCCTTTCTAAGTCAGTTGGGTTAGTATGCCTTTACCTTTTCTTGCTAGCCTTATACTTCTCTTCTATCTATCTATCCAGACATGGCCCTTATCAAGCGGACTGCTCGCAAGTCGACTGGACCCAACAGAGTGCCACGTCACCAGCTGGCACCAAGAGCAGGGGAAGAGGCAGGAGAATCCTCCAACAGACGTCGCTTTCCCCGCCGCACCCGCAAGCAGCTAAAGGAAGAGATCAAGAATCTGAAGGCTGAGATGGAGAACATGGAACATGACTTCTACCTTTCCCGCATGGAGTTTTATGAGGCACGAGCTTCCCTGGAGCAGGCCAACCAAAACACGTTTCGCGCTATCGAGCAGCGCAATGATGCTTGGACCCGCGAGGACGTCACCAGAGCCGAGCTCCACGGACTGCAGCAGTACACCGCCCAGATTGAGCAGTACAATGATATGCTTCATGAGGAAGTACATCAGCTGCATGATCAACTCCACCCCTTGGTACCCCCGGTTATGGAAGAACCTGAGGACGGAGTCGTGGAGGAACCTGAAGTGGAGCATGAGCCAGGCCAGAATGAAGAAGTGGAACCTGCAGAAGATGTCCACGTGAAGACGAGGATGAGGAGGAAGAGCCTGAACTCGTCATCGAGGAAGAAGACGACGATGAAGAGTTGATCTTCATCGATGACGACTAGACTCGTGTGTCTGTGCCATCTGCTCACCTAAAGCCTTAAGTCTAGGTTTGGGGCGTTAGTTGGTCTTCTATCTAGTCGAGTTTGTATCTTGTCTTGTACCTTCCTTTGTCAGTCTGTGGTTATCTGTCGAACCTCTGTATCAGTTATCTACCCTTGCATCAATGAATCTTATCAGTCAGTTTCGTTCAAAATCAATCTTTGTATGCTGAGTTCCAAAGTTGCTTATACAGATGCCTGTGAACACCCGTGCCGGAGCCGGAGGTGCTGATGACCGCATCCCAAACCCTCCGCCTGTACCAGCTACCCTGGCAGATGCCATTGCAGCCCTGGCCGCCCCTGCTAACCTAATGGCTCAAAACCAAGGACAGCAGAATGTTGGACACCGTGGTCGCCACAACCAAGAGACCACCTATGTGGACTTCACTGAAACACGACCACCGGTCTTCACAAAGGCCGATGAACCTCTCGAGGCTGACGACTGGTTACGCACCATGGAACAGAAGTTCAGTCTCCTGCACTGCACAGAGATCCAGAAGCCTCGGTTCGCTTCACAGCAGCTCCGTGGTCCTGCAAGTGCTGGTACGCCAACCTGTTGGCTGCCCAGCCAGAAGGTCACCAGCTGACCTGGGAAGAGTTCCGCACCGCTTTCAGAGCACATCACATCCCTTCGGGATTGATGAGAATGAAGTTGGATCAGTTCTTGGCCTGCAACAGAAAGATTCCACTGTCATGCAGTACGTGGGACAATTCAATCACCTCAGCCAGTATGCCTCCGACTATGTCAACACAGAGGAAAGAAGAGAGATTGTTTTCTCAGGGGTCTGCACCCTAAGATTCGTAGAGGTCTGTCCAACAACCTGAACGGATCCTACCATGATGTCGTTGACCGTGCTGTTGCTTTCGAGGAAAGCAACCGCCAGTATCAGGAAGAGAAGAAGAAGAAGAAGGCTGGGTCTAGCAGTTTCTCCAGCAACCATAAGCGCCCAAGAGTCATCTACCACCCCAGTCACCATCAAAACCGTGCCCCATACCCCCATCAGCAAGTGGTCGTTCGTACCGCAGCCACCACCCATAATGCCAACCAGCAAAGTGCCACTCAGCCGAACGCCCCAGGTGTTCGTGTCACCACCCCACAAACAGCTTACAACCTTCCATGCTACAACTGTGGCCAAGTTGGTCACTGGGCTCGCGAGTGCCCAAACCCAAGAAGAATACCCAGTATGCACAGAAAGGCCCTGGAGGATCACAGCAGCAGCAGCACCGTGCACCGCAGCAGCACGTCCAGAAGGGCAAGCTTGTCAGGAAGCACGGGCAAGTCTACTTCACCACCGCCAGTAACATCCCAGAAGGAGAGCCCGTCATGCTCGGTAGGTTCCCTGTTGCCAATCATCCTGCAGTCGTCTTGTTTGATTCTGGTGCATCGCATTCCTTCATCAGTCGCACTTTTGTCATCAAGCATGAGTTACCCACGGGGAGTTAAAAGAAAGTTTTGCATACTTTCGCCTGGAGGACGGATAAATACTAAGGAAGTGGTCCGCAGTATACCAGTAATGTTGGGGGAAATGTTTTTCCTACCACCATGATAGTACTGCGCGATCAAGAGATAGATGTCATCTTAGGCATGAATTGGATGTGTCAGTATAAAGCCATGATAGACATCTTGAATAGAGTTGTGAGAGTGGATATTCCTAACAGTACCTCCAAACTCTTTCTCCAACTTCCAATGCCTCAAAAACCAGTAACCACCCAGTTAAATACCGCCTATGTTCCGGAAGTCAGGGATATCCCGTGGTCTGCGAGTTCCCTGATGTCTTTCCAGAAGATTACCTGGTCTGCCTCCGACCGTGATGTTGAGTTTGCTATAGAGCTAAAGCCCGGGACTGCTCCTATATCCCGTAGAGCTTATCGAATGCCTCCCAGAGAGTTGGCAGAGCTGAAGATCCAATTGCAAGAGCTATTGGATAAGGGTCTCATTCGCCCAAGTTCATCTCCTTGGGGCTGTCCTGCTATCTTTGTGAAGAAGAAGGACAAAAGCCTTCGTCTGTGCGTTGACTATCGCCCGCTCAACGAGGTCACCATCAAAAATAAATATCCCTTGCCTCGCATTGACCTTCTGTTTGACCAGTTATCTGGAGCCAGAGTGTTTTCCAAGATCGACCTCAGATCTGGCTATCACCAAATAAAAATTCGTCCAGAAGATATTCCCAAAACAGCTTTCACCACCAGATACGGCCTATATGAGTACTTGGTCATGTCTTTTGGCTTGACCAATGCCCCCGCTCATTTCATGTATCTCATGAACTCTGTGTTCATGCCAGAGCTCGATAAATTTGTAGTCGTGTTCATTGACGACATCCTTGTTTATTCAAGAACTCCTAAAGATCATGCCAAGCATCTTCGTATCGTTCTCTCTCGTCTCAGAGATCACCAGCTGTATGCCAAGTTCAGTAAATGTGAATTCTGGCTAGATCGAATTCAATTCCTTGGTCATCCTGTCGCTGAAGTGTGTGTCAGTTGACCCTGGAAAAGTGGCAGATATCTTGGATTGGAAGCCACCTACCACTGTCCGCGAAGTTCGCAGCTTCATGGGAATGGCTGGATACTATCGTCGTTTCATCCCAGACTTCTCCAGAGTTGCCAAGCCTATCACAGAGTTGTTGAAGAATTCCGTGGATTTTGTTTGGTCAACAGCCTGTGAGCAAGCTTTTCAAGCCTTGAAGAAACTGTTAACTACATCACCAGTCCTAGCTCAACCAGATATCGAGAAACCCTTTGATGTATACTGTGATGCATCTGGTACTGGTTTGGGCTGTGTTTTGATGCAAGAAGGTCGAGTGATCGCTTATGCCTCACGGCAGCTTAGGCGACATGAGGAGAATTATCCAACCCATGACCTTGAGTTAGCAGCAGTGGTCATGCTTTGAAGATATGGCGTCATTATCTGTTGGGCAGTGCCTGCAATGTGTACACCGATCATAAGAGCCTGAAGTATATCTTCACTCAAGAAGAGTTGAACATGAGGCAGCGAAGATGGCTTGAGTTAATAAGGATTATGATATCGAAGTACATTCCATCCTGGTAAGGCGAATGTAGTCGCCGATGCCCTCAGTCGCAAGTCATACTGCAACTGTCTGACGACGAAGCCCTATGATCTTTCCTTGTGCCATGATCTTGAAAGGATGGGTATTGAGATAGTTCCACAAGGAACCTGAACAATGTCAGGATAGAGACATCGTCAGGAACAGGTCATTGCTGCACCAAAAGATAACCCTGGGATCAAGCACATCATCGAAAAGGTCCAGACCGGTAAGGCTGATTGTTTCAGGATCGATGATGTAGGAGTTGTTTGGTTCAAGAACCGTCTAGTAGTTCCCAAGGTGCCTGAGTTGAGACAGTTGATCCTTGATGAGGCACACCTGTCTAGGTTTTCCATCCACCCCGGCAGCAACAAGATGTACCAGGATCTGAGGCAGAGATTCTGGTGGACAAAGATGAAGATTGAAATCGCTCGCTATGTCGCTCGCTGTGATACTTGTCAGAAAGTCAAAGCCGTGCACAAGAAGCCTGGAGGAGAATTGCAGCCTTTATCTGTACCTGCCTGGAAGTGGGAAGATATCAGCATGGATTTTATTAATGGGCTACCCAAGACCCGGAAAGGTTTTGATTCCATTTGGGTAATCGTGGACCGACTCACCAAACAAGCTCACTTTCTGCCAGTCAAGACCATTTACACCGTCCCCACATATGCCGCCTTGTACAAGAACAACATAGTGAAGCTTCATGGCATACCCAAGACCATTGTCTCTGACCGTGGTACCCAGTTTGTTGCGAAGTTCTGGAAAGCGTTCCATACCTCACTTGGAACCCAACTCTTATACAGCACAGCGTATAATCCTCAAACTGATGGACAGACGGAGCGAGTCAACCAAGTGCTGGAAGACATGTTGAGAGCCTGTGCTCTCACCTTCGCAGATACTTGGGATGACTGTTTGCCCTTGGCAGAGTTCTCATATAATAACAGTTACCAAGAAAGCATCAAGATGGCACCCTTTGAAGCACTGTACGGTCGTCGTTGTCGTACACCTCTCAGTTGGTCCGAACCTGGAGAAAGGGAATTCTTTGGAGTTGACCTGGTCAAAGATATGGAAGAGAAAGTCAAGCAGATACAAGAGAACATGAAGATTGCCCAATCTCGACAAAAGAGTTATGCTGACAAGAGACGTCGACCTCTGAAGTTTCAAGTTGGAGATTATGTATATCTCAAGGTCTCACCAACCAAAGGAGTCACTCGTTTTGGAGTCAAGGGAAAGTTAGCACCCCGCTACATTGGTCCGTTTGAGATTTTGGAATGTTGTGGCAAGGTAGCTTACAAGCTAAAGTTGCCCGATCATCTCTCCGCAGTCCACAATGTTTTCCATGTCTCCCAACTCAAGAAGTGTCTCCGAGTACCGGAACATGTCGTGGAAGTTGAAGGTGTCGAGCTAGAGCCTGATCTATCCTACTCAGAATATCCAGTTCGAGTGTTGTAGATCACAAAGATCGAGTTACTCGAAGAACTACCACAAGGTGGTACAAAATCCAGTGGAACCAGCACTCTGAAGAAGAAGCTACGTGGGAATCTGAAGACTTCTTGGCAAAGAACTATCCCGACTTTCTCGAATCCCTGTCTATGTAAAGTTTTGCCTTTATCCCTTCTTTGTCCTTTCTTAGACGCAGAATCTCGGGGCGAGATTTCTTTAAGGGGGGAAGGCTGTAACACCTCTGGTGTTTAAGCATGTAATTAACTTGACATATCATCATTAGCATCATTAATCATCTTGATCATGATTTCATGTGTATGCATTTGCTTAGTGTATCATTTTATGTGATGTACCTCTATTGCAAAAACCCTTATTAGCCCACTCTTCCTATAGGGGCAAAATGGTAATTTCACCTCTGTGCCTAGTTCTATGTAATTCTTGTTCAAATTTAGTGCCCTGATGTTTGTTGCTTTGATCAAGTTTAAAAATCAGATTTGATTTGAATTTCCTTTTGCAAAACCCTAAATTCCCAAATCCTGGATTTATTCCCTTTCTGATAACTTTTTCATAATTCAAATTTTGAGTTGGTTCAAAAAGCAAAGTTGTGAATCTGACCTAGAGGAACAACTTTGGTATTTGCAGATTTCCATGTTCTATAAAAATTTGAAGTAATTTCAAATTCATTCAAATTCCAGTTTTTGTCCCCTTTTCAGTTTTCAAAATTATTCAAAAAACTATGAGTTTCTGGAAAAGTGTATATTAGAAAGTTGTAGGTTTTGTCAAATGGAACAACTTTCATATAAAAGATTTTCAAGTTTCAGTTTGAAATCCAAAGTAATTTTGATTTGAATCAAATTGAAAAGTGTCCCCTTTTCTGTTTTTGAATATAGTTCAAAAACTATTTGGAATTTGAAAATGTTCATATTGACAAAGTTGTAGATCTCATTTTCTGAACAACTTTGGTATTTTGAGTTTTTGTCGCACAGTTCAAATTTTGGGAGATTTTTGCAAAATACAGATTCTGGCCAAAAGTCAAACCCTAGCCCCTACACTGTTCTTCTTCCCGTAGAGCCAGAGGGAGGGGGGGGGGGCCGGCCATGGCGCCGGCGCTGCGCCTGCAGCGCATACGGCTGCTCCCCACGCGCCCTTATCCTGCCGCCGCTGTCTCCCTGTTCCCTCCGCGCCCGCACGCGAGCGCTGACCCTCGCTCTCGGCCCCTACAGTGTCCAGCGCGCCGCCGCCGCGTGGCCATGCCGGCCGAGCTTGCGCCCGAGCCCCGGCTGCACGCCAGCCTATCCGCCAGAGCGCAATCGAGTGCGCACGCCCCGCAAACCTTACCTGCGTATCCCCGAGGTCTCTACCGGCCCCTGGCCGTGCCTATTTAAGCCCGCCGGAGCCCCGAGCTCCTCACTCACCCCGCCACCGTGGCCAGCCCACTCCAGACACTCCGCGCTCCACCATCTAGCCCGAAAGCTCCGCCTTGAGCTCGTGAAGCTTTCCCACCCTTCAATTTCACCTTCCCCACCTCCAATCGCCCGGCGTAACCTCATCTTCCCAAACTCCGACGGAACACCGGCGATCTCGGGTTCGTGAAATTCGCCGCCTCCGGCCATGATCATCCCTCACCGACCCGTGTCGTATTCCTTGGCCCCGCGCGACTCTAACCCGGCCCTTGCGGTCTCGTGTGTTGCGCAGGACCGCCGGAGCGCCGTCGCGGTCGTCTCCTCCCTCGAGCACGTGTCGAGCCTCACCCTCGAGAACGAGTCGAGCCTCACCCTCGAGCCCTGCCTCCGACCCGTGGTAAGCATCCGAGCCTCCGGCCTCTGCTTCCACTCCGCTTCGCCCGAGCCCAAGCCTCGGCGAGCGCATGCCCTCCGCTTCGCCCGAGCCCAAGCCTCGGCGACGCATGCTCTCCGCTTCGCCGAGTCAGGCCTCGGACGGAGGCTTACTTCTCCGTCTCGCCCGAGCCTCCGGGCCAGGCCTCGGACGAAGCTGTCGCTCCCGTCTCGACCGAGCCCGTCTCGACCGAGCCCCGCGCGATTCGCCCGAGCCCGCGCGATTCGCCGAGCCCGGCCTAGAAGGAGCACAGTGCCCTTCTCTTTTTCTGAGAGATGTGAATAGTGTTCTGTTTTCTCTTTTTGTATGATTTTCTGTGTGCATCCAAAAATTCTGAAATTTTTGTGGTAGACTCTTTATGCTCTGTAGTATTTTATAAAAATATGAAACTTGAGTTTTGTGCGAAGAGTTAAAATGTAAAATTCCCCTTTTATTGAAAAATGAAAGTTTCGGTATTTTTGGAGAGTGATCTATTTCCCAAAAATCTTGAGATAAATTTTTGTGACTTTTTATACCATGCTGAACCTCTGGTAAAATTTTGAAGTCTTTTGGAGCAAGTTGATTTTTGAACATTTATTTAAATAGGTGAATAGTGCCTTTTGTTAATTAAATGTCTAGAATTATTTGAGCACCTTAATGACCTCCAAAAATTATGAAATTTGTTTGCCATCTATCTACACCATAATGAACTTATGTGATTAATTTGGTAATTTTTGGAGCAACTTCATAAAATGACCTTTTAAATAAATTAAGGAAATAGAAAAGATGGATTAGGGTTGATGTTAATTGTTTGATGATGTGATTTTGGGTTGATTGATGTTCATAGACTCCCACCCTCTGGTCTGTGATATTTGTGATGCCATGTGTGGTGATGTTTAGATTAGTTAATAATTCTAACTTATCTTGCTAAAGGAAAAAAAATGATAATAATTCTATGTCCACCTTAGAGAAATGCTTATATTCCTGAATCAGTGTTTGTCTTGCACCTTTTTGATCATACTAGCATTCTCATGAGCATACATCATTGCATCCGTATAGTGACCGACGAAGAAGGTACCAGAGTCGAGGCCGTGCTGACGAACCTACTCCCGAGGCGACCCGAGCTCCGACACCTACACCACCAACCCCGAGTCCGTCCTTTTTGCCATCCAAGGCAAGCCCCGGTGCATTTAACCCTTTCCTTGAATTTATAAAATGTTTTACTTAAATGCTTTGAGTTAAATTATTGCATTAGGTTTTAGGAGTTGCGTGATATCCTATCTGATGCATTATCCACCTTGACCACTGATACACCCGATACCTGCTTTCAAAAACTAGTTGCAAAATGCTTAGCAATGCTATACAATAGATTTGCAATAAAAATGCCAATTTCAAAAGTGTGATCACTTAAGAATATTTATGGGAATTTCTGGTTTACTCCCACTATTGGCTAAGTATCTGATCCATACTTAGTCAATGGGAAGGAGAGGTTGTCCTTGCGTACGGTGCCGTCATGTCGTAGTCCGGGACTCGACAGTTGACACCGACCGGGACGGGTTGAAAAACTGACAGGACTGTTGCGCTTGGGTGAGATATAACCAAGGCACAGTTGCTGGCTGGAAAATTAGGGACCATCCGTATGGGGGCCTGCTGGGCAGGACTTGCAACTATTCACATACTACGGAAAGCTCTGGCTGCGAGGAATCCTTTATTGGACCGACAACCGCGCACTGGGAGTGGAGAGATGGCGGAAGTAGCATGTACCCACGTGGGTTAAGTCCCGGATTGGAGTGGTGTACTGTACTTCCGGGTGGCGTAGGACCGGGCCCAATAATGGAGGAATCGTGGAAGACGAGTTGGCATATGCAAGCTTGGGTGCTACATATGCAGTGTGGGTAGGGATCCTCAGCTGAGTATTATTTATCCGGATTAACGTTGCTCCTCGGTTATGGAGACTTGTTCCATTGACTCTCAACGGAGAGTGGTTCTCAACTAGGTATGTTTTGAATGGTAAAATGAATCATGAACGATGAAGAACTGAGGAATACTTGAACCTTTCCAAAAATAAAAAAAACAAGTTTACAAAGTGTTTTTCTGCAAACAGGGCCTGTACTCTTGGGTTGGAGTCCCAAGGTACTTGTTGTTGGCAGAACAGCACAAAAATGCTTTTTCCGCAAAATACTTGAACTTGCTTAAAGCTTTACCTTGGCTACCCTAGGCCTCTCATACCTGAGTCTTCTCCCTTTTTCTTTAGTCGGGTCGGGTAAGTCTTGTTGAGTACCTTTGTACTCAGGGTTTTATTACCCATGCTGCAGGTATGGCAGATCCCTCAGTATGCCTTGGACCCTGCTGTGTGACTGTTGTTCAGGAGGAGGCCGATGAGGCCGATGAGTGATTATTCACCCTCGGGCTGGGTGATGTATCTTTAAGTTGTTGTCATATGCTACTCTGCCAACTCTATCTATTTGAACTATGGTCTGTAATAACTTCATTTAAATTTTATGTTGAACCCTGGTTTGTAAAACTATTGTTATCTAAGTCTTCCGCTATTTACTCCGATGTTATTTGTCAAAATGTTAAAGAGATTGTAACTGAATTGTGAGATGATCCTGCGGACAACGGGCACTGATGTAGCCCAGTAGCGGAACCGGTCTTAATCTCTTGGCTGTACGGATCGACTGTCAGTGGTTGACGGTGGTCAGTGGGCCATGGGATTAGGGCCGTTACGTTACAAGCTGTCTGTCGATAAGTTCAAAGATCATTCGGCTAACATTAAGAATGAGCATATATCAACAGCCGGTTGCCGAATGTACATGTAAGAGGATATCATCAAGATATAATGGATCATAAACAAGTAACTTGTAAATATAAATCTATCCAAACAACACATGCATAGGTAATCCAATTAGTCTGCCGCACGTCTAATCTTCATAAACCCGTCAAGCATAAACTAAGTCTACACCACTCCTTATAATTAGATTAATCCACCGCATGATACAATCTAATGATAAGGAGCTAAAAGCATGCATGTATCTGAACAAATCTACAAAAACTCATTACTCGTGTAAGCTTAACCAAGCTCAGTAAACTAGCCGAGTTAGGGTCCATGAAGAAGGAACAAACAAACAAGCACGATTAAACTAATCTAAAACCTGCATCTGCCGCACGATACCTAGTTTTATCAAAGCCTAACCATGATTGACATGCATGAACCCACAACATGTAACAATCTAGATTGAAAGTTAATTCGGCCGTCATGATCTTGCAATTATCAAAAGACAAGCAAACATGTGAAACAAGGCCGAACAAAGATCAATCTAGATTGGGCAAAAGAGTGTTACAAAATTAAATAAATAATGCAACACATGGTAACTTAATGAATCTATCAAATCTTGCCAAATCTAACAGAGCCGATAACTATCTCGCCTTTGGTAAACATATGAATAAACGCCTGCCGCACAATATCTATCCACAAGCAAAGCATAGGCAAAGACGAAAGACCTCTTGGTCGCTAACAAGGGTCCGCCGCACGACCATTGAAAACAAGCAAGACTACTTGCACCATATCTAAATCCACCGCATGATACTAGACATGATAACAAGGTTGCCGGGACTTACGGAGGTCGATGGATCGATGATTCCTCTCGAAGAACTTGACGACATGACTAGGGAATCGAAGATGGCACGGGGCCGGTTTGTATTGGTATGATTGTGGACAATTTTACAATAGTCGAGGGCTTATATTTATACCCTGGACGAGATATGAATCCTAGATGATTATGACTTACATAAAATTTGGAAAGATACAAATCCTATTCTTATTCTTCTCGGTGTCCTTCAACGTCACGTGCCTTCTCGTGCATGCCGGCTTTACTTGCCATATCCATTTCCCGAATGAAGAAGCTGCCGTTTCACAAAACAGCCGACCGCATAGACATTTGCCGAAACTCCAAAGGCTAACCATCCTTGGTTGCTCACCGAATCTTTGAGAGCCAGTCGATCGTCTGATCGTTTGCCGAGTCTTTTCCTCACTGCGTTTTGGGGGTCCACTTGTCATATCTCGTGCGTGCGAAAATCTGGTGTTAACACATGCCCCCTAATTTTGGGATAAAATTTATTCCAAAATTCCTTTTTCCTTGTACACTGACGTGGAACCTCCGCAAGCATCCACCTTCACACGCCATAATTGCTATACCTACCGATTCATCTCCCGATGCGCCTTTGGTATTCTTTAAAGTCCCCTTTCACTCTGTTTCGGCTTGTGCATTCCGAACTCCCCTGCTTCAATCTCAAAACCAGAAAACCCTCCTCTCTCCTGTCATCTTCCAATCTAGAGGATGTCTTCCGTAGCGAGGCGACACAGCTCCGAGCTTGGTGCTTCCAGCACTTCTAAGAGGAGCTTGCTATTTTCTTCCTTTTCTCTTGTTTCAAAAACGAAGCAGCTGTTCTTACTCCATCACTTCCATTAGGAGGACCGGCGATGACCTCCCCGAGGACCTGACTCAGAAGATCGTAGATCTTCAATTTGATCTGGAGGGGAAGGATCGGGAGATTACCCGAATCTCTCGGGAGCGTGACGTCGCTCGCAATCGGGCCGCCGGTAAATATTTTTCACCATTTCTTTTCCTGTTTTCCTCCTCCTGCCTTTATCCACTCTTCTTCTTTTCAGCCTTGGAAACTAAACTCCATGCCCTCGAACCCGCCATCACCAAGCTTGCTGTCACAGCCGACGTGACAGGTACGACGACCCTGAAGCGGATAAATGAAGTTAACCGAATCCTCGAGGTCATCTCCAAGGCCTGCATGGGGTACGGCGCGGCGCTTGCCTTCAATGCCGTGCGGATCCACTCCGGTGCCGATTACCGTAGGTTTGATGTCTGCGAGCGAGAGCTGGAAGATAGGGTAGAACACTCCGTAGATGATATGAAGGAGGCTGGAACAGATCTGGCCGATTCTTTTGACCATACTCTCCCAATTAGGTGTAGGATGGAGTGGACGAACTGACCATCCTTATTGTAATCTCACGTTCCCTCTTTTGTAAATAAAAGTTCTTTTGCTTAATCCAATCCGTGACTGATCCTTCGAGATCAATGTATGTCTTGCTCTGTACATTGTCTCTTATCTTTACTCCAGCGGCGACGCATATCTCATCGGCTATTGCTGACAATCATGTCAATCATCTTTGTTTTGCTGTAATCAGTTATTTCATATCCAAAGTTTACAGTCTTCTAGTCGACTTTTATCGGCTTCCCGATTCTGGAATCACGACCTCCTCTAGTTATCAAAATTTCAGCCTGGCCCAAAAACGGTCCATAAAACTGCAAAATTTCTATTCTGATGTTTGATTTCCAGTGTGCAAGCCACGGTTTCATAAACACGATTCTAGACAGGCCACCTCTCCTAATCCCAGTCGAACATTTTGACTCGCAAGCTCTTCACTCCTCGGCTTTTTGCTCAGGCCAGAAAGAAAATCCTTCACTTGTGTTTCGACCAATGTCAGGCAATAGTGACCATGGTAGGCATCCCATTGGAGACGAAGCAGGAGGAAGCCGAGCATCAGTCCACGACATTATGGGTAAACAAATTGATTTCCTGCCCCCTTGTGATAGCTTTTCTCAATCCTTCTAGGCCACCATATTCGGAGTTTGATGATTCAACTAAACAAACCTTGACCCTCTTCCTCTGGTTGAGCTTGCTTTGCCTGATGCATCCTGTCACGGAACCGTCCTGATTATAAGAACTCAAGTACCGTCTTAGTCAAATTCGTTTGACATCGACCCGCACTTGAATCCATATAACCCCGGTAGTCCGGAAATCTCGAAGGATTTCAACATCATACATCATACAGGATCGCATCGTTCAAGTATTACATTCGAAAGGAGACATCACAGATAAACAAAAACCGAATTTAAACATCAGAGTGCGACATTAAAAAACAGAGTTATTACAATACGGAGTTTAAAAGTGCGGAAGCTTAAAGCAGTTTTGAAACAAGACCACTACACATGTGGTCCAAATAAACACTGTTTGATAACTTAACCAACACAACTCATTCCTCCTTTTTAAGACAGTGTGCACTAGGAGTCTCAGTCCCACAAAATAAAGGGGAAGCTTCTTGACGACCCTGCCTGGGCCTACTCCTCATCACCCTCCACTGGGTAGAGGCAGAGTTCTTACAATAGCAAGAGTACACCTTGGCCATCTACAACAAACGGGATAAACCTCTAGTAGGGAATGTACTCAGCTAGCCTTACCCGTCCAACTGAAAATAAAGAACCAAGGATATGCAAGGCTTTTGCTGGAGCTGGGATCTTTATTTGCGAAAAACTCAGTATTAAGAGAAGGATTAATTAATAATATTGATGAGCTGTCAATTTTAAACCTACCTCTTTATCTAGGTTTTGCACCTGAACTATTACACACACTTGAGTCTAACAAGCAATAATATAACCATATCCAGTTGACTTATCAAATTTTAGTTGAACCTTTAAAACATCACATGGAGTTGCATCGTGGTGAAGCTCGCCAAAGTTTGCCAATAACCGGGGGAGACGGCGACTCGAATCGAATTCCAAACCAGCTGGTGAAAGACCTTTAATACCAGCCCACACTTTCCCCGTCGGGTCCATGCATTGGGCAACCGCTCGATGCTTGTTCGTGGTGGTAATCGTCGCGGTTCAAGCACGGACCACCCAATTGGAACATGGCGATGGCCTCCCGCGGCAGATCGCATTTCCATACTAGAGGGCGCGACACGGGTCGAAACCGGCCCGAACAGCTTCTAACCGGCTTTGGGGTCGATGATTACGGCACCGACGTATCCCTATGTAAAAGGGCGCGTTCAAAAATGAACGAGGGCCAACATCGATACAAACCTACACGATCCAACGGACGGACTGCCCCAAGTATCCAAACTTGTGCCTTGCCTTCCAGTTGACCGTATTTCATTACTACTCAGGTTCTTTTCCATGATAGCAAAATATAGCCAACCGTGATCTGGTAAATACCCACCAGGGGTATTACGGAAACATCCTTAACTACTACTTTTATTAAGCAACTAAGCAATTCTACAATATAAATAAGGAACAGGATAACAAGGCAGGTATAAACAATATTCAAGGAAGGGTAATGCAGCAGGTAGGATTCAATCAACTCTTATACCTAATGCATCAGAATATAAAATACTCAAATAAATTAATTATAAAAATTGGGAGACTTAAGGATGCTCCGCGGCTTGCCTTGGGAAAAGACTGAGGCCTCGTGAGCGGGGCACTCAGGCAGGTTAGCTTCCGGAGCGGGGTCGGCTTCCTCGGTCCTGGGCAGCTCTGGGATCTCCTGCTCGTTGTTTGCTTCCGGCTCCTGATCGGGCTCCGGGACTGTCGATCCTATTTGCAATGTGGTACATAATTAAATAATGCAAGGTGCAACATGTTGGTATGAAACGCATCATTTCTTGCAAACCAACAAAAACAACTTGTTGAACCACTTTTGACGTTGAGGGAAAACACTTAATTACCACATAAAATAAAACCAATATTGCCACTATTTCCTATTTATTAAATTAAAGAAACCCAAATTTGAACTGCAAGTACATTTTTCTGAACTCAGAAAATTCCACAAAAATTCCAGAAGGTAACTAATGCTAACTGGACTTCACTGCCCGAATTTCAGCAAGAGATAAAATACAGAATAGCAGGTACAAAAATATGAAACAAAATGCTCAAACGGGTGCTTTGAACTAACTTCCCACATGAAAAGTGTCGAACAGTAGGTTTCATATTTTTTCTAGCTTTACCTACTCATAGTCATTCTACTGTAGAAAACTCACTACTCAAGCATGAATATACCAACCTACACAAAATAAAAATTTTTACTCCAGATAAAACCATTTGAACTACAACCCTGCTGGAAAAGGGTGTGGTACTCATTTTCATATTTTTTCCAGATTCTATTTCACATTTCATATTTATCAAGAAAGTTCCATGAACAGAAACATTATATTATTCTCTACATGAATTTTCTAAGAAAAGCATAGAAAATCACATTCATACAACGACTTCATATTTTTTCCACATAACAACCTATGTTTAACATTTTTCCTAACTGGAACATCACATACAGAGACTGCACAAATTTTCCCATATTTTATTTCTACATATAAAGTACCTTAACACTTTTTCCAAGAAAACTATCAAAAAGGACTTTGAACCCTAACAGACATTTTTCCTACACAAATAGTGCCTCATACATTTTTCACAGGTACAAAACATGATAAGAAACCTACACAAAATTTACCATGAATTAACTTGACCAGAAAACATATATAACCATTTATCTCAACAAAAGCACATAAACTGAAATAAATAAAAACAGTAATAAAAACTTTCACCAAAAATGCTTTCATATTTTTCCATGATAGATCTACTCATGAGCAAGCTACCAAAACTAAAAGCATTTCATTTGGACTTTTAAATTGTACTACACAAAAATAACAAGCCTTTCTGGAAATTAAAACAAAAAGGAAAAACATTAGAAATCTCCCGGCCCAACTCGCGCAGACTCAGTCCATAGACCGTGAGTGGCTGACGCATGGGACCGTGTGGTCAACGGGGCCCAGCAGTAAGTGAGGGCGGAGCAGGGGATGGGTTTGACCGGGGTTCTCTCGCCGGCGGTGAGGTCGCCGACGGTGAGGTGGTGCTCGGCGGGATCCCCATGACGAGGCGAACCGAGTGGTGGTGATGGTTGGGCTAGTGCATGGCCGTAGCTCGCCGGCGGCGAGGGATGGCGGACGGCGGCGGCGGTGACGCGCGGCTACGCCGTTTCCGGCAGTCGTGCAGATACATGGGTGTATGCTGAGTCTCTAAGTGATGAGTGATTGTCAACTGGGATGATGCGCATGTTCTTTGGCTTGTGTTGTGCAGGTGTCGAGCACGGATACAGTGATCAAAGGCAAGGTGAAGGTCAAGTAGAGACGTGCCGTGCCGATGGACCGAGAGTGGCGAAGGGCGGACGTGAGGCTTGGACTGAGGGACCAGTAGCCCGAGGATCAGCTGTGGTGGGTGGCAGCCTGGGACAACGACGAGCGAAGACTTGCGGTCATGTGTTGCCTGAGTCGTGGACTTGGGGACACGTGTCGGTTTGGTGGTAGAGCCAGAGAAAAACCATCGGGTGGACGGTTTCCAGGTTTGGGCCTCAAAACCTGGGTGCTGAGGGTTTCCGAGTTTGGCCACAAAACTCGGGCTGAGGACGGTTTTCAGGTTTGGGCCTCAAAACCTGGGTGCTGCGAGTTTGCTGAGTTTGGGCCTCAAAACTCAGATGCTGGTGGGCTGGTTTCCCGGTTTGGGCCTCAAAACCGGGGGTTGGCTGGAAAGGCTGGTTTCCCGGTTTTGTCGGTGTTTCGAAACCGGGGTACGACACCAACGAGTAATATGATCGCGTGCTTCTCTTCTTGGATGGTGATGCAAGAGGACACAAGGATTTATCCTGGTTCGGGCAAAGAAGGCCCTACGTCCAGCGGGGGGAGGGTGTTCTTGTATTACTTGCACCTAAGTGCTTGTACAGGGGCGAATACAAGCTCAGTGAGCGTGGACCAGAGTCCGGACTCGTGTGTGTGTGGACTTGTGTCTTAACGTGTCTGTCCCGTGCCCCCAGAATGAGGGCCCTGGTGTCCCCTTTTATAGAGCAAAGGGAGGCCAGGGTTACACAAGGGTATTACAGGTATCGGGGTGTATTGTGTCCCTTACGAAGAAGGGTAGGGACCCTGTCTTGTCGAAGACATTGTAGCCGACGTGGGCGTTGCTGTTGAAGCGTCCTTGAAGCGTGGCCTCCATCCTGGGCGCGGACGTGGTGGCGCAGCGAGGTGGAAGCCGTACAACACCCATCCCGGAACGTACATGACGCGTCGGGGTCCCTCCGGGTCTTGGGGTACCTGTCCTCCAATAGCATGAAAGTAGTTAGGGCTCGAGGGGCGTGGAGCCGGCCTCGAGGCGGCGCCTACGGGGGGCTCGAGTCCCCGCAGGTATGGGCAAGTCCCGTGAAAAATCGATTGAGCGGCATGCATCTGGGCCTCGAGGCGTGTCTTGGACGTGCCACAGTGTAGGGCGTGGGTTAACAGTGCTTTACTGGTGCCTTTTCGCCCATACTTGTGGTGAAAACGAGGCTTGACTCTGCCCCAGACCACTGTGGCACACGTTGTGTTACAGAGGACGTGACTGGAGTAGGTGGATGAATTAAGTGCGCGGCATGGGCTGGCATCCGATGTCTGCATCGCTCGAGGGAGGCAAAACGCGTCTTGAGGAATAGGCCGCTGTGCCAGAGAGGCTCGAGGTCCCCGCGTGGGGTCTCGAGGTGTGGTGTTCGGCTGTGGGGGGCTCGAAGGGTAGTGGAGCGCTTGCCCGAGGCCTGGGGGGCTCGGGTGAGACGGAAAGCGAGTGTGCGCCCGAGGCCTGGCACGGAGGGCTCGGGCGAGACAGAAAACGAACGTGCGCCCGAGGCCTGGCTTGGAGGGCTCGGGCGAGATGGAAAACGAGCGTGCGCCCGAGGCCTGGCTTGGAGGGCTCGGGCGAGACGGAAAACGATCGTGCGCCCGAGGCCTGGCTTGGAGGGCTCGGCTCGGTGGGCCAGCGTCGTAGGCCTCGGGGGGTCGGCTTTTTAGGGGGTTAGACTAGTTAGGTCTGTTATTAACCGGTGTTCTAGGTTTACCCTATTTATTTGCGTTGATTGGGGGTACCCCTTTTGCGGACCCCCGACAGTAGCCCCCGAGCCCTTGCTCGAGTGCTTGCACTCGAGCAGGGGCTCCCGACTGGGATCTCATGGGTTAGCTAACTGGCCTCGAGGGTTTCGTCGATTTGATTCCGTGGGTGTCGTGCGAGCGACACCCGCGGATGTAGCCCCCGAGGCCACGAGGGAGTGGTTAGAACTTCCTCGTGGGCTTTTTGTGAGTTTTAGTTGCGATTTTTAGGTTCGGGGGTGTCAGGCCCCCGAATTTTTAGACCCTCTTTCGTTGAGGGGTGCCAGGCTGAACCGGCCGGCCGGCTCTTCGAGCTGTCCGGCGCACCGGTTGCCCTGGCTTGTCATCCCGCGAGTCCTTTCAATCGGATGCGAGGGGGGATGCCTCGTACTACCCCGAGTGGGCGAGTATCAAGGCTCCCGGTGAGCTGGTAACGGGGAATCCAAGTGAGAGCTCGTGCCCCGTTCGATAGGGGTCGACTGTGGCCCGAAGGCGGTCTCATAAAGCATGGGTGCTCAGTCTGCAGGAGTGCCGGGTCCATTCGATAGGACCCGGTGGCTCGATGCCTCCCTCCGAGGGGATCTCACTGCATGTCGAGTTCCCCGCCTTGGATACACGTGAGGGGCCTCGAGGGCTTGGCCCTCGAGTGATGCTGCGAATGGCGCCCCTTGGTGTCCCTGACTCGGGTGCTCGAAGCCGGCTGTCGAACCCTCTTTCGTCGAGGGCCAGCCTTCGCTGCTTCGAGACTTAGGGCCGGGGCCCGTTTTTGGGCGCTCGAAGCCGGCTGTCGAACCTTTTTTCGAGGGCCAGCCTTCGCTGCTTCGAGACTTAGGGCCGGGGCCCATTTTTACTTCAGGAAGAAGCCTTCGTCGCTTGGAATCCTTCTGCCCGTTGGGCGCGCCTTTTTAGGCGGAAACCGCTAGGGAGTGGAGATCGTGGCGCCAGGGCGGCGGGCGCGGAGTCGGAGCGGCGGCCGCAGAGGGCCCTGGCAGTTGAGCGAACGGTGAGCTGCCGCGTGTTCCCTGCATCCGGCTCGAGACGTAGTTAGGTGGGTGCCTTAAATGCTATGCGGTTTCCTTTTTACGTCGTGGGAGACCCCACCCGTTGGGGTTTCCCCTTATAAATATCGAGAGAGGGGAACAGGAACCCTTTACTTTGCCTTTGCCTTCACCGCCGCCGTAGCCTTCACGCGCCCTCTCCTTCGAGCTAGTTGACTGGGGATTTTCCGGCTGCCCGTCCGCTGCTCGGGTCCGCGCCGCGCCACCGCTATGGCCGCCCAGACACAAGTGCTGCCGGCCGAAGACTGGAGCTTGTCGAAGGTGACGCAGAGCGAGATGGACTCGTTGGTGGCCCAGGGGCTTCTGCGCCCCAACCTGGAGGAGGGACCCGCGTGGTGGGTTATCCTGTCAGCGGAGCACCGGGAGCCGCACCCGCCGGAGGGGTACGTGGTGAGCTTCACGCGCTACCACCGTATGGGGCTCGGCGTCCCACCGAGCTGCTTCATGCGGGGGCTGGCCCACCACTTCGAGGTGGAGCTGCAGCACTTCTCCCCCAACTCCATCTCGCACGCCGCCATATTCGCCGCGGTGTGCGAGGGGTACCTGAAGATGGAGCCGCACTGGGAGATGTTCGTCCATCTCTTCCGGGGCGAGCTCTTCATCAAGGCCCTAAAGCCCAGCAGGAGGCGGCTCGTGCGCATGGGCTCCCTCGCCATCACTGCGAGGGCTGGGACCTCGTCGGCCAACGTCCCCCGTGAATACCTGCGATACAAGCTTTCCACCAACCAGGCCGGGTGGGACGACCATTGGTTCTATCTGCGGAATGAAGATGGTCTCTTTCCGCAGTACACCGGCAGGGTCCTCGCTCAACGCCCGGAGAAGTGGACCTGGGGCGTCGCGGCGGACAGGCAACGCCACCTGGCCCCGCTGATGAAGATGATGAAGACGCTGGTGGATGAAAAGAAGTTGACCGTGCAAGCGGTCATTTGGGCGTTCCACCAGCGAAGATTTCTCCCGCTGGCGGACCGCCCCCTTCTTATGCACGAGATGGGGCCGGAGGCCAGGCTCGAGGCGCTTAATCGATCGAGGATGGCCGAGGAGAGGCTGTCCCGGAACGAGGGCGTCTCCCGGGTATCAATCACGATCCAGGGGCCGTTCATCCCTGAGTACACCCACCTGGTTGCCATGGCGCCCGACGAGGGGTGTCTCGACCTGGTGAGCCTCCCTCGAGCTGAGCTATTCCGAGCCCCCTCCCCCTTTCTCCTCCTTCGAACCTTTTGCATTCTTCTTGTGGTTTGTCTCGTCACGCTTCTTCTTTCTTCAGGGGGCGTTTACTTGTCGCGCGTCGAGGCCCCCGGTGAGGGAGGACGCCATGGATACTCAGGTGAGGCGCCTCTCTGCTCAGAAAGACAAGGAGAGCAAGGATGCCAGGAAGAAGAAAGAGAAAAACAAAAACCTGCGTCGCTTGGCTCGGGAGCAGAGACTGGCGAAGGCTCGTCGCAACCGTCAGCCTGGAGACGGGTCCCCCGAGCTGAGCTCCTCGAGCTCGGAGGAGGAGAGCGGTGATGAGGAGGAGAGCGACGACGAGGGGATGGAGGCGCGCCTGAGGCGCGCGGGGGTCGTCGATGACAGGGCTGACCGCTCCTCTGTGCAGGAGGGTATGCTGGAGGTCCCCCCGACGAAGGGACCGCGCGGGACGCAGCCGCGGAAGGCGGCGCCGATCCCTGCCTCGTCGGGGGCCCGGGGTCCGTGAAGCTCTGCGGCGGACGTGCCCCTGGTCGTGAGGAAGCCCCGAACCCGGAGCGCCTCCGCCACAGCACCAACGGAGGCCGCCCCCGCGCCAGCCCAGGCGGGAGGTCTGGAGAAGGGCCGTGCCTCGAGAAGCGGCCGACGGGTCGAGAAGGATTTCGGGCCCGACCGCCGCGAGCCGTCAAGGTCGCGGTCGAGCCCGCGGAGGAGCGGGCGCCAGGAGGAGGTGTCGAGCCCACGCCATCACGAGCGTCGGGGAGGGAGCCCCCGGGCGTCTCGTGCCCACGGGCGTGAGCGTCCCCGGAGTCCATCGCCGCACCGCCGCCGGGACACAGAAGCGGACGCGGGAGGGCTGTGGCAGAACCTCCCATTAATGTGGCCCACCTGCACACGTCACCGTCTCCCCGAGCCCTAATGACTGTGCACATGTACCACATCACTGGAAAGATCTGTCGGGTGTCCCCGAGAGAACCCCGAATTATCCACAAACCACAGGATCATCATCATGAAGGTTGGAATAATTACAATATTACAACAGTTGATACAAAATACATCGGAGTGCGGAAGCAAGATAGATAACCTTTATAAAACATGAATAAGTTACTTTTACATAAACATAACCTGTATTGTGGAAGCAGAATAGTATTACGGAACCACACTTAGGCGGAGTACCTAAGTTGGAGAAGAAGAACAACCAGATCACGTCAAGCCCACTGACATGATCATGATCAACATCACTTATTAGAAACCTGCAACAAGGGTTAACAAACCCTGAGTACTGGGGTACTCAACAAGACTTAACCGATAAGAAAAGAGGAGAAGACTCAGGAATGAGAGGCTGAGGAAGTCAAGGTAAGGCTTAAGCAAAATCAAGTATTTTGCACAAAAAGCATTTTTGTAAATCTTGTTTTGTTAAGGAAAGATTCAAGTATCTCTCAATTCTTCATTGTCCATGATTCATTTTACATTTCAAAACATACCTAGTTGAGAACCACTCTCCGTTGACAGTCAGTGACCAAGTCTCCATAACCGAGGAGCAACGTTAATCCGGATAAATAATACTCAGCTGAGGATCCCTATTCACACGGCATATGTAGCACCCAAGCTTGCATAGGCCAACCCGTCTACCACGATTCCTCCAAGATTGGGCCCGGTCCTACGCCACCCAGAAGTACAGTACACCACTCTTATCCAGGTACGACGACCACGTGGGTACAAGCTACTTCCGCCATCTCTCCACTCCCAGTGCGCGGTTGTCGGTCCCAATAAAGGATTCCTCGGAGCCAGAGCTTTCCGTAGTATGTGAATAGTTGCAAGTCTTGACCAGCAGGCTCCCATACGGATGGTCCCTAATTTTTCCGCCAGAAACTGTACCTTGGTTGCTCGGTTTGAGCGGAGGTTGCTCGGAGAGTAGGCGTCCACGGAGCAGTGGCCCTCGGCGGCAAACTCCGGCGAAGCGGCGGTGGTTCCGGTGAGACCTGGGCACCAAACATGAAACCAGCGAGCCGATGGGGTTCCTGGGATCAAGATGCAACATAAACGCGAGATAAAGAGGGTAGAGGAGTGCCCAGTGGATCGGACCACGGCAAGATTGAACTCGGCGGAGCTGGCTCACCGGCGGGAAGGAAGATGGCAAAAACAAGCTCTCTGAGTGAGTAGAGATTGCACTGGTTGGCTCTGGAGATGCGTAAGGAGATGAAGTATTTATAGCCGCGGTGAATTTAGATAAAAAAAAGAGCAGGGACGGTGAATTTGGAGACTGGTTCGAATAGCGTTCGTCGGTGCTCCGGTGGCAACCCGAGATCGGTGAGCTCTGGTGGAGGCGCCACGACGCGAAGAAAAGCGCCAGCAGCTGCTCCACTTTGCCACGAACACAAACGCGAGCTTGCTCAGGAGAGATCGATGCTTACCGCGCAAGGAACGGCGATCAAAAGATCAGCGCTCTGCTGTCTTGAACAGGGGAAAAGACTTATCCCTTCTCCTTCCCAATCTACCCTATCTGAAAAATAAAATTACTTTGGATTTTTGAATAGAAGTTGAAAATATGTTAAACTATCAAATGTTCAGAATTCAATACTGAACATCTTTCATTTTTGCAAGATACCCAAAATATGCTCAGATTTTGAATTAGGATTTGAAATACAAAAATGGACAAAAAGGGCAAAAGGGGACTTTTACAATTACTTTATATTTCACATGAACACTTGAAAAACTTTAAATACCAAAGTGGTTCCTTATCAGAAATAGAGCAACTTTGCTTTTTAAAGCATACCCAAAATCTTTAAAAATTTTGATTTATAGAAAAGGGGATAAAATAGGGTGTTTGAATTATTTAAACTATTTATTTGAATTCTAACCAAAGTCTAATTTATACCTCAATGATGACTTGAATCATGACTCAAATACACCTTTGAGACATAAAACCAGAATTTGGTCCAAAACTTCACTACTATAAAAGAAATTACCATAATACCCCAAAAACACATAAAAGCACTAATTACCAAATAAGAAAGCATAAACTAAGGTTTAACTTAAGCATTCTTTTATCAACTAAGCACAAGCATAAAATAATAAACTTGTTTTAGTAAATGAATATCCAGGTTATCACTCAAATGAAATGCCAGTGCATATGATGACATGCCAGGTTTTAGTTTGCTTAACACCAGAGTGTTACAGCTCTTTCCCCCTTAAAGAAATCTCGTCCCGAGATTTAAGAAGCACTTAAAGGTCTGGGGTTGAGTAATGGAAAAGAAAAAATGTCACCCTTGTTTACTCGCAAGGAGTTCACAAGGCAACTGGGTTGGATTCAGGATTACAACCGGGATTAGAACACGGTTGCAAGTAGCAGGGTAGAAGATATCTGGGTGGAGCAAGAAAGATTATCAAGAATCCAGAGAGAGCGTACATTAGTTGTGGGCTATAATGGATCATAACTGTAGACCTCGATACCTGCGCACACCGAGTGGAAACTAGTGTGATCCGGACACACGAGATTCCCTAGGTTCCGACGCAGCACCGTGGTCACCAATCATGGCACCACAATAAAGCACAACTTCTATATCTCTCATCTTAATAAGAAGGAAATTATAACCAAAAGCAAGGGTTGGTTATAACTACAAGGAAAGTGGCTTTGAACTCCCTTTCGGGCGTCCAGAAATGAAAGCACTTTAACGGTGGACTAGAAAGAATCATGACTATAGGCCTGGACATTAGCGAGCACCTGGCAGTAACGCCTTATGGTGGCCATCCATAGGTGACTCCAGGTTCCCACGCTTTTATCCGGTCCACAGATCAGGGTCCTTTCAAAGAACACAATTTTAGTAACTTTCAACCAACATTCGTCGTTTACACGACATCAAACAACTGGTATGTGCCAATTCAAGGCATGACACACACATCTAGGAAGAACCAAAGATTTACCCTGATTCTGTCTTTATGTGGTAGAGTATATGAAAGATATCCAAAAATTCCCAAGGATTAGGAACTTATGGAACATAAGTGTCAAGGATAACAGAATCCAGGGACGATCAACTATCGGGGATCATAGCTGCTTTTAGAATTTAGAGAAGAAGCACATTTTATCATTATGCATGATATGATATATGCTCGTCCTATACGACCTCTCACTGACAGGAGATCTCTGCCTCCACATGTTAGTTAGGTATAGGGCTATACGTTACACTTTAGCTTCACGGACTTGGTATAGGTGTTGAATAGCTCTTCTGTCTTGGTTTGACGGGGAAGTTGATTTTCCATTAACTTTCTATAGACGAGTTGAAACCATCTCAGTGTCTTCAGCTTGAGTTGCTAGTAGAGTCTTCACGAAGTCTTTCAGCAAGAAAGAAACTTAGGGAAGGATCATTTTTAACTTGTTACTTCCAAAAACTTTTAGATGAAGAAACCATTTTGAAGTTTTTCAAGAGTAACGTTGTAACCAGTCTTCCCTTGATGACAATCCTGCTCCGATACCATTCTGTGGCAGAACCTCCCATTAATGTGGCCCACCTGCACACGTCACCGTCTCCCCGAGCCCTAATGACTGTGCACATGTACCACATCACTGGAAAGATCTGTCGGGTGTCCCCGAGAGAACCCCGAATTATCCACAAACCACAGGATCATCATCATGAAGGTTGGAATAATTACAATATTACAACAGTTGATACAAAATACATCGGAGTGCGGAAGCAAGATAGATAACCTTTATAAAACATGAATAAGTTACTTTTACATAAACATAACCTGTATTGTGGAAGCAGAATAGTATTACGGAACCACACTTAGGCGGAGTACCTAAGTTGGAGAAGAAGAACAACCAGATCACGCCAAGCCCACTGACATGATCATGATCAACATCACTTATTAGAAACCTGCAACAAGGGTTAACAAACCCTGAGTACTGGGGTACTCAACAAGACTTAACCGATAAGAAAAGAGGAGAAGACTCAGGAATGAGAGGCTGAGGAAGTCAAGGTAAGGCTTAAGCAAAATCAAGTATTTTGCACAAAAAGCATTTTTGTAAATCTTGTTTTGTTTAGGAAAGATTCAAGTATCTCTCAATTCTTCATTGTCCATGATTCATTTTACATTTCAAAACATACCTAGTTGAGAACCACTCTCCGTTGACAGTCAGTGACCAAGTCTCCATAACCGAGGAGCAACGTTAATCCGGATAAATAATACTCAGCTGAGGATCCCTATTCACACGGCATATGTAGCACCCAAGCTTGCATAGGCCAACCCGTCTACCACGATTCCTCCAAGATTGGGCCCGGTCCTACGCCACCCAGAAGTACAGTACACCACTCTTATCCAGGTACGACGACCACGTGGGTACAAGCTACTTCCGCCATCTCTCCACTCCCAGTGCACGGTTGTCGGTCCCAATAAAGGATTCCTCGAAGCCAGAGCTTTCCGTAGTATGTGAATAGTTGCAAGTCTTGACCAGCAGGCTCCCATACGGATGGTCCCTAATTTTTCCGCCAGAAACTGTACCTTGGTTATATCTCACCCAAGCATAACAGTCCTGTTAGTTTTTCAATCCTGTCCCGGTCGGTGTCAACTGTTGAGTCTCGGACTACAACATGACGGCATCGTACGCTAGGACAACCTCTCCTCGCTGTTGACTAGATACGGATCAAATACTTAGCCAACAGGCTGAGAGTAAAGCCAAAATCCCATCAAAATTCTTTAAGTGATCACACTTTTTGAAATTGGCATTTTATTGCAAATCTATTGTATAGCATCACTAAGCATTTTGCAAATAGTTTTTAAACAGGGCAGGAGGATTTTCTGGTGGAGGTAAATAGTGCAGGTAATAGGTCATCACACAACTCCTATAACCTAATGCAGTAGTTTTAACTCAAGAACATTTAAGGAAACTTTTATAAAAGCAAGGAAGGTTAAATGCACCGGGGCTTGCCTTGAGGATCGGGGAAGTTCGAAGATTCTGAACAACACGAAAGGTCTGCACCCTCAGGAGAAATCCACTGAGAGTTAGGGCCTTCCGAAGCGGGATCTACACGTAAAAGTGCATATGCATGAATAATGAGATGCTTATGATATGATCATGATAAAGATGGAAATTTTCTTAACTATAACCTTTACATAGTACAACTTTTCATCACGGTAAAGTTGCAAACCAACAAACCCACTTTATCTATTATAAACACTAAACAAGTTTTATTATTTTCTGATAACGCAACTTACAAGCAACAAAAAGGTATTTGCATAAAGGAAACCCATAACCAGGGAGCAAATCTTGCTAGTTTCCCATTGGTTGTCAAACAATTCCAAAAGTCACACAAATCTACAGGGATCAACTATTTCTATTTATTTTATTAATCATTTTAATTAGCCTTTTATTTATACATCAAGCATACTTTGTCAATCAGAGATGAAATTAAACCTGAAGGTGTATATCAGTGATATAAACTCCCATGTCAAATTTCATGATTTTTGGAGAAACACAGAAAATTACATAAATCACCAAAGTTGCATTTATTAATTAAAGCACAGATTTTATTGGCATAAAAAAATGTTCCAAACACAAGTTTCATAATTTTTATATTAGCACAGACATGCTATCATCTATCATGTCAAATTTCATAATTAACAGAGCTATAGATTAATTATAGCAAAAATAACAAAACTGACTACTGTTCAAAAAGCCAGAAAAAGAAAAACTTGAAACGAGCCCAAACTCGGTTTTCGGCCCAAGCCAACTCGGCCCAGCGTGGCGCGAGCGCACGGCGGTGGGTGTGGGTTCGTTCGCTCGAGACCCGGCTCGAACGAGACAGCGCCCGAGGGTCCGTTCGAGACCTAGCTCGAGGCTCGGGCGAGACGGAACGCTCGTCCGTTCGAGACCTGGCTCGAGGCTCGGGCGAGACGGAAAAACGCTCGTCCGTTCGAGGCCTAGCTCGGGCGGGACAGCGAACACGTTCGCCCGAGGCTCGGCTCGAGCGAAGCGGTGTGTCGTGACAGCTTTGCAGAAAAGTCCTTCGACTTTTACGAAACTAACCCACAGTCCACAGCGCTATTCACCTGAGTCTTGGACTTTACAACCAACACCCTGAAACTTCTCATCTTTACAACGAGGAGGTCCTCAACCATGGCCGGCGCGCATGGCGAAGAACCGAGCAGCGGCGTGACTTACGCCGGCCAACTCCGGCCACTAAAGACCTAACGGATGCAAGCATCAGCACCGGCAAGCCAACCGCAACCGATTGAGCCCCTAACCCTAAACTCTACTACTCCGGCGAGGTCTGGCCACGCACGGCGGCGGATTGGATCTCGGCACGGCCGTTCCGGCGAACCTAGGCCGGTCGCAAGCGAACGGAGAAGCTAGGAAGGTGTAGAAGCTCACCCCGGTGCTGATGGTGAAGTCGGTTTGAGCGGAGGTTGCTCGGAGAGTAGGCGTCCACGGAGCAGTGGCCCTCGGCGGCAAACTCCGGCGAAGCGGCGGTGGTTCCGGTGAGACCTGGGCACCAAACATGAAACCAGCGAGCCGATGGGGTTCCTGGGATCAAGATGCAACATAAACGCGAGATAAAGAGGGTAGAGGAGTGCCCAGTGGATCGGACCACGGCAAGATTGAACTCGGCGGAGCTGGCTCACCGGCGGGAAGGAAGATGGCAAAAACAAGCTCTCTGAGTGAGTAGAGATTGCACTGGTTGGCTCTGGAGATGCGTAAGGAGATGAAGTATTTATAGCCGCAGTGAATTTGGATAAAAAAAAGAGCAGGGACGGTGAATTTGGAGATTGGATCGAATAGCGTTCGTCGGTGCTCCGGTGGCAACCCGAGATCGCTGAGCTCTGGTGGAGGCGCCACGACGCGAAGAAAAGCGCCAGCAGCTGCTCCACTTTGCCACGAACACAAACGCGAGCTTGCTCGGGAGAGATCGATGCTTACCGCGCAAGGAACGGCGATCAAAAGATCGGCGCTCTGCTGTCTTGAACAGGGGAAAAGACTTATCCCTTCTCCTTCCCAATCTACCCTATTTGAAAAATAAAATTACTTTGGATTTTTGAATAGAAGTTGAAAATATGTTAAACTATCAAATGTTCAGAATTCAATACTGAACATCTTTCATTTTTGCAAGATACCCAAAATATGCTCAGATTTTGAATTAGGATTTGAAATACAAAAATGGACAAAAGGGCAAAAGGGGACTTTTACAATTACTTTAGATTTCACATGAACACTTGGAAAACTTTAAATACCAAAGTTGTTCCTTATCAGAAATAGAGCAACTTTGCTTTTTAAAGCATACCCAAAATCTTTCAAAATTTTGATTTATAGAAAAGGGGATAAAATAGGGTGTTTGAATTATTTAAACTATTTATTTGAATTCTAACCAAAGTCTAATTTATACCTCAATGATGACTTGAATCATGACTCAAATACACCTTTGAGACATAAAACCAGAATTTGGTCCAAAACTTCACTACTATAAAAGAAATTACCATAATACCCCAAAAACACATAAAAGCACTAATTACCAAATAAGAAAGCATAAACTAAGGTTTAACTTAAGCATTCTTTTATCAACTAAGCACAAGCATAAAATAATAAACTTGTTTTAGTAAATGAATATCCAGGTTATCACTCAAATGAAATGCCAGTGCATATGATGACATGCCAGGTTTTAGTTTGCTTAACACCAGAGTGTTA
The DNA here is from genome assembly GCA_009763385.1 of Coix lacryma-jobi var. lacryma-jobi. NCBI lineage: Eukaryota > Viridiplantae > Streptophyta > Magnoliopsida > Poales > Poaceae > Coix > Coix lacryma-jobi. The sequence continues at coordinate 70,211,496 of CM019830.1, forward strand.
CAAGGGCGCGACCGCCAGCGCGTGCGCCGGAGCCCGCGCCGAGGCGGGCGCCACGATGACAGCCCGAGGGAGGTGCGGTCGCCCTCCCGCGAGGTGGGGCGGAAGGAGGGATCTCCCTCGAGGTCGAGCCACGGGAGGCGTCGGGAGCCCTCCCCCCATCCCAGCCCTGTGGAGACGGCCCGGGCGCAGGGCTCGAGCCGCGGGGTGGGCTCGAAACCCCTGAGTGGGTCCGGCGATTCCGGGAAGAAGCCCAGTCGCCGCTTTGGGTGAGTAATTTTCTTGGACCTCGTCGGAAGCGAGGCTTGACCTCTTTACTTTTGATACACATGCCATCTCTGGTTTCTCAGGGGGAAGCGCTCCTACCTGGAGGTGGACCTCGCTTCGTCTAAGCGGGCCAAGACCTCGAGCCCCGTCGAGGCACAGGCACCTCGAGGTATGGCACCTTCCTCCGCTAGAGAAGCCGCTTGGCTGGAGAAGGCTCGAGCTTCCATGGCTCGAGGTGACCAGATGATCGTCGCAAATTTTGGTGAGGCCGTCGCCGTCGACCGCAGGGGTTGGGGCACTCTTCCTGGCTCTGATATCATCGTCATCTCGTATTGCAGGGGCCACAGCTCACGGCGTCGAGCCCGCTGCTACCATGCTTACTGAGGCGCTGCCGTATCCCCCTTCTCCTCCTGCGATGGCGTCTGTCGGGAGCGCCACCCCTCCCCCTGCTACAGCGGCTGTTCCGGGGGAAGCGCCTGGGGCGAGCACGGCCCCGCCGGTGTCTGGGGCCGAGGAGACTACGCCCCTCGAGGCCCCGACAGTGGAGGACCTCCTGAACGAGCTGGAGCAGGGGCCGCCCCTCGCCGCAGGCTTGCCAATGGTGGAGGCGCCCGAGGTGCCAGCAAGTGCTGACGAGACGCAGGAGGGCCCGGCCAGGGAAGAGCCGGGGCCCGTGCCGTCGGGCGGCAGGCCGCAGCTGGGGCAGCTCGGGACGGAGGGGGATCAGCCCGACATCGAGCTCGACCGTCCAGTATGGCCGTTTCCTGACGCGCCAAGCCCGCCCCTTGCCATGGTCCACGTCGAGCGACCGGTTCAGCGGGGGGCTCCGCGCGAGGTGCGGGCCATCTTTTGGGAGGTGGCCGAGCTCATGGCGGAGGCGGAGCGGTCCTGTTCCGAGGAGGCGGGCCGGTCCGCACAGGTGTCGGCCGCCCTCGCGAGGGCTGAGGCGGAGCTTCAAGATCTCCGCGCTGAGCTGAGCCGGAACGCCCAAATGGCGAGCCGACTCAATGAGGCGGAGGCGGAGGTCCGGGCGGCTCGAGGCGAGGTCGCTCGATCCAAGGAGGAGGCCGCCGCCGCTCTCGAAGTGTCGAGGAAGGAGGCCGCGGACGTCCGAAGCGAGGCCACCTCCGCCCGGGCTGAAGCCGAGGCGGCGAAGCAGGAGGCCGCTGACGCCCGTGGCGAGGCCGCTGCTGCCCGAACCGCAGTGGAGGCGGCGAGAAAAGAGGCCGAAGACGCCGAGATTGGTGTCGCCACCGCCCGAGCTGCCAAGGGGGCGGCGTGGCAGGAGGTGATCCGCAAGGATCTGGCCCTTGTGGAGGCGGGCCGGCTGATCGAGGACCTTAGGTCCGAGAGGCTCCTCATGCTGGCCGAGAAGCGCAGGCTTGAGCAGCGTGCTGAGGGCCTGACCAGCGACCTCGCCGCACTGGGGCAACATTGCGACGGTGAGGCTTACACCTTGTTCTTGTTTGGGTCTCGAAGTTTTTTGTTACGCCGCAGTCTCACTCTTCCTTGTTCGTTGCGCAGGGGTCGAGAAGACGGTCGAGGAGCTCCGCGGGACGAACCAGGCTCTCTTGGACCAACTCCAAGACGAGACGATGGTGGCGGAGCGGGCTTGCACCTCCCTCGACCGGCTTGGCCCCATGTGGGGTGCTCCTCCAGTAGCTGCGGCAGAAGGCACGGTGGCCCGAGGCGATGCCTTGGTCGACGCCTTGTGCTTCTTCGACGCAGCGGCGCGGGACCGTGTCCGGCAAGCTCTCCATCATGGTGTCAAGCAGACGCTCACGGTCGTTCGCTCCGGTTTCCGCTTCCCGGTCCACGTTGTCGCCAACGGCTTCATCGAGATCGAGGGGAAGGACGAGGAGTGGAACAACTGCCGTGTTGACAAAATTTTGGAGAAGATGGAGAGGCCCGGTACATCGCTCGCCAAGATTTTCGAGGAGGACGTGCTGCCTCCTGACGCCAGCAGCGGTGTCGAGGGCCCTCCTCCTTCTAGCTCGGGTGTCGAGGCTGAGCCCGTCGTGGGAGACCTCGGGGAGGAGTACCACACCGACGAGGATTAGGGCCTGCGTGCCAAATTTGGGCGTCGAGGCCCTTGTAAAAATTTTATGGCATGGATGAGGGTCTATCGAGACCCATTTGCATATATGACTTGTTTGTTTAAAGGTGTTGTTTTCTTTTCAAATGCGTTTGACCACTTCTCTTTGTTGCAAGCTCGAGTTTCTGCTAACTTAGTCCGTACTCCTTCGATACGTCGCGAGCCCCTCGAGGGGAGGCGTAGGTAGGGTACCGTAGCCCGGGGGCATAGGTGGCCGTCTACGTCGACGCCTCCCGACCTTTGGAGGCTCGAGGTATTTTGGGATTTAGACGTCGCTAGTTCACTCGAGGCATGAGTCGAGACGAGGGTCGAATTTTTTGAAAAGAAAACACGCATTTTTTCCGGAGACTGGGGGGCGGTTACCCCCCTGTCAGCCCCCGAGGGAGGCTCGACCCTGAGCAAGGCAGGGTCGAGGCTACCTCATGCTGCCAAGCAAAATGAAAGACAACGCACGAGATTGTTCATTCATATTTGACATGTTTGTACAAAGCAACAAAATGAACAAAGCCTTGAGGCCCTTAAGGATAGAAGCGACGTAGCTGAGATATGTTCCACGCGTTCGCCAGGATTCTGCCTTGATCGTCGTAGAGCTTGTATGTTCCTGGCTTGAGCACCTTAGCCACGGTGTATGGGCCCTCCCATGGAGGGGTGAGCTTGTGGCGCCCTCGATTGTCTTGAAGCCGTCGAAGCACGAGGTCCCCCACTGCTAGGTCTCTTTTGCGCACATACTTGTCGTGGTAGCGTCGAAGTGATTGCTGGTAGCGTGCGGAGTTGATGAGCGCCGCATCTCGGGCCTCCTCGAGCTGGTCCTTGGCGTTGGCAAGCCTCTCGTCGTTGTTTTGCTCGTTGTAGGCTCGAAGTCGAGGGGAGCCGTACTCGAGGTCCGTAGGCAAGACTGCCTCGGCGCCGTAGGTTAGGAAAAACGGAGTGAACCCGGTGGCTCGACTCGGCGTAGTCCTGAGGCCCCACAGCACCGAGGGGAGCTCTGCGGCCCATCCCTTTCCGAAATTTTTGAGAGTCTTGAACAGCCTCGGCTTCAGCCCATGGAGTATCATGCCGTTGGCGCGCTCGACCTGCCCGTTGCATTGAGGGTATGCGACCGAGGCCCAGGTTACGCGAATGTGGTTGTCATCGCAGAAGTTGGTGAACTTTTTGCCCGTGAATTGGGTGCCATTGTCGGTGATGATGACGTTAGGCACTCCAAACCGGTACATGATGTTGGCGATGAACTCGACGGCCTTCTCGGAGGTGGGGTCTCCTATCGGCTTAGCCTCGATCCACTTGGTGAACTTGTCGACGGCCACGAGCACGTGTGTGTACCCTCCACTTGTCCTTTTGAGGGGACCCACAAGGTCGAGCCCCCAAACGGCAAATGGCCAAGTGATTGGGATCATCTGCAGGGCGTGTGCGGGCTGGTGCGTTTGCTTGGCGTAGAATTGACACCCATGGCATGCTCGGACCAAGCGCTTGGCGTCCCCAATGGCGGTCGGCCAATAGAAGCCTTGACGGAAGGCGTTCCCAACCAGGGCCCTCAGGCGCTGCGTGGTGGCCGCAAGCCCCCGAGTGCATGTCGTCGAGGAGCTTGCGTCCTTCCTCGAGGAGGATGCAGCGCTGAAGGATCCCGGTCGGGCTTCGTCGGTATAGTTCCCGTTCGTCGCCGTAGGTGACGTAGGTCTTGGCCCTTCGAGCTATGCGTCGAGCCTCCGTCTTGTCTTCCGGTAGCACGCCTAGCGCTAAGTAGTCGAGGTAGGGCGTCCGCCAGTCGAGGTGTCGTGGTGAAGAAGAGGCGGTTGCGTCGACCTGCATCGCCTCAGCGGATGTCCAGGGGTCATTCCCGAGGGGTGGCGTTGAAAGTCGAGCGCCCGTGTCTAGCTCGAGGGGTGGCGTCGAGGGGCCAGCCCCCGGGTCGATTTCGACGGATGGCTCGAAGACGTCCCTCGAGAAGACGTCTGGTGGTACCGTGCCGCGCGTGGACGCCAACTTTGCCAGCTCGTCTGCGGCCTCGTTGTACTTTCGAGCTATGTGGTTGAGCTCGAGGCCGTAGAACTTATCTTCCAGCTTGCGCACCTCCCCGCAGTATGCCTCCATCTTGGGATCGATGCAGCTTGAAGCCTTCATAACCTGGTTGATGACGAGCTGCGAGTCTCCTCGGGCGTCGAGGCGTCGGACCCCGAGCTCGAGGGCGATGCGCAGCCCATTGACGAGGGCCTCGTACTCGGCGACGTTGTTGGAGGCGGGGAAGTGCAAGCGTAGCAGGTAGCGCATGTGGACTCCGAGGGGTGAGATGAAGAGCAGGCCTGCGCCTGCCCCCGTCTTCGTGAGGGATCCGTCGAAGTACATGGTCCAGAGCTCGGCTTGAATCTGTGCCGGCGGGAGCTGAGTGTCGGTCCATTCAGCAACGAAGTCCGCCAACGCTTGCGACTTGATGGCCTTTCGCGGGGCATAGGTGATGGTCTCCCCCATTAGTTCGGCGGACCACTTGGCGATGCGCCCCGTGGCCTCCCGATTGTTGATGATCTCTCCGAGGGGGAAGGACGACACCACCGTTACGGGATGAGCGAGGAAGTAGTGCTGGAGCTTGCGCCTTGTGACGATGATGCCGTAGAGCAGCTTCTGGATGTGCGGATACCGGACCTTGGCCTCGGAGAGTACTTCACTGGTGAAGTACACCGGTCGTTGGACCGGCAATGCATGACCCTCCTCGTGCCTCTCGACGGCTACGACCGCGCTGACCACCTGAGTGGTTGCGGCCACATAGAGGAGGAGAGGCTCGGGGGAATCGCCAACCTGGGCTGGTCGCGGTGGCACGAGGATTGGTGCGGAAGTCAGCAACCCCTTCAACTTGGTTAAGGCCTCCTCGGCTTCGACAGTCCACGCAAAGTGTTCCTTCTTCTTCAGCAGGCGGTAGAGGGGTAGCGCTTTTTCCCCTAGCCTCGAGATGAATCTGCTGAGAGCGGCTAGGCAGCCAGTCACTTTCTGCACACCCTTGAGGTCTCGATCGGGCCCATCCTCGTGACTGCTGAGATTTTTTCGGGGTTTGCCTCGATCCCCCGTTGTGAGACAATGTAGCCAAGTAGCATGCCTCGAGGCACACCAAAGACACACTTCTCGGGGTTGAGCTTCACATTCTTGGCCCGGAGGCACTCGAATGTGGTCTCGAGGTCGCTGATGAGGTTCCCGACTTTCCTGGTTTTAACCACGATGTCATCGACGTAGGCCTCGACGGTCCTGCCTATGTGCTCGCCAAAGATGTGCTGCATACATCGTTGATACGTTGCCCCGGCGTTTCGTAGGCCGAAGGGCATCGTAACGTAGCAATACATACCAAATGGCGTGATAAAAGAGGTTGCGAGTTCGTCGGATTTTTTCATCTTAATTTGGTGGTAGCCGGAATACGCATCAAGGAACGAAAGCACTTCGCACCCAGCAGTGGAATCGACAATCTGATCAATTCTAGGTAAAGGAAATGGAACTTTTGGACATGCTTTATTCAGACCAGTGTAGTCTACACACATCCGCATTTTTCCATTCTTTTTCCTAACTAATACAGGGTTAGCTAGCCACTCTGGGTAAAATACCTCCTTGATGAACCCGGCCGCCAAAAGCTTGTGCACCTCCTCGCCGATGATCCTGCGCTTCTCCTCGTCGAAGCGGCGCAGGCGTTGCTTCACTGGTCTGGAACCGGCTCGGATTTCCAAGGCGTGCTCGGCGACTTCCCTTGGTATGCCCGGCATGCCCGAGGGGCCCCACGCAAACATGTCGATGTTCGCGCGGAGAAAGTCGACGAGCACGGCTTCCTATTTAGGCTCGAGGCTGGCACTGACGGCCAGCGTCTTGCCATCGGTCGAAGTCGGGTCGACGGGTATCCGCTTTGTGTGCTCCGCCGGCTCGAAGTTGCCAGCGTGACGCTTCGCTTCAGGAGCCCCCTCGGTGGCCAGGGCGGCTAGGGCCTCGAGCGAGTCGAGGTGGACGTTGGCCTCCCCACGCTCGACGCATTCCACGTCGCAGTGGTAGGCGTGCTCGTAGGAGGTGTCGATGGTGATGACCCCTTTTGGCCCCGGCATCTTGAGCTTTAAGTACGTGTAGTTGGGAACCTGCCATGAACTTGGCGTAGCCCGGCCGACCGATGATGGCGTGGTAGGCCCCTTGGAACCCAACTACCTCGAAGGTGAGTGTCTCCCGGCGGAAGTTAGCCGGCGTGCCAAAGCAAACCGGCAGGTCGATGCGCCCGAGGGGGTGGGCCTTCTTCCCCGGTACGACTCCATGGAACCCCCCGACGCTGGGCCGGAGCTGACCCTCTGAAATCCCCAGGAGGTCGAGTGTCTCGAGGTATATGATGTTGAGGCTCGAGCCCCCATCCATCAACACCTTGGAGAACCGTACGTCGACGATGACGGGGTCGACGACGAGGGGGTACGCCCCCGGGTTTGTGACACGGTCCGAGTGGTCGTCACGGTCGAACGTGATCGGCGCATCAGACCAGTCAAGGTACCGGGGGGCGTCGTGGCAGAGTGCAAAGGCCTCCCGGCGCTCCTTCTTTCTTTCTCGAGCCGAGAGCCCGACGGTCGGCCCCCCGTAGATCATGTAGCAGTCGCGCACTGGGGGGAAGTCGCCGTCCGCGTCGCCACCGCCGCGTCGATCGGTATCCTTGCCCTTAGGCGCGTCTTCTCTCTTATCGCCGAGCTTGGAGTAGTAGCCTTTCAATAGTCAGCAGTCCTTTAACTTGTGATTTACTGGGCCCCTGTGATAAGTGCAGGGGCCCTCGAGCATCTGGTCGAAAACAGCCCCGTCAGGGGGGCCTCGGGGCTTCTTAGGCTCGAGGGCGCCTGCGAGCACTTCGTCGTCGTCGTCATCATTGGCGTCGCGCTTCGCCTTCTGACCTTTGCGTTTGTTCTTCTTCTTTTTGTTGCTATTGTTGTTGTCGTTCTTGGCGTCGTCGCCTTTGTTCGTGACCTCCGGCGCGGCCACCGCCTTGCCTTTGTCCGTGGAACGGCCAAAGAAGGCCCCCACTGCCTCGTCGCCTGAGGCAAAGCTGGTGACACGATCCATCAGGTCCTCGACCGTCCTGGGACGGTAGCGTCCTAGCTCATGGACTAGCTCTTGGCATGTCGTGCCCGCGAGGAACGCTGAGATGACGTCCTCATCAGGCACGTGGGGGAGCTCGAGGCGCTGCTTCGAGAACCGTCGAGCAAAATCGCGGAGGGGCTCGTTCGCCGCCTGCCTACAACGCCGTAGATCCCAGGGGATGCCTGGGCGCACGCACGTCCCCTTGAAATTCCCATCGAAGACCCTGACTAGGTTGGCCCAGTCGTCGATCCGATCCGGCGGGAGCCCCTCGAGCCACCGGCGGGCGGTGTCCGAGAGGTAAAGTGGGAGTTGGCGTATGATCACACGGTCGTCGTTCTTCGCTCCGCCCAGTTGGCAGCCTAGGCGGAAGTCCGAGAGCCAGAGCTTGGGCTCGACCTCCCCGTCATACTTCACGATGTTGGTCGGCGGTCGGAAGCGGTCGGGGAGGGTTGAGCTGCGGATGGCCCGACTGAAGACTCTGGGGCCCGGGGGCTCGAGGGCTTGCCGGTCCTCGTCGCTGTCGTAGCGCCCCCCTCGATGGGCGCTATAGCCACGCTCCTGGGCCCCCTTGTCCTTGCGCCGGTGGTTGATGTCGTTGCGGGCGTCGTTGGGGTCTCGAGGTGGCCGGTTGTCGATGATCCGTTCGCGGACTGGTCTAGCTCGAGAGGCGTCAGGTTGGTGGACGGATGCCTCGCGCTCGTTGCGGGGCGTGTCCGCCGGTTTCCCCGAGGCTGCTCCGCGTCGTCGTGACGCCGAGCTCTCGGCTTGCTGTACAGCGGCTGTCTCGAGGGGGTTCTTCATTTCCCCAAGCATGCGCCTGGCGTCAGGGTTGGAGACGGCGGGCAGGTCACGGAGCAGCATCGCCGCCGCCACCACGTTCTGTCCCGCTAGCGGGAAACGCACCTCGGGGCGTGCTGGCGCCCTGTCCTCGAGGATCTGCCGGTGGACCTCTCGAGCTCGGCCACGAGCGCCGGCACCTCAAGGCTGGGCTGGTTCTTGTGCTAGGGTTTTCTCGAGCTGCAGCAGGCGTTGTCGGTCCTCCTCAGCCTTGGCGATGGCCTCCCGCAGCTGCGCGAGCTGCGCCGCTTGGTCGTCGCTGTGCTGGGATGGTGCCGGGGGTTCGTTCCTCCCGTGAATACGTGACCCGCCTGCCGCAGCCACGTCTCCGGGCCCTTCGAGGTTGAGCGCCGGCCTGAGGTCGTCACCCTCGTCCTCGATGTCGCATACGACCCCCTCGAGTTGGAAGCACTCCCTGGTGGGATCCCAGAGGTCGGGGTCGTGGTAGTCGTATTCATCGAAGTCGGGGCTGGTGATGCCGCGCCGCCTTGGCTCGTGCTGGGGCTGCAGCTCGCTGTACCACTCCCCGAAGGTGGCTTGACGAGGCGGCCCGACGTCTCGTGAGAGGCCAGGGTCGACGCGTGCAGGGTGGACGATCTCCAGGTTGGCCATGGCCTGCAGCAGCGCGCCCGGGCGTTCCTCCTGCTCTGCCGGGTGACGGCCCCGACTGCGCTCGTTGAGCTTGCGGGCGTAGGCTGCCGCGGAGCTGTCGAGGCCGAACGGGAACTGCCGGCGTCGAGCGCGGTACACCCCGTGCGGGAGGAGGCCGGGCGGCGTCGACAGTGCGCGGCTCGGAGGCCTCTGGCCTGGCTCTTAGTCCGTGCGCATGATGAACGCGATGTCGCTGGGCGGGCGCGGGCGCGCCCGGGAAGTCTCCGGCCGTGCGCCGGGCAAGCTCCTCCTCGGGGACTCCGCGCTAGCCGCGGGGAAGTGGGTGTATGCCGCCGGCGCCGCCTGTGCCTGGCGACGATGATGACGACGGCGCCGCTCACGGGGTGGCGACACGCGATGGTGTGGGCGGCGTGCCATGCTCCTCGCACGGGGCGGCGCGACACGCCCTCCACTCGTGCCCTCCATGGAGAGCAAGGTCAGCTCGTTGCCGTTGTCAGTGGCCAGGAACTCGAGGCTCCCGAACCAGATGACGGCGCCGGCAGAGAACGAAGGAGTCGAAGCAGCCATCCAGGAAACGGCGAGAAACCGACTCGACACGCGAAGGCCCCTACCTGGCGCGCCAACTGTCGGTGTTTCGAAACCGGGGGTACGACACCAACGAGTAATATGATCGCGTGCTTCTCTTCCTAGATGGTGATGCAAGAGGACACAAGGATTTATCCTGGTTCGGGCAAAGAAGGCCCTACGTCCAGCGGGGGGAGGGTGTTCTTGTATTACTTGCACCTAAGTGCTTGTACAGGGGCGAATACAAGCTCAGTGAGCGTGGACCGGAGTCCGGACTCGTGTGTGTGTGGACTTGTGTCTTAATGTGTCTGTCCCGTGCCCCCAGAATGAGGGCCCTGGTGTCCCCTTTTATAGAGCAAAGGGAGGCCAGGGTTACACAAGGGTATTACAGGTATCGGGGTGTATTGTGTCCCTTACGAAGAAGGGTAGGGACCCTGTCTTGTCGAAGACATTGTAGCCGACATGGGCGTTGCTGTTGAAGCATCCTTGAAGCGTGGCCTCCATCCTGGGCGCGGACGTGATGGCGCGGCGAGGTGGAAGCCGTACAGCACCCATCCCGGAACGTAAAGGACGCGTCGGGGTCCCTCCGGGTCATGGGGTACCTGTCCTCCAATAGCATGAAAGTAGTTAGGGCTCGAGGGGCGTGGAGCCGGCCTCGAGGCGGCGCCTACGGGGGGCTCGAGTCCCCGCAGGTATGGGCAAGTCCCATGAAAAATCGATTGAGCGGCAGGCATCTGGGCCTCGAGGCGTGTCTTGGACGTGCCATAGTGTAGGGCGTGGGTTAACAGTGCTTTACTGGTGCCTTTTCGCCCATACTTGTGGTGAAAACGAGGCTTGACTCTGCCCCAGACCACTGTGGCACACGTTGTGTTACAGAGGACGTGACTGGAGTAGGTGGATGAATTAAGTGCGCGGCATGGGCTGGCATCCGATGTCTGCACCGCTCGAGGGAGGCAAAACGCGTCTCGAGGAATAGGCCGCTGTGCTAGAGAGGCTCGAGGTCCCCGCGTGGTGCCTCGAGGTGTGGTGTTCGGCTGTGAAGGGCTCGAAGGGTAGTGGAGCGCTTGCCCGAGGCCTGGGGGGCTCGGGTGAGACGGAAAGCGAGCGTGCGCCCGAGGCCTGGCACGGAGGGCTCGGGCGAGACAGAAAACGAACGTGCGCCCGAGGCCTGGCTTGGAGGGCTCGGGCGAGACGAAAAACGAGCGTGCGCCCGAGGCCTGGCTTGGAGGGCTCGGGCGAGATGGAAAACGATCGTGCGCCCGAGGCCTGGCTTGGAGGGCTCGGGCGAGATGGAAAACGATCGTGCGCCCGAGGACTGGCTTGGAGGGCTCGGCTCGGTGGGCCAGCGTCGTAGGCCTCGGGGGGTCAGCTTTTTAGGGGGTTAGCCTAGTTAGGTCTGTTATTAACCGGTGTTCTAGGTTTACCCTATTTGTTTGCGTTGATGGGGGTACCCCTTTTGCGGACCCCCGACAGGTTTGGGCCACAAAACCGGGGGTGCAGAGTGGTGGCGGCACGTGGCGGCAATCGGGAGGTTGCGTCGAGGCAACGCTACGAGTTGTGCAGGTGTGGCCGTTGGATCCACCTACCATCGAGTTAGTCCAGAATAACCTTGGGGTTTAGCTAGTTCGCTCTGTAAGTAGTTAGGGGTAGAGTGGGAAATAGGAATAGTTAGGATTAGGATAAGTAGAGGGAGACACCCACCTCCCCATTCATCTTAGTCATTTTGCTCTTTGCTTCTAGGGTTTCTTGCTCTCCCAATCCCCTGCTGTAGCTAGCTAAGATCCGCAGAGAACCATACCTCTGTGTACTTGAGATTTTGAGGAAGTGAGGCCGTAACCTCACTATTGTAGCGTGTGGTAGCCACACGGTTGCAATTTGTGATTGTGATTAGCGTTTTGTTCGTGTTCTTCGCGGAATCCTTTTTCTCCACGTTTTTCCCGTCATTCGATCTCTTTGCTCGGTTCATCTTTTGCAAATCCATTTGAACCAAGTTGTCCTAGGTCGTGAGGCACTTCTTTCCACCGAAAGAATTCTCCTCTAACCTCACGCTCTAGGAGATCGATCGATTTTGATTTCGGGTCAAGCTTTTCTTCCTTCCCCCGGATTTCTTCGATTCATCGATTTGGAGATAGGCTCGAGCCATGATCTCTTAGAGATAGCTCACTATCCTCCTTGTGACTCATCTCTCCAAGTTTGAACCCTAGATGTTTTGTTTTGGGATAGTTTGAATCAAATCGGTGGACGAACAGTTCATTGTCGGGGTGACCGGACGCTTGACATGAGCTGACCGGACGCTTGGTCAGAGTCCGGTCGATGAAGGTTTGACGCGCGCGTATTCTGTTCACTTGACCGGACGCTGGTTTTTGGAACCGACCGGACGCGCTGGTTCCGCTGTTCACCTGTTTCGACGTGTGTGACCGGACGCTCTGGACATCGACCGGACGCTAGTCGCTGGAGAGTCCGGTCGAGAACATAGAGCTCCGAAATCTGCTTTCGACTGACCGGACGCGTCCGGTGCCTCTTGACCGGACACAGGCAGAGTCCGGTCAGAGCTGTTTCGCGCAGTTTCGTTCGCAGTTCGTTCGTTCGTTGTCGGATTTGGTTTCCGTCATTTGCCTTGGGTTTCTAGAGTTGTGTAGTGTCTCGCTGTGCTTCTTGGAAGCATCCACCCTACATCTAGGGTCGTGGACACTAGCAAGCTCTAGGGTTTGTCTTTCGGGGTGATTCTCGAGACAGTGGCTACTAGTTTCCAAAAGGAAATTTTGAAGCTCCCATTCACCCCCCTTCTGGTCGCTTTCTGGTTGCTTCTCGGTCCTTCAATTGGTATCGGAGCGGGTTAAAGATCTTCTACCTTAGCCGGTTCCAGATCCACAGAAGGCGACATGGATCGCGGCATGGGCAAACCACCATTTTTCGATGGGACGAACTATGCGTATTGGAAGATACGCATGTCGGCCTATCTGCAGAGTTTGGGTGCTTCCATCTGGGATATTTGCAACTCTGCCGATTACGTGGTCTTGGCTGCTCGTGTCTCTCAGCTTCAGATCGATGAGCATGATGCCAATAGCCGAGCCCGTAATGCTCTTTTCTCATGCTTGAGCATGAGTGATTTTGATCGCGTTTCTCACCTCGCTACGGCTCGGGAGATTTGGGCTACCCTCATGCGTTTTCATGAGGGAACCTCTCAAGTCAAAACCCGTCTCTACGAGTCGTTCAAGCGAGAGTTTGAGAACTTTCGACATATGCCTGGCGAGAGCATAGAAAGTTTATTCGCTCGCTTTCAGGTGATTGTCAACAGGATGAGGGCTAACAAGGAGCTGTTGCCCTTCGACGATTATGAGAGGGCTTTGAAGCTTTTGCATACTCTTGATCGGTCGGTGTGGGATTCCAAAGTTCAGGCGATCATCGAATCACCTAACTATGAGACCCTCACGTGCAACGAGCTCTTCAGTAAGCTCAAATCCAGCGAGATCGATGCCATGGCGAGGGCTTCTTATGAAAATCCTTCTGGCCCATCGATGGCTTTGCTTTCTAGCTCTTCTGCTAACCCCTCTGGAGGCTTTGCTCTTTCTTCTCTCTTTTCTGTCACAGAGGACCAGCTGGAGTCTTTGGGGGATGACGAGTTGGCAATGCTTGCCAACCGGTTCACGCGGTTTCACAACAACCGCATGAACCGTCGCCGCGAAGGAGGACGCTCAGGATGCTACGAGTGCGGCGACCTCGACCACTTCATCGCCAACTGTCCCAAGAAGAAGCACTCATCTGGGAAGGGCGATCATGGGCACAAGTACGACTTCGGCAAGCGCAAGGAGAAGTACGTCCCCGCGAGGCACAAGCGGAGGGGCGGCTTCAACAAGGAGTACATCAAGAAGAAGTACTTGGAGAAGGCCCAGGCTGAGCAGCGTGCGTTCTTCGCCACGCTCAGCGACGTCGATGGCTTGGATGACGACTCTGCTTGCTCAAGCGACGACGAGTCCGAGAAGAAGAAGAGGATCGAGGACAAGCTGAACGGTCTATGCTTCTTCGCCGACGACGATGGCCTCTGCACCATGGCCCTCGGCAAGGAGGTCGACGGCGAGCTGGTGAACTCCCCTCGGAACGACGACGACGACGACACCTCCCAGGTATCCCTCACCCATGACGAGCTTTCTACTGAGGTCGAGAAGCTTACTGCCGCCTTGCTTAGTCAGGATAAGCTGCTTAGGCGTGCCGCTAGAGAGTGCAAGGAGTTTAGGCAGAAGCGGGAGGACACGGTGAGGGAGCTAGAATTTGCTAAGTCCACCGTGGTCATGTCTTAGGAGGTTGAGTGTGAGATGTGCATCACGCACATGACTGACCTTCTCACTTTGAGAAGCAAGTATGTTGCGTTGGTAGGAGAGGTGGATGAGCTGAAGGCTAGACCCTCGCTGTTGGGTGCGTGCAAGACTTGTCCTGTCTTGCAATCCAAGTTGGCAGAGAATAATGCCAAGATTGTGTCTCTTGAGGAGGCTAGCTCGGGTAGCACTTGTGTGACTAGGTGCGCTTTGTGTGAGGGTTTGGAGATGGAGATTGCTAACGTGAAGCATGACAAGATGCAAACCGAGGAGGAAAACACATACCTTCAGACCATCTTGTCATGGGTGTCTTGTGGTGAGCCACAGCTCGGGATGATGATCTCCCAATTTAAGCGAGCTGCTGGAGGTCCTGGTGTAGGTTTTGCTCCGGGTGTTGATCTTTCTACTTTTGGGAAGATTGGAGAGTCGAGTGGTCTGAACCCGAGTGAGAAGCCCAACTCCACCACTACTCCCAAACTTACCAAGCTTCCACCCAAAGAGCCTCTCAAGCCTAACACCAAGGACGGAGTGTTTGAAGAACCTCCGAGAGCTCCACCCAAGAACCAAGTGTGGCATCCCAAACCCAACCACTTGAAAAACAAGCTTGATACGATGCCACCTATCCAGGAAGAGTGTTTGCCACAGAAGGGCAAAGTGATCCATACCCACAACCGTGAGTACCAGGCCCAACACTTGGTTTTTTCGTAGGTGTGCTAGGAATGGTTTTTTCGCTTCCTTCGTAGGTGTGCTAGGAATGGTTTTTTCGCTAACCGTTCTTTTGAGCAGCCGGCCCAACACTGGTATTCCCCTTACTTCACTAACCCCAGTGTTGGCCCGTATTCTCACCCTATGTCTTTTTATTGATGTAGGTAAAACGATTGGAGAACGTTTGGTTGGTGGATTCCGGGTGTTCGAGGCACATGACCGGAAACGCCAAGTGGTTCTCCAGTCTTAGTCCAGTCGCCGGAAAGGAGTATATCACCTTCAGCGACAACAGCAAAGGTAAGGTGCTGTCTCGTGGGTCTGTGCGAGTTAATGAGCACTTTGTGTTGCGCGATGTTGCTTTTGTTTCTAACTTGCATTTTAACCTTCTTTCTGTTTCGCAACTCTTTGATGACGACTATGAGATTTGTTTTAAGCCGAATCTCGGTCGTATTTTGGACCCTCAGGGCAATCTTGTTTGCGTGATTTCGCCTTTTGGGAAAGTCTTTCGTGCAGATTTCTCGGAGTCTTTTGGCATTTCTCGTTGTCTTATGGCTGGACCTTCCTCTTCTGTTCTTTGGAAGTGGCATAGGAGACTTGGACATTTGAGCTTCGACTTGCTTGCAAGGCTTAGTTCACTTGGCCTAATCCGAGGATTGCCCAAGTTGAATATGGAGAAGGATCGTGTTTGCCACTCTTGTAGACATGGGAAGATGGTTGCCGCTCCCCACCATCCAGTGACTCAGGTCATGACTAAGCGCCCTGGAGAGCTTTTGCACATGGACCTTGTTGGTCCGCCTCGGGTGAGTTCGGTTGGGGGGAAGTGGTATGTGCTTGTTGTTGTTGATGACTTTTTGAGATATTCGTGGGTCTTCTTTTTAGCTGAGAAGTACGAGACTTTATCCTTTGCTCGCAATCTGATTTTGCGTCTTCCGAACGAGTTCACTTTGAACTCGATGCGGGCTATTAGGAGTGATAATGGTTCCGAATTCAAGAATTCGTATTTTGAGAAGTTTTGTAACTCTTTGGGTTTAGAGCATCAGTTTTCTTCCCCCTACACACCCCCTCAGAATGGTGTTGTAGAGAGGAAGAATCGGACCCTTGTAGAGATGGCCAGGACGATGCTCGATGAACATAGGACTCCTAGGCGATATTGGGCCGAAGCTATGAGCACTGCATGCTATATTTCCAATCGCATTTTTCTTTGAGCCTTCTTGAAAAAGACCTCTTATGAGTTGCATTTTGGAAAACTCCCCAAGGTGTGTTATTTTAGAGTTTTTGGTTGCCATTGTTTTATACTCAAAAAGGGCAACCTGGACAAATTTGAGTCTTGTTCCTCTGACGGTGTGTTTTTGTGTTATGGCACTCACACTCGAGCTTATCGTGTACTTAACCTTGACACTAACCGAGTCATGGAGACATCCGATGTCACCTTCGACGAAACCATGGTTTGTCCTTCTTCTCGTTTTGAGCGTGCAGGTGATCACGAGGTCGGTGAGCCTCTTTTTGATGACGAGGATGAGGGTGCTGAAGGTATGGATGATCCAGCACCCCCTCCACCTGCTGTGCCGCCAAGAGCGGCTTCTACGATGACTCACGGCCCCGACACGTCTTCTTCCTGGGGGCCGTGGGATCCGCCACCCCGAGCGGTACCTTTTGTACCCGGGGAGGCACCAGCTGCTGTTGAGGGGGAGGCCACTTCGGCAAGGGAGGCACCACGACACATTCAGCGCCAGCACCCACCTCAGCAGATGATCGGCAGCATCGACGAACGCATCACCCGGTCAAGGCAAATCTCTCACTTTGCTCATTCTGTATTTGTTGCTGATTTTGAACCCCAGGATGTTGGACACGCATTGACGGATCCAGATTGGGTCAATGCCATGCATGAGGAGCTTGAGAACTTTGAGAGAAATTGGGTTTGGGTTCTAGTGTCCTCACCTTCTGAGTGTCATCCAATTGGGACAAAATGGGTTTTCAAAAACAAACAGCGAGAAGATGGCCATGTTGTGAGAAACAAGGCCAGACTCGTAGCCCAAGGATATAGTCAGAAGGAGGGGATAGACTATGAGGAGACATTTGCTCCTGTAGCTCGTTTGGAGGCGATTAGGATACTCTTGGCTTTTGCTGCATCCAAAGGTTTCAAACTTTTTCAAATGGATGTCAAGAGTGCCTTCTTAAACGGCTACATAGAAGAGGAGGTGTATGTTAGACAACCCCTCAGTTTCGAAAATCCCAAGTTTCCAAACCATGTCTTTAAACTTCACAAAGCTTTGTATGGTTTGAAACAAGCCCCTAGAGCCTGGTACGATAGGTTGAAAACTTTTTTGCTTGCTAAGGGTTTTAAAATGGGATGTGTCGATAAAACGATCTTTCTCCTCAAGCAAGGCAATGATACTCTCTAGGTCCAGATTTACGTGGATGATATCATTTTTGGTGGTTCTTCTCACGCTTTGGTTGCCAAGTTTGCAGATACTATGAGCAGGGAGTTCGAGATGAGCATGATGGGCGAGTTGACATTTTTCCTCGGGTTGCAAATCAAGCAATCCCGGGAAGGAACGTTCGTGCACCAAGGCAAGTACACCCGGGACATTTTAAAGAAATTCGACATGGGTGAGGCCAAGCCTCTTCCAACACCCATGGCGACCACGACGGCCCTGGATGCGGACAAGGAGGGAGAAGCAGTGGACCAGCAGGAGTACCAGAGTATGATCGGATCGGTGCTCTACCTAACGGCGACACGCCCGGACATCAGTTCGCGGTGTGTCTGTGCGCGCGATTTCAGTCATCGCCGCGCACTTCTCACCGTCAGGCGGTGAAGCGCATAATGAGGTACTTATCCTTCACTCCAGAATTTGGGATTTGGTATTCTGCTTCCTCCACCCTCTCGCTTTGCGGTTATTCTGATGCTGATTTTGCTGGTTGCCGTATTGACCGCAAGTCCACTTCTGGGACTTGCCAGTTTATTGGTTCTTCTCTTGTTTCGTGGTCTTCTCGCAAGCAGTCTAGTGTCGCCCAGTTTACCACAGAGGCTGAGTATGTTGCTGCGGCTAGCTGCTGTTCCCAGTTACTCTGGATGATGGCCACTTTGCGTGATTTTGGTCTGAGCTTTTCTCGTGTTCCTTTGCTTTGTGACAGCATGAGTGCTATTAGCGTTGCTAAGAACCCCGTGCTGCACTCGATGACCAAACACATTGATGTGCACTTTCATTTTCTGCGAGACCACTATGAGAAGGGTGATATCGACCTTCGCCATGTCGATACTCATCATCAGTTGGCTGATATTTTCACCAAGCCTTTGGACCAATCAACTTTTAATCGGTTGAGAGGTGAGCTTGGTGTGTGTTTCCCCTTTTAGATGGGGGAAACATTTTTGACTCTTATATGATACACTGACTTTGTGTTCTTCAGTTGTTTTTGCTTCCTTTTGGTTTCTTCATGCATCTTTGCATTTTTAGCATACGCTTTTACATTCTGAGCTTCATGAATATAATCTGAAGAATGTAACTATGCTCTGTGTAGTCTTTGCTCCGATGTTTTATGTTGATGCTGTAGCTTATGCTCTTTCTGATCACTGATACATACTGTGAGCTGAGCTATTTTTGAATGGTGAAATTTGATAATGAACTTAAAATTTGAAAATGTTCACCATTGAGATATGCAACTAGCATGTGTAGGTTGTGTCGAAGTCACTTATGCTATCTATGTATGCTAGGTTGCTATATCTCTAGTGTTGAGTCATTCAGTTACTTGGTATGTCATATTCTGTTTAAAATCTGAACCAAGTTAACTGAATTGAAAAGATCGAGATGGGTTTGCTTATTACCACCTCACAGTTTCGAGACTGTTTCTCATTGCACTTTGAGTTAAACTTGAGCTATGTAGTGTATGACCGAAACTGTTGCTTTAAGCTTCTGATTGCTTAGGCATAGGCTTCGCACAGTTGGAAAGTTCGGCAATAACAAACATTCAACCTCTCGCAGTCACATGCTGAATTCTAGACTTGTGTAATTTCACCGCTGTAACTCCGATTAAAATTTGGAATCACAAGTACATGCTTCATGTTTCATTTAGTATCAGCATGATGATTGAACTGTGCTAGGGGTAGTTCACCTTGTATACATGTTTAGCACTTGTTTGACTTCCTGTCTATACATGTCTGTGCTATTTTGATGGTGAATACCTTTTTTGGCTAAAAACTGCTCTTTGTGCTCTCATTTTAGACTTAGTGATCAGTTTGAGCCTTTGCTAGCATTCTGTGCATTTTTTGAGTCATCGGATCAGAACTTTGTAGAGCATCTTTGCACTCTTTTGAGTATACTCCTGAAGCTCCTAACTTGCATTTTGACTCATATGCATTTTGGAAGGGGGAGAACTTCTCTTGTTGGTAGGAGAACTTCTCTGGTTTGCACTTTTGGTGGTGCAGTTTCTGAGGAGGAGCACTGTTTCTTGATAAGTGCATTTTCAACTAAGGGGGAGAAATTGCAAATCTTTACCCTCCGTTTGAACTAAGGAGGAGCTTTCTTGGTTGTTTGCACTATTCAAGAAGGAGTTTTTGCTGCTTCCTGTTGGCCGTAAGGTTTTGGTATCAAGCTTTCTTTGCTAGTTGTGTTGAGCCTCTGTGCCTCTATCTTGAGGGACTAGCATTTTGTTCTTTGCTAGTTGTGTTGAGCCTCTGTGCCTCTATCTTGAGGGACTAGCATTTTGCTTCGATTTCATAATTGGTATTTGCTAGCGGTGTTGAGCCTGTTCTACCTCTTCTTGAGGGCTAGCTTTGCTTTGCTTGGTCGCGTCGAGCCGTTGCCCATGTCTTTGGGGACCAAGTTGTTTTGCTCTTTCCACTTGACCTTCTTCGGCTTTGCTATGCTTTTGGGTCATTTGGTTGAGTTCTCTCTTCTTCTCCTTCTTCCTTCTTCTGCTTCCTTTATGATTTGTGTTGGTAGTTGGCAATGCACTCATCAAGGGGGAGATTGCGGATACATGGGTGTATGCCGAGTCTCTAAGTGATGAGTGATTGTCAACTGGGATGATGCGCATGTTCTTTGGCTTGTGTTGTGCAGGTGTCGAGCACGGATACAGTGATCAAAGGCAAGGTGAAGGTCAAGTAGAGACGTGCCGTGCCGATGGACCGAGAGTGGCGAAGGGCGGACATGAGGCTTGGACTGAGGGACCGGTGGCCCGAGGATCAGCTGTGGTGGCTGGCAGCCTGGGACAGCGACGAGCGAAGACTTGCGGTCATGTGTTGCCTGTTCTGTGGACTTGGGGACACGTGTCGGTGGATGGGGTGCACGGGCGGTGCATCCCTTCTACGGCGTCGGTTTGGTGGTAGAGCCAGAGAAAAACCTTCGGGTGGACGGTTTCCAGGTTTGGGCCTCAAAACCTGGGTGCTGAGGGTTTCCGAGTTTGGCCACAAAACTCGAGCTGAGGACGGTTTCCAGGTTTAGGCCTCAAAACCTGGGTGCTGCGAGTTTGCTGAGTTTGGGCCTCAAAACTCAGATGCTGGTGGGCTGGTTTCCCGGTTTTGGCCTCAAAACCGGGGGTTGGCTGGAAAGGCTGGTTTCCCGGTTTGGGCCACAAAACCGGGGGTCCAGAGCGGTGGCGGCACGTGGCGGCAATCGGGAGGTTGCGTCGAGGCAACGCTACGAGTTGTGCGGGCGTGGCCGTTGGATCCACCTACCATCGACTTGGTCTAGAATAACCTTAGGGTTTAGCTGGTTCGCTCTGTAAGTAGTTAGGGGTAGAGTGGGAAATAGGAATAGTTAGGATTAGGATAAGTAGAGGGAGACACCCACCACCCCATTCATCTCAGTCATTTTGCTCTTTGCTTCTAGGGTTTCTTGCTCTCCCAATCCCCTGCTGTAGCTAGCTGAGATCCGCAGAGAACCATACCTCTGTGTACTGGAGATTTTGAGGAAGTGAGGCCGTAACCTCACTGTTGTAGCATGTTGTAGCCACACGGTTGCAATTTGTGATTGTGATTAGCATTTTGTTCGTGTTCTTCGCGGAATCCTTTTTCTCCAGGTTTTTCCTGTCGTTCGATCTCTTTGCTCGGTTCATCTTTTGCAAATTCATTTGAACCAAGTTGTCTTAGGTCGTGAGGCACTTCTTTCCACCGAAGGAATTCTCCTCTAACCTCACGATCTAGGAGATCGATCAATTTTGATTTCGGGTCAAGCTTTTCTTCCTTCCCCTGGATTTCTTCGATTCATCGATTTGGAGATAGGTTCGAGCCATGATCTCTTAGAGATAGCTCACTATCCTCCTTGTGACTCATCTCTCCAAGTTTGAACCCTAGATGTTTTGTTTTGGGAGAGTTTGAATCAAATCGGTGGACGAACAGTTCATTATCAGGGTGACCGGACGCTTGACATGAGCTGACCGGACGCTTGGTCAGAGTCCGGTCGATGAAGGTTTGACGCGCGCGTATTCTGTTCACTTGACCGGACGCTGGTTTTTGGAACCGACCGGACGCGCTGGTTCCACTGTTCACCTGTTTCGACGTGTGTGACCGGATGCTCTGGACATCGACCGGACGCTAGTCGCTGGAGAGTCCGGTCGAGAATAGAGAGCTCCGAAATCTGCTTTCGACTGACCAGACGCGTCCGGTGCCTCTTGACCGGACACAGGCAGAGTCCGGTCAGAGCTGTTTCGCGCAGTTTCGTTCGCATTTCATTCGTTCGTTGTCAGATTTGGTTTCCGTCTTTTGCGTTGGGTTTCTAGAGTTGTGTAGTGTCTCGCTGTGCTTCTTGGAAGCATCCACCCTACATATAGGGTCGTGGACACTAGCAAGCTCTAGGGTTTGTCTTTCGGGGTGATTCTCGGGACAGTGGCTACTAGTTTCCGAAAGGAAATTTTGAAGCTCCCATTCACCCCCCTCTGGTCGCTTTCTGGTTGCTTCTCGGTCCTTCAGGTCGCTAGCCAAATAAACGGGGGCGAAAGCTTGCGTGAACCCTAGGAAAGCTACTAGAGGGGTTGGTTCGGCCGGTGAAGCTCCGGTGGAGCTCGACCACGTGCGCGGCCATGGCGGCGTCCATGGCGCTCGGTCGGGCATAAGTGGGAATCTAGGGGGCGGTAGAGACCTCGCGGAGGTGTGTTCTCACCTTGCCTTGGCCTGATGAAGCTTGTGGGTGAAGATGGGAGACGGTGGAGCTCGGGTCGGGGAGGAACGACGACGCGGGCTCCGCGGTGGCGAACGGAGACCGAAGGGGACACTTCGTCCTCCGGCGGTGACGGGGCTTGGTTGGGGAAGATGGCGTGCACACGGCGTGTGCACGGTGAGGGCGGAGTGGTTGGCGAGAGGAATGGGACGGTGGTGGACGGTTGCGGCCGGAACGGTGGCGTGTCCTCGCGGTGTCGAACGACGACGACACGAGCGTTCGCGCTTCGCGTTCATTCGTGGAGAGGAGAAGTGAGGGCGAGAGCGAGGGAGTGTGCGTGTGGGTGAGTGAGGGAGTGGGAAGTGGTGCTCGGGGTTGTGGCCGGGCCTTGGCCGGCCGATGGTCGTGGCGGGGGCCATGCCATCGCGGCGGGCGAGGCAGCGGCAGGCGCTGGCGTGGGCACGACGGGCGAGGCGAGCGGGGAGTGGCCTGGGGAGATTGTGGCGTGATCGAGTGGTGAAGGATCGGGGGAGGAGTGGCGGAGGCGGATACGGCGCAGGGTTTGGGCGGCCACGCGGCGGTCGGGGCCGGCGTACGGCGCGACCGTGTCAGGCTGACCGGCGCGTCGCGCGGCGCGCGCGTGGGCGAGCGCGGATGGGAGCGGGCGCGCGGCTGGGCTTGGGCCAAGAAGGCCGCGTGGGCCGGATGGAGCGCGGGAAGGAAAAAGGTTTTCCTTTTTCTTTTTTTTTCAAAAACTTTTCAAACTTTGACCATTCGAAAACAGTTTCAAAAACTCCAAACTAGGCTTTGACCCAAAAATAAAAGTTGCTCAAAATAACTTTCTCTACAACTTTTATATAAGGCACTTTTGCCGAAAAGCATTTTCTCAAACTCCACAGAAATAAAGCCAAATCTTGAGCCATAAATCATTTTGTTTTCAAACTTTTTAGTTATCAAACCACTTTGAACTAGCTCAATGTGTCAATATAAAAAGTGTTGTACTCAACATTCCCCTTTTTGTAAAATTATTTGCTAAGATAGAAATCCAGTTAAAACAGTCAAATCCAATAGAAACCTAAGATCCTATAAACAACAAAAGGCAAAAAGCATTCTTATGCACATGAAATGATGCAATGCTTTGCTTATGCATAAAAGTAGCTAAGAGCAATTCCTAATGCAGTGCTTGACACTTAAGGTGTCACAGCCCTTCCCCCCTTAAAGAAATATCGTCCCGAGATGTTGAGTTACGTACCAATCCTTATAAAAAGCGGGATAATTTTCGCGCAAGTACACCTCTGTTTCCCAAGTCGCATCGTTGGGTCCGTGATTGCTCCAAAGAACCTTGTAAGTCTTCACTGTTCGGTTTCGAGTCTCTCGCGGCTTGGTATCCAATATCTCCTAAGGTTGTTCATAGTATTCCAGATCTGATCTGATTACATCATCTGGGATCCGGACTCCTTCCTGTTCCTAGACTCGAAGACACTTTTTGAACTGGGACACGTGAAACACGGGAAAGGCTGCGCTCATCTCCGGGGGTAACTGCACTTCATAGGCTACTTCTCCCTTTCTGGCTATGATCTGATATGGGCCCACATATCGGGGTGCTAGCTTTTTCTTGATTCTGAAATGTTGGACCTTTCTCATGGGTGAGACCTTAAGGTAAACATAATCTCCTACATGGAATTCTAGGGGTCTCCTTTGCGTATCAGCATAACTTTTCTGTCGTGACTGCGCTGCCCTGATATGTTGTTGCACGGTTTGTACAATCTCTTCGGCATCCTTTACGTAATCTGACCCGTAAAATCCTCGATCTCCTGATTCAACCCAATTTACCGGGTTCTGCATCTTCGTCCATATAAGACTTCGAACGGTGCCATCTTTATACTTTCCTGATAGCTATTGTTATATGAGAACTCGGCGAGGGGTAACCACTTCTCCCATGACTCTCCGGAGGATAAAACACAAGCTCTGAGGATATCTTCCAAAATTTGATTCACTCTTTCTGTTTGTCCTGCGGTTTGAGGATGATAGGCGGAACTCCTTACCAACTTAGTTCCTAGCTCTTTGTGTAACTGCTCCCAAAAACGCGCTATGAACTGGGGTCCTCTATCAGAAACAATCCTCTTAGGAACTCCATGTAACCTCAAGATGTTCTGAATGTACAAATCCGCATACTGGTGTGGTCGGTGTGTAGTCTTAACTGGTATGAAGTGGGCCACTTTGGATAACCGATCCACGACAACCCAGATAGAATCATGTCCTTTTTGGGTGGTTGGGAGACCTGTGATAAAATCCATACTAATCTCTTCCCATTTCCATTCTGGGATCGACAAGGGTTGTAACAATCCGGCCGGTGTCAAGTGTATAGCTTTTATCCGGCAGCAAGTGTCACACTTTGCGACATAAGCTGCAACTTCTTTCTTCATCTTTGACCACCAATACCTGGTCCTCAGATCGTGGTACATCTTACTGCTTCCTGGATGGATAAACAACTTTGAAGTATGAGCTTCATTCAGAATTCTTTCTTTCAGCTCCGTGTTCTCGGGGACAACCAACCTTTGATTATACCATAAAATTCCTTGTTTATCTGTTCTGAAGTTCAACGAACTACTGATTTCCAATCTCTTTTTGATTTGGCAGATCTCTTCATCGGTCTTTTGTCCTTCAATGATGTCACTCTCCAAGGTGCACTGAATGGTTATATTGTTCAACATAACGGGGTGCATAAGGTTGAATCCATCTTCCAAAAGTGGTTGTAGGGAGTTGCAATGAGTCTTGCGACTCGAGGCATCTGCTACAACATTCGCCTTTCCGGGGTGGTAATGCACTTCTAGGTTGTAATCCTTAATCAACTCTAACCATCTCCTCTGCCTCATATTCAACTCTGGCTGGGTGAAGATATATTTCAAACTTTTGTGGTCGGTATACACATGACATAGGTTACCCATAAGATAATGCCTCCATATCTTGAGTGCATGAACCACGGCTGCCAATTCCAAATCGTGAGTTGGGTAATTTTCTTCATGTGGCCGCAACTGACGCGAAGCATATGCTATAACTCTCCCATTCTGCATAAGCACACACCCAAGTCAAATCTTGGATGCGTCACAAAACACATCAAAAGGTTCCTCCAAATCTGGTTGAGCCAAAACTGGTGCCGAAGTCAACAAGGTTCGCAGAGTGCGAAAGGCTGCCTCACACTCTGGAGTCCATTCAAACTTCTTGTTTTTCTGAGTTAGACGAGTCATAGGCTTTGCGATCCTTGAGAAATCCGGAATGAACCGACGGTAGTATCCGGCTAATCCTAGAAAGCTGCGTACCTCATGTACATTAATGGGTGCTTGCCAATCCATAACTTCCTGTACCTTCGTGGGATCCACAGAAATTCCTTCTTCTGAAAGGACATGTCCAAGAAAGGGTACCTTCTTTAACCAAAATTCACACTTGCTAAACTTAGCGTACAACTTGTGCTCTCGATGTCGAGCTAAGACGACTCGTAGATGTTCAGCATGATCCTTTTCATTTTCAGAATATACCAAAATGTCGTAAATAAACACAACAAACTTATCCAACTCAGGCATTAAGACAAAATTCATCAGGTACATGAAATGTGCCTGTGCATTGGTTAATCCAAAGGACATAACTAGGTACTCATAGAGTCCATATCTGGTGGAGAAAGCTATTTTTGGTATATCCTCTCTTCTAATCTTGATCTGGTGGTAATCTGACCTCAAGTCGATCTTGGAGAACACTTTTGCCTTTGATAACTGATCGAACAAGACGTCAATTCAGGGTAAGGGATATTTATTCTTTATAGTTACTGCATTAAGCGATCGGTAGTCCACACACATCCTTAACGTTTTGTCCTTCTTTTTCACGAAGATGGCGGGACATCCCCAAGGTGAAGAACTAGGACGTATCAAGCCTTTATCCAAAAGTTCTTGCAACTGAGCCTTGAGCTCTGCTAGCTCGTTAGCTGGCATCCTATATGGCCTCCGAGAAATGGGTGTCGTTCCAGTGATTAACTCTATAGCAAACTCCACATCCCTATCTGGTGGTAGTCCTGGCAACTCATCAGGGAAGACATCTGGAAACTCGCACACTACTGGGATCTCAGCTATCTGCTTGGTTGTGATATTGAACAACACTCCGATCTCATGGGGGTTTCGGGGTAACTTAAACCGAAAAGAAGACCCATTCCGGGGACTAACCATGGAAACTACTCGCTCTAAAATGTCAAGATTGACCTTCCAGAGTCTCATCCAACCCATACCGAAGATTACATCCAAACCTAGACCAGGGATTACTATGGGATCCACTATGGCCTTTTTATCCCCAAGAGTCATCTCCACTCCTTTAGCCATTTTACGGGCGGTTAGAACAGCTCCGGCGGAACTTATCTGATATCCCCGATCCAACTCTACTAACCCAAGATTACTTCTTATAGCAAAATTCTCACTTATAAAAGAATGCGATGCTCCGGAATCAAACAACACAACTGCGGGGTACTGGTTAACAAGAAACGTACCAGCAGTGACAGCTTCTCCTTCTAGCACTTCTTCCACGGTGGTGTAATGCACATGACCTGCGCGAGGTGGAGGCTGGGTGTACTGCTTCTTTGGACGAGGGCACTGACGTGACAGGTGCCCAGTCTGACCACAGTTGTAGCACGGTCCGATCACATACGGGGTCTTGGCACCTCCTGAACTTCCTGCCTTTGCCTTGTTCTGCATCATGGGAGCGGTGTAGGGCTTCTGGAAACTCGGGCGAGAGCGGTTGTTAGTTATCTTCCTCTGCGGAGGGTGGAATCTTGCTCCTGCAACTGGCGGGCGATACGGGGTGCGTGCTCCGAAAGGGGCCCTCTGTTGAGACGAACCTCCTTCGTTTGCACGACGGCGGTTTTCTGTCGCCAGCCTACTGTGATTGGCCTCTTGGTTCAGACAGTCACTTACAAAGTCACTGAAGGTGGTGCGGTGACTATTGCCCATCTTGGAAAGCATGGTGGCACTCATGCCATGCTTGAAACTTGCGATCTTCTTAGATTCCGTGTTGACAAAATCTGGAGCATAGCGAGACAGGCTATTGAAGCTGTGTAGATACTCTATCATTGACCTGGTTCCCTGGGATAGCCTCATAAATTCTGTGACCTTCATTTCCATCAAACCACTTGGGATGTAGTGGTTGCGCATAGCAGTAGAGAACTGATCCCAAGTGACTCGTGCATTTGCAGGTAGGGATGCACGGTACTGGGCCCACCATAAACCTGCGGGTCCTTCCAACATGTGGGCGGCATACTTCGCCTTAAGCTCTTCCGTCAAGCGAAGCAGGCGGAACTTCTGGATGATGGAGTTGAGCCACTCCTCTGCTTCAAGCGGCTCGGTGACTTCCTTGAACACAGGGGGACGAGTGTCCAAGAAGTCACGATAGGAGCTGTACTGGTTGGGCTTTGGGCCTTGGCGCTGTTGATGCTGCTGCGCAGTGTTGTTAGCGATGTTGCGGAGGGTGGCCTCCATGTGCCTCTGCATCTGTTCCATGTTCCTCTGACTTCCCAGAAACTGGCCGAAAAATGCTTCCGACGTCATTGGTGCCTGTGGGGGTGGTGGCAGATTCTCCTCCTGTCCAGACCCCTGTCCACGTTGGCTGCGGGTGTGTGCCGGCATCTGCATATCCCATTAATAAGCAGTCATTAGGTGATGTCACATTGATCATGAATAAATACTGCGATGTACATAATTTGAAAATTTAGCACACGACCAAGTATAATTATTCATTTCCATACAACATCACAGAATAATTGCTCAAAATTAGACATGCAAACGACGGAATTTCCATAAAAAGGTGCCAGATTGAAGTCTGGACTTTGTCCAAAAGCCATACATGCCATGATACAACTTAAACATAAAAACCAACGCATGTCTGGGGTTACACAATTAGCGACCATGCTCAAGCTATACAAAAGAAATGACTTCTAGCGAAACTAACGCTCAGGCATCTCCATCGACGGATGCGGCGTCCTCCTCATCGGCGTCCATCATCGGCTCGTCGGCATGGTCCTCGTCGTCCGAAGAAGGCTCTGGACCAAGCACTACTCCGTCCTAGGGCTCCTGGGCCTCATCTGCAGGGGCCTCGTCAGCTGCTAGGGTGGCGGCCTCCTGTGCGGCGTGATGCATCTGGTGTACTACCTCATGGAGTTGATCGATATAGGCCTGCTGGTGATGAATCTGCTGTATCAGTTGATGGGCGCCTTCTTTGAGCTGATCAAGTGCTGTGTGGGCCTCGTCTTGCTGTAAAGATGCTATCAAGTACATCTGCTCAGCGAGGGTCCTAGCGGTGCTCTCTACTCCTGCTGTGGCATGTGCATCGTCACGCTCGAGAGTGATCTGGTGAATCTTCTCCTGAAGACGGGCTACCTCAGCATCAAATTCTTCCTGCAGCTTCCTCTTGCTCTGGTAAGTGGCGGTGAGAGTGAAAGACACGCTCTCAAGGCTACGCTCCAGACTCTCACACACACCCACCAAAGCTCCGGTGGCGCTCATCGCGGACGTCTCGCAGTAGAACCTCTCCTCGGGACTCCTGGTCAGGACTGACTCCAAAGTCTGCCCCCAACGCAATGCAAAAGGTGATCCACGATGGAATTCTCCTACCATCGCGCTAGCAAGGTCGGCAGGGAAGCGGGCGATGATATCCTCCAGCACTAGATAAGCTGCCCTGTTAGCTCCATCCTTGGCACAACTGCCTCTGGTGATCTCTGTCCATCCTGACCAGTGAGGCTTGGCAGGCAAAGCTTTGACCTTGATCTGCACCATGACCAACGAATCCTGCCCATAGATCTCCTTCTGCCAAGAATACTTGGGCTCCTGTCCCTCCTCATAGCCCACGGCCTGCAGAATCCTCCATAGGATGGTCGGCAACCCGAAGTAGGTCAAAAACGTCTTCCTGGTCAACTTGGTGGCCAAGCGGTGACGTGGAACTCCTCTGCCTCCGGTGGCCTTGCGAGCAGTCAACTTAGTCCGGGCCATCTGTAGAAACAAAGGGTTTCGAACTCGCGTGAGACGCATATTAAGTTGGCAAATTTTTATAGAAAAGGGACAACTTTTAAATAAGGGGAGGCAATGTAAATGCAAGAATGTAAACATGATGCATGATCGTGCTTACGTTCTCACTCACTAATAGTGACTCGTAAGTCCTAACGTTTTAGTCGGTGGCAAGAACGATCTCTCATGCGTTA
The DNA here is from genome assembly GCA_009763385.1 of Coix lacryma-jobi var. lacryma-jobi. Classification (NCBI taxonomy): domain Eukaryota; kingdom Viridiplantae; phylum Streptophyta; class Magnoliopsida; order Poales; family Poaceae; genus Coix; species Coix lacryma-jobi. The sequence goes on from CM019830.1 coordinate 70,240,275, forward strand.
TCTACTCGTTCTACTAGATCACGTAGTTAGTGTACCTGCAGAAGATTCATTTTAGCCCAAAGCAATCCCAATGGTAAAATAACGGAGTATTGGCTCATATGTACGAATACATAGAAGCCAACACTAAACACCATGCACCAATCCAGAAAACATACCCCAAAGCATTGATACCCTCGTATGCGTTTGCGTGGAGCTCACACATACTTGGTATAAGAACTCTCACCTAGACCGACGGTTGGACGGTCATGCTCTCATATCTTACAAAATCATTTTATGCATGTTTTCACGATCGACGCATTCTCTTTTTCCCCGAGAATGGACCAGCAAATAAAGATCCAGCATGAAGCAAAACCCTGAACCCTGTTAGCAGTTAAGCCACCTCATTCCTAGTATAGGCTTAAGGACGAGACTGGGCACACTTAGTATTTAAAAATAGTTTTGAAATACCTATTTTAGTTCGAAAATAGCTCCGGTCGGATGCAATAACTTGAACCATGCTCCGATACCAGCTGTCGCGGAACCATCCTGATTATAAGAACTCAAGTACCGTCTTAGTCAAATTCGTTTGACATCGACCCGCACTTGAATCCATATAACCCCGATAGTCTAGAAATCTTGAAGGATTTCAACATCATACATCATACAGGATCGCATCGTTCAAGTTTTACATTCGAAAGGAGACATCACAGATAAACGAAAACCGAATTTAAACATCAGAGTGCAACATTAAAACAGAGTTATTACAATACAGAGTTTAAAAGTGTGGAAGCTTAAAGCAGTTTTGAAACACGACCACTACACATGTGGTCCAAATAAAACACTGTTTGATAACTTAACCCAACACAACTCATTCCTCCTTTTTCAGATAGTGTGCCACTAGGAGTCTCAGTCCCACAAAAGAAAGGGGGAAGCTTCTTGACGACCCTGCCCTGGGCCTACTCCTCGTCACCCTCCACTGGGTAGAGGCAGTGCTTACAATAGCCATAGTACACCTGGCCATCTGCAACAACGGGATAAACCCTGAGTACGGGAATGTACTCAGCTAGACTTACCCGTCCAACTGAAAATAAAGACACCAAGGATGTGCATGGCTTTTGGTGGAGCTGGGATCTTTAGTTGTGAAAAACTCAGTATTAAGAGAAGGATTAATTAATAATATTGATGAGCTGTGAATTTTAAACCTACCTCTTTATCTAGGTTTTGCACCTGAACTATTACACACACTTGAGTCTAACAAGCAATAATATAACCATATCCAGTTGACTTATCAAATTTTAGTTGAACCTTTAAAACATCACATGGAGTTGCATCGTGGTGAAGCTCGCCATAGTTTCCCACTAACCGGGGGAGACGGCGACTCGAATCGAATTCCAAACTAGCTGGTGAAAGACCTTTAATACCAGCCCACACTTTCCCCGTCGGGTCCATGCATTGGGCAACCGCTCGATGCTTGTTCGTGGTGCTAATCGCCGCGGTTCAAGCACGGACCGCCCAATTGGAACCTGGCGATGGCCTCCCGCGGTAGATCGCATTTCCATACTAGAGGGCACGACACGGGTCGAAACCGGCCCGAACAGCTTCTAACCGGCTTTGGGGTCGATGATTACGGCACCGATGTATCCCTAAGTAAAAGGGCGCATTCAAAAATGAACGAGGGCCAACATCGATACAAATCTACACGATCCAACGGACGGACTGCCCCAAGTTTCCAAACTTGTGCCTTGCCTTCCAGTTGACCGTATTTCATTACTACTCAGGTTCTTTTCCACGATAGCAAAATATAGCCAACCGTGATCCGGTAAATACCCACCAGGGGTATTACGAAAATATCCTTAACTACTACTTTTATTAAGCAACTAAGCAATTCTACAATATAAATAAAGAAGAGGATAACAAGGCGGCAGGTATAAACAATATTCAAGGAAGGGTAATGCAGCATTTAGGATTCAATCAACTCCTATACCTAATGCATCACAATATAAAATACTCAAATAAATTAATTATAAAAACTGGGAGACTTAAGGATGCTTCGGGGCTTGCCTTGGGAAAAGACTGAGGCCTCGTGAGCGGGGCACTCAGGCAGGTTAGCTTCCGGCACGGGGTTGGCTTCCTTGGTCCTTGGCAGCTCTGGGATCTCCTGCTCGTCGTTTGCTTCCGGCTCCTGATCGGGCTCCAGGACTGTCGATCCTATTTGCAATGCGGTACATAATTAAATAATGCAAGGTGCAACATGTTGGTATGAAATGCATCATTTCTTGCAAACCAACAAAACCAACTTGTTGAACCACTTTTGACGTTCAGGGAAAACACTTAAATACCACATAAAACAAAACCAATATTGCCACTATTTCCTATTTATTAAATTGAAGAAACCCAAATTTGAACTGCAAGTACATTTTTCTGAACTCAGAAAATTCCACAAAAATTCCAGAAGGTAACTGATGCTAACTGGACTTCACTGCCCGAATTTCAGCAAGAGATAAAATACAGAATAGCAGGTACAAAAAGATGAAACAAAATGCTCAAACGGGTGCTTTGAACTAACTTCCCACATGAAAAGTGTCAAACAACAAGTTTCATATTTTTCCTAGCTTTACCTACTCATAATCCTTCTACTGTAGAAAACTCACTGCTCAAGTATGAATATACCAACCTACACAAAATAAACAATTTTACTTCAGATAAAACCATTTGAACTACAACCCTGCTGGAAAAGGGTGTGGTACTCATTTTCATATTTTTCCCAGATTCTATTTCATATATCATATTTATCAAGAAAGTTCTATCAACAGAAACATCATATTGTTCTCTACATGAATTTTCTAAGAAAAGCATAGAAAAGCACATTCTTACAGCAACTTCATATTTTTTCCACATAACAACCTATGTTTAACATTTTTTCTAACTAGAACATCACATACAGAGACTGAACAAATTTTCCCATATTTTATTTTTACATATAAAGCACCTTAACACTTTTTCCAAGAAAACTATCAAAAAAGACTTTAAACCCTAACAGACATTTTTCCTACACAAACAGCCTCATACATTTTTCACAGGTACAAAACATGATAAGAAACCTACACAAAATTTACCATGAATTAACTTGACCATAAAACATATATAACCATTTATCTCAACAAAAGCACATAAACTGAAATAAATAAAAACAGTAATAAAAACTTTCACCAAAAATACTTTCATATTTTTCCATGATAGATCTACTCATGAGCAAACTACCAAAACTGAAAGCACTTCATTTGGACTTTTAAATCGTGCTACACAAAAATAACAAGCCTTTCTGGAAATTAAAACAAAAAGGAAAAACATTAGAAATCTCCAGGCCCAACTCGCGCAGACCCGATCCATAGACCGTGAGCCGCTGACGCGTGGGACCGCGTGGTCAACGGGGCCCAGCAGTCAGTGAGGGCGGAGCAGGGGATGGGTTTGACCGGGGTTCTCTCGCCGGCGGCGAGGTCGCCGACGATGAGGTGGTGCTCGGCGGGATCCCCACGACGAGGCGAACCGAGTGGTGGTGATGCTTGGGCTAGTGCATGGCCGTAGCTCGCCGGCGGTGAGCGATGGCGGACGGCGGCGGCGGCGGTGACGCGCGGCTACGCCGTTTCCGGCGGTCGCGGGCCAAATAAACGGGGGCGAAAGCTTGCGTGAAGCCTAGGAAAACTACTAGAGGGGTTGGTTCGGCCGGTGGAGCTCGACCACGTGCGCGGCCATGGCAGCGTCCATGGCGCTCTGTAGGGCATAAGTGGGAGGCTAGGGGGCGGTAGAGACCTCGCGGAGGTGTGTTCTCACCTTGGCTTGGCCTGATGAAGCTTGTGGGTGAAGATGGGAGACGGTGGAGCTCGGGTCGGGGAGGAACGACGACGCGGGCTCCGCGGTGGCGAACGGGGACCGAAGGGGACATTTCGTCCTCCGGCGGTGACGGGGCTTGGTTGGGGAAGATGGCGTGTGCACGGTGAGGGCGGAGTGGTTGGCGAGAGGAATCAGACGGTGGTGGACGGTTGTGGCCGGAACGGTGGGGTGTCCTCGCGGTGTCGAACGGCGACGGCACGAGCATTCGCGCTTCGCGTTTGTTCGCGGAGAGGAGAAGTGAGGGCGAGAGCGAGGGAGTGTGCGTGTGGGTGAGTGAGGGAGTGGGAAGTGGTGCTCGGGGTTGTGGTCGGGCCTTGGCCGGCCGGTGGTCGTGGCGGGGGCCACGCCGTCGCGGCGGGCGAGGCAGCGGCAGGCGCTGGCGTGGGCACGGCGGGCGAGGCGAGCGGGGAGTGGCCGGGGGAGATTGTGGCGTGATCGAGTGGTGAAGGATCGGGCGAGGAGTGGCGGAGGCGGATACGGCGCAGGGTTTGGGTGGCCATGCGGCGGTCGGGGCCGGCGTACGGCGCGGCCATGTCAGGCTGACCAGCGCGTCGCGCGGCGCGCGCGCGGGGGAGCGCGGATGGGAGCGGGCGCGCGGCTGGGCTTGGGCCGGAAGGGGCGCGGGAAGGAAAAAGGTTTTCCTTTTTCTTTTTTTTTCCAAAAACTTTTCAAACTCTGACCATTCAAAAATAGTTTCAAAAACTCCAAACTAGGCTTTGACCAAAAAAATAAAAGTTGCTCAAAATAATTTTCTCTACAACATTCATATAAGGCACTTTTGCTGAAAAGCATTTTCTCAAACTCCACAGAAATAAAGCCAAATCTTGAGCCATGAATCATTTTGTTTTCAAACTTTTTAGTTATCAAACCACTTTGAACTAGCTCAACGTGTCAATATAAAAAGTGTTGTACTCAACATTCCCCTTTTTGTAAAATTATTTGCCAAGTTAGAAATCCAGTTAAACAGTCAAATCCAATAGAAACCTAAGATCCGATAAACAACAAAAGGCAAAAAGCATTCTTATGCACATGAAATGATGCAATGCTTTGCTTATGCATAAAAGTAGCTAAGAGCAATTCCTAATGCAGTGCTTGACACTTAAGGTGTCACACATCCTTTCCCCTTGCCAGCTTTTCTTGATGCTTTAGATGGCCGCATAGATCAGGCTGTTGTTCAAGGGGCACATATTGGCGTTTCCCTCGGGCTAGTAGTAATAAGCTTTTGGACCAAAGAGGACTACTCCTCTCTACCAGTTGGCTTCGTAGGTGGATACCCGGATGAAATAGAACTAGAAGATATTGAAGGTTATGATGACCATGCTGCTGCTATCGCCGAAGCCATTGTTCCGTAGTCCATTCTGAACAAATTATTCTAAGAGTAGTTTGTACTTAGGACAGACCCGCAATTGAATAAATGAAGCTCGCTCTTCTCTGGATAATGTCCATTTGCATCCTTTAATCTCCTCAGTGATTCTTCCTGATTGCAACATCTCTTCAGAGAAACGTTTCCCGAATCGCATGACGTCATCTTAGCCGACTAGATCTTGTTTTGACATGTCATGTCACTTTGGCATCTTATTTACTGCACTTCACCCTTCGCTCTTCCCAATAAACCTGCTAACTTTAAAAATGTTAACGGTCATCAGGATTATGAACATTTCGTTTTGTGCTAAAGATGATATAAACAATATCGACTATATTTCAAATTCTTGGAATATACATTTTTTCTGCTAAAGGCGATGCTTTACATCGGCTATCTTTGTATACAAATATTCTCGAATTTGTCTCGTACATAATCACTACGCATTCGGTTTTAACAAGTAGCGCCGAAGCTTGGTTCAAAAGCAACACGTTCATGAACAGAATTTCCTCATAGCCGATTACCCATCCCTGGGTCTAACGTCTTCGGCTAAAACGAGCTATTACTTCCTCTTTACCTTTTGTATAAGGGCCGATCCTATTGCAAGGCTATCGGCCGCCACGTACAACTTGAAACGATCACCAAGTTGTGGAAGTGCCTTCACATATTCTTCAACTTCATCAAAAGCTTTCTGTTGCACGTCACCTTATGTGAACTCTTGATCTTCCTTTAGCTTTGGTAACGGAGAAATGGACAGAACCCTTTCAAAAGGTTTGTCAACTTCAATCTATAATCTGGATCAAACTCGCATATATTGGTTTTCTATCGGCTTCATTACCAACACTTTATTCCTTATCAGCCGACACGAGACTTGGTCTCGACTTTTCTCCATCACCATCAGTTGGATTATTTATTCAAAAATTGCTCTGAGAGCCGATCGTCTGAATCGGCTGTTGGTCTTTGTTGAAAACGTTCACAGGACCTACTTCCCAAACTCTTCCAGAGAAGCACTCGACACCATCGTATTCCCAGTAGATAGGATCTGCGGTAGCAACACTCCCTGAATCATCAGCATGGACAATTTCGATGTCATCCCCAATCCACTGGATGAGGAATTGGTCAAAGTTGACGGTACACAGCAGTTTGCATGTATCCAATCCCTTCCTAAGAGCAAACTGTATGCCCCCTTGCCATCGATGACGAAGAAAGTGGTAATCAAAGTCTTTGACCCAATTGTTAACTCAACATGAACTGCTCCTCGGGTATCAGAAGAATTACCAGCAAAGTCTCTCAACACCATGTCAGTCTTCAATAGTTCCTCACTTGCCATCCCAAGCTTTCTAAAAGTGGTATATGGCATGATATTTATAGCAGCTCCCCCATCAATAAACATTTTGGTTAGTGGATTGCCATTAACATACCCCCTCATATAAAGTGGCTTCAAGTGTCGATGCTTAGCTGGTTTATCAAAAACTGCCCGTTGAGCCAAAACAAGATGAGCTAACAGATCTTGGAATTCATCTTCGTCAAAATCTGAATACACTTCCTCTTGGACATCCTGATCTTCGGGGGCTATGAATTCCGATGGAAGAAAGAATGCCATGCACGCATCAGCCGAATGACCACCTCCATTAGGCTTTTCCTTAGGACGCCAAATTTGCCTTGTTTTGACGCCTGTCTATGCCAGTTCCCTGTTCCTTAAGCGTTGCACTCTTCTCTTCTGGATCTTCCTCAATCCTGGTGGACACCACTGTCCTTTCTGCCAGACATACTTACGGTACTCTTATTCTTCAGTGTGAGCCCAACTTCGATTGGCAAATCTTCTTCCTTGCCGATTCTCGGAACCGTTTATTTTTAAGCGCCGATCGTCCTCAGGGATTCGTGCCCCAAGCCTTTCATGGACCGAACGGCGGTTGACTCGAGACTGCATGTATTCAGAATATTGATCACTGCATTCAGGGCAATTGTTCTCGGCAGACAGCTTCAAGCCTTCATTCCAACAATATTTGAAGAATGAGCATTCCCAATGAGACTGGTCTTGGTCTCTCATATATCCTCGTTCCTCTTGGTATATCTCTTCTTCATACTTCTGTTGCTTCCTTATGAACCTTTGTTCTTCATAAAACCTTTGCTTCTGGTACCGTTCCTGCTCCAGATGCCATTTGTTTAATAAAATACGCGTCGTTACCCTGGGCCTAGAGGTTTGACCCCTCTCAGTTCGGCTATTCTGAAAATGATCTTGTTGCCGAAACTCCTCATTTGTGATCTGCCGATCAGGGTCAACAACACCAGCTTCTCTCGCTCTATCAGAGGTTAACACTTTCATCTTGCTTTTGCCTCTGGGGTCAGCTGCATTAACCATATTAACAGAGAAGGACACAGTATTCTGTCCAAAAAGGTTATCATCAACCTTCATATTCCCATCGAACCTCAAGTGTCCTTCCTGGATAGCTTTCTGGACCCGCGCTCTGAACACTCGATAATCATTTATAGAATGAGATCTGGTATTGTGGAAACCACAATATTTCTTGTCTTTAACCCCTCAGGGTGCAGCATAGGATGACCTTCCAGCAACTTGATGCGTCCTTCCTTCAGCAAATATTCAAATAGTTTATCTGATTTGGAAACATCAAACTCGTAAGTACCTTTTTGCTGCCTCAGCCATCGCTGTTTGACTTGAGTCGGCTCTTTAGCCCAGACTATCTCAGCTGCAGCTACCTCATCTTCATCATCGTATTCTGCTGCTTCTTCTAAGAAAGCCTGATACATCTCGGCAGCCACATCACCTTTCTGGAACTGATTATTCCTTCTGAACCCTTGGACCTGACTACTCATCATTGCCAATCGTTGTGATAATTGCCCGAGGTCATCAAAGTCCATGCCGAATAGCTTCTCCTTGATATTCGGCAACATACCAGCTATGGCTATCCCCGGCAATTGATCATCTGGTAAATTCAAAGAGTAGCAGAGATTTTTATTCTCCCTAAATCTGCGTAGATATTCTTGTGGCCTCTCGTTAGGTTTCATCTTCAGACTCATGAGATCGACCAACTTCTTCTCACTGGTGCCCGTAAAGAAATACGCGTGGAACTTCTGTTCCAGCTCTGCCCATGTATTAATAGAATTTGCTGGCAGAGAAGCGAACCACGAGAAGGCTGGTCCTGTCAATGACAACGGGAAGTACCAAATCCTCCAATCTTCATCTGCAGATGCCTCTCCAAGTTGCATCAAGTAACGGCTGATGTGTTCTATAGTACTGGTGTCATCCTGGCCCGAAAACTTGGTAAAATCAATAGGAGGTTTTACCCTTGGAGGAAGTGCTACTCGGTTGTACCACTCTGGGTAAGGAGACTTGTAAGCGTATGACTGATTCTTTGGATTTAGACCGAATTGATTTTGCATCATATCAGCCATCCTATGCATGATGAGGTCAACACTCGAATCCGGAGTTGTTTGTGTTTGTCCTCCAAGATGTGGTCCTGCTGAACTCTTGTAGCCTGGATTTGGAAGAGCATTAATCGCGTTATAATCAACGAACTCCTGATATCCATCTCCAAACATGTTCCTTTGTATCCTGTTTGTTGCAGGAGACACTCTGAAAGTAGATTGTGGGACATTCCCTGTTGTGCCAAACGTGAGCTGACCATATGTCGTGGGAGGTTGCTGTGTCTCATGAGGGACCACCCCACCTGTGCTTGTGCCAGCTCCGCTGTCTTCGGCAATCCTTCGACGTTGAGGTACTGGGAACAACAGTGGTCCCTGCATTGGACCAACGTCTTCTTCAAAGAGTTTATCCACTGCTGGGCCTAAAATGCTAACCATGACAGCACGAAAGGTATTCAAGAAAGCTGACTGATGATTGGTCATGGCTTCTGATACCGCTTTGTACACTATTTCGGTCATTTTCTGAATATCTTCCTCAACAGTGCTGTCGGATTGGTCAGATTGGTGATGAAGGAGAACCCTTGGGAATGGTTGCTTCTGGAAGACCTTGCCGCTCTTGTTCTTGGAGAAAGACGCCAAGCACTTGCGCTGGAACTCATCACAAGCTTGTTGTACTAAATCCCTCGAGTCTGATAGCAACTCATCCATGGTTACGTCCAGAATTTGATCGTCGCTGATCTCAGGCATCTTGAAACAGAAGTGTCCCACCGGGCGTGCCAAATAGTGTGTTGGCGCAAAATGTGGTTCGTCGCGCCTCACACACAGCAAGCCGGAAAAAGCGTGGCTTCAATCGGGTGCCGGGACGGTTTGGAATCCGGAGACGTGCCAGTCGGTTTGACCTGAAAACCAACAAGGGATAAAACAATGAGAATAAACTGAAACATGCTGGATAAGACCAGATAGTTCCATATGTATGGCTTTAAAGCCAATCACGACGGCATACAGCTACAGAAGCTGTCTGTCGATAAGTTCAAAGATCATTCGGCTAACATTAAGAATGAGCATATATCAACAGCCGGTTGTCGAATGTACATGTAAGAGGATATCATCAAGATATAATGGATCATAAACAGGTAACTTGTAAATATAAATCTATCCAAACAACACATTCATAGGTTAATCCAATTAGTCTGCCGCACGTCTAATCTTCATAAACCCGTCAAGCATAATCTAAGTCTACACCACTCCTTATAATTAGATTAATCCACCGTATGATACAATCTAATGATAAGGAGCTAAAAGCATGCATGTATCTGAACAAATCTACAAAAACTCATTACTCGTGTAAGCTTAACCAAGCTCAGCAAACTAGCCGAGTTGGGGTCCATGAAGAAGGAACAAACAAACAAGCACGATTAAACTAATCTAAAACCTGCATCTGCCGCACGATACCTAGTTTTATCAAAGCCTAACCGTGATTGACATGCATGAACCCACAACATGTAACAATCTAGATTGAAAGTTAATTCGGCCGTCATGATCTTGCAATTATCAAAACACAAGCAAACTTGTGAAACAAGGCCGAACAAAGATCAATCTAGATTGGGCAAAAGAGTGTCACAAAATTAAATAAACAATGAAACACATGGTAACTTAATGAATCTATCAGATCTTGCCAAATCTAACAGAGCCGATAACTATCTCGCCTTTGCTAAACATATGAATAAACGCCTGCCGCACGGTATCTATCCACAAGCAAAGCATAAGGAAAGACCTCTTGATCGCTAACAAGGGTCCGCCGCACGACCATTGAAAACAAGCAAGACTACTTGCACCATATCTAAATCCACCGCATGATACTAGACATGATAACAAGGTTGCCGGGACTTACGGAGGTCGACGGATCGATGATTCCTCTCGAAGAACTCGATGACACGACTAGGGACTCAAAGATGGCACGGGGCCGGTTTGTATTGGTACGGTTGTGAACAATTTTACAATGGTCGAGGGCTTATATTTATACCCTGGACGAGATATGAATCCTAGACGATTACGACTTACATAAAATTTGGAAAGATACAAATCCTATTCTTATTCTTCTCGGTGTCCTTCAACGTCACGTGCCTTCTCGTGCAAGCCGGCTTTACTTGCCATATCCATTTCCCGAATGAAGCCGTCGTTTCGCAAAATAGCCGACCGCATAGACATTTGCCAAAACTCCGAAGGCTAACCATCCTTGGTTGCTCACCGAATCTTTGAGAGCCAGCCGATCGTCTGATCGTTTGCCGAGTCTTTTCCTCACTGCTGGCTGGGTCCACTTGTCATATCCTCGTGCATGCGAAAATCTGGTGTTAACAGCTCCAATGTTCAGATTTCGTATTTGGTGATCAGTTTGAGCCTTTGCTAGCATTCTATGTATTTTATGAGTCATCGGATCAACACTCTGTCGAGCATCTTCTCATTCTATCGACTATATTCCTGAAGCTGCTAACTTGCATTTTGACACATATGCATTTGGAGGGGAGATACTTGATGGTGCATTTTCAACTAAGGGGGAGAAAATATTGACAAATCATGTGTGCTCTCTATGTTCGACTAAGGGGGAGAAAATATCTTCAAATCTTTGCTTTTTGAGTTGAACTAAAGGGGAGATTTCCTAGTTGTGTGCACTATTTGAGGGGAAGTTTGCTCGTTGCTGAGTTTCTGAGCTGGTAACAGTTGGTTCGGAGCATTTTTGATAGCTAGTTGTGTTGAGCCTTTGCCTCTTTCTTGAGGAACTAGCACCTTTGCTTTTATGCTCTTCAGTTGGTATCAATCTTTCTTCAATTGGTATCGAGCTTCCTCGCTAGCGGTGTTGAGCCCGTTCTGCCTCTTCTTGAGGGCTAGCTCTGTTTTGCTTGAATTTTAGTTGATTTTTCAATTGGTATCGAGCTTTCTCGCTAGCGGTGTTGAGCATGTTCTACCTCTTCTTGAGGGCTAGCTTTGCTTTGCTTGGTTGCGTCGAGCCGTTGCCCATGTCTTTGGGAACCAAGTTGTTTTGCTCTTTCCACTTGACATTCTTCGGCTTTAATATGCTTTTGGGTCATTTGGTCGAGTTCTCTCTCCTTCTTCCTTCCTTCCTCTATTCCATTATGATTTGTGTTGGTAGTTGACAATGCACTCATCAAGGGGGAGATTGCGGATACATGGGTGTATGCCGAGTCTCTGAGTGATGAGTGATTGTCAACTGGGATAATGCGCATGTTCTTTGGCTTGTGTTGTGCAGGTGTCGAGCACGGATACAATGATCGAAGGCAAGGTGAAGGTCAAGTAGAGACGTGCCGTGCCGATGGACCAAGAGTGGCGAAGGGCGAACGTGAGGCTTGGACTGAGGGACCGGTGGCCTGAGGATCAGCTGTGGTGGCTGACAGCCTGGGACAGCGACGAGTGAAGACTTGCGAGTGGACGGGGTGCACGGGCGGTGCATCCCCTTTACGGCTTGGTTTGGTGGTTGAGCCATAGAAAAACCACCGATTGGACGGTTTCCAGGTTTGGGCCTCAAAACCTGGGTACTGATGGTTTCCGAGTTTGGGCCACAAAACTCGGGCTGAGGACGGTTTCCAGGTTTGGGCCTCAAAACCTGGTCGCTGGCGGGTTTCTGAGTTTGGGCCACAAAACTCAGGCAATGGACGGCTGGTTTCCCGGTTTGGGCCTCAAAACCGGGGGCGAAGTACGGGAAAAGGGCGAGCAGAGCAGTGGCGGCACGTGGCGGCAATCGGTGAGGTTGCATCGAGGCAACGCTACCAGTTGTGCGGGCGTGGCCATCGGATCACCACCCACCATGAGTTGGTCTAGAATAACCCTAGGGTTTAGCTGATTCGCTCTGTAATTAGTTAGGGGTAGATTGGGAATTAGAATTAGGATATGTAGAGGGAGACACCCACCTCCCATCCGATCTCAGTCATTTGCTCTTTGCCTTCTAGGTTTTCCCGCTCTCCCAATCCCCTGCTGTAGAAACTGAGATCCGCAGAGAACCATACCTCTGTGTACTGGAGATTTTGAAGAAGTGAGACCGTAATCTCACTGTTGTAGCGTGTGGTAGCCACACGGTTGCAGATCGATGTGTTTATTCGCGTTTTGTTCGTGTTCTTCGTGTTCTTCATTTCTCCGCGATTTCCCCGTCACTCGATCTCCCTCTCTACTGTGTCTTTTCGAAATCCGTTTGAATCAACTTGTTCTTTATCTTAAGGAGATCATTTCCACCGAAGGAATTCATCTAACACCTCACGAACAAGTAGATCGGGTTGATTTCATTTTCGTGGTGCTTTTTTGGTTCATACTCCTTCCCTTTCGGATTCCCGGTGTTTGAGTTGATTTGAGCAGATGATTTCTCGAGGATAGTCTTCCAACTACCTCGTGATCATCTTCTCCAAGTTTGGGATCAAGAGATTTTGATTTGAATAGATTTTGGGGGGATTTGGGAGAAGGGCGACTAAAATCACCCTCTCTAGTCGGTCGCGGACAGTCCGCCACCTGACCGGCGGACAGTTTGGCCATCGGGATCGAGCCAGGTCAGTGGATGCGGGTCTCGGTCGAGTTACTGTTCCTTGACCGACGGACAGTCCGCCGTAGGAACTCGCGGACAGTCCGAGAGTCGAACAGGGGACTTTCAGCAGCGTTGCTGTTTGGCGATTTTCGCTGGCGGACAGTCCGGGACCGGCTGGCGAACAGTCCGCAGTAGCCGCGGACAGTCCGGGACCTGCAGTCCAGACAATCCGAGACTTGGCTGAAGCCTCCAGTTTAGTTCGTTTGCTCTCCCGGCTTCTTCGCTTGGTTTTCGGACTTCTCGGTTGGTTCTTTAGTTCACCTAAGAACCTCTCTAAGTATTTTTGCTACTTGTTAGCATCGGTATTTGGGGATTTCCCGACGTAGCCTTCAATCTATGTTTGGGACTTGGTTTTTAGGGGTCGAACTTGTGTCGGTGCTTTTGGCGTTTGGTTTGCTATCGCTTTGTGGTGCCTCGCTGTGATCCTAGGGATCATCCACCCTGTTCCAAGGGTCGTGGGCATCACGGTTTCGATCGAAGCTCTTGGGGTTGATTTTGGGACAAAAGGGCGAAGTTTCGAGAGAAATTTTTGAGCTCCCATTCACCCCCCTCTGGTCGCCTTGCTATTGCATTTTCGGTCCTTCAAATCTTTGGGTCCGAACAGCGCCTTTTTTGACGCCTTTTTTGACGCCTTTTTGAAACGGTTTCTGTGGCAGCGACTGTTCATGGACCCAACCACTAAAACTTTTTGGTTCCCCTATTTTTAGAGGAGTGTCGTTTTCTGTGATTTGATGTTTGATTTGATCGCTGGTGTTGTTGTGACCCTAGATCTCCTTCTGCTTTCGGATTCTCGTTGATCTTTGTGCTCTGGCTTGCGGCCTAGTGTGTATATATAGTCGTGGTTGTTGGCTATTTGCTTTGTGCTCTTGTTCATTTCAGGCCAACTTGTTGCTCTAGCTTCCATGATTAATGTATAGATAGCTAAAGTGAGAGGACAACGGGAGAGATCAAGGTTCCTATGCACTTCACTATTACTTGGGTTCTAAGGCAACAAAGATGAAAAGATATAGCTATCATATAATAACACTTCAGGACATCAGAACACCAACCACAGAAATGGATGAGAAGGGGGTTGGGAAGTTCTGACTATGGTCCTACGAACATAACCCGAGCGTAGTGGAATACATCGACCATCAGGGCTGTCACCACCTGGGGCTGCCACAACTATCCATGGGGTTGAGCGCAATCTCAGGTAAACTATAGGCTAGACACCATGTCTAATATATCGATTACTACTCTAGTTATGGCCTATATCTAGAGCACTCGATACGAGCGGAGATCCTATGCCAAGATATAAAAACTATACGTACTAATCATATATAAAAGGCATAAAGTAAATAGAGTGTTGGCGGTCCTTAACTCATACTTTATAACTGCCAAGACTCGCATAAAAACCAACATCAAACATAGAATAGGGCTTACAACTAACTATTTCCATAAGTTTTGGTGTTTGGTCAATTGCAGGAGGGCATTAGCATAAACGACTTCAAACAGGCTCCAACACATACAATACAGGGTATGCAAATACACCCGATATGAGCCCAAAGGAGATTGGCCCAATACCAAGCCCTTTCGGCCCATCCAAACAGGAGAAATGGAGCTCAAAGCCCATCGCAACAACAAATTGACATGGAAACCTCGATGGACATGGCCCACATCACCTTGGGGACCCACCAGAGCGAGCCGGGCATGAGAGGGGCCACCAGGGGTGCGCCCGCACCCCTAGTGCGGCCGCACCACCAGGTGCACCGACTAGGCCCAACTTTGGTCGGTTGCAAGATGTCGCCTATCTAACGTCGGTTATCGAGGTGTCCAAATGCAATGAACCCTGCAACATCGGTTTAGAGGCCGTTTGCACTTTCCAAGTGAGGAGGAGAGGTCCTCCACCCCTCCAAGGCACCTCACCTATAAAAGGAGGCCTCCACCCTCCTCACAATTCATCCAAGAGCTCAACATTACACATCTCAAGAGGGATCCGTGGAAGAAGGAGTAATGCCACACTTATCATAGCTCTAGTAGCTATCTAGAATAGGGAGCGAGTGGGGTCTGAGCGGGAGAAGTGCCGGAGTTGTCGGCTACCTCCACAAGTGTACTCGACGCGCTTGTACACTTAGTGGGAGGAACACCGGAATCGCTGGTATAATCTTGCTTGTACCTCTACGATCTTGCATGCTACTTAAGTATAAGAGTTCGTGTTCATCTTGGTTCTAAAGTTCTTATCGTGTTTAAGCTTTCGCTAACTTAGTCTGCGGGACCGGCCGTTCACCTTCGGGTGGGTGCTCTAGTAAGAGGGTGCAAGCCCTAGCTGCCGCTAGAAGTAATGGCTCTTAGCGTAAACGTGGTGTTTAGGCTATGTGTTCACAGGTTGGCTGCCTGGGTCTCCATAGTTGAGGAGGTAGGCGGCAGGTGGTGACAGCCCTATCCGTCCTTAGTAATCCACCCACGTTTGGGATTCCAGGTAGAGCTGTATCGGCATAGGTTGGGAAACCAACCTCACCTGTTGACCAAAGTAGGCTTTGCTGGCTGAGCTTATATCATATAAGGACCAGTTCCTTAGAAGAACCTTGCTACCCTCATTATCCTTCTCTGTGTCTTATCTAGGAGAACTAGACCAAGAGAATATAGCACACCGTTCCCTGTGAAAAATATGATACCCTGAATACTCGGGGTGAACGGTTGCGGACTTTTCTGCTTACGCTAAGAAATACCAACAAGCATTTCTGGCGCCGTTGTTGGGGAATGGTTGTCGTCTTTAGTCTTCGACCCTAGTTCACCCGTGTATCTTTTTCTTTACCTTTCTTTTCTTTTAATACCTTACCTATGGAGCCAACCACTATCCAAAACCTATCCGCTCCGCGGGCCGAGTTCTTTGAGCCACCACAATCATCAGAGCCAATCACAACTTCTGGCTATGAACTCCGCCCTGGCTTTATAGCCATGGTTCGTGAACAGCCCTTCTCAGGGTATGATCATGAAAACCCCTATCACCATCTACGGGAGTTTGAGTTACTCTGTGCATGCCTGACAATTGCGGGCATGTCACAAGAAACATTGCGTTGGACGTTGTTTCCGTTCTCTTTCTGAGAGGGCGAAACAATGGTACAACAATATTGTAGGAAAAGTTAATGGAGATTGGAAAGTACTGAGGAATAGATTTTGTCTCACATTCTTTCGTGCAGCCTGGGAAAGATTTTTAACTCTTTCACGGTTAGGCCCAGACTTGTCTCTACCCGACCACGTGTTGTTACAACACTTTTGGTTAGGGTTGAACAAGGAGTCTGCCCTACAGCTGGACATTTTCGCTGGAGGATCGTTCATGTGCAAAACCCCAGAGGAAGGAGAAGCTCTGCTAGACCTTATTCTAGAGAACACTCCACCTCCTGATCCCCTCCGAGTGGAAGACGAACCCAAGCATGAGGAGGTATCTTCGGTTAAAACCGAACCTGAGATTCGAACTCAGAGACCCTCATCGCTTACGGAACCTCTGAAGGAAGTTTTCTTCCCTTCAGATTTTCTGTTCTTCGAGGAAGATCACCCCAACGATCATATAAATTCCTCCAAGTATGCACGGTGGGAAAAGCCACTAGTTTCCGCTACTCCTCTTAAAACTCTAGAAGCCCGTCACATAGAGGAGTCGCTAATAAATAGAGATCGGGTTGAACAAGCGGAACTCTCTTCCAAAGAAATTCAGATCAGTTCCTCTTGTTCAGTCATCCACGCTAAAATTAGCGGAAGGTAGAAGTGCTTCACGATCCAACTGTTGGGACAAACATTTTGTCCACATCTTTTGCGAACACGATTGTTCACGAGTCCTTCACCCCAACAAACAAGCACTTAAGGCTACATTTGAAGGACCGAGAATGCAATAGCAAGGCGACCAGAGGGGGGGGTGAATGGGAGCTCAAAAAATTTCTCTCGAAACTTTGGCCTTTTGTCCCAAAATCAACCCCAAGAGCTTCGATCGAAACCGTGATGCCCACGACCCTTGGAAGAGGGTGGATGATCCCTAGGATCACAAAAGAGGCGCCACAAAGCGATAGCGAACCAAACGCCAAAAGCACCGGATCAAGTTCAACCCTCAAAAATCAAGTCCCGAACGTAGATAGACGGCTACGTCGGGAAATCCCCAGATACCGATGCTAACAAGTAGCAAAGATACCTACAAAGGTTCCTAGGTGAACTCTAGAACCAAACGAGAAGTCCGGAAACCAAGCGGAGAAGCCGGGAGAGCAAACACACAAAACTGCAGGCTTCAGCCAAATCCCAGACTGTCCGGCCCTGGGGTCCCGGACTGTCCGCCCTACTGCGGACTGTCCGCCAGCCGATCCCGGACTGTCCGTCGACTAAAAACACAAAACAACACAGACGCTGTAAGTCCCCTGGACGTTCCCGGACTGTCCGCGAATTCCAACGGCGGACTATCCGTGGTTAAAAAAACACTTGCCCAACAGCGCGGACTCCGGCCACTGGTCTGACCGACCCCGACGCGCGGACTGTCCGCGGTAGCAGTCGCGGACTGTCCGCGGATGAACAGAGAGGGCGATTTCAGTCGCCTCTCACACAAATCCTCACAAATCTGAATCAAAATTCAATCCCACGTTCCCAAACTTGGAGAGGATGATCACGAGGTAGTTAGGAGACTATCCCCAAGAAATCATCCGCTCAAGTCCATTCAATCACCAGGAAATCAAAAGGGGAGGAGTATGAGCAAAAAAGCGCCACGAAAACAAAATCAACCCGATCTACTTGTTCATGAGGAGTTAGATGAATTCCTTTGGTGGAAATGATCTCCTCACTATAGAGAACAAGTTGATTCAAACGGATTTCGCAAAGACGCAATAGAGAGGGAGATCGAGTGACGGGAAAATCACGGAGAAACGAAGAACGTGAAGAACACGAACAAAACGCGAATCAAATCATCGATCTGCAACCGTGTGGCTACCACACGCTACAATAGTGAGATTACAGTCTCACTTCCTCAAAATCTCCAGTACACAGAGGTATGGTTCTCTGTGGATCTCAGTAGCTACAGCAGGGGATTGGGAGAGCAGGAAACCCTAGAAGCAAAGAGCAAATGACTGAGATAGATGGGGAGGTGGGTGTCTCCCCCTACTTATCCTAATTCTAATTCCCACTCTACCCCTAACTAATTACAGAGCGAACCAGCTAAACCCTAGGGTTATTCTAGACCAACTCATGGTAGGTGGTGATGCGACGGCCACGCCCGCACAACTGGTAGCGTTGCCTCGACGCAACCTCACTGATTACCGCCACATGCCCCCACCGCTCTGCTTGTCCTTTGCCTGGACGTCGCCCCCCGGTTTTGTGGCCCAAACCGGGAAACCAGCCTTCACAGCCAACCCCCGGTTTTGAGGCCCAAACCGGGAAACCAGCCGACCATCGCCTGAGTTTTGTGGCCCAAACTCAGCATACCCGCAGAACCCAGGTTTTGAGGCCCAAACCTGGAAACCGTCCTTAGCCCAAGTTTTGTGGCCCAAACTCAGAAACCATCCACGCCCAAGTTTTGAGGACCAAACCCGGAAACCGTCCACTCGGTGGTTTTTCTGTGGCTCAACCACCAAACCGAGCCGTAGAGGGGATGCACCCCCCGTGCACCCCGTCCACCTGCAAGTCTTCGCTCGTCGATGTCCTAGGCTGTCAGCCACCACAGCTGATCCTCAGGCCACCGGTCCCTCAGTCCAAGCCTCACGTCCGCCCTTCGCCACTCTCGGTCCATCGGCACAGCACGTCTCTACTTGACCTTCACCTTGCCTTTGATCACTGTATCCGTGCTCGACACCTGCACAACACAAGCCAAAGAACATGCGCATCATCCCAGTTGACAATCACTCATCACTCAGAGACTCGGCATACACCCATGTATCCGCAATCTCCCCCTTGGTGAGTGCATTGTCAACTACCAATCACAAATCATAATGAAATAGAGGAAGGAAGGAAGAAAGAGAGAGAACTTGACCAAATGACCTAAAAGCATAGCAAAGCTGACGAAGGTCAAGTGGAAAGAGCAAAACAGCTTGGTTCCCAAAGACATGGGCAACGGCTCGATGCAACCAAGCAAAGCAAAGCTAGCCCTCAAGAAGAGGTAGAACAGGCTCAACACCGCTAGCAAGAAAACTTGATACCAATTGAAAGATCAACTGAAATTCAAGCAAAATAGAGCCAGCCCTCAAGAAGAGGCAGAACAGGCTCAACACTGCTAGCGAGGAAGCTCGATACCAACTGTTACCAACTCAAAAACCAAAAGAGTTTGATACCAATTGAAGAGCTGAAAACCAATTGAAGAGCTGAAAATGTTTGCTAGTCCCTCAAGAAAGAGGCAAAGGCTCAACACAACTAGCAAACTCAAACTCCCCCTCAACTAGTGCACACAACCCAGGGAGCTCACATGATTTGTCAATATTTTCTCCCCCTTAGTTGAAAATGCACCAATCAAGCAAATGTGCACAAGCACTCAAGTTTCTCCACCTTGACAGAATATCTCCATCCAAAAATGCATATGAGTCAGGAATATAATCAAGAGAGTGCAAAAATGCTCTACACAGTTTTGATCCGATGACTCAACAACATCCATAAGAAGCTAGCAAAGGCTCAAACTGATCACTAAATACGAAATATGAACATGAGAGCAAAACGAGCAGTTTTCAGCCAGAAAGGTATTCACCATCAAAATAGCACAAAACATGTATAGACAGGAAGTCAGACAAGTGCTAAACATGTATACAAGGTGAACTACCCCTAGCATAGTTCAATCATCATGCCATAGAATGAAACATAGACTTGTGTATCCAAATTTTATCGGAGTTGCAGCGGTTAAATTACACAAGTTTAAATTTCAGCATGCGATTGCGAGAGGTTGAAAGCTTGTCATTGCCTAACTTTTCAACTGTGCGAAGCCTATGCAGAAGAAATTAGAAGCTTAAAGCAATAGTTTCGGTCATACACTACACAGCTCAAGTTTAACTCAAAGTGTAATGAGAAACAGACTCGAAACTGTGATGTGCTGACAAGCAATCCCATCTCGATCTTTCCAATTCACTTAACTTGGTTCAAATTTTAAAATAGAATATGAACATACCAAGCAAGTGAATGACTCAACACTGGAGACATAGCAACCTAGCATATATGAAGAGCACAAGTGATTTCAACACATTCTACACATGCTAGTTGCATATCTCAATGGTGAACATTTGCAAGTTTTAAGTTCATTAATCAGATTCACCATTCATAAAATAGCTCCGCTCACAACATGTAACAGTGATCAGAAAGAGCATAAGCTACAGCATCATCATAAAGCATCAGAGCAAATACTATACAGAGCATAGTTACATTCTTCAGATTATATACATGAAGCTCTGAATGTAAATATGCAAGATGAAATGCAAGGATGCATGAAGAAACCAACTGAAAAACACAAAGTCAGTTTATAATACAAGAGTCAAAATGTTTCCTCCATCTAAAAGGGGAAACACACACCAAGCTCACCTCTCAACCTAGCAAAAGTTGATTGGTCCAAAGGCTTGATGAAAATATCAGCCAACTGATGATGAGTATCGACATGGCGAAGGTCGATATCACCCTTCTCATAGTGGTCTCGCAGAAAATGAAAGCACACATCAATGTGTTTGGTCTTAGAGTGCAGCACGGGGTTCTTAGCAACGCTAATAGCACTTGTGCTGTCACAAAGCAAAGGAACGCGAGAAAAGCTCAGACCAAAATCACGCAAAGTGGCCATCATCCAAAGCAACTGGGAACAGCAGCTAGCCGCAGCAACATACTCAGCCTCCGTGGTAGACTGCGCGACACCAGACTGCTTGCGAGAAGACCACGATACAAGAGAAGAACCAATAAACTGGCAAGTCCCAGAAGTGGACTTGTGCTCAATACGACAACCAGCAAAATCGGCATCGGAATAACCACAAAGGGAGAGAGTGGAGGAAGCAGAATACCAAATCCCAAACTTAGGAGTGAAGCATAAGTACCTCATATTGCGCTTGACCGCCGGACGGTGAGAGGTGCGCGGCGACGACTGAAATCCCGCGCAAAGACACACCGCGAACTAGATGTCCAGGCGTGTTGCCGTCAGGTACAGCAGCGATCCGATCATACTCCGGTACTCCTTCTGGTCCACTGCATCTCCCTCCTTGTCCGCATCCAGGGCCGTCGTGGTCGACATGGGTGTTAGAAGAGGCTTGGCCTCACCCATATCGAATTTCTTCAAGATATCCTTGGTATACTTACCCTGGTGCACAAACGTTCCCTCTCGAGATTGCTTGATTTGCAATCCGAGGAAAAACATCAACTCGCCCATCATGCTCATCTCAAATTCCCTGCTCATAGTATCTGCAAACTTGGCAACCAAAGCGTGAGAAGAACCACCGAAAATGATATCATCCACGTAAATCTGGACCAAGAGTGTGTCACTGCCTTGCTTGAGGAGAAAGAGCGTTTTATCCACACATCCCATTTTAAAACCCTTAGCAAGCAAAAAGGTTTTCAACCTATCATACCAGGCTCTAGGGGCTTGTTTCAAACCATACAAAGCTTTATGAAGTTTAAAAACATGGTTTGGAAACTTGGGATTTTCAAAACCGGGGGGTTGTTTTACATACACCTCCTCTTCTATGTAGCCATTTAAGAAGGCGCTGTTGACATCCATTTGAAAAATTTTAAACACTTTGGATGCAGCAAAAGCCAAGAGTATCCTAATAGCCTCCAAACGAGCTACAGGAGCAAACGTCTCCTCATAGTCTATCCCCTCCTTCTGACTATACCCCTGGGCTACAAGTCTGGCCTTATTTTTCACAACATGGCCATCCTCTCCTTGTTTGTTTTTGAATACCCATTTTGTCCCGATAGGGTGACACTCAGGAGGAAGAGGAACAAGAACCCAAACCCGATTTCTCTCAAAGTTCTCAAGCTCCTCATGCAAGGCATTGACCCAATCTGGATCCGTCAAAGCGTGTCCAACATCTCGGGGTTCAAAATCAGCAACAAATGCAGAATGAGCAAAGTGAGAGATTTGTTGTGACCTTGACCGAGTGACACGTTCGCCGATGCTACCGATGATCTGTTGAGGCGGGTGCTGGCGCTGAATGTGGCGTGGCGCCTCCCTTGCCGAAGTGGCCTCCCCCTCAACAGCAGCTGGTGCCTCCTCGGGTACAAAAGATACCGCTCGAGGTGGCGGATCCCACGACCCCCAAGTCGAAGAAGAGGGATCGGGGTCGTGAGTCGTAGTAGAAGCCGCTCTTTGCGGCACAACAGGTGGAGGAGGTGCTGGGTCATCCATCCTTTCAGCACCCTCTTCCTCATCATCAAAAAGAGGCTCGCCAACCTCATGATCACCTGCACGCTCAAAACGAGAAGAAGGACAAACCATGGTCTCGTCGAAGGTGACATCTGATGTCTCCATGACTCGGTTAGTATCAAGGTTAAGTACACGATAAGCTCGAGTGTGAGTGCCATAACCCAAAAATACACCGTCAGAAGAAGGTGACTCAAATTTGTCCAGGTTGCCCTTTTTGAGTATAAAACAATGGCAGCCGAAAACTCTAAAATAACTCAGTTTAGGCAGTTTTCCAAAACGCAACTCATACGAAGTCTTTTTCAAGAAAGCTCGGAGAAAAATGCGATTGGAAATGTAGCATGCAGTGCTCATAGCTTCAGCCCAATATCGCCTAGGAGTCCTATGCTCATCGAGCATCGTCCTGGCCATCTCTACAAGGGTTCGATTCTTCCTTTCTACAACACCATTCTGAGACGGTGTGTAGGGAGAAGAAAACTGATGCTCTAAACCCGAAGAGTTACAAAACTTCTCAAAATCCGAGTTTTTGAACTCAGAACCATTATCACTCCTAATAGCTCGCATTGAGTTCAAAGGGAACTCATTCTGAAGACGCAAAATCAGATTGCGAGCAAAGGAGAAAGTTTCAGTTTTCTCAGCTAGAAAGAAAACCCACGAATATCTCGAAAAGTCGTCAACAACAACAAGCACATACCACTTCCCCCCAACCAAGCTCACCCGAGCCGGACCAACAAGGTCCATGTGCAAAAGCTCTCCAGGGCGCTTGGTCATGACCTGAGTCACTGGATGGTGGGGATCGGCAACCATCTTCCCATGTCTACAAGAATGGCAAACAAGATCCTTCTCCATGCACAACTTGGGCAATCCTCGGATTAGGCCAAGTGAACTAAGCCTTGCAAGCAAGTCGAAGCTCAAATGTCCTAGTCTCCTATGCCACTTCCAAAGATCAGAGGAGGAAGGTCCAGCCAAAAGACAACGAGAAACTCCAAACGACTCTGAGAAATCCGCGCGAAAGACATTCCCAAAGGGCGAAATCCCACAAACAAGATTGCCCTGAGGATCCAAAATACGACTGAGATTTGGCTTAAAACGAATCTCATAGTCGTCATCAAAGAGTTGCGAAACAAAAAGAAGGTTAAAATGCAAGTTAGAAACAAGAGCAACATCGCGCAACACAAAGTGCTCATTAACTCGCACCAACCCACGAGACAACACTCTACCTTTGCTATTGTCACTGAAGGTGATAAACTCCTTTCCGGCGACCGGACTAAGACTGGAGAACCACTTGGCATTTCCGGTCATGTGCCTCGAGCAACCAGAATCCACCAACCAAACGTTCTGCAATCGTTTTACCTACATCAATAAAAAGACATACGGTGAGCATACGGTCCAACACTGGGGTTAGTGAAGTAAGGAGAATACCAGTGTTGGGCCGGCTGCTCAAAAGAACGGTTAGCAGAAAAACCATTCCTAGCACGCCTACCGGAAGAGCGATAACCACGTTGAGGAAAACGTGGTCCGCTAAGGGAGGAGCGTCCATCGTGATACTCAAAACGCGGTGGGGGAAAATGCTCAACTACAAAGCCACCGCCACGGGGATCAAAACCTACAACTACAGGCTCCCGCCGGGCACGTCCTCTCCGCTGCCTAGGCCTAGGAACTTGTGGTTCTGGACCTCTAGGCCTAACAGCACGCCTCTGAACATTCGGCACATGTACATCATGGAAAGGATGGTACATGTCCGTGTTGTTCATCTCGTTTGCGCGGCGCGCCTCTCTCTTGCGCTGAAAGCAAAACTCACTCAATTGTCCATCTCTCCCACAGTGCTCACAATGGTACCTCACCACTCTCAAAGGGGGTTGTTGGTACTCACGGTAGTGGGTGTGGATCACTTTGGCCTTCTGTGGCATAAGCTCTTCCTGGATGGGTGGCATGGTGTCCAGCTTGTTCTTGAGGTGGTTTGGTTTGGGAGCCCATGATTGTTTCTTAGGTGGTGCTCTCGGTGGTTCAACAAAGACCCCATCCTTGGTGTTAGGCTTGAGAGGCTCTTTGGGTGGAATCTTGGTAAGCTTGAGAGTAGTGGTGCAGTTAGGCTTCTCACATGGGTTAAGACCATTCGACTCTCCAATCTTCCCAAAAGACGAAACATCAACACCCGAAGCAAAACCTACACCTGGACCTCCAGCAGCTCGCTTGAATTGGGAGATCATCATCCCGAGCTGTGGCTCACCGCTAGACACCAATGACAAGATGGTCCGAAGGTATGTCTTTTCCTCCTCGGTTTGCATCTTGTCATGCTTCACGTTAGCGATCTCCATCTCCAAACCCTCACAAAGAACACACCTAGCCACACATGTTCTACCCGAGTTGGCCTCTTCAAGAGACACAATCTTGGCATTCTTCTCTGCCAACTCAGATTGCAAGCCCGCACAGGACTTGCACGCACCCAATAGCGAAGATCTAGCCTTTAGCTCATCCACCTCTCCTACCAACACAACATACTTCTCAAAGTGAGAAGGTCAGTCATGTGTGTGGAGCACATCTCACACTCCTCCTCGGTAACAACTACGGTGGACTTGACAGATTCAAGTTCCTTCACCGTATCCTCCCATTTCTGCCTAAACTCCTTGTGCTCTCTAGCAGCACGCCTAAGCAACTTATCCTGACTAAGGATCGCGGCAGTAAGCTTCTCGACCTCAGCAGAAAGCTCGTCGGGGGTCTGAGATACCTGGGAGGTGTCGTCGTCATCGTCATCATTCCGAGGGGTGTCCTCCAGCTCACCGTCGACCTCCTTGCCGAGGGCCATGGTACAGAAGCCGTCGTCATCGGCGAAGAAGCAGAGGCCGTTCAGCTTGTCCTCGATCCTCTTCTTCTTCTCGGACTCGTCGTCGCTTGAGGAAGCGGAGTCGTCATCCGAGTCATCGACGTCGCTGAGCGTGGCGAAGAACGCACGCTGCTCAGCCTGGGCCTTCTCCAAGTACTTCGTCTTGATGTACTCCTTGTCGAAGCCGCCCTTCCGCTTGTGCTTCGCGGGGACGTACTTCTCCTTGCATTTGACGGAGTCGTACTTGTGCCCATGATCCGCCTTGCCGAAGGTCTGCTTGTTCTTCTTCGGGCAATTGGTGATGAAGTGGTTGGGGTTGCCGCACTCGAAACATCCCGAGCATCCTCCTCCGCGGCAACGGTTCATGCGGTTGTTGTGGAACTGCGAGAACCGGTTGGCGAGCAAAGCCAACTCGTCATCCCCCATGAACTCCAACTGCTCCTCTGTGACAGACAGAAGAGAAGAGAGTGCAAAGCCTCCAGAGGGGTTAGCAGAAGAACCAGAAACCAAAGCCATTGACGGGCCAGAAGGATTTTCATAAGAAGCCCTCGCCATGGCATCAATCTCACTGGACTTGAGCTTACTAAAGAGCTCGTCACATGTGAGGGTCTCATAGTTAGGTGATTCGATGATCGCCTGAACCTTTGAGTCCCACACCGATCGATCAAGAGTATGCAAAAGCTTCAAAGCTCTCTCATGATCGTCGAAAGGCAACAGCTCCTTGTTAGCCCTCATCCTGTTGACAATCACCTGAAAGTGAGCGAATAAACTCTCTATGCTCTCGCCAGGCATATGTCAAAAGTTCTCATACTCTCGCTTGAACGACTCGTAGAGACGGGTTTTGACTTGAGTGGTTCCCTCATGGAAACGCATGAGGGTAGCCCAAATCTCCCGAGCCATAGCGAGGTGAGAAACGCGATCAAACTCGGACATGCTCAAACAGGAGAAAAGAGCATTACGAGCTTGGCTATTGGCATCGTGCTCATCGATCTGACGCTGAGTAACACGAGCAGCCAAGACCACGTAATCGGCAGAGTTGCAAATATCCCAAATGGAAGCACCAATACTCTGCAGATAGGCCGACATGCGTATCTTCCAATACACATAGTTCATCCCATCGAAAAATGGCAGTTTGCCCACGCCGCGATCCATGTCGCCTTCTGTGGATCTGGAACCGGCTATGGAAGATCCTTAACCTGCTCCTATACCAATTGAAGGACCGAGAGTGCTACCAGAAAGCGACCAGAGGGGGGATGTGAATGGGAGCTTTAAAATTCTTTTCAAAAACCTTAAGCCACTGTCCCAAAAATCAACCCTAAGAGCAAAACCGATGCACGTGATGTCCACGACCGAAGAGAGTGGGTGGATGTTCCCTAGGAACACAGCGGGACACCACAAAAATTCCCTCGCTCAAGTTCACGCAGGTCAACTAGTGACAGGATGAACTTTGGGTAACCTCAACCTCCCCTGAGCAACACGAGGGGGATTCAGGCTATTTTGTAAAGCAAGAAGCCCGATTTCTATAGAGCACGAAGTCAGGAATCCAACGCAGCAAGCGGATGTCAAATCGTAATTCGGACGAACAAACTACGGACGAAAACGCGCAGGACACACCTGACTGGACTCTGGCCAGCGTCTGGTCAAAGAGCACCGGACGCGTCCGGTCTTGAAAAATCGGTTCTGGACCCTTACTGTTCTTGAACGGACTCACTGAGTCTGAGCGTCTGATCAAGGGTCAAGCGTCCGGTCACAAGTGCCAAATCCAATGAACAGTAACGCGCAAGCGTCCGGTCACTTGGTGAACCTAGCGTCCGGTCAAGTCACAAAATAAACGCAGCGAAAGTGTTCATCGACCGGACTCACTGACAGCGTCCGGTCGTTGAACAGGCAGCATCCGGTCACCCTGATTTCGTGGCATTCGTCCACCGATTCGACTCTATTTCACCCAAAACTAATCCTCTAGGGATCAAACTTGGTGAGAGGAATCACAAGGAGGATAGTGAGCTATCTCTAAGAGATCATGGCTCAAACCTATCTCCAAATCGATGAATCGAAGAAATTCGGGGGAAGGGAGAAAAACTTTACCCGAAATGAAAATCGACTGATCTATTAGCTCGTGAGGTTAGAGGATAATTCCTTCGGTGAAAAGAAGTGCCTCACGATCTAGAACATCTTGGTTCAAATGGATTTGCAAAAGACACACCAAGTAGAGAGATCGATCAACGGGAAAATCATGGAGAAAAGCAACCCGCGAGGAACAAGAACAAAACGCGAATCACAACCATGAATTCGCAACCGTGTGGCTACCACACGCTACAACAGTGAGATTACGGTCTCACTTCCTCAAAATCTCACGGACACAGAGGTATGGTTCTCTTCTCTATGGATCTCAGTTCGCTACAGCAGGGAACAGGGAGAGCAGGAAACCCTAGAAGCAAAAGAGCAAATGATTGAGATGGATGGGGAGGTGGGTGTCTCCCCCTACTTATCCTAATTCTAATTCCCACTCTACCCCTAACTAATTACAGAGCGAACCAGCTAAACCCTAGGGTTATTCTGGACCAACTCGTGGTAGGTGGTGATCCGATGGCCACGCCCGCACAACTGGTAGCGTTGCCTCGACGCAACCTCACCGATTGCCGCCATGTGCCGCCACCGCTCTGCTTGTCCTATTCCCGAACGTTGCACCCCCGGTTTTGTGGCCCAAACCGGGAAACCAGCCTTCACAGCCAACCCCCGGTTTTGAGGCCCAAACCGGGAAACCAGCCGACCATCGCCTGAGTTTTGTGGCCCAAACTCAGCAAACCTGCAGCACCCAGGTTTTGAGGCCCAAACCTGGAAACCGTCCTCAGCCCGAGTTTTGTGGCCCAAACTCGGAAACCATCAACACCCAGGTTTTGAGGCCCAAACCTGGAAACCGTCCACTCAGTGGTTTTTCTATGGCTCAACCACCAAACCGAGCAGTAGAAGGGATGCATCGCCCGTGCACCCCGTCCACCTGCAAGTCTTCGCTCATCGCTGTCCCAGGCTGTCAGCCACCACAGTTGATCCTCTGGCCACCGGTCCCTCAGTCCAAGCCTCACGTCCGCCCTTCGCCACTCTCGGTCCATCGGCACGACACGTCTCTACTTGACCTTCACCTTGCCTTCGATCACTGTATCCGTGCTTGACACCTACACAACACAAGCCAAAGAACATGCGCATTATCCCAGTTGACAATCACTCATCACTTAGAGACTCGGCATACACCCATGTATCCGCAGACAACACTCTACCTTTGCTATTGTCGCCGAAGGTGATAAACTCCTTTCCGGCGACCGGACTAAGACTGGAGAACCACTTGGCGTTTCCGGTCATGTGCCTCGAGCAACCGGAATCCACCAACCAAACGTTCTCCAATCATTTTACCTACATCAATAAAAAGACATTGGGTGAGCATACGGTCCAACACTGGGGTTAGTGAAGTAAGGAGAATACCAGTGTTGGGCCTGCTGCTCAAAAGAACAGTTAGCAGAAAAACCATTCCTAGCACGCCTACGGGAAGAGCGATCACCACGTTGAGGAAAACATGGTCCGCTAAGGGAGGAGCGTCCATCGCGATGCTCAAAACGCGGTGGGGGAAAACGCTCAACTACAAAGCCACCGCCACGGGGTCCATAGCCCACAACTGCAGGCTCCCACCGGGCACGTCCTCTCCGCTGCCTAGGCCTAGGAACTTGAGGTTCTGGACCTCTAGGCCTAACAACATGCCTCTGAACATTCGACACATGTGCATCATGGAAAGGATGGTACATGTCTGTGTTGTTCATCTCCTTTGCACGACGCGCCTCTCTCTTGTGCCGAAAGCAGAACTCACTCAAGTGTCCATCTCTCCCACAGTGCTCACAATGGTACCTCACCGCTCTCAAAGGGGGTTGTTGGTACTCACGATAGTGGGTGTGGATCACTTTGCCCTTCTGTGGCATAAGCTCCTCCTGGATGGGTGGCATGGTGTCCAGCTTGTTCTTGAGGTGGTTTGGTTTGGGAGCCCATGACTGTTTCTTGGGTGGAGCTCTCGGAGGTTCAACAAAGACCCCATCCTTGTTGTTAGGCTTGAGAGGCTCTTTGGGTGGAATCTTGGTAAGCTTGGGAGTATTGGTGGAGTTGGGCTTCTCACATGGGTTAAGACCACTGGACTCTCCAATCTTGCCAAAAGATGAAAGATCAACACCCGTAGCAAAACCTACACCTGGACCTCTAGCAGCTCGCTTGAATTGGGAGATCATCATCCCGAGCTGTGGCTCACCGCTATACACCCATGACAAGATGGTCCGAAGGTATGTGTTTTCCTCCTCGGTTTGCATCTTGTCATGCTTCACATTAGCGATCTCCATCTCTAAACCCTCACAAAGAACACACCTTGCCACACATGTGCTACCCGAGGTGGCCTCTTCAAGAGACACAATCTTGGCATTCTTCTCTGCCAACTCAGATTGCAAGCCCGCACAGGACTTGCACGCACCCAACAGCGAAGATCTAGCCTTCAGCTCATCCACCTCTCCTACCAACACAACATACTTGCTTCTCAAAGTGAGAAGGTCAGTCATGTGTGTGGTGCACATCTCACACTCCTCCTCATCGATAACAACTACTGTGGACTTGACAGATTCAAGTTCCTTCACCGTATCCTCCCACTTCTGCCTAAACTCCTTGCGCTCTCTACCAGCACGCCTAAGCAACTTATCCTGGCTAAGGAGCGCGGCAGTAAGCTTCTCGACCTCAGCAGAAAGCTCGTCGGGGGTCTGAGATACCTGGGAGGTGTCATCGTCGTCGTCGTTCCGAGGAGTGTCCTCCAGCTAGCCATCGACCACCTTGCCGAGGGCCATGGTGCAGAAGCCCTCGTCGTCGGTGAAGAAGCAGAGGCCGTTCAACTTGTCCTCGTTCCTCTTCTTCTTCTCGGACTCGTCGTCGCTTGAGGGAGCGGAGTCGTCATCCGAGTCGGCGACGTCGCTGAGCGTGGCGAAGAACGCACGCTGCTCAGCCTGGGCCTTCTCCAAGTACTTCATCTTGATGTACTCCTTGTCGAAGCCACCCTTCCGCTTGTGCTTCGTGGGGACGTACTTCTCCTTGCGCTTGCCGGAGTCGTACTTGTGCCCATGATCCGCCTTGCCGAAGGTCTGCTTGTTCTTCTTCAGGCAATTGGCGATGAAGTGGTTGGGGTCGCCGCACTCGAAACATCCCGAGCGTCCTCCTCCGTGGCGATGGTTCATGCGGTTGTTGTGAAACCGCGAGAACCGGTTGGCGAGCAATGCCAACTCGTCATCCCCCATGAACTCTAGCTGCTCCTCTGTAACAGAAAGAAGAGAAGATAGTGCAAAGCCTCCAGAGGGGTTAGCAGAAGAGCCAGAAACCAAAGCCATCGACGGGCCAGAAGGATTTTCATAAGAAGCCCTCGCTGTGGCGTCAATCTCACTGGACTTGAGCTTACTAAAGAGCTCGTCACACGTGAGGGTCACATAGTTCGGTGTTTCGATGATCGCCTGAACTTTGGAGTCCCACACCGACCGATCAAGAGTATGCAAAAGCTTCAAAGCTCTCTCATGATCGACGAAAGGCAACAGCTCCTTGTTAGCCCTCATCCTATTGACAATCACCTGAAAGCGAGCGAATAAGCGACGAAAGGCAATAGCTCCTTGTTAGCCTGGCATATGTCGAAAGTTCTCATACTCTCGCTTGAATGACTCATAGAGACGGGTTTTGACTTGAGTGGTTCCCTCATGTAAACGCATGAGGGTAGCCCAAATCTCCCGAGCTGTAGCGAGGTGAGAAACGCGATCAAACTCGGACATGCTCAAACAGGAGAAAAGACCATTATGAGCTCGGCTATTGGCATCGTGCTCATCGATCTGACGCTGAGTAACACGAGCAGCCAAGACCACATAATCGGTAGAGTTGCAAATATCCCAAATGGAAGCACCAATACTCTGCAGATAGGCTGACATGCGTATCTTCCAATACGCATAGTTCGTCCCATCGAAAAACGGCAGTTTGCCAACGCCGCGATCCATGTCGCCTTCTATGGATCTGGAACCGGCTAAGGTGGAAGATCCTTAACCCGCTCCGATACCAATTGAAGGACTGAGAATGCAATAGCAAGGCGACCAGAGGGGGGTGAATGGGAGCTCAAAAAATTTCTCTTGAAACTTTGGCCTTTTGTCCCAAAATCAACCCCAAGAGCTTTGATCGAAACCGTGATGCCCACGACCCTTGGAAGAGGGTGGATGATCCCTAGGATCACAGCGAGGCACCACAAAGCGATAGTGAACCAAACGCCAAAAGCACCGGATCAAGTTCAACCCTCAAAAACCAAGTCCCGAACGTAGATAGACGGCTACGTCGGGAAATCCCCAGATACCGATGCTAACAAGTAGCAAAGATACCTAGAAAGGTTCCTAGGTGAACTCTAGAACCAAACGAGAAGTCCGGAAACCAAGCGGAGAAGCCGGGAGAGCAAACGCACAAAACTGCAGGCTTCAGCCAAATCCCGGACTGTCCGGCCCTGGGGTCCCGGACTGTCCGCCCCTACTGCGGACTGTCCGCCAGCCGATCCCGGACTATCCGCCGGCTAAAAACACAAAACAGCACAGACGCTGTAAGTCCCCTGGACGTTCCCGGACTGTCCGCGAATTCCAACGGCAGACTGTCCACGGTTAAAAAAACACTTGCCCAACAGCGCGGAGTCAGGCCACTGGTCTGACCGACCCCGACGCGCGGACTGTCCGCGATAGTAGTGGCGGACTGTCCGCAGATGAACAGAGAGGGCGATTTCAGTCGCCTCTCACACGAATCCTCACAAATCCGAATCAAAACTCAATCCCACGTTCCCAAACTTGGAGAGGATGATCACGAGGTAGTTAGGAGACTATCCCCAAGAAATCTCACCCTGGGCATTCGGTTAACCGAAACCGATCGGTTCGGTTCCTCAGTTCTTAAGCAAATTCGGTTCCATGACAATTAGGGACCGATCGGTTCTTTTAAAAAAGAGTAACCGACGAAATTCGGTTTTAGTTTTTTCGGTTTGGTTCCGGTTATAACCGAACTAACCGAGTCCACTAAGCACACACAGGATTCACAGAAATCAACAGGAAAAGGAAAAAAAATTGTCTTTCGCCGCCGTGCTGTTGACCGCTCGGTCTCGGAGCGACGCGCTTCGCTTGCACGCAACGAGCTGCCGCCGGGGGCCTCGAGCTACACAGTCCACACGATGCAGCGCCGCCAAGCGCCTCCCGCACTAGGCGCCGCCGCCGAGCGCCTCCCGCACGAGGCGCCGCCGCCGAGCGCCTCCCGCATAAGGCGTTGCCGCCGAGCGCTCACCTCGGAGCTCCTCTGCAGCCGGGAGCCAATCAGTGGAGGTGAGCGGGGTGGCCTGGAGGAGAGTGAGGGCAGTGAGATGGGGATGGGATTCGCTGGCTGAGTGGGGGCGACGGGGATGGGATGGGATGTGAGCAGAGGGGAGGCGACGGGAGCCGGATGGACGGAAGGGTCGCGAGCAACGACCTCGGACCTGGCGGCCGCATTGGGTGCGGTAGGCTGAGGACTGAGGTGAGTGGCAATTTATATGTAGGGTTTACCTATGTTTTGGGCTGAGCTGTATTCTTATGGGCCTTTGGATCAGAAATTTGGTTATTTCGGTTAACCGACCACTGGAACCGAATTAACCATAATAATTTCGGTTCCGCAGAACCTGGAACCGAATTTGGGACCGAATTGTTTGGTTTCGGTTCCGATTATTTTGGTTTGGTTCTCGGTTCTCGGTTATTTTTGCCCAGGGTGAAAGAAAGCATTGGCTCAAATCCATTCAATAACCGGGAAATCGAAAGGGGAGGAGTATGAGCGAAAAAGCGCCACAAAAACGAAATCAACCCGATCTACTTGATCGTGAGGAGTTAGATGAATTTCTTCGATGAAAACGATCTCCTCACTATAGAGAACAAGTTGATTCAAACGGATTTCACAAAGACGCAATAGAGAGGGAGATCGAGTGACGGGAAAATCGCGGAGAAACGAAGAACGTGAAGAACACGAACAAAACGCGAATCAAATCATCGATCTGCAACCGTGTGGCTACCACTTGCTACAATAGTGAGATTACGGTCTCACTTCCTCAAAATCTCCAGTACACAGAGGTATGGTTCTCTGCGGATCTTAGTAGCTACAGCAGGGGATTGGGAGAGCAGGAAACCCTAGAAGCAAAGAGCAAATGACTGAGATAGATGGGGAGGTGGGTGTCTCCCCCTACTTATCCTAATTCTAATTCCCACTCTACCCCTAACTAATTACAGAGCGAACCAGCTAAACCCTAGGGTTATTCTGGACCAACTCATGGTAGGTGGTGATCCGACGGCCACGCCCGCACAACTGGTAGCGTTGCCTCGACGCAACCTCACCGATTGCCGCCACGTGCCGCCACCGCTCTGCTTGTCCTTTGCCTCAATGTCGCCCCCGGTTTTGTGGCCCAAACCGGGAAACCAGCCTTCACAGCCAACCCCCGGTTTTGAGGCCCAAACCGGGAAACCAGTCGACCATCACCTGAGTTTTGTAGCCCAAACTCAGCAAACCCGCAGCACCCAGGTTTTGAGGCCCAAACCTGGAAACCGTCCTCAGCCCAAGTTTTGTGGCCCAAACTCGGAAACCATCGACGCCCAGGTTTTGAGGCCCAAACCTGGAAACCGTCCACTCGGTGGTTTTTCTGTGGCCCAACCACCAAACCGAGCCTTAGAGGGGATGCATCGCTCGTGCACCCCGTCCACCCGCAAGTCTCCGCTCGTCGATGTCCCAGGCTGTCAGCCACCACAGCTGATCCTCAGGCCACCGGTCCCTCAGTCCAAGCCTCACGTCCGCCCTTCGCCACTCTCGGTCCATCGGCATGGCACGTCTCTACTTGACCTTCACCTTGCCTTTGATCACTGTATCCGTGCTCGACACCTGCACAACACAAGCCAAAGAACATGCACATTATCCCAGTTGACAATCACTCATCACTCAGAGACTCGGCATACACCCATGTATCCACAAGATTCAAGGTCAAGCGTGAATAGTCTTGGCATCCTTCACGACATACCACTTAAATATGACAATGTCAAGTTGACGCTAGACTTTCACGTCTTCGACATTCTAGACTTTGATGTCTTGATTGGGCTTCCCCTACGAACGCATTTGAACGAACCTCCAAAGACTGGGGAATTTTTTGTCAAAATAAGAAGGGAAAAATTTTCCATACAAACAATCCAAGCCAAAAATTCCGTGGCTGAACCTCCCTCCTATACACACGAGCCCGAAATGGTTATGTCGGTACAACCTTTTGGGATCCCTGAGTCGTTCTTGGAAAATTATGATGAACCATTTATCCAAGAAAAGGAAGATTTAGGCGACACTCTTGGTCCTCCCAAGGAGGAAACTCCGATGCATCCTTGTGTGTATTCCTTTGAATATGAGGATGGTCTTTCTAGTGATGGCGACTTGGGGAACTCTTTTGAGCTTCGCAGTTCAACATCCTTTTGCACTTCAAAGGAACATCAAGAACACATCAAGGATGAGACCTCGAGCGAACCCATGGAGGGTGTCGATGAAATATGGTCGATAGTCTACCGAGGGGTATGCCCAAGGTAGGAGATTAGACGCCGGAGGTGTGCGATACATCTGCAAAGCGTAACACAGGGTCGAGAGACGACGATTTAGACAGGTTCGGGCCGGCAAGTCACCGTAATACCCTACGTCCTGTGTTCTGGTGGTTGGTTTGTATTGCTAGATTGGAATATGATGTGTGTTTGGAGGGGGTCCCTGCTCGCCTTATATAGCCGGGGAGCAGGGTTACAAGTTGCCGAATCCTAACAGATTACAATCGGCTCCTTTTTGCAAGGAATCCGTGTCTATCTATCTGGATCTTCCTTGTCGAACAAGTCATCAAGAGAGTCCTTGGCGACTGCGACAGCCTGGTCGCGGGCCGCAAGGCCTTCTGATTGGGCCATGTCTGGGGAGCAGCCCAAGTAATGCCATGGGGGTATACGGGTGTAATATCCCCACAGCTAGTCCCTGAGCACTTTGCATCCGTTGTGCGGGGCGTCGCGAAGTCTTCTGAGCAGGTCGGATCTGGTTGCATGTTGACGAAGGCATCTTTCGACCAGGTCACCTGGTCACGGGTGCACTTGTCGTAGACTTCCGACCAGGTCAGACTGGTCGCGGATGTCGTCATAGTTGTAGTCGAAGTGCAGCCGTGTGAATGTGTTCAGCGTCTTCCTGCAAGAAGGATGCAAGGTGCTGCAAGAAAAAAATTGAAGGTCTTTCTTCTGGTGAAGTGCATCCACTTTGGACCTGACTGGATTGTCGGAGCCGACGACGCTCCAGTAGAAATCCGAGCTGGTCCACGTCAAGCTGCAAAGGAAAAGAAATAATACATTCACCGACAAGTGAAGTGTATCCACTTAGTACCCGAGCTTGGGTGTAGGTGCTGTAGGCACGTGGTGCCAAGCCCGTAGAATTTCTGCAACAAAACAAAGTCATTTTACGAAAGGGAAATGACGTGTGTACACGTAGTCCCCGGGCCTGCTGTGAGAAGCAGCATGATTCTTGTAGCAGGGTCAGAGAAAATGCATTAATACAGATACTAAAAAATTAGGACGAAGTCCCCGAGGGTGAAGTTGAGGATCTGCAGTCCCCGAGTGTGATTGTAGCGCCGACCCACAACTGTAGAGTTACTGTTCCCGTGAAATAGTTTTCATGACTAACTTGTGCAATCAGTCGTCATGCATTAGCACGATAATTACATGGAATAACGAAGTTTAATTTAAAAACAAGAAAATCATGAAGGCGAATGGGTAGGCCGTTTTGCAAACCCGGGGCCCAGCGGCCCAATGAGGGAATCATGCGCGCTTGCGGTTGCCGCAAGTTACATGGCAATCGTGGGGGAAACAGGCACGGGCTCCCAGAAACCCTGGAACTGAAGGGTCAGGTTGTGCCGTATAAAAGGGCGAGGTGGCTGGCGGCGGTTCCCCACTTTCCCATTTGCTCTCGCCTCGTAGCCTTCGTCTGCTCTGGTTCCTTTGCACGCACGAGTGAGTCCGAGCGCAGAGTTCCTGTAGCTCCAGATCTAGATTCTGATTCTTCCTTCGTAGTGGTCAATGGCGGGCGACAGACGTACCCGTGTAGCGGCGACGAAGGGGAAGAAGGCGGCTATCGATGAAATATGGTCGATAGTCTACCGAGGGGTATGCCCAAGGTAGTAGATTAAGCGGCGGAGGCGTGCGAGACATCTGCAAAGCGTAAACACAGGGACGAGAGACGGTGATTTAGACAGGTTCGGGCCGGCAAGTTGTCGTAATACCCTACGTCCTGTGCTCTGGTGGCTGGTTTGTATTGATGGATTGGAATATGGCGTGTGTTTGGAGGGGATCCCTCGTCGCCTTATATAGTCGGGGAGCAGGGTTACAACTTGCCGAATCCTAACAGATTACAATCGGTTCCTTTTGGCAAGGAATCCGGGTCTATCTATTTGGATCTTCCTTGTCGAGAAAGTCATCAGGAGAGTCATTGGCGGTCGCGACGGCCTGGTCGCGGGCCGCAAGGCCTTCTTGTTGGGTCGTATCTGCAGGAGAGCCCAAGTCGTGCCATGGAGGTATACGGGTGTAATATCCCCACAGCTAGTCCCCGAGCACTTTGCATCCATTGTGCTGGGCATCATGAAGTGTTCCGAGCAGGTTGGGTCTGGTCGCATGTCAGTGAAGGCGTCTTCCGACCAGGTCGCCTGGTCACGGTTGCACTTGTAGTAGGCTTCTGACCAAGTTAAGCTGGTCGCGAACGTAGCAGCCAGAGCTGTAGCCGAAGTGCAGTCGTGTGGAGTATTCTGCGTCGTCGTGCAAAAAGGGATGCAAGGTGTTGCAAGAAAATTTTTGAAGATCTTTCATCTAGTGAAGTGTATCCACTTGGGACTTAGCTAGACACCAGTAGCCGACGGCGTTCAGGTTGAAATCCGAGCTAGTCCGCATCAAGCTGTAAAAGAAAAAGATGAACAATACATTCACCGCTAGGTGAAGTGTATCCACTTAGTCCCCGAGCTTGGGAGTAGGTGTTGTAGGCACTGTTGGTTGTTCTTAGCTTCACTAAAGATAGTGCTAGGCAACTATCCCCGGTAACGGCCCAGGAATGCTTGTTGGCACTTGCTAACGTTGTTACTAGGAGTAGACTGTGGAGTCTATCCCCGGCAACAGTGTCAGAAATGCTTGAAGCAAGACCGGTCACTATACCTAAAGGAGTGGAGCTAAAGCAGCTATCTACTAATGCCAAGCGGGGTTGTCAATCCCGACACTAGTAGGAGCTAGCTAGAGAGAATGCAATCTACCAGGAGGAGATTCTGCAAGCGCACAGAACTATCGTAGCAGCACTTCGCCTAGGAGTACCAGGTGTCGATTTATTTGATCCCAAGGGAAGGCTAGGGTGGTGTATGAGTCGAGTCAAGGAGGGGATAAGAGTCGAAGAAATAAGAAAAAGGAAAAGGGGAGAAGGGAAGAGAAGGGATGGAAGGCTAGAAAGAATATATGGATGGCTAGGTAAGGATGAACTGGATGGCTAAGGTAAGGTGGAATGGATAGGTAGATAGAGGGTAACTAAGGATAACTAACTACTAACTAATCCTAGATAACTACAAAGCAAGATAACTACGAAGCGAGAAAGTTACGAAGCAGGGCAGGCAAAAGACAATAAAGCAACTAAGTTGAGTATAGTTTTATTCCTATCTTGTCAAGTATCGAGGCGTACTAGCCTTTACCACTTACTTAGGTTGAACGCTAGCACAACGAGCCTTACCGTTAAACTGGGCCAACTACGTGGTGGAATTCAAGGCGCACAGGGCTGTCACCACCTGCTTGCTACCACAGCTATCCGGGGGTCCAACCGTATCTGAAGGTAAGTCTATAACTAAGCACCACGCTTAACTATATTCTAACTATCTCTACCCTAGCTTTGAATAGAGACACCCTTGCGGATGTCAGAGCAAACACTTGACTTAATAAGATAAACACTAAACTAACTAAGCAACCTATTGTCAAAGATCAATCACTAAGCACACTAGAGATTAACTACTATGGCTAAGTGAATTGAACTGTAGGATAGCTAGGCACTCAAGCAATCAATCAAGTATACCACTCAATACTGATAAGTAGAATAAAGTAATACTTGAAATGATGAACTAGAATATAGTAAATGCTTGAGTAACAAGAGCAAAACCTGAACTGGAGATGAAGGAAGACTCTTCCCAGCTCTAGAACCGATCACTCGCACGCCTCTACTCTTGAGCTAAGCCTTGAGCAGCGCTACCGCAAGGGCCAAGATGCCTTGCTCTACTAGCTACCTACTTGCCTAAGCTCTCTAAGCTTCTAACCTAACTCTCACTTGCTTCTCTTGCTTTACTTCTCTTGGAAGTGTGGGATCTGAAGGTGTGAATGAAGAGGTGCCTCCAAGGGGGTATTTATAGCCCAAATGAGTGAGGGGGGTTCTTATAGTGGGCAGCCAACCGACCTAGGGTTAGGTCAGGTGGCGGGCGCCACCCCCTACTGGCGGCCGCCAGCTCCCTGGCCGTTGGATGAACCGCCTCTGCTTCAATGGCATCCAGGTGGTTGTCCAAGGTGGTTTGGAGGTCGGTTGCATGTCCTAGCAACCGACATTCAGCCTTGATCCATGCCACTCCTCCTTGAGCCGTCCGATGCCACTGACCTAGTGACCAAGGGCCAGGATTTGGCCTTGGGGAGGTCACACAGATCGGTGACGTGGCAGGGCGTGACACTTGGGCCAACCCAAGTGGCGGGCGCCACTTAGAGGTGGCGAGCGCCACCTAGGGGTGGCGGGCGCCACCCCCCTTAGGCCCATTTGGGCCCTGCTGAGTGGGCTTGGCCTCTGGTGGGTCCATACGTCCAAATTTGGTTCAAATCCTGCATTCAAATAGAATTCTATGGACATGTGGAATTTGGTTAGTTTGAAACCTATTTGACTACATTTCATGCCTTTTTGATGAACTTTAGGGTCAAATGTTGATGGTAAAACAGGTGTTTAAGGACCGTCAACAAGCTCCCCCAAGCTAACCTATTGCTCGTCCTCGAGCAACAATGCGGTTTAAGCATTGAGCATGAAATGGATAGCAACTTAAGATGTCTGCAAGTGCATATTGTATAGTGAGAAATAACTTAGCATGTATCATAAATCATAGCAATGTGGGGATTATAGCTTTTCACTTCAAACATGCAAGAGTGAAATAAAGCAGTAGATAGGAAACTTTTATCTTGCTTAGGTTTGACTAGGATTCTGTCTGGAGGTTTTTCAAGGTTTTCAAAAGATAACAACTTGCTTAAGTCCTCCAAGATTCACTCAATCACTCAATGGTGTTTAAATCCTCACTTAGGCCAAAATGTAGCCTCTCCTATTTCTAAAGAATGATATGTGGAGTTATAGGTAGGCTAAGAACCATGAGCAAATTGCCTGATGTTTATTGCTAAGCTAGACACTCAGATCATAAGGAGCAGCAAATCATAAAAATTGATCAAGATGTGCATGTGTGGTTATGTGGAAGTGTATAGAGAGGTATTTCATAATCCTTCCTAGTTAATTTCTGGGGTCTAGAGCCAATGATAATTCTCTCTTTTTTTGGATACAAAGTGAGTAGACAAAAGATGTGTCCTCACATTTTCTTAGGACATAGTCCTCTTTTGAGCTACTTTGCTCACTTTTTTTCACAGGACATAGTCCTTTCTTGAGCTACTTTGCTCATTTTTCTCTCTCTCTTTTAGCTCTAGATTTCCCCAGACATCTATAGGAAAGGATTTTTGAAATGAGTAGGGGAAGAGGGAGAAATGCTTATTCCCAGTGTAGGAATAGCATAAGGCTAGCAATGGGATGTTTGGCAGGGTATTGCATATCTCCGGTGTAGAGAATAAGCAATTTATTTGGTGGTTGCAAACTTCCAAAGTGGAAAGTAGGCAAATTATGGTGGGTGTGCATGAATCTTGATTCAAAAGATATGATAAGCTTCTCTACTAAGATCTATGAGGTCTAACAAAGCTCAACACAAACAAAGCTCTTTGTGGTTTTGACCAATGACTAACAAATATTTGGCTGTTGGTGGGATGGGATAAAATCTAGGAGGAACTTTTAGCAAGGTTTTCATAATTTTTAAAAGAAATCCTTCCATATTGGTCCTAAGTCACCTTAACAAGTTGCAAGAATTACTCCATTTCTTGACTCACGTTAACTCACAAGCATGATTTTTAGTTAAAGCATGTGCAACCCACAAAAGCTACAACTTAGATAAGACCAGTTAT
Organism: Coix lacryma-jobi var. lacryma-jobi; assembly: GCA_009763385.1. Classification (NCBI taxonomy): domain Eukaryota; kingdom Viridiplantae; phylum Streptophyta; class Magnoliopsida; order Poales; family Poaceae; genus Coix; species Coix lacryma-jobi. The sequence continues at coordinate 70,280,961 of CM019830.1, forward strand.
TCAAACCAAACAATAGCATTTGCATGACATATTTCAAATCTTATTCAGGTTTCAACTTGTTTAAGCAGATATTATCAGTTTTATTCATGGAGTGGTTTTTTAGGCAAGCATGTGACATTCAAAAGATATAGAATTTAAGAACTGAATGTAAAGTGTAGGCTTGAGACATACCTTATTGGAGCGGGAGTCTCCCCCAAGCTGGCTTCTTGCTTGGTGAAACTCTTCTTCGCTCAGTCGGAGCTCTTGTTCTCATTTTATTAAAAGGGAAACTATCTAATGTTGTGAAAAGGGAAACTATCCTATTATGATATTTTATTATTCTAACTAAGTTAACATATACCTATGCATAAAACTAATGATAACTGATTTTTTTTAGTTACATGCATGACATATGTTATTTATTCAAAAAGGGAAAATTGAAGGAATTAAAAGTAAACCATACCTTAGGTCCATGGAGTTTCATCTTATCGGGTGGATCTTCTTCCTTGAGCACTTCTTCTCTTAGTACTCCATCTGGTTCTTCTTCTTTTGGCACCTCTCCTTTGTTATGTGAATCACACAACTTAGGAGGAGGGCGTTCTCTCTTTCTGTTCCACCTTGTTCTTGGGCGCCTCTTCTTGGTACGAACGGGTTTTGCTACCTGCATGTTAGCGGCATATGCGGGACCACGGGAGAAGGAGAACATTTCCTTCCTTCCTCCTAATGTCATTTGAATTTTACCACTTCCCACATATATGCAAGCATTAACAGTATTCAAGAAGGGTCTACCTAAGATTAGAGGCACATCTTTCCTATTTCCCATATCTAGTATTATGAAATCAGCAGAACATAGGAGCCTCTAATATGAACAGGTAAATCATTAACTATTCCTTCTACATAGCAAGTGGATTGATCAGCTAGCACAACATAGGCAGATGTGGATGACATGGGTGGAAAGAACGAGTTTTCATAGAAATCTTTAGATAGAATGTTCACACTCGATCCTAAATCACACATGGCATTTTTAAATACTTCACCAAAGATTGAGCATCTAATTATGGGACTACCAGGATCACTCTTTTAACAGTCATGGTTTGATCTTCATAATAGTTAAAATATTTTATTTCAACCATATTTGCAGTTTCCATGTCAGGTTTAGCAGGAATTTTGCCAGATTCAAAAGATGGTATGATAGCAGCAATTTGAGCTAATTGGGTTTCTAACATCTTATTAAAGCTAAGTTGATTTTTCAGAGCAGATGAGAAATCTTCCAATGTAGCATTTATATTCTCAAGGGATTTATCATTCGCCATTAATTTCTTATTCAAAAATTCAGTAGTTCTACCTTGTGAGTAAACTAAATTCTTTAAGAACGAGAAATCATCAGAATTATGAAAATTAGAGCGAGGGAATGAATTGTTACCTTGAGAATTGGAGTGTTGATTCCATCCTTGATTCTGTTGACGGAAACCGTTACTGTTGTTGATGAAGTTCAAATCTTCATGTAGCTCGGGGCAGTGGCTCCCAGAATGTCCGGTTTCTCCACAGACTTCACAAGTCATGTAGGATTCCAGAGATTGGACACTCTCTTGTTGTTCATCTTCTCACAGCTGTCCAGCTTCTTTGCCAGCAGGTCCATCTTGGCCATGATCATGTCGGCCTCCTTAAGGGAATGTATACCTCGCTTACGGGGCTGTAGTCTTTCGTCATTCCATCCTTGGTTCAACCATCTTCTCTATGAGAGCCTTAGCATCTGCAACATTCAGAGAAAAGAATGCACCGCCAGCGGCGGCATCCAAATGGCTTCTAGAGAGTGGGGGTTAGGCCATGGTAGAAGTTCTGGATCAATAGCCAGTCCTCCATACCATGGTGCGGACAAGCGGCGACATACTCTTGCAACCTCTCCCAAGCCTCGGGGATAGATTCCTCGGCTTGTTGCGTAAAGCTGGAGATTTTGTTGCGCAGAGCATTCGTCTTGCCCATCGGAAAGAATTTGGCGAGAAAAGCATTGGAACACTTGTCCCATGTGTCTACAGCGTTGCGATCGGTATAGAACCTTTGCTTCACTTTTCCTAGCAAAGAGAAAGGAAAGAGACGAAGACGGATGGCTTCTTGGTTTATCCCCTTAATGGTGAAGGTGCCGCAAATCTCCAAGAATTGTTGGAGGTGAGCATTGGCATCCTCATGAGCCTTGCCACAGAATGAGCTAGCTTGGACCATCGTGATCAGAGCCGGTTTTAACTCAAAATTAAGGTTGGCATCGATCACGTCTGGTCCTATCGCTATATTAGCGGCAGAAGGAGCAGAAAACTCACGAATGGTCTTATTGGCCATCGTGAAGATAGAATGAGATAAGAAAGAGAAGTTGAAGAGGATGAAGAAAAGATAAGAAGAGTTAAGGAAGAAAGAATGGGGTAAGATGGGATTCGCTAAGCGGGAGCTTAAGCGAAGATAAATTCGACACGGACTCAACCGATACACCGATTGCCTTCCCCGGCAACAGCGCCAGAAATGCTTGTTGGTAGTTCTTAGCTTCACTAAAGATAGTGCTAGGCAACTATCCCCGGTAACGGCCCAGGAATGCTTGTTGGCACTTGCTAACGTTGTTACTAGGAGTAGACTGTGGAGTCTATCCCCAGCAACGGTGTCAGAAATGCTTGAAGCAAGACCAGTCACTATACCTAAAGGAGTGGAGCTAAAGCAGCTATCTACTAATGCCAAGCAGGGTTGTCAATCCCGACACTAGTAGGAGCTAGCTAGAGAGAATGCAATCTACCAGGAGGAGATTCTGCAAGCGCACAGAACTATCGTAGTAGCACTTCGCCTGGGAGTACCAGGTGTCGATTTATTTGATCCCAGGGAAGGCTAGGGTGGTGTATGAGTCGAGTCAAGGAGGGGATAAGAGTCGAAGAAATAAGAAAAAGGAAAAGGGGAGAAGGGAAGAGAAGGGATGGAAGGCTAGAAAGAATATATGGATGGCTAGGTAAGGATGAACTGGATGGCTAAGGTAAGGTGGAATGGATAGGTAGATAGAGGGTAACTAAGGATAACTAACTACTAACTAATCCTAGATAACTACAAAGCAAGATAACTACGAAGCGAGAAAGTTACGAAGCAGGGCAGGCAAAAGACAATAAGCAACTAAGTTGAGTATAGTTTTATTCCGATCTTGTCAAGTATCGAGGCGTACTAGCCTTTACCACTTACTTAGGTTGAATGCTAGCACAACGAGCCTTACTGTTAAACTGGGCCAACTACGTGGTGGAATTCAAGGCGCACAGGGCTGTCACCACCTGCTTGCTACCACAGCTATCCGGGGGTCCAGCCGTATCTGAAGGTAATCTATAACTAAGCACCACGCTTAACTATATTCTAACTATCTCTACCCTAGCTTTGAATAGAGACACCCTTGCGGACGTCAGAGCAAACACTTGACTTAATAAGATAAACACTAAACTAACTAAGCAACCTATTGTCAAAGATCAATCTGTTAACACAGAATTTTCGCACTGTGACAAGTGGGCCAGCACGACGCAGATTCGGAAGAAGTCGCCACCTAAGGGATTCGGCAGATAGCGAACGTGGTCGGCTAACTCAATGTATTCGGCAAGGCTGTGAAGGCAACTAGTCAACAGCGAGCAGGTTCGGCAACGTGACGCTGCGGTCGGCTACCTCAAGCCAAGTCGGTTTGCGTTAGAAGATGACAAGTACGGCATGACAAGAAGATTTAGCGATGAGGATCTCGTCACCTTAGTGCATACCGGTTATTAAAGGAAGCTTAGAGTAGAAGGCATCATATTTTGATAAGTTTCCTAATTCTATCATTGTAATCGTATCCTTCTAGGACTCAGAGAGCACCAGGGTATAAATATAAACCCTAGACTATTGTAAAGGGGTTCACAATCAATACAACCAACCCGGCCCGTGCCGTCTTCGAGTCCAAGTCGTGTCGTCGTGTTCTTCGAGAGGGGCCATCGATCCGTCGACCTCCGTAAGTTCCGGCAACCTTGTTATCATGTCTAGTATCGTGCGGCGGATTTAGATGTGGTGCAAGTAGTCTCGTACGTTAAGCTTAGTATCGTGCGGCAGATTTAGCTTATGACGGGAGGTTTTTGCTTATGCCTTGTATCGTGCGGCGGATTGAGTCATGAGTAAAAATAGTTATCGGCTCTGTTAGATTTGGCAATCTGATAGATTCATTAAGTTACCCTGTGTTATGTGTTTTGTTATGTTTATTTCATCATAACACTTTTGCCCAATCCAGATATCGTCCGGTTCGGCTTCATCTTTATAGATCTGCTCTGTTCTTTCACGTTTATTGTTTGAAAGTCTTTTATGCAGTGGATCTATTGTTCGTAATAGCCGATTGGATCGTATCTGGATTGTCACGTGGAGAGGGTCCATGCATGTTTATGTTTGATCTATGATAAGGCTAGGTGTCGTGCGGCAGGCGCAGGCTTTAGATTAGCTTAGTCATGCTTAGTTTGTATGTTCAATCCCATGGATCCCAACTCGGTTGTACAATCGAGATTGGTTAAGTTCCAACTTATATTTAATACATCACGCAAGTGCGATTCTCATGCAAACGTGTTCGGCAACCTGTTATTCACGTGACTCTGTTCATATTGCCGAATAATCTTTAAACCTGTTGACAGATAGCTTTCATAGCTATATGTCGTCGTAAGTGGCTTCAGGGCCGTATATTTTGGAACTGTCTGGTCATACCCGACATGTTCCAGCTTTGTATTTAACAGTTTATCTCCCTTGTTAGTTGCAGGGCAAACTGACTGGCACGCACCGGACTTCTGAGCACCCGGGCCATGTTTGAAGCCAGCTTCTCCGGCTTGCTGTGTGATTGGCGCAGTGCGCCACTTTTTGCGCCAACACACTTTTTGGCACGCCCGGTGGGACACCCCTTTTTTCCTGCAGCGATGGTCGAAGTCACTGAAGCCGAGGCCAGCAACAAGGCGGGGCTCGTGCAGGTGCAGCTCACTGAATTACCCGACGAGTACAGAGAGCAGGTGGATGATGCTTGTGCCGAATTCCAGGCCAAGTGCCTAGAAGCCTTTTCCAAGAACAAGCGGGAAGGTTCGCCGTTTGCACGATCTGCCGAAGCCCGTCCAGCTCAACCCGAATGATCCCGGGGAAGCAGAGGCAGTGTTGAAAATGACTCATATGATCAACGAAGCTATCTCTGGTGCCATCGGTCGCATGCATGGGGCGTTTCTCAACACTTTCCGCACCATCATGATCGCCCAATTCGGCCCAAGGCCGATGAACTTATGGAGGCCGAGTTTGGCCCTATAGCAGGACCACATCTTTTCAATCTGCCGAATCACCTCAAGGGGGCAGGAGCTGCCGGTGAGGAGACCCCGCCTAAGGCTCAATCAAGCGGGATGACCATTCAGGAGAAGCACACGCCAGAAGGCCAATTGCCGACCATGGGGCAACTCACGTTCGGCACTAAGGGTCAGCCGCCAGAGTCAACACGCAAGATCTCCCCGCAAACCTATAGGCTCATAAGGACTACTACGGAAACGGGTACCATGAGATGCTTGAGCCTCACAATATAGAGGGTGCCCCGCATCCAGGATATGGGAAGCTGATGGCCGAGAAAACCGTCGACTCTAATGTCGATGTCATGCTAGAGAAGATGGTGGATATGATGCAGCGCACTTTCGGCCTGAAGCCTAAGGGCACGTATGCTTACACGTCTCCGTTCCCCGAGTGGTTCCACCGTGTGGCTCTACCTCCCAGAGTCAAAGTGCCGACGGACCTGTCCAAGTTCTCCAGCTTAGACGATACCAGTACGGTGGAGCACGTCAGCCGTTATCTGCTCCAGCTTGGGGAGGCCAATACCGAAGACGCCTTCAGGGTTCGGTACTTCCTGTCGTCACTCACTGGACCGACATTCGCGTGGTTCACGTCACTACCGTCGGGCTCTATTCTCTCTTGGGCGGACTTGGAACAAAAGTTCCATACACACTTCTACACGGGCACCAAGGAGAAGAAACTGGTGGACATCATGTACGTACGCCAGAAGCCAAATGAGACACCGCAGGACTACCTGCGCAGGTTCAGGGAGATCAAGAGCCAGTGCTTCGGCATGCACCTGCCGGACGATCAGCTTCCACCATTGGCCGTGGCAGGCATGCTCCCGAGCATCAGGGACAAGCTGTTCGGTCAGGAGTTTGAAGACTTGGGTCATCTCTCCCGCCGGCTGAATGAGATGACTATCCAAGCGCAAGGCTTCCGGAGGGAAGGGCGTTTCCAGAAGGACAATGTCGCGGCGTAGATGTATCAGGCTTTCCTGGACGAAGCCGATGACTATACCGACGCGGAAGATGAGGTGGCCACTGCAGAGCTCAACTGGGACAAGGAGCCGACCCAAGCCAACAAGCAATGGCTGCGCCAGCAGAATGGGGCATACGACATCGACGTCACCAAAGCTGACAAGCTCTTTGAGTTCCTGGTTGCCGAAGGGAGAGTCAGGCTACCGCCGGATCACCCGATGCTGCGTCCCGGAGGAGTCAAGGACAAGAAGTACTGCGGTTTTCATAACACTAACACTCATTTTATTAATGATTGCCGTGTGTTCAGGACAAGAATCCAGAAAGCCATCCAGGACGGCCACATCAAGTTCAATGGCAAGATGAAGATCGACGCAAACCCCTTCTCCCAGAACGCCGTGTTCTTCTCAGTGAACATGGTAACCCCAGCGGATCCCAGAGGAAAGGGCAAAGTCAAAGTCCTCACCTCCGACAAGGCACGCGAATCTGGCGCAGTGGATCCCGATCGGCAAATCACTGGCGATGAGCTCCGGCGGCGCGCCAAACCACGAATAGCCGATACGAGCACGGAGAGTCATCTTCCAGGCGCAGGCCTACCCACAGAGATCTCCTTAACAAATGGCGCCGGCAAAATGAGAAAGAGCAGAGGCGTCTCCAACGCGAAGAGCGAGAACTCAAAGAGGAATACCAGCGTGAAGACGGTCACACGGGAGTGCACCGGTATCGTCTGGAGGAGATGAAGGACCGAGAAGCTACCCGAAAGCGACCAGAGGGGGGGCGAATGGGAGCTTCAAGATTTCCTTTCGGAAACTAGATGCCACTGTCCCAAATTCAACCCCAAAAGCGAAACCTAGAGCTTGCTAATGTCCACGACCCTAGATGTAGGGTGGATGCTTCCTAGAAGCACAGCGGGACACTAGACAACCCTAGAAAGCCAATGCAAAAGATGGAAATCAAATCCGTCAACGAACGAACGAACCGCGAACGAAAACGCGCGAAACATCTACGACCGGACTCTGTCCAGCGTCCGGTCAGCAGGGACCGGACGCGTCCGGTCGTCCAAAATCCGATTTCAGACCTTACTGTTTCCGACCGGACTCACTGGTACGGAGCGTCCGGTCGTGAACAGTGCGTCCGGTCGCAAGCACAGCACACTGATGAACAGTGACCACGATGAGTCCGGTCACGAGTTCAACAGTGCGTCCGGTCGATGCAAAACAAAACACCGAAAACCGACAAACGTCTCACGACCGACATTTCACACGCTGAGCGTCCGGTCACCCCGACAGTCCTCTGTTCTTCCACCGATTCGACTCAAACTCACACAAACGAATCCTCTAGGGATCAAACTTGGTGAGTGGAGTCACAAGGAGTATAGTGAGCTATCTCTGAGAGATCATGGCTCGAACCTATCTCCAAATCGGTTAATCGAAGAAATTCGGGAGAAGGGAGAAGAAATGACCCGAAACTAAAAATCGATTGATCTCCTAGACCGTGAGGTTAGAGGATGATTCCTTCGGTGGAAAGAAGTGCCTCACGATCTAGAACAACTTGGTTCAAACGGATTTGCAAAAGATGAACCGAGCAAAGAGATCAAGCGACGGGAAAATCGTGGAGAAAAAGGATTCCGCGAAGAACACAAAGAAACGCGAATCACAGCCACGAACTCGAATTAAGGACGCAAATCAAGCCATCGATCTGTGCTCCAAGGTGAGGATACGGCCTCACTTCCTCAACTCAATAGTACACAGAGTGGAGTCTCTCTGCGGATCTCAACTAGCTAAAGCAGGGGATGGGAGAGCAGGAAACCCTAGCAAATGAAGGCACTAACTGAGATAGCTAAACTGAGATAGGGAGGAGGGTGTCTCCCCTGAACTACTTATACTAACCTAGACTAAGCCTATTCCTACTCTACCCCTCTCTAGACTAATTACAGAGCGAACCAGCTAATAACCCTAAGGCTATTATGGTCCAACCCGCGGTGGTAGGTAGATCCGACGGCCACGCCCGCTCGAACCGAAGCGTTGCCTCGACGCAACCTCTGGATCGCCGCCACGTGCCGCCCTCCCTCTGCACCCCCGGTTTTGTGGCCCAAACCGGGAAACCAGCCTTTTCCAGCAACCCTGGTTTTGAGGCCCAAACCGGGAAACCAGCCTCCAGCCTGAGTTTTGTGGCCCAAACTCAGAACCCGCAGCGCCCGAGTTTTGAGGCCCAAACTCGAAAACCGGCCCATCACCCGAGTTTTGTGGCCAAACTCGGAAACCGTCCGCGCCCAGGTTTTGTGGCTCAACCTGGAAACCGAGCACCCGAGTTTTGAGGCCCAAACTCGGAAACCGTCCACCCGGTGGTTTTTCCCTGGCTCAACCACCAAACCGGAGCTGTAGAGGGGATGCACCGCCCGTGCACCCCGTCCACCGACACGTGTCCCCAGGTCCTCGACCCGAGCAACACCGTGCCCCGCAAGTCTCCGCTCGTCGCTGTCCCAGGCTGCCAGCCACCACAGCTGATCCTCAGGCACTCCGGTCCCTCAGTCCAAGCCTCACGTCCGCCCTTCACTGCTCGATACATCGGCATGGCACGTTCGCCTCACGGCACGCCCATCCTTCATCGCACCCAGTCCGTCGGCACGACACGTCTCAACTTGACCTTCACCTTGCCCTTGATCACTGTCTCCGTGCTCGACACCTGCACAACACAAGCCAAAGAACATGCGCATTAAACCCGTTGACAATCACTCATCACTCAGAGACTCGGCATACACCCATGTATCCGCAATCTCCCCCTTGATGAGTGCATTGTCAACTACACACACAAATCATAATGAAGAAAGAAGAAAGAAGGAGTAGAAGAGATCTCGACCAAATGACCCAAAAGCATAGCAAAGCCGAAGAAGGTCAAGTGGAAGAAGTGAAAACTTGGTCCCCAAAGACATGGCAACGGCTCTACGCAACCAAGCAAAGCAAAGCTAGCCCTCAAGAAGAGGTAGAACAGGCTCAACACCGCTAGCAAACTACCACTTGAAAATCAGAGCTAAAAATGGCAAAATGCTAGTCCCTCAAGATAGAGGCACAGAGGCTCAACACAACTAGCACGAAAACCACTCCGACCCAATTGAAAAACAAACGAAAGGTCTCCGAACCAATCAAAATCCAACTCGACGACAAATGAGGAAAATGTTTGCTAGTCCCTCAAGATAGAGGCAACGGCTCAACACAACTAGCAAACTCCCCTCGACAAGTGCAAGCAACCAGGGACTCCCCCTTAGGTCCAAAAGGAGAAGAGCATAAAGATCGGAAAATCTCCCCCTTAGC